>CM060389.1:54412380-55059386 GCA_030545235.1 Helianthus tuberosus | reverse complement strand
AATAATATGAATGTCACATTTATTGCTCCTACCTTATCAAACAGATCTCTTGATTGCGCGATAGACGAAGGCCTAAAGCACATGTTCCCACCAATGAGTGGTTGAAAAGTGCAAAATTTTCGTCCAAATGTATGACGACATATTCCCAATTCTCCCAATAAGGAGAGGGGCTTATTATAAATGGTGTACTTCATTGAGCCGTACCATATACAGTGTACTTTATTGAGCTGTATCATATACGCCGTACTTTATTGAGGCGTATCCCCAAATTCTTCCAATGTGGAGAGGGGTATATATTTAAACGGTGCACTTTATTGAGCCGTATCATATACAGTGTACTTTATTGAGCTGTATTATATACGCTCTACTATATTGAGGCGTATTCCCGAATATCCCATGTGGAAAAAGGGTATATATTTAAACGGTGTACTTTATTGAGCCGTATCGTATACACTGTACTATATTGAGGTGTATACCAAATCTCCAACTAAGGAGAAGTGCATATAATTAAAACGTCAAATGAGACGTGTCTGTAACAACTCTCGCCAAAATTATTATTTCTTATTTTATTTTGTCCAATAGGAAAACCTAATTGAGACCCTCAAGTAATATTGCATAACCCCTAAAATTTTCAAAACAATTGGAACTAGGATCAGGCCCCCTAAAACTCAGGGGGGTATTCCCTAATTGATATTATCCTCACAGTTTGCTGTAGAAATCGAATTTCGTCGAACCGCTGACTCACCCAAGCTATAAATACATGAAGCTACCCTACCCTAAAACTGCACCCGTCGCGCCATGCGACAGGGCCGGTTTTTCAGTATAAATTCCAGGGGATTGGCACTTGCATGGCTGCGTTAGTTCGACGTTCAAATTCGTTTTGTACACTGAGTTATTCAATTTTTTGTTCAAAAAACACACACTAGCACGAAGCTCTGCTGCGATAACAGGGTAATAAACCGATCACTGCTACGATACAATGTCCGATCGATTGAAACCGATCTGATAGATGTTTAAGTGCTGCCCGTATTTGGGCTTTACTTTGTCATTCGTCGTGAGGGTTTGATCTTGTGAGCTTATCGTAAATGTTGTATTAAGTTACTGACCTAGTTTCGTGTGCATTGTTATTTACATTAGGTTATCAGGCTTATCAGTAGGCCAAACTCTGCCCGACTAAACTTGCAATGTGAGTCATTCTCTTTTTATAAAACAATGTTTTACAATACTCCATTTATTTTCAAAAAGTTATAATTACAGGGATTAAGTCTTGGTTATCTTGAATCACTAGCAAGTGGGGTTTTGTGCACATTACTAATTTCTCACGGTTAGGTTCATCAACCTAACAGTGATAATCATCACTACTTGGGTGAAAGGACCCAATAGCGGTACGACCATCGTCACCAGGTTGTGACATGGCGCCAGATAAAAATAAGATAGTAGCCATTGTAATCGCTCTTATGCTGTAATGTATAACTAATGTGTCGTTTTACATGTTTCAGGCGACCTACTGTGAATAAAGGAAAAGTGCTACGGAGCACTAATAAAGCTTGAAGTGGTGGCTCAGTAAAATAAATAAACATGTTTTGTAAAACAGGGAATTTCCTCGTGAAATTCCTCTATTGTAAATTACGGGGTTCGTCCCAAATTATGAAATAAAATAATTGGGCATTTTCAAGTTTTAAAAGATCCTGTTAAACTTCCGCTGTCAACTCAAATAATAATTACCACGGGTTTTCTGTCCCGCGGCTCCTGGACCGGGTCACACCGGGATGGGGGCCGTGACAAGAAAAGGTGGTATCAGAACCACTGATTTAAGCCAATTAAGTATTTAGAAATACTTAATTTAATTGATTGCCATTCTGTGATTCTGTGGAAAATTGCAATAAATAACATTCTGACTATGATTTTATGTTTCCTTATATTTGGATAGCATGAATGAGTTGTCTGAAGCTCTTCAGAATCTCACCATCTATTCTGCTGGTATGGAAGTTTCTAAAGACTTTTCCGATTATCCGGCCGATACTGAAGAACCTACGAAGTTCCAGGCTCAAGCCCAGGAGAAACCCAAGATAAAGAAAATAAGGAGAATCGTAGGCTGGAGACGAGCATGGAGGAAGAAGCCAGCTGCCCAGAGGATTAAAAAGACTGAGGATGCCAAGGATAAAGGCAAGGGAAAGGAAATCGGGGAAAGTTCAGGGCAAGCCCAGAAAATGCCACCATGGGAAGAGCTGGATCGCAAACTGGCAAATTGTGACCTCATTGGACCTGCCAATTAAAGCCTTTTCAATTACCCAATTGAATCACAACTTACAGTTAATTTGGAACCTGCTATCCCAGATCCCATTGTCAGCCACCAACTCTTACCCGGTGAACTGGAGGAATGGTGGACAAGTGATTGGCAATTTCAGAATCTCTTGAATAACCCTAATACGTTTTTCCCCCAGTTTGACCATGAGCCTGCACCAAACCCACCAATGAGCACCGAGAACTTGGCTGAACTCCGCCACTATGGCGAAGAACTGGTGGACGCAGGAAATAGAATCTGGGAAGTGGGGGAGTGGATATCATCGAAATACGACGAGAGGGAACGTCGTTTCTGAAATGCCAGCTGACAGGGATCGTTTGTGGTGGTGTGGCTACGTGTTTAATAATAATAAAATATTAATAAATATTAATAAATATTAATAAAAATATAATCATATAAAATGACTTATAACTTTTGTAATATATTTGGTGTGTATGGATGCATACCAATATATAAAAATATCAACGTCGCAAAGTCGACAATTTTGGCTATACATGTTGACATGATTATGTGTGATTATTTTATTGTGACTCGTCATTATTTATTTTGTGCCCATAACATATATATATATATATATATATATATATATATATATATATATATTATTAATTAACAGATGGAACACGCTGTTAATGAGCCAGTTAACGAAGTTAACAAATCTGAACAAAACAATGGAGACCAATTCCTTAATAGGCAAGATATAGAGAATATCGTTGCTCAGGGAATAGCCAATGCTATTCCAGCAATCCTTGCTGCTGCCCGAAATCCAGATGAACCTCAACCAATTATTCCCAGCAAACGTACTCACGGCGACAATTTCAGTAATAGTGTAAATGGAGGCGGCAATAATAATGACGATAATGATGGGATGCAAGCCCCATTCCTTAAGAAAATGAAAGCTGCAACGCCTGGTTGCACTTACAAGGAATTTCTTGCCTATAAACCGGTTGAATTTGCAGGCAACGAAGGGGCGACTGCTGCACTGCGTTGGTTAGAGAAAACCGAAGCAGTAATTAAAATAAGTAAATGTGCCGAGGAAGACAAGGTCATGTACGCGTCGCATCTTTTTAAAGAAGGGGCACTCGAATGGTGGAATATCGTACTACAAGCTAAGGGAAGTGATGTGGCGTATGCCATGAATTGGGCAGAATTTAAGAGTCTAGTAGAAAGAAAATTTTGTCCCGAATATGAAAAGGAACAAATGTCAAATAAGTTCCTGAACCACCGGATGGTGGATGTAGACTCTCGAGGATATACTTCGACATTCTTCGAGTATGCTAGAGTTGTACCAACCCTGGCTTCACCAGAACCGGTACTTATTTCTCGCTATATTTGGGGTTTGATCGGCGAGATTCGTGACATCGTTAAAGCTGTGAGACCTCGCACAGTTGACGATGCAGTGGAATTAGCCAATACTTTGACAGACGGACTGGTGCGTACGCGAGAAGAAAATAGGAAGAAGGAAGTGGCCCAAAAGATTACCCAAGGATTTCGTGTGGGTAATAGTAGTAACTTCAAGAAAAAGGGAACCAGACAATCTTCCACTACTCCATTTTGCAATACCTGTAAAAGAAAGCATTTTGGAAGATGCAAAGGGTATTGCAATTTCTGCAAAATTCCAGGGCATCAGGAAGAAGACTGCAGAAGGAAGAAATCCACAATTTGCTTCCATTGTGGAGAAGCCGGACATTTTAGACCAGACTGCCCTAAATTGGTCAAACCAGCTGACAACAAAGCTAAACCTGCAGAAGGAACTACCAAAAAGAACGCAAGAGCCTTCCAGTTGACTACCCAGGAAGCAGAGCTAATCCCCGATGTGATTGCTGGTACGTTCCTAGTTCACGACGTTTATGCAAAAGTATTATTTGACTCTGGTGCAAACCAAAGTTTTATAAATACTTCGTTCTGCCAAGCCCTTAATCTACCTTTAACCCACCTTAGACAAATTTTTACAGTAGAAACGACAGATGGGAATTCTGTTAACATAGAGAAATTTAACCCATCGTGAGGGTTTGATCTCGTGAGCTTATCGTAAATGTTGTATTAAGTTACTGACCTAGTTTCGTGTGCATTGTTATTTACATTAGGTTATCAGGCTTATCAGTAGGCTAAACTCTGCCCGACTAAACTTGCAATGTGAGTCATTCTCTTTTTATTAAACAATGTTTTACAATACTCCATTTATTTTCAAAAAGTTATAATTACAGGGATTAAGTCTTGGTTATCTTGAATCACTGGCAAGTGGGGTATTGTGCACATTACTAATTTCTCACAGTTAGGTTCATCAACCTAACAGTGATAATCATCACTACTTGGGTGAAAGGACCCAATAGTGGTATGACCATCGTCACCAGGGTGTGACACGGCGCCAGATAAAAATAAGATAGTAGCCATTGTAATCGCTCTTATGCTGTAATGTATAACTAATGTGTCGTTTTACATAACTTGAGTGACTCGCCAGTATTTCCCTGCTGATAAGATATTTTTAAATATGTTTCAGGCGTCCTACTGTGAATCAAGGAAAAGTGCTACGGAGCACTAATAAAGCTTGAAGTGGTGGCTCAGTAAAATAAATAAACATGTTTTGTAAAACAGGGAATTTCCTCGGGAAATTCCTCTATTGTAAATTACGGGGTTCGTCCCAAATTATGAAATAAAATAATTGATCATTTTCAAGTTTTAGAAGATCCTGTTAAACTTCCGCTGTCAACTCAAATAATAATTACCTCGGGTTTTTTTTCCGCGGCTCCTGGACCGGGTCACACCGGGACGGGGGCCGTGACAGTGTCCTGGAAACTTCAACTGAGGAGAAGAACTAAAAGTGCCAACTCTATTGGGTGAAGACAATTAGTCGAAAAACCGCTAGCAATCAAGAAAATAAATCTCTTTTGAATTTACTTGGTCTACTAGTTCTTATGTGATTAAGACTAGTAAATAAGACCATGATAAAAGACTCTGTCTTAAATTTCCCACCAATGATAGTGGTAGAAAAGGTGATAGAAGTGGAAAACTGATTCCCTCACACCTATATAATCCTAAAAATCTTTAAGTGGTTCTCGTCCATTTATGGGACGACACTCATCTAAGATCTCTGACTAATTCCCAACTGTGTGGAAAGGAGATGGAAAGTTCATCCATCCATGATGATAATCTGTCACACCCCAATCGATGGCGGAATCATCGGGGCATGGCACTGAGCGAAACAGATTGTCCAGAAGTTTCCATAACAATTATCCATACTATTCAATTTAAATAATACGTCCCTTACCGTATCTCAAACAACAAATTAATTATTACAGACAAAAATCCAGGCAAATATTCTGTTCCGACAACTCAGATTTAAATAGACGGCAATTGTTTATCTGCTTCTAGAGACCCTTAATTTCACCACTACAAACAACTATTTGTTGGGCTCTAAAGCTTTATTCTAGCTTCAAATTCCTACCAAGTGTGCGTCCTAAGCACCTGTCACATACGTTAAAATAAAGTCAATACATAAAATGTAAAGGTTAGCATACAAGTTTGATAATAGCATATAGAGTTCGAATTCGTTTACGCATAACCAACACGTACACATAGTGAAATGAAGCACGTTAGTTATCGACATAGATCCATCGATACCAATGACTGCGGGTTGACTGCCCGAGGCAGTTCGTAATACATGATTACCACCGTAATCCATGCAAGTAATTGTCCTTAACAACCCCCGTGTGAACGGGTGCTGAGTCCAAACTACAGTATTATCGTTGCTAAGGCAGGTAGACAACATTCCATGTGTAAACATAACAAACAAGCATTCATAAGCCACGTATAACATGCATTAACGGTTAGCGTTCAAATAGTATTGAGTAGTGTATTCGATGTGATTTGAGTAGTTGTAACGTATGTAACACACAAAAGTGCTTAAAGCAAAAATGGATCGAGTATACTCACAACGGTTGATGGATTGAAGGGAGCGCTTAGCGAGTAAGGTTTTCCTGAGTAGATTAGATGGTATATCGATAAGTGACCTTTTACGCGTCAAATGGTGCAATGTGCAAATGGGTCGGATAGTGGTTCGATCGGATGGTAATCCGATCGGACAGCAATCCGTGCGGATAACAATCCGTTCGGATGGTCATCCGGTCGGATAGGTTATCCGGTCGGATGACTATTCGAGTGGATTGTTTCTTCCTATAAGAAGGATGTGTTTATGTATGATGGCTTGAATTTTGAAGTTTTCATTGTAGTATTTTGAAAGCATCGAAGTATCTCTGTCTTTCAAGTCGGTCGATCGGATGGTCGGTCGTGCGGATGACAATCCGTGCGGATGGTCATCCGGTCGGACAGTGGTCCGGTCGGACGACAACTTAGTGGTGAGATTACTTAGTGAAGACAAGTTCACAGCAGAAGTGTCACTCGATCGGATGTCCATCCGGTCGGGTGGCAACCCTGTTAATGAACATGCTGAAAATTGTTTAAGTCTTTAAAGTCTTAGTATCTCATGATCCGAAGAGTAATCCAGTCAGATGGTCGTCCGATCGGATTGCAATTCGTTCAATACTCAAACTTCGAATAAGGTTGCTTAAAGGTGGGACCCATGTGTGATCCGTTCAGATGACCTATCCGATCAGACAGCAATCCGGTCGGACAACATTCCGCTCCGGTTGTTTCGTTCGTCCTACACTTGGTCGTTATGATGGTTTGTCGTTATGTCGAGACGCTTTGACAACATGTTAACCAACAAAACCCCTAGTTCGACCCAGATAACCAACCCGACCAGGAATCACCCTAGTCCGGCCGGTTACCGGCTCGAGACGGTTGTTCTTGGTTAACCCGAAATCGGTAGTCTCGTGGGTAGAATCCGGATCTTGAGCTAGTACAACACTAAGGATGAGTAGGAGAGTAGAACAAAGTCCGATTCTAACGGTTTTGAGTGTATTGTGTGTAAAAGAATGAGAAAACTTGTGTTTATTTCTTTCAACTCTTTTATCCTTTTGAAAATGTTCAGATCTATGCGAAATCGTTGTGAAATCATGTGGAAATCGTTCAGATCTGAGTTATCCTTGGTGGAATGAGGTCAAACTTCAAGTTCATAAGAACTTCACGATGACCTCATCCTAGAATACCTCAAATCTTGATGATTTCACGGTTAAAAGTTAAGATTTAAAAGATAGAAAGGTGTAGGAGTGCTTGGAGATCAAGAAATTGCAAGATTTAGGACGAGATCTTACCTTGATCGAGAGAAATCGAAGAAAAGGTGGGGAGCACGAGCTGTTCGGACAGAGGGTTTCCAAAAGTAGAAAGAATGACAATGACAGGGGTATTTATAGGATTCCAAAAGAGGAAAGGGGCTATCTGATCGGATGGCACACCGCTCGGATGACTTATCCGGTCGGATGACATTCCGGTCGGATGGCGCCTGGTCTGTGGCTTTGTGGCTATCCGGTCGGATGGCACTTGGTTCGAATGTGCGACGCGACAATTTTTTGGCGTTTCGACTTCGATTGCGAGCGGTTCAGCATGATAGGGTTTCCTAGTCAAATTACTTTCAGTCCCAACTAATTCATATCGAGCACTGTCTCTTCTCCACTAATTATCATAGTTCGATTGGGATTCGTGTTCGAGTTCGATTGAGAGTTTCGATTGAGTTCGATTGCATTTCGATTGATTACCACCACATACATAAATAAACAGGCACAGATAACACGTAAGGCACGCACACACGTATAACAATGATTAAAATACGTCTTTCGAGTTGCGATTTGATGTCGATTTAATTAGCATAGCTTGATTATTGATTAGTTAATTTTATCGCATTGTTACTTCCTATAGTTCACAGTCGTAGTTCGATTAGATAGCGATTAACATACGTCGATTATTTTCATTAGCAACACTTACTCCACATAATACAAATAAAATAAAGAAATTTCTACAAGTCAAATTCGTATAACTGGTCGTTGACTTTGACCTTGACTTGGACTTTGACTTGTGAAAACACGGGGTGTTACATAATCATCCCCAAATCTCCCAATGTGGAGAAGGATATATATAAACGGTGATTGTATCGAGCAGTATCATATACGCTGACTGTATTGAGGCGTATCCCCAAATATCCCAATGTGGAGAAAGGGCATGTATTTAAACGGTGATTGTATCGAGCCATATCATATACGCTGACTGTATTGAGGCGTATCCCCAAATATCCCAATGTGGAGAAAGGGCATGTATTTAAACGAAGGTTTGACACGTGGAAAGTCGGGTGGACATTACTAAGTTCCTCAGGTAGTTCGAGTCTGTAGGCGACTTTTCCGATCCTTTCCAGAATCTTAAAAGGTCCAACATATCGAGGCGCGAGTTTTCCCTTTTTGCTGAATCGGACTACACCCTTCCAAGGTGATACCTTTAGGAGTACGTAGTCACCAACGTCAAATTCACGGGGCTTGCGTTGTTTATCGGCGTAACTTTTCTGTCGATTTCGAGCTTTCAGCAGGTTGTCTCGAATTTGGAAAATTTTGTTTGATGTTTCTTGTAATAGCTCAGGACCGGTTAATTGCGAATGACCGATCTCATGCCACACAATAGGCGATCGACATCTTCTTCCGTATAATGCCTCGAATGGTGCCATTTGGATGCTGGAATGATAGCTGTTGTTATACGAGAATTCGACTAACGACAGGTATTTGTCCCAATTACCACCGAAGTCTATGACACACGAACGGAGCATGTCTTCAAGAGTACGAATTGTTCTTTCAGTCTGACCATCGGTTTGAGGGTGGAAAGCGGTACTTAGATTAAGCGATGTACCGAGTGCCGTTTGAAATGTTTCCCACAGTCGCGAGGTAAACCGAGCATCATGATCAGAGATGATGTCACGAGGCGTCCCATGATTACAAATGATCTAGTCGGTGTAGATTCGGGCTAATCGTTCTACCTTGTAGTCTTCCCGTATTGGCAAAAAGTGAGCTGATTTAGTCAAACGGTTGACCACAACCCAAATGCTGTCGTGACCTGATGACGTGTGTGGTAGCTTGGTTATAAAGTCCATAGCTATACTTTCCCACTTCCACATCGGAATTAGTGGTTGTTCGAGTAAGCCAGATGGTCTTTGATGTTCAGCCTTGACTCTAGCACAAGTTAGGCATTTTCCAACATAGTGAGCGATATCCCTTTTCATGCCCGGCCACCAGTACTTATAGCGAAGGTCCTGGTACATTTTGTTGGCACCGGGGTGAATAGAATACCGAGATTTGTGGGCTTCGTCCATCAAGATTTGTCATAAATTAGTTCGTTTGGGAATCCAAATTCGGTCCAGAAAGTGGAATATCCCATTCGATTTGCTCACAAGCTGGGCTCCATCGTGGTAGATTCTTTCCTTCTTCAGTGTGTGTTCGTTAAAACACGCATGCTGCGCTTCGCGGATGAGGGTTTCGAGATCGTGTTGGGCTTGAACATTACGAGTGCTAAGCAGATAGCTCCGTCTGCTAAGTGCGTCGGCAACAACATTTGCCTTGCCTGGGTGATAACGGATCTCACAGTCGTAATCGTTGAGAAGTTCTACCCATCGGCGTTGACGCATATTAAGTTCCTTCTGATTAAAGATGTGTTGTAGGCTCCTATGATCGGTGAAGATCGTACACTTGGTACCATACAGGTAGTGTCGCCAAATCTTTAATGCAAAAACAACTGTGCCTAGCTCGAGATCATGGGTTGTATAGTTCTTCTCGTGGACTTTGAGCTGACGAGATGCGTAAGCTATGACCTTGTCCCGTTGCATGAGGACACAACCGAGACCAAGGTTGGAAGCATCACAATAGACAATGAAATCATTGTTTCCGTCGGGTAATGTGAGAATAGGAGCGTTACAAAGCATGTGTTTGAGGGTTCGAAAGGCAGACTCTTGTTTAGTTTCCCAAACAAAAGGCTTGTCTTTATGTGTGAGAGAGGTAAGCGGCACAGCGATCTTTGAGAATCCCTCGATAAATCGTCGATAACAGCACGCTAGTCCGAGAAAAGAGCGGACTTCAGACGGGTTCTTAGGCGTAACCCAGCTCTTAACAGCTTCAATCTTCGCAAGATTGACGTGAATACCTTGACTATTAACAATGTGACCCAGAATCTGAACTTCCTCCAACCAGAATTCGCACTTGGAGAACTTGGCATAGAGTTGGATCCCCTGGAGTAACTCGAGAACCAAACATAGATGTTGCGCGTGTTCGGCTTTCGATTTGGAATAGATCAAGACATCGTCGATGAATACGATGACGAAACGGTCGAGATACGGTTTACACACGCGATTCATCAGATCCATGAAAACCGCTGGTGCATTGGTTAAACCAAAAGGCATGACAACGAATTCGTAATGGCCGTAACGGGTGCGAAACGCGGTTTTGGGTATATCCTCTTCTTGTATACCCAGTTGGTGATAGCCTGAACGTAGATCGATCTTTGAGAAACACGTAGCACCTTGTAGTTGATCAAACAATTCGTCGATGCGAGGTAGGGGATAGCGGTTCTTGATAGTTAACTTATTCAATTCCCGGTAGTCGATGCACATCCTGAACGACCCATCCTTCTTCTTGACGAAAAGGACTGGAGCGCCCCATGGAGAGTGCTCAGGCGAATGAAGCCTTTTTCTAGTAATTCATGGAGTTGGTTTGAGAGTTCGCGCATTTCGGACGGTGCGAGTCGATAAGGAGCTTTGGCAACAGGATTGGCTCCAGGAATGAGGTCGATTCGAAAGTCGATATCACGGCTTGGCGGTAGACCGGGAAGATCCTCTGGAAAAACATTAGGAAATTCTCGAACCACAGGAACGTCTTTCACTTCCTTCTTCTCTTTCTTTTCCTTCTCCGCTACTACAATGTTAGCCAAGAAAGCCCTGTATTCCTTGCGGAGATACTTGCTAGCTTGCACACATGACATAAGCTTGAGACCCTTCGAAGTAGTATCACCGTATACACATAATAAGTCAACATTCGCAAGCGAGAATCGAATCATCTTGTCGAAGCACACCACTTCAGCATGGTTTTCTCGAAGAAAGTCCATGCCTACTATGACGTCAAAACTTCTGAGTTGCATCGGAATAAGGTCGATTGGGAAGATGTGATTGTTGAGCTCAAGAGTACAATCACAAAGAACAGAATTTACGGCGACGGTTCTTCCGGTAGCGACTTCAACATCGAACGTCGAGGAGAGTTGGGAGCGTTTACGACTAAGGAGTTTCTCTAATTCGAATGACACAAAGAAAGTATCGGCTCCAGTATCAAACAAACATGAAGCATAAATACCATTCACAAGGAACGTACCATTGACCACGTTGTTGTCGGCCTGGGCTTGACACACGTTGAGGTTGAAAGTTCTGGCGCGTGCGGCCTGTTGTTGCTGCTGCTGTTGTTGTTGCTGCTGCTGAGGCTGCTGTTGCTGAGGTTCTTGTTTCACGACCCTGTTTGGGCACATGTTGGTGAAGTGGTTCGGGTCGCCACATGCAAAGCAGGCTCTGGATTTGACTGCGGGTGCCGGAGGAGCTTGTTGACCCTGAGGGGCAGTGAGTAGAGCTTGATGAGCAGGAGGTTGTCAAATATGGCAGTTAGTAGTAAAATGGCCGTATACATTGCAGTGAGCACAAAAATGGCAAGCAATGGCAGTCGGGTGATGGTAGGTACAAGTAGGGCAGAGCGGGTGTGGCCTAGTGTATTCACGCTTTGCAGGCAGTGCATTAGCCACAGGCGCCGCTACTTGACGCTACTGGGCTGGTACAGCTTGAATCGGTGCAGCAGTGATCGCACAGTTCTTGTTGCTGGAGCTGTTCTTTCTCTTGTTGCTCGATGAGGTGGGTTCAGCAATCAGTGCGGCGGTAGTAGCTTGATGCAGGTGCTTTGGAGTTTTATCCCAGACACCAGCCTTGACCCTCTTGTCGTTGATTTCGGCGGCCAGTAGGTAAGTCTCTTCGATCGTCTTAGTCTTAGCCGCTTGCACGAAATCTGTGACGCAGTCGGGCAAAGCTCGGATGTACTTCTTGATTATGATCTCCGGAGTCTTGACTTGATCGGGACAGATGATGCCGAGCTGTTTGAAACGATCTGTGAGAGCAGCATTGTCCCCCTCATGTTGATGTATGTGCCAAAATTCATCCTCTAGCTTCTGACGTTTGTGAGAAGGGCAGAATTCCTCTAGCATGACTTCCTTGAGCTCGTCCCACGACAGACCGTAGGCCGCATCGTTCCCTCGCTTGTTCCTCTCGGCCGTCCACCAGTCTTGTGCACGGGACTGGAAAACGTTGGTAGCATACAGAGTTCGAAGGTCATCAGGGCAACCACTCTGTCGCAGAGTGACCTCAATGGAATCAAACCATTGGAATAGTGCAGTAGGACCTCCCTCGCCAGTGAATTCCTTGGGTCCACACGACTTGAATTGCTTGAAATTGAAGGACTTGGTGGTAGCTTTAGGAGCTTCGGTCCTCGACTCCTCAGATGACTTGCTGGCATTCTCGTAAACATCACTCATGACCTTTGCCACACTTTTTGCGATGATGGCAGCAAGGCGTTTGTCCCTCTTTTCTTGATGAGAAAGTGCGTGACGGGGGATCCAAACGACATTGTCTGCAACAGACATCGTCACAGGACTCAACACATTGTATTCGAATCTCACCTCACACGTCTACTACTTACTAAAGTTTAGGAACACGCAATGTAACACGTATCACATAAACACATAGGCCCATAATCACAGATTCACGTAAACACATAAGCACGTAGGCACGTAGAGCACAGAATCCACAAAAGCACATAATCATGTAATCACAAGATGCAGTCAGAATACAGAAACCTATCATTCACAGTTCATGATTGTCCGAATATAGCGTTCGCGTTTGATATATCGAGTCGTGTAGTACAAGCGTAGCATAAAGTCATCCATAATTCAACGATTTGTTAATGTTTTAAGATAGAAATGTAAGGCGAGTTGTGTGTGTCGATCGATGTGAAAGCAAAATCGAGTAAATCTCCAAAAATTCAAACACATAAACAGGTAAACACACATATAGCACATAAAATCAACGAATCATCAGAGTCGGTAGTTGCGGGCTCAGAATCGAAACTCATAGAAATCGAGAAATAGATTGTCTGCGGCTAGTAGACTTCGACTACCCAAAGTGGTTCGACTATTCACAAGGATCCGTTGTGCACATTTAACCTTCAGGACTGTGCCTTTGCCTCGATTCTTGGGCATTTGGCACGCATCCCATTAGTCATATCATGACTTCAGGTCGTTGGAGTCCGTCGAGACTTTGGTGAGAGTTTTTTAAAACCAAAATGAGTCAGGAATAGCTATCAAGGTTCGGGTTTCACCCCTGACTTAACAACCTTTGCTCCTGAGCTTTAGTAAAATACAAGAGATTATTCATCAAAATACGGATTTCACTCCTGATTTGGCATAATTCTCTTTTTTTTGTAGATAAAAATACGGGTTTATTAAGCAACTTTAGTCGAGAGTTTGCGGTTTTCACACCTAATCTTGGCTCAATCGCTCATTCACAGCTGAAAATTCGAGTGCAGTGAAAGTGTAGCATAAGCGAGAATAGCGACAAGTAAGCTCGTACATAGTCCCTACCAGACATGCACAAGTCGGTCTGTTGGTTCTTAGCTATAGTCTAGGTATCTAAGACTTCGACTCGGACTAGGTCGAGTCTTGCCTAATTCCCTATAGTTATGGCTCTGATACCAATCTGTCACACCCCAACCGATGGCGGAATCATCGGGGCATGGCACTGAGCGAAACAGATTGTCCAGAAGTTTCCATAACAATTATCCATACTATTCAATTTAAATAATACGTCCCATACCGTATCTCAAACAACAAAATAATTATTACAGACAAAAATCCAGGCAAATATTCTGTTCCGACAACTCAGATTTAAATAGACGGAAATTGTTTATCTGCTTCCAGAGACCCTTAGTTTGACCACTACAAACAACTATTTGTTGGGCTCTAAAGCTTTATTCTAGCTTCAAATTCCTACCAAGTGTGCGTCCTAAGCACCTGTCACATACGTTAAAATAAAGTCAATACATAAAATGTAAAGGTGAGCATACAAGTTTGATAATAGCATATAGAGTTCGAATTCGTTTACGCATAACCAGCACGTACACATAGTGAAATGAAGCACGTTAGTTATCGACATAGATCCATCGATACCAATGACTACGGGTTGACTGCCCAAGGAAGTTCGCAATACATGATTACCACCGTAATCCACGCAAGTAATTGTCCTTAACAACCCCCGTGTGAACGGGTGCTGAGTCCAAACTATAGTACTATCGTTGCTAAGGCAGGTAGACAACATTCCATGTGTAAACATAACAAACAAGCATTCATAAGCCACGTATAACATGCATTAACGGTTAGCGTTCAAATAGTATTGAGTAGTGTGTTCGATGTGATTTGAGTAGTTGTAACGTATGTAACACCCAAAAGTGCTTAAAGCAAAAAGGGATCGAGTATACTCACAACGGTTGATGGATTGAAGGGAGCGCTTAGCGAGTAAGGTTAGCCTGAGTAGATTAGATGGCATATCGATAAGTGACGTTTTACGCGTCAAATGGTGCAACGTGCAAATGGGTCGGATAGTGGTTAGATCGGATAGTAATCCGATCGGACAACAATCCGTGCGGATAACAATCCGTTCGGATGGTCATCCGGTCGGATAGGTTATCCGGTCGGATGACTATTCGAGTGGATTGTTTCTTCCTATAAGAAGGATGTGTTTGTGTATGATGGCTTGACTTTTGAAGTTTTCATTGTAGTATTTTGAAAGCATCGAAGTATCTCTGTCTTTCAAGTCGGTCGATCGGATGGTCAGTCGTGCGGATGACAATCCGTGCGGATGGTCATCCGGTCGGACGGCAACTTAGTGGTGAGATTACTTAGTGAAGACAAGTTCACAGCAGAAGTGTCACTCGATCGGATGTCCATCCGGTCGGGTGGCAACCCTGTTAATGAACATGCTGAAAATTGTTTAAGTCTTTAAAGTCTTAGTTTCTCATGATCCGAAGAGTAATCCAGTCAGATGGTCGTCCGATCGGATTGCAATTCGTTCAATACTCAAACTTCGAATAAGGTTGCTTAAAGGTGGGACCTATGTGTGATCCGTTCGGATGACAATCCGTTCGGATGACCTATCCGATCGGACAGCAATCCGGTCGGACAACATTCCGCTCCGGTTGTTCCGTTCGTCCTACACTTGGTCGTTATGATGGTTTGTCGTTATGTCGAGATGCTTTGACAACTTGTTAACCAGCAAAACCCATAGTTCGACCCAGATGACCAACCCGACCAGGAATCACCCTAGTCCGGCCGGTTACCGGCTCGAGACGGTTGTTCTTGGTTAACCCGAAATCGGTAGTCTCGTGGGTAGAATCCGGATCTTGAGCTAGTACAACACTAAGGATGAGTAGGAGACTAGAACAAACTCCGATTCTAACGGTTTTGAGTGTATTGAGTGTAAAAGAATGAGAAAACTTGTGTTTATTTCTTTCAACTCTTTTATCCTTTTGAAAATGTTCAGATCTATGCGAAATCGTTGTGAAATCATGTGGAAATCGTTCAGATCTGAGTTATCCTTGGTGGAATGAGGTCAAACTTGAAGTTCATAAGAACTTCACGATGACCTCATCCTAGAATACCTCAAATCTTGATGATTTCACGGTTAAAAGTTAAGATTTAAAAGATAGAAAGGTGTAGGAGTGCTTGTAGATCAAGAAATTACAAGATTTAGGATGAGATCTTACCTTGATCGAGAGAAATCGAAGAAAAGGTGGGGAGCACGAGCTGTTCGGACAGAGGGTTTCCAAAAGTAGAAAGAATGACAATGACAGGGGTATTTATAGGATTCCAAAAGAGGAAAGGGGCTATCCGATTAGATGGCACACCGCTCGGATGGCGCCTGGTCTGTGGCTTTGTGGCTATCCGGTCGGATGGCTATCCGGCCGGATGGCACTTGGTTCGAATGTTCGACGCGACGATTTTTTGGCGTTTCGACTTCGATTACGAGCGGTTCGACACGATAGGGTTTCCTAGTCAAATTACTTTCAGTCCCAACTAATTCATATCGAGCACTGTCTCTTCTCCACTAATTATCATAGTTCGATTGGGATTCGTGTTCGAGTTCGATTGAGAGTTTCGATTGAGTTCGATTGCATTTCGATTAATTACCACCACATACATAAATAAACAGGCACAGATAACACGTATGGCACGCACACACGTATAACAATGATTAAAATACGTAATTCGATTTGCGATTCGATGTCGATTTAATTAGCATAGCTTGATTATTGATTAGTTAATTTTATCGCATTGTTACTTCTTATAGTTCACAGTCGTAGTTCGATTAGATAGCGATTAACATACGTCGATTATTGTCATTAGCAACACTTACTCCACATAATACAAATAAAATAAAGAAATTTCTACATGTCAAATTCGTATAACTGGTCGTTGACTTTGACCTTGACTTGGACTTTGACTTGTGAAAACACGGGGTGTTACATAATCATCCCCAAATCTCCCAATGTGGAGAAGGATATATATAAACGGTGATTGTATCGAGCAGTATCATATACGCTGACTGTATTAAGGCGTATACCCAAATATCCCAATGTGGAGAAAGGGCATGTATTTAAACGGTGATTGTATCGAGCCATATCATATACGCTGACTGTATTGAGGCGTATCCCCAAATATCCCAATGTGGAGAAAGGGCATGTATTTAAACAGTGACTGTATCGAGCCGTATCATAAACCCTGAATGTATTGAGACGTATTCCCAATTAACCCAATGTGGATAGGGACTTATACTTAAACGTCAACTGCGATGTATTCCCAAGTCTCCCAATACGGAGAGGCCTTATTTTTCAACGTCAACTGAGACGCATCTCCAAATGAGGAGAAATATTCATACTCAATACGTTGATTGAAACATATCATTAAAATCTCCAATTAAATTTCCAACTGTGTGGAAAGGAGAAAATCTGTGTCAACTTTGTGACGATATTCGTTCCAAATCTCCGACAATTCCCAACTATGTGGAAGGAGAGGAATCATAATACTGCTTTGTCAGTTAAAATAAAGACAGTTGTGACCTTTATAGTCCCCTGTCTAAGGTAATGAGATATGCTTAAGCCTAATAGTCTATATGACCAATGCGATCATGACTAATATCATCTAATACGATGAACTTATCATTTAACATCTTTAGTGATGTTTTACCTACGGGCTATAACATATTGTCTAATTGAGACAATGACATTGTGATCTTTATGATCCCTGTCCAAGGTAGCGAGCTATGCTCAAGCCTAATAGTCTATATGATCCATGCAATCATGACTAAAATCATCAATATGATGATTGAATTTAACATCCTTAATGATGTTTTGCCTACGAACTATAATATATTGTCCATTTGTGAAAAAGACAATTGTAATCTTTTATGATTCCTTGCCCAAGGAGGTGAGCTATGCTCAAATCTCATAGTCTATATGATCAGTACGATTCTGACTAATATCATCAGTATGATGATTACAATATTAACATCCCTAGTGATGAAGTGCCTACGGGCTATACTTTACTCTATTATCGATAAGACAATAATGGTAGTGACCTTTATGGTCCCCTGTTCAAAGTGGTGGGTTATACGCAAACCTAATAGTCTATATGATCTACGTGATCATGACTAATATCATCAACATGATAATCATACTTAACATCCCTAGTGATTTTTCGTCTACAGACTATATTATATTGTCCAATTGAGACAATGACAGTTGTGACCATTATTGTTCCCTGTCCAAAGCGGAGGGCTATGCCCAAGTCTCGCAGTCTATACGATCAAGTGCGATCATGACTGATATCATCAGTGTGATAACCATTAGTTTAGCATCCTTTGTGATGTCAAACGAATCGCCTACGGGCCATATTATATCGTCAATTATGATGATAGTAGTGGTCTACGACCCCTAATTAAAGGTAATGAACTATGTTCAAACCTTAAAGCCCTTGTTATCAAATGAAATCGCGACATATATATATATATATCTTGGTTGTCCTTTGTGACAAGGATTAGTGCTATATCTTCTAATGTCCTTCGTGATGAGGCCTTGTGCCATCTCTTTCACAATCCTTGTGACAGGCCCTTGTGCCATGTCTTTCACGTCCTTTGTGACAAAGCCAATGTGCTATATTTAAATGTCCTTCATGACAAGCCAAAGTGCTATATTTAAATGTCCTTTGTGACAAGCCAATGTGCTATATTTAAATGTCCTTCGTGGCAAGCTTATATGCTATATTTAAATATCCCTTGTGACAAGCCGGTGAGTTATATGGCTAAGTCCATTACCAATTATGGTAAGCAGGGCTAGTGAAATTAATATATAAACATATAGATCTGAAAGATCTAATGCAAATAAATTGATTTGCTATATTTAAATATCCCTTGTGACAAGCCGGTGAGTTATATCCCTTGTAAACCCCGTGAATTTACGGGTGAGATTGGAGCTATTGATGCTCTAAAATGGCTGGATGAAATGGAAACCGTTGTTGATATAAGCAGTTGTGCCGCCAAGGACACTGTTAAATTCGTGTCCCAATATTTCAAGGAGGATGCTCTGACTTGGTGGAAGGCACTAATCCAATCCACTGGCAAGGTTGAAATGTACAACCTTAGTTGGTCAAAGTTCGTGGAACTGATCCGCGAGACTTATTGCCCACCTCACGAGGTGGAGAAAGTTGAAACTAACTTTCTAAAGCTGACCATGAAACGCCTCGAGTGTCGAGCCTATTTGTCTGTTTACAACTCCTTATCAAGACTCGTGCCATACTTAATTACCTCTGAGTCTAAGTGCATTACGCGGTTTATTGGAGGACTCGCTCTAGAAATCAAGGGGATGGTTAAATCCTCCAAACCTACTACTTATAGATCCACTGTGGATTTGGCTCTTTCTCTCACTGAAGATGAAATAAGGGCAAGGGGATTAAGGCCGAGGAGGATCATAAGCGAAAGCGTGATGATACCCCAAGTAAGGATTTCAAAAAGGGTAAGACTGGTTTGAATTATAACCAGTCCAAGTCGAATGAGGCAAAACCCAAATTTAAAACCTGCAGAAAGAAACACTTCGGAAAATGTTTCCATGAGCAGACCAAGGGATGTGGCATCTGTAAGAAGATGGATCACAAGTCTCATGATTACAAAGACTTGAAAGACGCCACCTGCTATGGATGTGGCGAGAAAGGGCATATAAAGACCTGCTGCCCAAAGAGGGCGACTGACAAGAAGAACAAGGCCACTGATGGCCCGAGAGGCAATGCTTGAGCCTTCCAATCTACTATAGCAGAAGCAGTTCAAGACATGTCTTTACGTATCTGTTTCTCGTAAATGTTTTATTATTCGAAACTTGTTTTAAATTCTGGAGCTAGTTAAAAGCTTCATCGATTGTAAATTTAATTTTAAATATGCTTTTCCGAGGTTTAAATATTATTTACAAAATCAAGTGCCAATCTATACGGTTTCACATATGATACATCCTTCTCGAATCAATTTGTCTTTGATAATCCTTTTATCCATAAATCCTGCGGGATTTGATATGTTCTTAGACATGGATTGGTTAGTCCAAAAACCAAATCCACATTGTCTGTAGTAAGAAACTTATCGAGATTAAAATCCCCATCTAGAGATATACTCACCATACATGGAAGATCAACACTATGGATTACCGAGGAAGCTTTGTGCTTGAGGCATCCAAGTGATTGAAAGAAGAATGTGATATCTATATGGCCAGAGTAAATTATGATAAATTAAAGTCGAAAGCCGAAGACCTTTGCGTGGATGGACATGAGAAGTCCATAACCACCTTGGAAGCTAAATGCTTAGAATGTTCGCAAGTGAGTCGAACATCGTAGATCATTTATGATATGCGTATTGAACGGGAAAAATTCGAATGGAATTGGGAAACGGTAACAACGGATCTAATCTCCAAGTTACCTAAGATAAATCGCGTCAACGACGCGATGTGAAATATAGTCGAGTGACTTACTAAGTCGACGCTTCTCGTCAATTAAGGAAAATTTAAAATTTCTGACAAGTTAAGCTATATAAAGACAACATCAAGTCTCCTTGTAGAGCACCGTTGTCTATAGTATCAGATTAAGATACTAAATATACTCTAATCTCTGGAAAGTTCTAGCAAAGTGCTTAGCTGATAAGCACTTGTCATGTTTCACCATGACGTTTAAGCGTGAGCATAAGGTTTATTGAAAAACCTTGTCCATTACGGACTATGGAATCTGAATGTTCCAAGTTTTCCTAGTAAATGAGAAATGGGATTTCCATAATGGCCCATGATACTCTTGAGAGGTTGAAACCTCCTACTATACGAAATTGACCGTATTGCTCTGAGCAAATCTCAAGGTCGAGATTTCTTTTAAGGGGGTGAGGATGTAACACCTCGTAAACTCGTGTCCTATTATGTATCGACACGTGTCCCTAATCCTAATTAAGTCAAACGTTGACTAGGATGGACTATTATCGCCAAACAGTTAAAATTTTGAATGTGAAAGGACTGAAAGTGTCAACATGCTTAAACTAAGCCTCTGAGTGACATCATACGGTATTCGTATTTTCGTATTAAGCCACATGTTGGATAATCAAAACCGTTTGCGATAAATTCAAAAGTTTAGGTAACAAAGGGTTAAAAGCGTCAACATGTTAATCCTTACCTCTGAGTGACCTTTTAACGAATCCGGAGTGTTATGATGTTTGATCACACTCTTGGGAATACCTAATATTGATCATTTAGGGCTTTGATGCCATTACACGATAATACGCATAAGTTCGTGCGTTAAAAAGGGTTAAAAGTGTCAATATGTAAATTCTTATCTCCGAAAGACCTTTTAACGAACCCGGAGCATCGTGATATTCATCCATACTCTCAGGAATGCCTAATATGGGCTATGTATGGCCTTGATGTCGTTAAACATTATTACGCACAACTTAGTGCATTAAAAGGACTAAAAGCGTTAACGTTCGAAACTATGCTTTTAGTGACCTTTTAAATAAACCAGGAACTCCGTAATGCTCGGTCGTATTCCCGGGCGTGCCTAGGCATGCTCATTAAGGGCTTCCATGACATACGTTAACCTTTCGAATGAGAATTATAAATTTTGTGCTTAAAGTGTAAACTTTAACAGTTTAAAAAGCATACAAAAGATTCAGGGGCCAAAGCTGCTGAGCTGCCAAACTTGTGATGAGCCGGACACCGGCTCGCGGGCCGCGTACGAATGGACCGAGGGCGGTCGCGGGCCGCCAGCGACTGTATCTGCAGATTATAAATTTTTTTATTTATTTGTTTTGATTATTGTTTTGCTTAGCCATCACACAAACCTCTTAACCAATATAGGGGCATGTTAATGGTTTAAAAACCTGGTTACACATGTAATAATCCTATGAATCCCCTTCAACACTTGTCAAGATCTTGTTCTTCTCAAGTTATAGGCTATGAGTCTTTCATTTTCACTTGCACCATTCTTCTTCTTCTTTCTCATTCTATTCTACTTCCTGGAGGTTCCTAACCATAAGGAAGCTCATTTTTAGTAGAAAAGATTGCTAGGACCCTTTGTAAGCGTCTTTAGCAACTAATTTCCGTTTTATAGGCTTTTAAGCCAAAAGTCAAGCGTTATCGTAATAACGGTTTGACTTTTAGTTAGACCTTAAACGGTCAAGCCATGGTTCGCAACGAACATGGCTACGTGATCGTAATTAGGTAGGTGTTAATCCCTCAAAAGGGCACCTCCTAAGAATCACGTTTGCTTGGTCAATTAACGAGTCAACATAATATTACTTTAAAAAGTCAACGGCTCAATTTTCAAATTAATTACGATATGAGTTTAAAAGCATTCTAAAATATGTTTTATCACTTAAATAACTCGGTAATAATTATTAGAACATGTGTAAACATGTTCGGCTCGTCAATTCCCGCTTTAGGGTCGGTTCGCAACCAAAGTCGCGTAGTTTGACTCCTACGTTGACTTTTGGTTATAAACCGAATTAGACTAGTATGCTACTGATTTTAGGTTCCGTTATGATCATAATATATTGTAGTATGATCCCATAAGGTTATATTACACGATCGGACTAGGAATCCGAGTTTATGCGCATGTTCCGTTATTATGCCGTACTTTGACTATAATGCCCTTTTGTTTAAAAATAAGGTTTTAAGTATAAACGAGCATGCAAATGAGTTATGTACTGATAAGTAAACATGTTTAGGGTAATTTAATGTTTATAATTTGGTCATAAACTGAGTTTACGCATATAAGCGTAAACTATGCTTTTAAAAGGACTAAAATGGCCTTTAAAGTCTAAAATGAGTTTTAAACAAAATTTTGTTATAAAACTCAATTACCTACTGATGTGATATTATTATTAAGATTATTTGGGATGCTAAGTCAGATTGAAAGCTGATTTTAACTTCAGTTCCGCATACAATGCCGATAAATGATGATAATGCCCTTATGTCACATAAAATGCGTTTTAAGCATGATATCCAAACCAAACCTTTTGTTTACTGATATGGTATGACAAATAAAATATTTTAACTATTCAAAGCTGGTCATAACATCAGATTTTATAAATCTTCGCGTAAATCATCATTTAACGACATTCACGCCATTTAGGCGTATAATATGGTTTTAAACCATATTTATGGCCCGAGACTTGTTACCTACTGATTTTATAAACCATTTTAAATATTTTTACAGTAGGTATAAGTCACGAACTCAGAATCCCAAATGAACTCTCAAAACTATGTGTGAAATGACCAAAATGCCCCTACGGTGCATAGTTTGAACTTAAAACATAAACCACACATATAATTGATATCCTACTGATGTGATATCATAATTAAACCATAACAGGCATACACGTTGATATCCTACTGATATTATAACTTGTTTAAAGTATATTGGCATATGAAACATGTTCATGGCTCTTCCAGTTACCCGTTATCGCTTATAAGCGTACAGTTAGACTTACATAACTAGTTTACCTAAGTTTACCAAAAAGGGGTTTAACCTTATCATTTTGATCTCAAAATCCGGAATGTATTATGTTTACCCGTATTATACAAGTCCTAGTACTTGTTGGGATTAAACCACATTCTATTTGGTATACGCTTAATCTAGCGAACCTATTCTTAAGTATCGGGTCATATTAAAAGGTTCTACCTTTGGCCCATATACATTCTAACAGATAATAAATTTGTTCATTCCAGACTATAGTACCCCCCAGATAATCGGACTTGGGTCAATATACTTAGACTTGCGGCTTTTAGCCAAATATAGTCTTGTTGATTGGAAGCTCGTAATAAGGTAAATACTCTTGACTTATTTTAGTGTAAACTTGGGATGGTAAATATGCCTCTTGGGATGGTTATTACATAAGTAAGTCGCCTATGATTGCGCAAAAGTGTATGAATACGGTTTTATTCCGTTTACTTGATAATTACTTTTATTGGGGGTTATTGATACCTTGTCCGGATAACCCAATGGGTTAATCAAGCATATAATCTCGTAACAAGAAATATCCTAAGATATATTTAAAGGACTACCTACAGGTTATCTATATGTATAAAACTCTTTTTGAAAAACTATTTTTCCAAAGAGTCAGTTAATTGTATTTACTAGCTTTGGCTGGCGTATTTTCAAAAGATTGAACAGCAGGTACCGAACCTTATTATAGGCTGGGATTACGGGTCGGCTAGAATGAAGGCTAAGGAATTTGCACTCCTGATGCTTAAGGCCTATGATGTCTAAAGCTCTGTTTATTTGGATCCTGCCTGTGGGCTTGTATCGAACGCTTGTAATACTTTCTTACATTCAAGATTTATTTTAATAATTTCAATCCAATACTTCCGCTGCATATTATTATATTGTGATAATTGTTATCCAACCGTCACGTGTGTACCCATCCGGGCCCATCAGAAATCGGGGTGTGACACTTTCTTTCACTTTTTTTGTGCTCCAATTCAAGTATTAAAACAATTGGAAAAAAAAATCGTCATAAACTCTTGTGGGGTGGATGCATGGAAAAAACCAAAGTGATTTGGGTTCCTTGGTTTAAAGTTGTAGCTTCGAAAAATAAAGGTGGGTTGGGTATAGGTAGTCTTGCTTCAACAAACAAAGCCCTCATGATTAAATGGTGCGTGCGATATAAAAATGAGCTATCTTCGTTATGGGTAAGGGTGATCACGACCATACATGGTGGATCAAGATGTCAATCTTCCATTCCGTTAAAAAACTCTATAGGCGGAGTACGGAAGTCGATAGTAAAGATTGGCCGAAGTAATGAAAATCAGCCGATAATTGTGCGTGAGAAACTGGTTTCAGATCTGGGAAGAGGGGATAAAACACTTTTTTGGCTAGACTCGTGGTTGGGGAGTAGACCGCTACGTGAGTTATTCCCAAACCTATACGAAATTGAAAGTGAAAAACGCTGCAGTGTGTCGGACCGATATAAAACAATTCAAGGAGGTATCGAATGGTTCTGGGGTAGTAGGAACACTCTATCAAATGATGAACTGAAGAATGAATGGGCTGAATGTTTAGCAGCGGTGAATATTGTTACGATTCGACCTAGATCAGACGTTTGGCTATGGAAGTTGGCTGAAAGGAATGTGGAGTTTCAAGTAAGTATTGTTCGGGCAGAACTAGATGAAATTAGCTTAATCAATGAAACAAAGGTTCTCGATTGGCTGCACAGGATTCCTAAAAATGTTAACTGTTTCCTTTGGAGAGAGGTCTTGGATCGGATAGCAACAAAAGAAGCACTCCAGATTCGATGTCTACATCTCAACTCCTCGAATTGTGTTCTCTGCAACGATGTGTTGGAATCGGTCAATCATCTACTCATTACATGTGATTCGGCTTAGCAAACTTGGACATTGGTCTTTCAATGGATGACAATTCCCTTACCACGATATATTCTGAGTGCGGCGCAATTGCTAGAATTCATTGACTCTTATAATCGTGAAAATAATTTTAAAAGGGCAGTGTACACAGTGGCGGGGGCAACTTGTTGGAATATTTGGTTGATGAGGAATGTAGTCATCTTAAAAAACAAATCCCCTGCAATTGCAAAATTGATTGGACATATTAAGGCTATCTCATACACTTGGGTCAAGAATCGTGCAGGGCTCTCGGAAATAACATGGGAGAAATGGAGGAGTTTTAGTTTTTTAACGTAATCGTTCTGTATTTTTTGTACTTTTGAACTTTTATTTTCCCTTGTTTGTACTATGCTTGAGTACCTTGCTTAAGGTTTTTATAAAAATTCCGCCCTTTTTCAAATTTTTTTTTACAAACAATTGAACTTAAAGTGTATTAAATTCAATTAAAACCTTAAATGCTCATTTCCAACATGTACATTTCCAAGATTGGGGGAATAGTGTCAGGCAGCTGCCTGACACTCCCCCATTGGCC
Source organism: Helianthus tuberosus (assembly GCA_030545235.1). Lineage (NCBI taxonomy): Eukaryota > Viridiplantae > Streptophyta > Magnoliopsida > Asterales > Asteraceae > Helianthus > Helianthus tuberosus. Next base: position 55,033,576 of record CM060389.1, on the reverse strand, counting down.
CAACTAGTTTATCATTTTCTATCCATTTTAAAATTACGTTTTTCTTCTGTTTAAAATTGTCGTTTTGTCCCCAGCTCAAAATAAAATTATGCTTTTGTCCCCATCTCAAAATTACGATTTTGCCCTCAATTAAAAATTACGATTTTGCCTGGCCCTCCCCCATTGGACCAACCAGTTTATTATTTCATATCCATTTTAAAATTACGTTTTTGCCCCCAGCTAAAAATAAAATTACGCTTTTGTCCCTAGCTCAAAATTAGGATTTTTCTCTCGGTTCAAAATAAAATTGTGGTTTTGCCTCCAACTTAAAATTACGATTGTGCCCTAAGTTCAAATTTATTTTACGTTGTTACCCCAAGTTCAAAATTACGAATTTGCTCCTGTGAAAATTTTGCAATTTTGCCCTTGTGAAAATTTACAGTTCTGCCATCACTTTAGCTTTTGGCAAATTACGATTTTACCCCAGTCAAAAAATACAACTTTCCCTCAGTTAAAAATTACAATATTCCATTGTTTTAGTTTTTTTTAATCAAAACTATAAAAGTGTTTTTTTTTAATTGGTTTACTCGATTTAATTGTTTTTCGTATCAATGAGCTGCCTAACACTCGCTCATTATTCGGCCGTCGCTCCGCAACGCGGGCGGAGCATCCACTAGTTTATGATTTTATATGAATTACGAGAACTTTCCAAACCTCATGTAATTTGTTTTCAATAAGAGTCAATTAATTTTGTAAGAAGTTAATTCTAAAAGTATTTACCAATTTAATTTCCAAATTTCAGAATTCATTTAACAACTTCATACTAATTTGATCATTTTTAACATGTTGTTATCTTGAAACCACACAAACTAAAATAAAATGAAAGTATTATAATTTACAATAGAGTAAATTACGTTTTTGGCCCCTGTGGTTATATCACTTTTACTATATTAGTCTAAAATAAGAATTTTTAACATATCTGCCCCCGTGGTCTTTATAACTAATCATTTTGGCCCATAAGTCTAACCAGTTTGGCCCACATGATCTCTATAACTAACCATTTTGGCCCCCGTGATCTCTAGACTTAGGGGCCAAAATGGTTAGTTATAGAGACCATATGGGCAGATATGTTAAAAATTCTTATTTTGGGCTAATATAGTAAAAATGATATAACCACAGGGGCCAAAAACGCAATTTACTCTTTACAATAATATCGATCCATTTATAAACTATTTAATATAAATTAACGTGTATCTAAAATGTACCGATCAGCGTTGTAGTTCATACTACACTAGGCTGTGGGCTTGTAAAGACAACCCGTAATTGGGCCTGATCCATTGAGGTTAGGGTTTCCCATGTCTCCTATATAGGGAGGTCTCCTCCTCCTCATTAGGGCATGCAATATGTGTCGAACACACTTTGGTAGCTGGAAATAGGGGATTCTTTCTCTATCGGCCGTCTCTACATCTCCACGTTTCTATTTTCTTGTTTGCAGGTCTAGGATGAAGCAGAGAAGACGAGGTGTGGCCATTCATCACTGTAGAAGTATCGACCCGCTCGGGTTCACTCTTTTACAATCACTAAAACACAATATCCAAACCCCACCAGGTCATAAAAACTTCAAACACACCATCGTAGAACTATGAATATAAAACACGACATGATAATTAACATAAAACACACTAATGTTAGTCATTCGATAATCAAAGCCTTATCATCCAAAACACAACACAAAACCCACAAATATGATGTTTTAGTAATTTTCACTTTGTTATTTGTGGGTTTTGAGTTTGTTTTATGACTTTTTACATTTTGTAGGAAAAATAGACTTTATAGCCAACTCCCACCCACTATTTACTATAGAGTTAATTACATGGTTAGTCCCTGTGATTTATATGAGGTAACAATGTCACGTACTAATAGTTTTTCTATTAGGTTTTTATGAAATGACAAAACTACTCTTTACTTATAAAAACAAAAGGAACAAAAACTACAGGGACTAATTTGTAACTTACCAAAACATATAAACTATAAAAGTATTAATTAAAATATAAAAATCAACACCTTGTCAGTTGTCATCTTCACGAAGGCACCGACCTCCATGCCAAACCGGACTCCGTCGTCATAGTCCTTAACAATCCGAATCATCGGCTTCCCCGACGAAACAAAAGCTCCTCATAACAACCTTTGAGCTAGAAAATGTTCAAAGGATCATTGAAACAGTAATCCTACTAGAATGACTTCAAACCTAAATCTCAAAATGAGTCAATGACCCAACACTGCAAAATCCATCATTATATAAAATTGGAAAATAATACAATAACTATAATTTGTTCTTATCTCACTTCACTTCTGTACACTGTAAGTTAAAAGCTATAGCCGGCCAACGCCAACCTCTCACCATTGTTCTCATATCGTTTCTTCAACTGTCGTTAAGACCAACGTTATGTTAGCCAAGTACCCATGGCCGGCCCTGAAGGTGGGCGGGGAGGACCACTAGCCAGGGCCCGATATTTTGAAGGGCACATTATTTAAAAAAAAAACTCCGATATGTATATGCAAAAATAAATAAATTAATAGGGTGGGTTAGGATATAATAGGAAGTTTATTTGGCTAGGAAGGCTAGGAAGGAATCTTGACCATCAATTGATTTAATCAAGGGTTAAGATTAAATGAGAGAAATTGAAGGGAAGAAAAGAGACGCGTGGGTTTATGTAAGAGCATTCTAGTCAATACAGGACAATAGTTTCTCTCTCCTTCAATCCCCCCAATTTTTTAAACGTTAATAACTTTTTCATACGACATTATTTTTTTATAAAAATTGCACCAAAAAACGAGCGTTTTTTTATATTTAAAACGAGTATACTATTGCTATATTTAAAAAAAATTCGAAAACCCAGTTGCGTAAAACGCAATGGAAAGAAACCCAGTTGCGTAAAACGCAATAGACAAAAAAGTTAAAAATGACTTTTTTTTAGAAAACGCAATGCACCAAAAGCACAAAGAAATGTCTTATTTGTAAAACACAATGCCCAGGAAACACTTAAAAATGTCTTATTTCTAAAACGCAATGGTCTAAAAACACAAAAGAAATTGTACTTTCCAAAACGCAATGGACTAAAAACACTTCAAAAATGTGTTTTTCTAAAACGCAATGGCCAGAAAACACTTAAAAATGTCTTATTTCTAAAATGCAATAAAAAACACAAAAGAAAGCGTACTTTCTAAAACGCAATGGACTGAAAAAACATAAAAATGTGTTTTACATAAAACGCAATGGACTAAAAACACTTCAAAAGGATTTTAATGAAATAACAGGTCTACAAAAGGATTTTAATGAGATAACATGTCCATGTTGGGATTATAATGGAGTATAAAGTTTATGTAAGGACTATTTTAAAGTATGATGCCCACGAAAGGACTATTATTGAAATATAATGTCCTCGAATGGACTACGATAGACAACGTCTATACAAAGTTTTATCAAAAGATGTAGGTCCCCACAGGGATTATGATGAAATAATATGTCCACAACGGACTACAATAATCAAATGCCCATACAGGGACCTAAAGGAAAAGAAATATAATGGAAGGAGGATTTTCTAATGTCTTCCTTGCTTTATTCCTATTGTTTCTCTTCTTTATTTATCGTACGCAGTAGCGACACTGAAGATCTTAGTGAATAAAGTAAACATTTCAAATCAGGATCCGTTGCAGATGTAGAATCCAAGGATTCAATGGTTAAAGAAATGACATGGATCACGGATTGGGTTTTGACTGGTATAGTCCAAGTCTGGAATTCCAAAACTCGGAGATAGGATATAGGGATTAATAGCATCTACATGTATCATCTTCAATATGGGAGCCTCAGGGGCTTTCTGGTATGGACTTCGAAGTCTGATTAAGAGTTTAAATAGGTTTGGTTTTGGGAATAGGTCCATAAAGGTCTTTTCTCCAACTGGTTGCACGCTTATCCTAGCCGTGGTATGAAGTTTGGCATTTCTAGGCTTCGGATGTGGAGAATTTCCATCAACGACTTCTTTGCTTGACGACATATTCAAAATACATAAAATCAAAAGCAATGTTTACTTAATAGGGATGAGAGTGTTCCTATGTTAAGTCTAGACTTAGAAGGTCTAAGGAATATGCTACTGTGTCATTTGAGATTAAACACTAAGGGCTAGTGTTTAGTTCACTCAAACGTTGGCTCTGATACCAACCTGTCACACCCCGATATTTCCACATATTACCGATGGGCCCGGTGGGGAGTATCGTGACGTAGTTGATATCATCATAGTCAAATATACACAGTTTATAGCACAACGGAAGTCTTGGTAGAAATTGCTATTACAAACTGAAAGTATAAAGTACGAATAAAAGAATATACTGACGGTTGTAAGAAAGGATCCACAGGCGGATCTAAATATAATACAAGAAAAACATGTTCAACAGACTTAAGGCTTTAAGAACTTACAAGATTCTCTAATTAATGCCTAGAAGCTCCCAGCCAATTACGAGTAGTACCTGTCACTTAGCCTTTTGAAAATACGTCAGTTTTCACTGGTAAATACAATTAACCGACTCTTTTGAAAACATTTATGAAAATTGATTTAAATGCACAAGGCACAAATATTCTTTTATAACTTGGGACAATCTTTATTAAAATCTTGTATACAGATTTACATGTTTGTCATACATTTAGGACTCGGTATAGAAGCCGAGACATGATTAATCGACACATCACTTATAAAATCCACAGAGGAGTTATCCCCAACTTGTGGGTAATTTGCATATTAGCATCTGTCAGGTGTCTACCTACACCCCGTGCTTAAGTCGTGGCCATTTACAAATGAAATGAGCCGAGGATATCCAGGACACGGTCGTATTAACCCCCAATGTTTATGTTTTCAAACAAAACAGATTAAAACGGGTTATGTAATTTATTTATCACAATCCGATTAAATAATTCCATACCCGACCAAGCGGTATTATTATTATACTGTATCCCAAGCTCGTATAAGAGAAAATAAGTTAAAAGTATTTACCTGAGCTTTAAAATGCGAGATTTGTCTACTTAGCCGTATAATCTAATCAAACTAGTGCAAGTAGCTTTTATCGGGGCTCCTAATCTGGAACGAAGGTTTTATTAACCTATTAGATTACTAACGGGTCTTATTTAAGTTGTAAACTTAGACTGGTAAGTTTAAAGAAAGGATTTACGGTAGGAAACGCTAGATTAAGCGATGACCGGATTGGAATGTAATTTAGACCCAACAAGTATGGAGACTTGTATACTATGGGTAAACTAAATACATTCTGGAATTTGAAGTTAAAATGATAAGGTTTAACTCGTTTTGGTAAACTTACGTAAACTAGTTACTTAAGCCTAACCGTATGCGTGTAAGCGATAACGAGTATCCGGGTAAGTCAGGAACAAGTTCCATATGCCAATATACTTTAAACAAGTTATAATATCAGTAGGATATCAACTTGTATGCCCGTTAAGGTTTTAAAATCAAACTATGCCTCATAAGTGCGTTTTAGTCATTTTACGATGTATAAAAGAAACTTGTGTACTATCTGATGTTATGACCATAAACATTCTGTGAAAACACTTCATTTATGATATAATATCAGTAGGATATCAAACATATGTGTGTTTTATAGTTTAAAACCAAACTATGCTCCGTAGGGGCATTTCGGTAATTTCACACATAGTTTTGAAGGCTAATTTGGGAATCTAAGTTCATAACCTATACCTACTGTGAAATTATTTAAAATGATTTATAAAATCAGTAGGTAACAAGTCTTGATTGGTAGTTATGATTTAACACCATACTATGCGCCGAAATGGCGTTAAAGTCGCTAAATGACAATATTTGCAATCTTTTAGGAAAACTGATGTTATGATCAGGTTTTATATGACCAAAATATGTTACTTAATATAACATATCAGTAAATAAAAGGTTTTGTATGAAAATTACGCTTTTAAATCATTTTAGGTGCAAAAAGGGCATTATCGTCATTTAAGGACGTAATTCAAGAACGTATGCGTAAACTTAGTTTGTAAACTGAATGAACATCCCAAATTATTCTAATTATGATATTACATCAGTACGCAATGAGTTTGTTATGAAAAATTATGCTTCAAACCGATCTATGCGCCTAAAGGGCATTTTGGTCAATTTAAAGCATAAATTACGATATTTCACGAAAACCTAGTTTATGATCAGGTACGTAACATCAAAATATGTTAAACATGTCAATACCTAAGTTGTTTGCAAGCTTATTGGTGTCTAAAACCTTATTTTCGCTAAAAAGGGCTTAATAGTCAAAGTACTACATTTTAACGGAACATGCGCAAAAACTTAGATTTCTAGTATTATCGGGTAATATAACCTTATGGGGTTATATTACATTATATTATGATCATAATGGAACCTAAAATCAGTAATAAACTAATATAATTCGGTTCATAATCGAAAGTCAACGCAGTAGTCAAACTTCGCGACTTTCAGTTGCGAACCGACCCTAAAACTGGAATTGACGAGCCGAACATGTTTACACATGTTCTAGTAGTTATTACCAAGTTTTTTAAATGATAAAATGTAATTTAGAATACTTCTAAACACATATCGCAATTATTTCAAAAACTGCCCATGTTTACTTTTTAAAACAAGATTACGTTGCCTCGTCAATTGACCAAGCAAACGTGATTCTTAGGATGTGCCCATTTGAGGGATTAACACCTACCAAATTACGATCACGTAGCCATGTTCGTTGTGAACAATGGCTTGACTTTTTATGGTCTAACTAAAAGTCAAAGCGTTTTATCGTAAATGCTTGACTTTTCGGCTTTAAGAGCCAAATGAAATAACTAGCCACGAAAGGAGCACTTACAAGTGTCCTAAGGACTGAAGAGGACTCAATGGGATGCTCCTTATTGATAGGAACTTCCAACTTAGAGAAGGATAGAAAGATTTGAGTGAATGTGCAAATGAAAGTGGTGAAGATCCCACCTATTTATAGTATTTGGAAAGTTATGGATGATTGCCAAGTGTTTGAGCGGAATTATAAGATCATTACAGGTGTAATACCAGGTTTAAAAACCATCTAAGAGTCCCTAGATTCGAGTTTGTGAATGAGAATTGGTATGTGTGGGCTGCAAGAAACAAAGCTGCAGCTGCAGGTAGGATTCAGTCCAAATATAGGCATCGCGTCGCGTGATGGCAACAGGGGGGGGGGGGGGGTCGCGCAACGCTAGCACTCATATCAGGTTTCAAAGTTGGCAACTTTGGTCCCTGGTCTTACAAAACCCTTATTTACTTTCATTTTTGACATATTTAACCCTTCTAAAGCACTTTAAGGTATATATTTGGCACAATTAATCTTTGAGATGGATTATAATTATTCTCGGTAGTGAAATCAAGTATCGTTAAGCTTCGGGTTTCGTGTAAAGGTCACTCAGAGGTTAATTGAACATGTTGACGCTTTTAACCCACCTTCTTGGTATTTTGTCTAATTATCTCATAACGATACCAAAACTTTGTGAATTCATTATCAAGTATTCTTGAGAGTATAATCGAACATTACGAAGCCCCGGGTTCGTTAAAAGGTCACTCAGAGGTAAGAATTAACATGTTGACACGTTTAACCCCTTGGTCTTGTAAACTTTCGATTTCTTTCACAAACGGCTTCTTTCATCCGGATATTTACTCGTTTAAGAATACGTTCATCGTGTGTGATCAATCAGAGGCATAAGTTTAGCATGTTGACACTTTTAGTCCCTCCATATTCATAGTTTTCGATTTTTGACGAAATTAGTCCCTTAAAGTCAACGTTTGACTTTATTAGGGTTTAGTACACGTGTCAACACATCATTGGACACGTTTTTACAAGGTGTTACATCTTTATTTTAATTTTTTTCCACATGTCATAATCCTATTGCTTCCTATCCTTCCTAGCCAAAATAAACTTCCTATTTGATCCTCACCCTTAATAGGGTATACTCATACAAACCCCAACATAGGTCTACTTACAAAACTATTTTTATGGTTTAGATTAGTTATTAGCCCATTGGCATTAGGTTTAGACCTTTAGTGAGCCCAATACTCAATTTCGTTAAGGCCTAAGGGCACATTTTTTTCGAGCTCGAACATGGTACATAAATTCTCAGGGCCGACCCTGCAAGTACCCCAGATCTGATCGACACACAAACAGTCGTTAGATGCCACCATCTTTAACGAAACCTTAGAAATAGGGTATGTACAACCAACCGATGCTTGGGTTCTAGTGTCTTGCTGCCGGTTCAAGTATAGACCACCACCACTGACATCATCTGGTTCTTAAATCACCTTTGTTACCCCTCTCGTCTTTAAACCACCATCATCGCTGTCATATCGTCTTCAAACCACCATCGCAGCCAACATATCATCTTCAAACCACCATCGTCGTAGTCATCTTGTCTTTAAACCACCATCACCGCCTTCATATCTTCTTCAAATCACCATCTCACTGTCTTATCATCTTAAAACCACCATCTTTGTCGCCAAGTTACACGGTGACGAAACAGAGGTGATGCTATGTTAGTGAGCGGTGCAGGGACAAATGCTTAAAAAAGTATATATGTAGTTGATACATGGACCAATGACGTTGTAACACGTATCTCTATCAAAGCAAAACAATGGTAATGCATGATGGCAACTGTTATAGTATAAACTAGTATTAAGTACCCCCGCGTTGCGGCGGGGGCGTAAAACTTGACACGGTTTTACGAACGTTTTTAACCTATTAAATTTTTTATTAATATTTTGTTTCGGTTTACCCCTGTACTTTCTTTACTTAAAAATGATTTTTTACGTGCATATTTTATGTACGGGTAGATATATAAATATGATTTGTTCTACATTCCGACGTAAACTTTATTTATAGACGAGTCAGGTCAAATATAGTACGTTTTCGTTTAAAGAAACCATTTTTACGTGCATATTTTTATGTACGTTTTGTTATAAATTCAAGTTGTTCTACGTTTCAACGTATATATAAATTTATAATGTTTTCACTTTGCCTTTTTGTCTAAAGTGTACAAAACACCATTAAAACATCAAGTACAATCACATTAAGCTTGCTTATGTTACAAATTAATAGTTATACTTTTTGTCTAAATTGTACAAAACACCATACAAGCATGAAGTACAATCACATTAAGCCTATCTATGTTAAAAATTAATAGTTATATAATTTATAGTTATTGTCCAATTGTTTTGGTAAATTACAAAAACAGTCCCTTATTAACCATATAGTTACATAATTAGTGCTATAAATGTAAAATGACTTAAATGCCCTTAAACCTAACAAAAAAACTAACATATGTTAGTCTTAATACCTCAGGGTATACAAAACTGAAAGTTGATACCTTAGAGTGTGACTTTAAACTATTAGTATCTGACATTGTTACTTCATATAAACCACAAGGACTAACCATGTAATTACCTCTTTACTATAAATACGGCACATTATAAATGTTAGGTTTGACTATTAACATAAATCTAAAAATTTGTGTAAATAATGTTAAAAGCAAATATCACCAATAAACACATAACCCAAATTATAACAAACATTTTAATGTGCTAAAAAACATTATAAATCAACGAAAACACTCAAATGCACCACAATACGACCCGAACACGATAAGGCACGAACCCGAAATAGGTAAACACGAACACGACATGAAATCTTATGATGTTAGTTTTTCCAAACAAGAACACGAACTTAATAATAAACAGGTTACACGAAACGACTTGTTAAGACACGAAAAATTTACCAACGAATCATATAACCTGTTAAGACACGAATAAGACATGTTAAGAAATGAACACGATCTGTTACTATATGTTTGGTATTTAGCCATTAACATGTCTTAACATGTATTGTATAATGGCCTTAAGTCTTAACAGGTCTTAACATGTCATATCATGTCTGACATGACTTGTTAAGACATGAAAACGACCTGTTAAAATACGAACACAATAAGACACGAACACGAAATACGTAAACACGAACACGACACGAAATTAAACAGGTTTTTATCATGTCGACCTGTATAGACACGAAACCTGTTAAGGTCAAACACGAAACCTGTTAACTTCGTGCAGGTTCGTGTTGTGTTATCGTGTTCCTGTCAGAATTGGCAGCTCTACTTTGGAGTCAAAAGTTTGCCAAGTCTATTAGTCTCGGCTTTATCTTTTTCATCTCCAATCTAGCGTTTTGTTGAAAAACAATTTAGAGAGTCGTCTATCTCATAGACTTCACGAAGGTTACGCTTAACTTCACCAGAGAATGATACTTTATGATTACTTCGAATAGCATTAGATATAGGCGTAGAATTGTCTCCAGTATAACACACTTCATCCTACAAACAAACACATAAACATAGTTTTAAAAAATGGTATTCAAAACTATATAAAAAAACTGAAAAAACATTTAATCTAAACTTAGAAAATTTGGGAGGATTAGACTGAAGTTCCGACATAGGAACACCAAATGATTCAGGTATGGTTTGAGAATCCCTTCAGAATTGAACACCTACAATATATGAGAAAATATAAATCGTATACATGTTCATAATGATTGATAATGCCATTTGTTAACCTGAAACAATTTTAGTATACATTGTCTTAAATAAATTAATTTATTCAAGATCATAGTTGATGAACCATCTACTAACATTATATGTGTTAGAAACACCACGTTTACCTATATAAAAATTTTAATTAATTTAAATATCATTGAAATACAAAATGTTATTTATAATTTAGAATCTGTTATAATAAAAATATTTTTTTTGACATTTAAATAACTTAATAAAATATCGTTTATTTTACATTTGATTTGATTAAATATCAAAGATAACGTATTCAAATATTTAATTGAGGAAAGATAAGTTAAAATTCGAATTTGAAATAGTAATACACCAAGTAATTATGTATTTTAATTAAAAATATTTTTCTAGCATACAAAAAAAAAAGTTTATCAAATTGAAAATTATTAAATAAAAACGAGGATTTTTTCTTGATGATTGTATGGTGTCAAATAAAAAGGGGGGAAAACAAAGATGTAGGTTAAAAAATCCGTTGATTTTGCTAGATTAAGAAATGGATTTTCCCCACTCCTCTCACATACTTACAGGTGGGGCCTGCGTGGGACCGATAGTTTTCCTCTCACAAGGGGGGTGTAATCAGGAAGGGGGGTGTATAGAATGACCCAAAAGAAATTTAGGTTGGAATTGGTTTACTGAAAAATAATGATTAAAATTCAAAAGTCAACAACAAACATGGCTGATTTAGTGTAAAGAGAAAAAAAAAATCTTTATACAAATCAAATTTACTAACATACAAAATAAAAATGATTACCAAATTGAAAATTATTAAATCAATTTTTTTTGCCAATGAGCTTGTGGTAGAGTGGTAAGGGAGAGACTTGGGTTTCTAAGAGACCCAAGTCAATTCCTGCTTCTCTCAATTAGTTTTCAGCAGCCCCTGGTGATGATGGGAGACTAGGCGAGTAGGCGGCGATCGCTAGTTCGATCCTTGAACTGAATGGGTTTTACCTTTTCGCACTGTCGTGCTTTTTGGGCGAGTGTTCACGGGCTTCTGCCCTAGGTGAGGGTTTTCCCCACTTCGGAGACGAGTATATCCCGATGTGGTGAATTTCGCCAGTAGCCCATTTAGAGGATTCGTTGGTCGTTAAAAAAACTTTTTTATTTTATTTTAAGGCCAACCAAAATTTATTAGAATGAAACCACCCAGCAAAGACATACTGGCAACATCACACCCATATACCAAAATTACATCAACACCAGTTAAACTACAAATAAACCAAACTATAAACAGAACCGCAACCGACTGGTCCTTAGACCTATGCTTCAACCACCTGAAAGCCATAACTTTAAATATCTTCTACTACCCACATCATGGACACCGCCTCCTGATTGAAAACTGCATCATTACACATACACCAGAAAACCCAAATACTTGTCAGGACAACTTTTTTTTGGCCAACCAAAGAGAAAGATAACATTCCACAAAACAAAAGCCTTAAGCAAGAAGCTAAGAGGCATGTACACCAGAGAACAAAACAAAGACAAACAACAGAGGGGTTAACCAAAGTCCAACCTTTCAAAACTTTTCCAGCTATCTTCATTCACTCTGGTAACTTAGCCCTTTTCACCATCCACCATAAGATGTTGTCTTTTATGTCTTCCACAGTAGTCGTAGCATTGACCCAGCTCCCTTTAAAGATCTTGTTGTTTCGCTGTAACCAAATCTGCCACAGCGTGAGAAGGAATATCGAGTACACCACTTTTTTCTCTCTTGGCCGCCAGATTACTTCTCTGAACATAGTCAAGGATCTGTTTTACTGAGTCGAACGAAGACGAGGTCGGTAGTTTGACCCACTCACAAATACACGGCCACACTTACTTGGCATATGAACAAGCGACGAGAAGATGGTCAGCGTCCTTATCAGCGAAACCACACAACGGACACCGGCCATCACCGACCGCCGCATTTCTCGCTGCAAGAGATGAGGCAGTTGGTATCCGACCATCGACCGCTCTCTGCACCATTTAAAATGCTCCTGATGACTTGTTGGCTGAGATGTTTTTGCGATGTCCAATCTGACCAGTTTGACCGAGAATTCAACCTTTTTATCTTCAGTCTTCTTGCAATCTTCATGTAAGCGTGGTGGGCCCATAACCCACAGGTCCCCTTGATGTATGGATCTTTCACAGAATTGTCAATCCAATCAAGAGTGCGGAATCCTCTTGATCAGAATATAGCAGAATGAGTAGAAACAGAAATCAGCAATTCACTTTCAAACCGGGTTTTCTATTGATTATCAAACCAAAGTATTACAATCAATCAAAACCCTAACCAACACCAATTTCGTCCAAGCTGTTATACTCTCACGAAATTCCTCTCAAATTTTGTTTTGGCTGATTAACCTAAACCCTAAAGCTTAACCTTGTTTATATAACACAAGGTTGCTACTTGGGCTAGAGTTTCCTACATGGGCAAGGCCCATTTCGTCCACCTTTGTCCCAACTGGGTTTTGTTTAGCCCAAACTCTATTATATCACTAATACAAAGCTAAACCCGCTAACCGTTTATCGTTTTACTAATTACAAGATATCCAAAGACCAAATCTAAGCTGTTGTCACAAACATGCACCAACATGGGGTGTTGGACAACGACACTAGACTCAGAATAGCTAAAAGTCTTTGTTCCTCGTCCAATTCTTGGGGTGACTTTAGGCTCCTCTTCCACTTCATTTCCTAGCCTACAGATCCACCTTTTGTTATATAACATTCTTTGATGAGGGGTTGTTTAGAATGAGCCAGATTATACAAAGAGGGGAACTGAGTTTTTGGGCTGCCCCCTTGGACCCACTAGTCGAACGAAAACCTTAGCCTCTTCCCGTCTCCCACTCCATTGAAAAATTTCGCATTAAGGTCCATCTGCATCTTCTAAAACTCCTTATTTGTCGCTGCAATGCTGTCACACCCCCAAAATACCCCATGCGGTGACTCCGCTAGGCGTGTGACGTACCAGGATCTAGCCACTAATCACATTGAACCAATATCAAGTTATAAAACAAGTTTTCATTTACTCTGATAAAACTTTTATAACATAGTTCCAAGTTTAACATATTCAGCGGAAGCAAAAAGTAAAACATTGTTTAAACGTTTCAAGACCAAAAGTATGTGAAATCAATAAACAAGTCATGCATATCCAAGCAGTGCGACCCATGACCATCCCAGCCATCCAGATAGCAAGTTCCTTGTCCATAGTACCTAACTACCTGTGAGCATGCAACAAGTGTATCAGACAACACTGGTGAGTTCATAGTTTTACGAAAACATTAGTTACCAAGTGTTCAGTTCAGTTCATTGATTATGATGTTGATAATAACTCGAGTACAATACAAGATGGCTCCAGATTATTTTTGCCCTTCCCCAATGCCCCCATCTAAGCATTGGTCATGACTGGGTCATGAGTTCACACCCGTCCTCTCAGGTACGGGGGGAGGGTGCCAAACCTAAATAGCGCTACCAACTAATACCCCGTTACCTCTCAGGTAACAAACAAGATGGGACTTAATGGTGATAGGAATTGAGTGTATTATCCAACATCCCAGTTTTACCCTAAATGGCTTATTCCTCTCAGGAATACCCAATGACTGTCCCACCCACCGGGACGCATGCTTAAGAGGAATGAACTCACCTTAGATTGCCCGGTATGTTTAGTTACCCGTCCAAGTTGGTCAACCCAAACCCTACCGTGGTTACCAATCGAATCAGTTTCACAATCAAATAAGTCATGTATTTAACACAGATTGCTTTCATCATAAAAATCATTGTATGTCAGGTATCAAGTACTGAATTCTCATGCAAGACCACATCCCATGTGAATATCACAAATCAACACATAACAGATGAGTGTTCTAACCATACCAGACAAGTCAGATTTCCCATTCTTGGCCAGTATTGTTATCATGCAACAAATAGCATTTGTAAACACAATCATACAACATCACACACATCGTATTCCTTCTACTGTTCCGTCAATAAACTCTTACGGCGAAGTATCCTAACGACGAAGGATCAACCTTCGTCGAGTTTGCTTTTGACGAAGACCCTTGTGGTTCGTCGGGCATCCTTGTGACGAAGAATCAACCTTCATCGAGATGGAGTTCGACGAAGTCCCCAATCTCGTCGAATTGAACTTCGGCGAAGTATCATAGAGGTTCGCCAATAATCATCTAATAACAGTTAACACTTTTCCAAGCATGAATAATGGATCAAACGACAGTTACTCGTATAATCTAACCAACCCTAATTATGAATAAACCACAACACTTCAACCATAGTTTCATATCATGATCAATCATATATTCTAGTCCTACGATCCTTTACTTGAAACCCTAGTTTTCATGTCACTTTCCAAACCACAATAATCAACGTACACTCCCTAATCAAACATTAAGCATTGAATCACACAAAGATCTGTAACACTCTCATCGTACCAACCCTAATTATGCAATTAACATTCAGACGACCGATCATCAATGGAACATTATATACACAAGATTCTACATATTCATACAAAATCATCACAACACGAATCCCTATATCATGAATTAATCCATCGAACAAGAACAAGACACTAACCGTAATATCGGATTGATTAGTTAAATCGAGGTGAAAAACTTCGAGACTCCCTACTGCTATCGCACAAAGAACAAAAAGAGAGGACTTAGGGTTTTTGTGTTTAACGTCTACTGATCACAAGAGGTTATACAAACACATAAAAGGTTGGGCCATAAGCCATACTGGGCCGAGGCCCTCTTCGGCGAAGTCTCATTCTTCGCCGTGATGGGAGTATGACGAAGGGTCAACCTTCGTCGATGTAGGTTGTGACGAAGATGATTCTTCGTCGATGGGTAAGTGTGACGAAGACCATTCTTCGTCGAGTGCTCTTATTCAGGATTAAACATAATGTTGGTATTGAACCCTATCATAGGAACAGATAATTAATGCCAAAACTGGGTCAGGACAGTGGATCCAGAATAAGTAGATGTTGTGTTACAAGTCTCCCCCCTTGAAAGTGGTTTCAACATCTGCTGACCTCCTATCTACTGATCGTTACAACTGCTGACCTACAACTGCTGATCAAGTCAAAGAGTAAAGACCTGCTGTTCAATCTACTGCTTTGGGTCAAGCACCGCTGGTAGTTATCAAGTACTGCTAAAGTCACAACAGTGGAAGGACCAGCAGTAGTTTGGTTTAATTATGAAATGTATTGTATAGCAGTTGTTAGCTTAAGCAGTGTTTGTATAGATCAGTTGTTAGAAGTTGTTAGGAGGTTAGATGTCACTTTCATGGTGACGTCAGCTGAGATGCTTCAGTGGTTTGGTTTGCCTATAAATGGAGCAGTACCCTGTACTGTTACATTTGATAGACTGAGTGAGTTCTTCTCCTCATTTCCAATCCTTTCATCTTGTGCAATCAACCATGGAGTATTAGGCTGAGGGGGAGTTTAGTTCGTAAGCTTGCTTTGTAATCTTTTCATTTGCTTTGTAAACTTTTGACTGATGAAAAGCATGTGTTTATCAAAACTATTTTCCTCTTTGATTGTGTTTACAAAGTTTGTATTCATTTCCGCTGCATAAATCATTGAATCATGTCTATTAATTGTTCATTTATTACAAACAAACACAATCATGAAAGCCTCAGATCTTAATAATTGGTATCAGAGCCTAGACAGTCAAATTCGATCTAACAGTCAATTTGACATAACAGTTCAGCTCAAAATTCATTGATTCTAAGGTTGATAGTATTTAGTTGAAAAACGGAGTAATGAGTGATCACGTTCAAAGTGGCTATTCAAAAACTCTGTAAAACGACCAGGATGTCATAAGACACACAAAATTCACGTAACGGCAAAATCATGCATAAATCACCAATAGTTCCAGATCTGAAAAATTCATCTGGTAACTTTGGTTGGATTATTCATATTACAAAATTGATTTCAAAAGTTGTTATGAAGTTTGTGATGTTTTCCTCATAACTATTGCTAAGGTGTTCATCTCATGATTAACAAAGGGCTATGATCAGATAAAACATTGGTGCCTTTTTTAATTCTAAAAGAGGGAAATCAAAACTTTAGCTATCAGATTTTATGTATTCAGATCATATGTAATGTGAAATTTGGCATAAGCATTTGCAAAAATGACCAAATTTCTTAAAACATTGCTGTAAAATGATTTTGGAATCAAAGTATTCCTTCCTTAGAACCTTCCAGTAAGTATTTAAAATTTATTAATGGAAAGGGCAAAAAGGAAAGAAGAAAAATCACAAAACCTTAAGTGTGTTTATTTCAAAAACTTTTGAAGTCAAAAGAAGTGAATATAAATACAAAACACTTAAGAGTTCAAAATTTGGGCTAAAAATGGTCATCAAGCAACCGTGTGTACTCATTGATTCAGGGAAATTCAGGTAACATAAGTATTACTGGTGATTAACCTTACAAGAGGACTGGACAATATTTTTCAAAATCATCACATAATAATGAGGTCTATAAAAGGGCTTTCAAAACTTATGCGAACATGTCTCCTCATAGTTGCAATCAACTGATAAGGAAATGGCCTCAAAGCAGAAGTGATTAAAATGTATTTCAAACCACTGACCATACTCCTAAACTTGAGAATGATGTGATAATCATATATCAAGTTTTATTTCACCAGATCTTGTTGTTGCTGTTTTCAGAAAACCTTTATTGTTTTTGCAAAGGTTTTTCTTCAATAAAACAGGATATATTATTCTTGATTTCTTTTAGAGAATGATATTTTTTGTACTTTTACTTGTTTTAGATAGTAAAAGTCTCAAACTCCTGTCAGGTAGTAGAACCCTTATTTTTACTTAGGATGATACTTTCCTTGAAAAATAGCTCAAAAGGTAATGGTGAAATAGATAATGTCATTTCAAACTCAAGTTGTCATCACAGATAAAAGTTTGACTGCTAACTAACCTTAAAATGCTTGATTACTCATGGTTTATTCAAAAGATTAAAACACAAAATGAGTGGCCAATATAAAAGTTTTTATCACCAGGGATATTAAACCACTGTTTATAATCCTGAATGTAAATCTCTGAAAGATCTGCTGATATGTTAATCTTGACAATATGCATCTAAAATGTGTTTTGCAAAGGATGTCATTTTACAGATACTTCAAAACAGCGGGTGTACAAAACAACTGTTAAAGATATCTCAACAGTTGCAGACCAATCTAGCCTCAAAATATCAATCACTGCTGACAAATGTCCATAAAAATGGATAAAATCAAAACAGCTTATTAATTTCATGATTCATGCCATAACCACTGATTGGTGCAAACATCTGTTTGTTATTTGCTTTCCACTGCTGAAAATCAACCTCTGTTCCTTCATTTTCCTTGGCAAACACTGATGTCACACTTCAGTGTTTTAAAACCACTGACACAAGCTATCCACTGATAGTAAAAGTCACCCACTGTTTTCATTTTCCTTGTGAACTACTGGTATTGCTTCATCAGTGGTTTCTCAAACAACTGTCCTCCATTATTTCATTCTTTCATCAGAGGTTGACACGTGGTCAGTATTTATCCGTCAGATCTTTGTAACCGCTGCCACGTCAGCATTCACTTTTTCATCATATAAAACCCTGCCCTAAACCCCCAAACAGGGATTTCACTGTCGAATCGAATTCAATTTTTTTTTCTCAAAACAGTTTTCCACAAAAATTCTCCCACAATCTTCATCATCCTCACTTCATTTCTCTCATTCTCTGTTTCAATCATAGTGAAAAAGGCAAGCAAATCCAAAACAAAGGAGCCTACCGAGATTGAAATTCCATACAAATGGTCCCACAATTACTTGGGTATTCTTGAAAAATCCAGTGACACAAAGACCTTCGATTCCATCATAGACACATTATCATCCACAAAGTACAAAACTTTGCTCACTTACAATGCAACCGTCTACCTTGCCACTCAACGAGAATTTTGGAAAAATGCTACTCTTGAGAAGATGGACAAAAAGGTTGTTGCCATCAATTCCACACTAAAAGGTGTAAAAATCTCAATCACACCTCAAGCCATATCTGAAGTATTTCAGCTCAATGATCTGGAAGGTAAAAATTCTTTTCCGAAAACAGAGTACCAAGGAGATTTCATTCAAAGAGGGTATGGAGAAGAAATGAAAATAGATACTTTACAAAAGGGCAGTTTTCCATCTGCTATAAGGTTTTTATTTCATACCCTCCTTATGTGTGTTTCTAACAAAACCACTACTTTCAATGAAATCCCGTTGAAGATACAATACCTGGGTTATGCTATACTTAAAGGTGAAAATTTTAATTATTCCCAGGTAATCTTCGATAATTTGGTCAAAAATGTTGAGAAAAAGGCTTTTCTAATATTTCCAAGATTTTTGAGTTACTATTTTGATAAAATTTTTTTCAGAAAATAATGCCCATGTACTTGTACAGGGTCCTCCTTTTAAAATAAATAGTTTAACACCCGAAACATTCACAAGAATGTTAAAATCTACAAAAACACAAGCAAAGGTGCCTGAGCAGAATTTAGCAGCTACCACTGCTCCTCAGGTATCTGCTGCTGAGCCCACTGCTCCAGGTGATCAAGGCAGCATAACCACTATTTTGAAACCAACACCTGCCCTTACCAAAAAGACCAAAAAGAAATCATCCAGAAAACCCCCTCAAACCCATCAAAAAGGCAACTCTGGAGGATAAGATACCAGAGTAACTGCCAGTGACAGCACAAAAGTCACTAGAAACCACTGCTGCTACTTCCTCACAGCAGTTGGTACAAATATCTCAACCCATAACCAAAACTCCTCCTGTTTCTTCTAAAAAAGAACAGGTTGTACATATAGGGACACCACAATATGATGCTCTGGAATCACTTGCTTCCATCATCCACAGCCCAATGCCCGGGGCTAATTCTCTTTCCACACCCAACCTCACATCCACAATTCCCCCACCAACTAAATTATTGTTGGATGCTATTGATCTGAACCAGGCACAAACCAGTCCTTCTCAATCACCTATCAATGAGAATATACTTCAACAAATGACTGGGCCTGATGTATCAATCATAGCTAACCCACCAACAAGACCTGAGGAGGTTACACCCCTTGAGTTACAAGTAACTCTTGGTGGTAGTCCAAGTGAAGCAGCCACTACAAGTGTTGAACCCACTGGTTTACACCTGGACAATGGTTACATCAATAAGACTTCCTTGGAGGCAATTCCTTCAATAGCACCTCTGATATCCACCAGTGAGTTTGTTTTACCCTCTGGTACAATCAAAAGGCTATCAAGTGTTGAAGGAAGAAGACCCCAGTACCAAGAAAAAAGGGCAACATGGTTAATGTTTGGAGTACACTCCCTACATCAACTCCTGTTACAACCACTGCTAGTGGGAAATCAGATGATCCCATTAAATTGGGTGATGATTTAAAGTACATGGAATTGACGGAACGAGTTGAAAAACTGGATAACTCTGTTGCAGAAATCAAAGAAATACTGCAGCAGTTGTTGACAGTACAAAAGGTACAATCCACTGTTGTTCCACCTCAAGCACCTGCTCCACCACTAGCACCTGCTGCAGATGAGATATGGAACCTCTTTCAACCTTTTCTCCACCAACCAAAACAAATGGCTGATCAGCAACTTGCAATACATGTACAGGAGCTGAGAAACACAATGGAGTCTAGGTTCAAGAACACACAAGCAGATATTAAGGCTATCAAGGCCCACATAATGCAAACCACTGGCACTGCTCCTCCAACTATTCTCTTCATTGATCAACCCCCTCCAGATAATGCCAAAAAGGGGGAGAAAATTAAAGAATGGAAGAAGAAGGGAGTAGATGATGGTCTCTACATAGAACCAGAAAAGGAGAACATGACCAAGCAGATACCCTTGCCAGATGGTAGCAAAAAAGTTGATGTTACACAAAATGCACTTGATGAAGCTATAGCAAGTGTAAAAAGGGACAGAGCGGCAAAGGATATGTCAAGATGGAATGAGGAGAAAAGAGCTTACATGGAGCTGAATGCGCAGGGTTGTTCTGAGCCAAAGGATGTTAGAAATCCTGAGCCAAAAAGAAATCTCACTAGAAAAGTAAGGGAAACCAAATCCATACCATCCAGACTCACAAAGCATACTCCAAAACCATCGTCCAAAAGCCCCCAACATCAAACTTCCACCCAAACAGTTGTTGTAACACCTGCTGTGTCAACTACTTCTGATACTTCAGTGTTTTCAACAACTGCCAGCCAAACAACTACCATCACCTCAACACACACCACCTCAACACACACCACTACCACTGCCTTACCACCATCACCACCAAAAATCACTTCACCTCTAAAAACAGCCACTCCATCATCACCCCCTGCCAAAAAGCAGAAGACATCAAATGTTACAACATCTGTTGTAATGATAATAGTGGTTGAAACACCAGTTGTTTCAACAGCTGTTAGTCAGCCACCTTCTACCACTCAAATCACTACCACTGATCCACCCAAGACATCATCAGCCTCTGCTACAATAAAAAGGAGATGGATTTTCATACCTGATGATGATTCTCCATCACCACCACCAACACCCTCACAATCTCTTTCACTTGTTACCATACCAAACCCTGTTCCTCTCTCATCAGCTCCAGTACAACAACCAATTCCTATCATCACTCCTGCAGGTTTCCAATATCCTCTTGAACTCATTGCAGTCAGAGAAGAGATTAAATCCTTCTACTATGAGGATGATCCTGCTAAAAGGAAGTTGCCATCAGTTGAAGGATATCCTAGGCCTAACAACATTGAAGAGTACTTGAAAATTAAGGCTCAACAGGCAGAGGATATCTCTAAAAGAAGCTCTCAAGGGAAAACTAACAAGGAAATTCAGAGGCATTATCAATTCTTATTTACTCAAGTCAGATCTTTAGAGCAATTTGCAAAAAATGTTTGTCAACAAATCTCAGAGAAAGCAGATGAAACTTTGAGAAAAGACTACATTGAAAGCATCATGGCAACAAAGAAGTACAAGGGAGAAAAACATATGTACAAGGAGTGGACCATTCCTGAGCTTGAACAAGAAGCAGCCAGGATTCAAGAAATGATCAAGAATAAGGTCAAACACACTCCTCCAGATTGGTCAAAGTACAAAAAGAATGTGCCCGAAAAGACACTAGAGCTGAAGAGAATGAAAGAGGAATTAGTTGCTGCTGACTCTAGGTCTAAAAATCAAGTGGCAAGATGGAAAGAAGATTTAGTCAGGACCGCCTACAAAAGGTTGGAGGAATTAAGGAAGAAAGATCCCACAGTTCCATAAAAACCTGACTACCCTGAAGCAGAGGTTTCAAAAAGACCACCAAAGATGCAAATCAGGAGAGCTACTGCTCCAACTGGTGCTGCCATCTATAAAAGAAAGGAACAAAAACAGTTAGATACTGAAACAGTGGCATAATTAATGGCAGGAGATGAGTTTGTAAAAGAAGGCATTAAACAGATGATAGCTGAAACTCTTGGCCTGAATCAACCTGCAAGCACTGCTCAAACAGTCATCAATAGGCCAGCTTCACCAAACACCTCATCCAATAAAAATCTCCCAAGAAACCCACCAGGCTCTAAAGTACTAAAGTGGGAAACTGACAAACAGACCCATGTACTGACTGTGTTCAGGTCTAGTGGAGAAGTGAAAAAAATAACAAGGGAACAAGCACTTGTCCTAAGTCTTGAAGATATGCAGGATCTCCTGGATCTTCCACTTAGTAGGGATGAAGATGACACAGATGCCCTAGACTTTGAGTTGCAACTTAAAGCTCAGATAAGGGAACTGTTGATGAGGCAATAAAGTTCCACAATAATGAAGGGTTTTGGCATTATCTGTTCCAGGAGGAGATTGTTGGGATTGAACCCTATCAGAGGAACAGATAAATAAAGCCAAAACTGGGTCAGGACAGTGGATCCAGAATAAGCAGATGTTGTGTTACAAGTCTCTCCTCTTGAAAGTGGTTTCAACATCTGCTGACCTCCTATCTACTGATCGTTACAACTGCTGACCTACAACCGTTGATCAAGTCAAAGACTAAAGACATGCTGTTCAATCTACTGCTTTGGGTCAAGCACTGCTGGTAGTTATCAAGTACTACTGAAGACACAACAGTGGAAGGACCAGCAGTAGTTTGGTTTAATTATGAAATGTATTGTATAGCAGTTGTTAGCTTAAGCAGTGTTTGTATAGATCAGTTGTTAGAAGTTGTTAGAAGGTTAGATGTCACTTTCATGGTGACGTCAGCTGAGATGCTTCAGTGGTTTGGTTTGCCTATAAATGGAGCAGTACCCTGTACTGTTACATTTGATGGACTGAGTGAGTTCTTCTCCTCATTTCCAATCCTTTCATCTTATGCAATCAACCATGGAGTATCAAGCTTAGGGGGAGTTTAGTTTATAAGCTTGCTTTGTAATCTTTTCATTTGCTTTGTAACCTTTTGACTGATGAAAAGCATGTGTTTATCAAAACTATTTTCCTCTTTGATTGTGTTTACAAAGTTTGTATTCATTTCCGCTGCATAAATCATTGAATCATGTCTATTAATTGTTCATTTATTACAAACAAACACAATCATGAAAGCCTCAGATCTTAACACATAATTATAACCACACACAATACTTAAGTTTTCATGCAACACTCCAACTTAACAATACATTAATCATTCCAATATCAAGACAAGATACAGTATAAAATGAAGTGTGAACAAGTAATACGCAAAAGGAAGGCCTTGAAATCTCGAGTTGTCACAAATGCCCTTCCAGGTTCCACCCAAAGAGCTCTTATGAGGAATCAAGTCGACGCCCCTCCCGTTTTCATGAATAGCTTTTATAACATTGCTCCACAACTGATCGTTGTAGGTTCTAAACCGCCATCACCATTTCGACATTAAACCCAAATTCAAATCTTTAATCCCTCCGACACTTAACCCCCCATGTTTTTTTATCTCAAAATCCTATTCCACACAGCAGATCTTGTGGCCTTGGCTTGAGCCTCCCTAAAGAAACCTACGCCAAATCCCCTCGAGGGTTTTGATGACGCCATTCGGTGCCTTAAACACATAACAACTTTCTTTTTCTTCTTAGTACTTGGAAGAAACATATGCACGTCCAGAAGATCCCGGAATTGCAACACACAGATTGGCGACACCTTACACCATTGAGACACAATCTGCCACAATACTTGTGCAAAGGAGCAAGATACAAAAATGTGCTCGCACGATTGTATAGACTCCCCAAAGAAAAAGCAGAAATCCAAAATCACAAAATGTTCCTTTTAGCTAGCGCGTCTGCAGTCGGCAACCGATCTTTTTCAGCTCAATAGGCAACAATCAACACCACTTTTGAACCAAGTTATTCCAACTAAAAAAATAGTCCGGGGTCGAATATTTAAAACTGAAACTATTGGCACACCCAAAGTGCCTATTGGCACACTTTAGGGTTTATATACGCTGCGTACAGGTCTATACATAGCGTATAGGGTTGCATAAAAATCAGTGTCTGACTGATGTCAGTTCTGGTCTGGCTGCTCCTATACACCACGTATAGACCTATATGCGGCGTATGTAAGTTTTTTTAGCAAATTTGTACAATATTAATCATTTTAGCAAAGTTTTATAAAAAAATAAGTTTTCTATTTTAAATAAATAAAAAGTAAGTATTTCTTACAAACTTTTTTATACAGCATTAATCATTTTTATACGATAAATATCGTATCGTATAGGTGTAGCATTGGTCCCGAATTGACCTCGTATAAGCCTATAAGTGTGATATCGTATAGTGTAGTATAGGTCCCATATATGTGTAGTATCGTATAGTATAGTATAGGTCCCGTATAGGCCTCATATAGAACTATAGATGTATTATCGTAGCGTATTGTATTGTATTGTATCGTATAACGTAGTATAACTTAAGTCTCGTATAGTATAGTATAGTATAGTATAGTATAGTATAGTATAGTATAGTATAGTATAGTATAGTATAGTATAGTATAGTATAGTATAGTATAGTATAGTATAGTATAGTATAGTATAGTATAGTATAGTGTAGTATAGTAGGCATATACAAGACCTATACGAGACTTATACTACAATCTATGATATGATACTATATGATACGATACTATATGATACGATATAATACCTGTATAGGCCTATATGTGTAGTATAGGACCATAGGTGTGGTTTAGGTCCCGTGTAGGCCAATAGGCATATACAAGACCTATAGGGAACCTATACGAGACATATACTATACACTATACGATACTATACTATACGATATGATGCAATACGATACAAAACTATAGGATACCATACAATACCCATATAAGCCTATAGGTGTAGTTTAGGTCTCGTATAGGCCTATAGACACATACAAAACCTATAGGGGATCTATACGATACTTATACTACATTATTCAATACGATAAGATATGATATTATACTACACATATAGGCCTATACGAGACTTATACTATACCATACTTAAAAATGCTTTTTTAAAGTACTTATATTATTGAACTTTGCTAAAACGGTAAATAATTTATAAAATTGTTTAAAAAATCTACTCTTTACATATGCTACGTATAGGCCTATACACGGCGTATATAAAGGGGTCAAAAGGCAAATTTTACCACTAGTTTTAGGTAAGAAAAAGAAAAAAAAAAACCACCATTTATATACGCTGAGTATATGCCTATACGCGTCGTATATAAAAGGTCAAAAATACAATTTTACCCCTGGTTTAGGCTGCGTATAGCCCCCAATCCAGGGGTAAAATTGTCCTTTTTTTACCATACGCCGCCGCGTATAGCCCTATATGAGGCGTATACATGGGGCAAATTTGGTAAAAAAGATCATTTAACCCCTAGATTGGGGGCTATACGCAGCCCAATCCAGGGGTAAAATTGTATTTTTAACCCTTTATATACGCCGCATATAGGCCCATACGCAGCGTATATAAATCGGGTTTTTTTAGAAGTTATTTATCGTTTTAGCAAAGTTCTACAACAAGTACTTTAACAAAATAAATAAAAAAATAAGTATGTATCGTATAGTATACGTATCGTATAGGTTTCGTATAGGCCGATGGATATAGTAACATATCAAATAGTGTAGTATAAGTCTCGTATAAGCTTATATGTGTAGTATAATATCATATCCTATCTCTTGGTATAGATCCCACCAAGTAGGGCTTGGAACCGATTCCAAGTTGGATCCGTAACTGTTTTTTTTTTGCCCATCTCTATTTCACTCATGAAGAACCCCATTAGGATGCTCTTATTATCTACACATATAGAATATCACAAGTTATACAACAACATTTTGCGACATCACCTCAATCGACGAGACATTTTTATACACTAGCAGGGAACCCGCGCGTTGCTGCGGGAGCGACAATTTGCAACGCGGAATTCATTTTTGTTAGTATTCTATAGAACATTTTTCACAGTTCTCAACCCCAATAACCCCAATATTATTTTTGTGATAGTATTGTTTATGTAATCAAAATCAACACACTAATGAGTTGTTTTAAACTTTATAGAAGAGAAAACTGTCAATGGATCAACCAAACCCGGCATGTCTGTCATAGAAACAACCCATTTCAACCTGAACCGATTTGACCCGGTAAGATAAAGTAGTGCTTAAGGTTTTTGGTATTCCGGCTTCATTAAGAAGAAAATTATAAGATCACATGTATATAAATATGTGTGTGCGCATTTCTGAAGCTGGTATCAACAGCAATCACCATTTACTTATGAACAGGCAGATTCAGGTTATGCTATCCAAACTTTATTATATGGGTAAAATTATAAATAGATTAGGAAAACAAAAAAAAAGGCAACGGGCCAAATAGGCCCAAAGCGTAGCTTCAAAGCATAAAATCGCTTCAATCATCTTATCAGCAAATTACATTTTGTTGTGAATTTTGTCTTTCGTAATCATACCTAACACATCAACTATTTATCAAACAAATGTTGGACAGAGTGACAAACAAGTGTTTCATGTAAACCCAATCAGATCTTTTGACAAACAAAAATATCCTTCTTGATCCAAACCAGTTTATTGTAATAATTTAAATTGCTCTCTCGCAAGAGTGATGATTTGTTTTAAACAAAAAACCTTAAAAAAGAATTTAAAATCATTATACAAAACACACACACACACACATGCATATGTAGATGTATATGTGTGTATAAGTGGAGAGAGCGACTCACTTCCTCCTTGGAGAAGCAAATATACTTTTGATTCATAATGAAGTTGCAGATGCTTTGTTTTGATAGATTCCTGGAGAATTTAGACTGGACGGTATGGGGCACGGCCAAGGGCCTGCGAGCCCCGGTGCCGCCCCGGAACACCGCCCCCATTGGCCCGTCCCCGTCTTCACCAGCAACCCAC
Organism: Helianthus tuberosus; assembly: GCA_030545235.1. Classification (NCBI taxonomy): domain Eukaryota; kingdom Viridiplantae; phylum Streptophyta; class Magnoliopsida; order Asterales; family Asteraceae; genus Helianthus; species Helianthus tuberosus. Next base: position 55,006,526 of record CM060389.1, on the reverse strand, counting down.
AGCCGCCCAAGCCGTGCCTCCTCCTCTCACATACACCTATACATACATACATATATATATATATATATATATATATATATATATATATATATATATATATACATAAAGGGGCTCATCCCCCATCCCTTTGGTCCATCCCCTTTAGGCTCATCCTCACACCCACTTACGTGGCGGGTGACGTGGCGGCCCATCCTCCCCACACCATACCTTCCAGTCTTAGGAACCGAAAAATAAGTTATATATATCAAGAAAGTGATTCTCATACAACACGTTTGTCACACACATCAATAGAAAGTACTTCTTAGTTCATTTCTATATTTTTGTTGAAAGAATAAAAAAAAGCTTGGCTTTATCTCTCTTTGAAATATGCTAACAATTGATAATCAAAAAGCTTGGATTTTTCATAATAGTAATGGTTTATTTGCAAAAAAAAATATGGTGTGATCAGTCTGTCAATAACTTAAATAAACAACCAGAAGCTTCAAAATCATGAAAAAGAAAAGAAGGCAATACCAGCTTAAGACTATGGGGTATGGGGCGGGGGTTTGGGCGTGGGTTGGCTAAAAACGCCCAAGCCACCACCCCGGGTGCGTGGCCCCTTTGGCGTGGGATTCAACCCGGGCGTGGGGCGGGCTAGTAAGTGACATGGCAGGTTCTCAATGGTCAAACCAAATTCATGCCCCCAACCCAAGCCCCACCATACCCCATGGGCGTGGGTTTTGGTGGTGGGGGGGCTCCCATTCCACGTGTCAACAAATGCCCCAACCCAAGCCCCCCATACCCCACGGTCTAATAGCAACTTCTTCACCAATCTGAATATTAACACCTGCACATCAGCAAACAAAATCCAGTCAACTAACTATTAAAAATAAATAAATAAATAAAAAGATATGACAACAATAATTCAAAAAAAAATTAATCGATGAAGCACCGACATGAGGGACCAAGGGATCACCGATGGAAGTATTTCCTTACCGACTAAAACGCTTGCTTGCGACCAAATCTCCCGACAGATAACCTAAATTTCATACAAAAAAAAAAGATCTTGAAAGGCATAACGTACCATGGTTTTATCAGATGGATCTAAACGGCTATAAACTCTTTTGATGCTTTCATGTGTCTTTTTTATGACTTTCAGCAATGGTAGCAGCTCGTTGGACTGCTTCTGCATTACTTTGTACAACCAAAATCAAACTAAGTTAACTGATTATAAAGCGCACTAAATTATCAGATATATAGGTTTGTTAGTTTTAAGAAAATGACATATTGGACCGAATTAAACGAACAATTAATCCTAATTAATTAAATAAAATAGTATAATATTTATAACAAAAGTAAACCAGAATACTATCTTGGTTGTACAAGTTTCTGGATTCCCCTCTTGTATCCTTCAGCTTTGAATAAATCGGTCAAGTTCAGTCATGAAACAAACTGATCAGCAGACCATGTTTCAAAAATAGAAATAGCAGCTATAACAAACTGATCTAGTAGGAAACAAAAAGCAAGCAATGAATTAGTGGTCGGTGATGCCCAAACTTATTTCTATTACATAGTAGTTGGTAATTCATGGTTTCGGAGTTGGTAAGAATTATAAAGTTAATATGAAATTAAAAAATTTAAAACCTTTTAGCCATTGAGCTTCTTACAACACCATGGGGTGGGTTAGGTGGTTTAGGCTTTCTTCCATTTCCTTTTGTACTTCTTCACGCCTTGCTACACCTCTAATCGAAACGGTTTTGTTTTGGTGCACTGTTTAGGCTGCGCTTTTGGTGGAAGAACATGTTTTAGTGTGACAGGAGAGAGCATTCCAACGCCACATGTTTTAGGGAACATTTTCTATTTCAGTTGTGAGAGTACATTGTTTCATGCATTTGCTTCCTTATATGAAGTTGAGAGAGATCATAACGCACCTTGCGGCCACTCGTTTCCACACCATTGTCTCTGAAAAGTGAATAAAAAGTCGCATTACATTACAAATATGATACCATGTAAGAAGAAAAGATATATACACAACCCTCACCTCTGGATTCATGTATGCAATTTAAGAAAATAAAATTGAAAAAGGAAACATAACGTACGATCTGAAGCCTATTCTGTAGGTATTCCCGACAAAATAAAAGTCGCAAACTTCTGATTTGAGATCGGATAAAAGTGAAAGAACAAATGATACACATCAATGGCTTTTAATTGCGACCCAACCTGCAAAGAGTCTTTATTTGCATTCTTCTTCAAATGATAATTCTGTTACCGTATGTACCAGAACGCGAAGCTGCACTTCTAACTCAACTTGTCCTTCCAACTTATCAGTATTATTATAAAAGACAAAATATTGTCATCACAACAAGTGGTGCAAAAGATAAATTACTAAATTCAATATATTAAAAAGTAAACAGAAATCATTGACCAGTGTTCAATGACGCCCACACGTAAAATCAGACACAGTCAATATAACATCAGCTGAACTAATTACTTTTATGTAAAATCAGACACAGTCAATATAACATCAGCTGAACTAATTACTTTTATATTTTACAGATAATAGAAGAAACAAAATGCAGCATAATTCACAGCATATCAATCAATGGATAATCTCAATCCATTAATTTTATTAATTCAACTTCAGTGACCACAAAACAACAAATCTTCAACCAAAGAAACAATTGAGATCAAATTAAACCTATAAAACAACAAAAATCAAAGTAATTGAGATCAAATTTCATAAAATCAGCAACAAACAAGCAATTAAACCTAACAACCAATCGAATATCAATAAATCACTCATAAATTAACCAAACGATGAACAAACACAAGGAATCAACAGATCGGATGAACACAATACCTTGCGTAGGGCAAACGGCGTATAATTTAGGCAGCCACAGGATGATAAAGGGCGAAATCTTGAGAGAGAGAGAGAGAGAGATAAGCCCCCACCCACCGGTTTCAAATTTTCAATCTGTTTTGTGATTTGTCATTCAACTTGTGGAGCACAAAAACGAATGATAAGAAGTCGGTAACGCTTATATAGTTATGGAAATTCATACCACGGATGGATTAAGAACAGAGACGGGGATTAAATAGAAGATTGATATGCAAGAACAACCTGCATCATGAACAACAAATAAAAAACATCAGCAACTAAGAATAACCAAAAACGAAAACGAAAAAGCAATTACATGTGGTCTGACTCTCTAAATTCAGAACATTGATCGAGTGTAGAAGGTGTGACTTTATATCAAAGATTTGAAATTTTAATATTTGGAGATTTGAGATTTCATTTGTGCGCCATTCATCCTCTTTAGATACTCATGATTCAGAAGGGGAGAAAAGAAGAGGAGAAGCCCTACTTCTTTGGTATGTCTGGCTGTCTTCAGCACTAAAAAGGAAAATGGAAGGATTGATGGGTTCCAGGCTGGAAGAAAAGAAGCAGGTCATAAAAACTTAAAACGCCTTGACGATCATCAGATATCTTCAACAATAATTACATTATTAACGATATCATATGGAATAAAAACATGCATACACAAACATTGCCTCAGACGCATATCATCAAACAACTCATAAACAATCATAGCTCCAAATCCGAATAGAATATCCAAAAAACATCACGGATCAAAACATGCAGGAAACAAAATGCAAGACACAGAACCAGAAATCACATAGTTACAAGATTGAATAACCTATTGATTCCTGAATATACCTCCGAGATTCTGGATTTGATGTGTTCTTCTTCTTCTCGATTTGATTTGAAAACTGGAGGCTGTTGTGGTTATACGTATACATTTAAGAAGTATATTTTTGAAACATGATAAAATTAATTTTCATTTGGGTTAGCAGATTTCAATAAACAACATTCACATTCAATACCTGAAATCGAATTTTAGGGTTTCGGTAGGAATGAAGATGAATAGAACTGAAAAGAGATGAAACTCACCAACAAAGGTATGCAGATATACTTTACCGTCGAGAACCAAACACCGTTGGTTCCTCTATGTAATCACCCTAAACCCTGACAATCACCATGTTGAACAACCCTTGGTCTTGAACAACCCTTGGTAAACCGTTGGTTCCTCTATGAAACATGAAACTGAGGTTCGGAATAGGTAGGGATGAAGTTGTTGAAGTAGACGCTTCGTTGGGTGGGATGGAAACGCATGAACACATTCAATCACCTGCATTTATGGGGAAGAGAATCGTCACATTGAAATACCTAGATTGCCCTCTGTAGCGTCTTAAACTTGAGTGGAAATACCAATTAAATGGCTTGCACTCCATTGTAAATATTGCTTAATAATAACTTGTACTTGTAGTAAAATTATAATTTGGTACATCACTTCTCCTTTTTATAATAGTATAGATATATCCCAAACTTGTGCTCCAATTATCGACTGACTTATGGCGTAACTTTTTCATGTATTTACTCTACTACATAATATTGCTTATAGCCATAAGTTACCAAATTAGCCCACCAACTTAATGTATTAATATAAATACAGGAAAAAATAGATACAATTATAAAATATATTGAATTCAATGATATGTATCAAATGTGTTTATTGGAACTAATAAATACAATTATAAATCTGCCAGATTAGAAGAATTAGAAATCTTAAACCAAAAATACACATATACTAACTAGCTTCGCGAAAAATTCAGGCCCAATGGGTAGGTTATATTACTGTATGTCACCTAGGTGAGATCTTGTCTGATAGTCCAATTAAATTATGATAATTAGCATTTATATTTTTGTTGGGCTTTCCATACAACTAAGGAGGTCCAAAAAAAGACAATAATTCGTAAAGTTTTCGTGAACTGGCCCACTACTACTTTTCTGTTGTGGTTCCAATCGGTAATTGATTGGCTTAAGAAAATAGAAAGAAACTTAATAGAATTTTAGAGAGATACCTGAGACTAATTTTCTTCAAAGTATACTAGGTTATAACCTCGTGTATTACACGGGGTTGAATAAATAAATTTTATATACTAAATAATAAAACAATATATCTTTAAAAACCTCATTTATTGTACGGGTTGAATAAATATAATTTTATATATTAAATAATAAAAAGTTATATCTATAAGAACCATATTGTACGGGTTGAATAAATGTAATTTTATATACCAAATAAAAAGTTATATCTTTAAAACCACGTATATTACACGAGTTGAATAAATGTAATATTGTTTACCAAATAATAAAATAATACATATTTAAAAAACCCCATTTATTACACGGGTTGAATAAATGTAATTTTATATACCAAATAATAATAAAAAAAATTACATCTTTAAAAATATGTGCATTACACGGTTTGAATAAATGTAATTTTCTGTACTAAATAATAAAAAATATATTCTTAAAATAACATATTGTATTGTACGAATTGAATAAATCTAATTTTATATATCAAATAATAAAAAGTTATATTTTACAAAACCTCCTGTATTACATGGGTCGAGTAAATGTAATTTCGTATAGTGAAAATAAAAATATTTAATATATTAATACAAAGTTTAGTTTTCGTGATAAAAATAGATTATTCTGTTGTTGCAAAATTTGTTAACGAAATCTTAATAAATTTAACCCTTTATTTAAAACTTCGTAAATGTATCCCTAAAGTGGTTTTTTTTTATTATATAGTATAGATAGATTAAGTTTTTTATATTAATATCTCATACTTTAATATATTGCTAGACATAATTAAGGTTTAAATTGTTTTAGTTCTAATTAAGTTAGACTGAATCAAAAGTGGGCTAAGCCCATTTTCACGTATTAAGATCAGTATGCTAACCCATTTGATAGTTCAATATTTTTAATAAGAAATTAAACTAATAATATTTAGTTAGAGGGTTATCTATAATACAAAATATTAAATTAAATAATATTTAGTAGAAGGGTTATCTATAATTAATTAGAAGAGATTAAACTAAAATCATAATTATCTATAATAGATGGCCTAATATGATGACAAATATCCCTAATGTGGTTTCTTTTATTATATAGTACTAGCGGTAAGACCCGTGTGCAAACACGGGTCGTTTCTTAGAAAACAATGCATAACACATATTGATAGAACATATAGATATGTGTATAGATATTGTACCAAAACGTGTTATCTATTATAGCTAAAAGACAACTATAGATATGCGTCATCAGTTAATATATAAGATACACATAAGTATTTCAATTGTGCTATCCACAAAAAAAAAGTAACACCCACCCATTGAGAATGAAACCTGTTTATAGACATAACTACATATAGAACAGGTCTAAGAAGCAAAATTAGTACCACCAACGAACCAAATGTACAACCACAAACAATCATGACATGAAACTAAGAGGACTTTATCTTTGTCACGATATGCACAACTTTTTGTTAACTTCAGCAATTGAGTAGACTTGTGAAACTCTAACGAAAGTTCATCACCAAAAGCAATATTGCAAGATCTCAGATAAGAAGACCATCCAACAACAGCGTAGTTGAATCCAGTATTGTTTTTTGAGATGTTGTAAACAATTGCTGGACTTCATATTTGAGATTCTGGATCTTGATAGGCTTAGGATTATCAGTATACAGATCCAACGCAGAAGATACATCTGATGGCAGATGCTAAAAAACAGAAAAGTGAATAGTGAATTTTATAAAATATTGATATATAACTGAAATTGTTGAAATAACGAAACAAAGCAACGACTGCAAAAGTTTACAAGTCTGTCTTCAGCATGTGTGGTGAAGTGTAAGACTGATTCTGAAGTGGATGATACTAAACGAACCTTTTGAACTTTACACGGTCTATCAACAGCTTGGTTATCCTCTACAATTGTCTTGCCTCGAAGTTTGTGCATCTTTTCCACCTAAGTAAATTAATTTAGAATATAACAACTCTAAATTATTGAAATTTTATAACTTTCTTTATCAACACAAACTATCTTCTCAACTCAGTTTTGAAGTTTAAGACTCAATCATACAGAAGAATATCAATATATTTAGACAATAATAAAATAGACAGTATAAAACTAATAAACACTTACATTAGATACAACACTTGAAGAGGCAGAAATGTCACGAACAGGAAAATCTTTAGACTGTAGTTGAGGATCGTTAACATCGTCAGCTATTTTTACAGAATGATATTCAGGCTACAACAAAATTTAGAAAAACCTTCTTATACTTATTATACAATAAAATATATGCGTAGAAATTATAAATTTACAACATTTTTAACATATGACTCATCAACCAGACGCGCAATCTTTGAATAAAATAGTCCATCATCAGTAAACTATATTTATAAGAAGGATCATATATAAGAAACCATATTTTAGATCATAATAATATATAAATATTACATGTGTATATATACATTAAAAATATACTCAAAACTCGTAAACTGCTTAGAATTACCAACCGAAGTTCCAATATCCTCATCATCTAAAGCAACTTCCCCGAAATCCAGAACATGTTTGTGTTTAGCCTACAAAATGAGATTTCAAAAGTTATTAGCATATTATAACAAAAGTTACTTATCACCGTCATGTTATCAAACAATGTATTTTATCATCAAAATTTTATACCGCAGCCACTAAATCAAACCCATCATCTCCATAAACTTAATCATCCAAAACAACAACATTAGCTTTCTTGAAGGAAACCTCAGTTCCAGTCTCGGAATGGAAAACAGAAAGCTCAAACGTTTTAGATGCAATCATGGTGAAAACCAACCAAGATTCAACTGCCATGGGAACTTCTTTAATTAATTTTTACCATCCATCAGTAAATCCGCATCCATCAGTCCATCCTTTCATCATCACATTCCAAAACCTTTCGCCAACATAGATAGTTAACATCCCATACTCGTAATTTTTTACCATAGAATTGTTTCCAAAATTTGTCAGCAATTAGCTATAGAAGAAGCAAAGGAATATTTAGTGCAGACTTACAAATTTGATATAAACTAATGAGCAACAGAAGTTACAGCGGATTAGTCAACAAAATTAAAATGAGAATTACTCAACAGGGTTAGTCAACAGTAGTTACAGTATTTACACATAACCTAACCACTGTTTAGCTATCAACTATTACATACCTCATATTGCTATCCAACAGAGGTTTCGTAACAACTGTCATCCATTATGTCCAGCAGAGGTTGCAACGTGCACAAATCTTAAATATCAGATGTTAGTCAACCGAGGTTAAAAGACTTAGTCAATAGAAGTTAAAAAGGTTAGTCAACAGATGTTAAGATTACAAGGAAACATATGTTAAAAGGGCAAACAGATGTTAGTAAGTTGTTGAGCTACAATATTTAGTCAACAAAAGTTAAAATGAGAAGAGTATTACTCAACAGGGTTAGTCAACAGTAGTTACAGCATTTACACACAACCTAACCACTGTTTGGCTATCAACTATTACATACCTCTGTTGCTATCCAACAGAGGTTTCGTAACAACTGTCATCCATTATGTCCAGCACAGGTTGCAACGTGGACAGATCTTAAATATCAGTTGTTAGTCAACTGAGGTTAAAAGACTTAGTCAACAGAAGTTAAAAAGGTTAGTCAACAGATGTTAAGATTATAAGGAAACAGACGTTAAAAGGGTAAATAGATGTTTGCAAGTTGTTGAGCTAGCAAAAAATGTTTACAGTAAGTAACAAAATAATATATCGTTACTTACAGTCATGCCACATTCAGGTATAATATCTGCTGAAATGTAAGAGTTCTTGTAGACATTTTCTTTAAAACATGAAACAACGAATGACAAACGTGTATAGCTTTCACCAATAGAGCATCTTTCGTTTTCAAACAACAATCTCTAACAAACTTTGTCCATCCATCCGTAAATATACAATGATCATCTCTCTTCCTTACTCATACTAACCATGATTTGTCACCATCAAGTAACTCTACAATTCGACCGTACGGGACCTCCTTGCCCCACAACAGAGTCTCAAAATCAAGTGGTATATTATGCAACAGTAGTTAACAAAGATCTTACATAAAAAATTAACGTAGAATCCTAATTGTAGCAATAAAGTTAAAAAACATACCAAAAATATCAAATCATATTCATAAAGGAATTGTAAAAACGATGGTGTTTGATTGGATAGATTCATATCTGCAATAAACAATTTAAACTTACAAGTTATAAAGATGAACAACATCCAACAAAAGTCATAGACAAACAACATTATAAAATAGACATCACTAACATCCCTTAAACTAAATCAGCACTTAAAAAACAAAAGTACCAAATATTAACCGGACTATTTGTATAAAAACAAAGCACAAACCGAAAATCATCATCTATCACAACAGTTAAGCAAATGAGCATCAACCAAAAATTATATGGTTGATTTATCAATCGTAATGTAGAAGACAACATCACGAAGATGCATGCACAAATTGTGACTGAGAATGCTATCAGTAACTTCATTTAAGTTAATGCAGTACTTAATCGATAAAAATACACCAGATTACAGCAACTATTATTTGCTTCAAGAAAGAATATGACACGCCGTCAGTGACAAATACATACTCATAACATCAAATAATGATTAATCTAACATATATAATACAATCAATAAATTCAAAGAAACAATACTTGGTTTTATAGCGTGTAATCAATATTATGCAATAGAACCTTGCCGATTTTGATAAGAAAGTTATTTGAGAAAACTTCCAAATATGTTTTCTGGAGCTTATATTCAATAATGGAGATGAAAAGTATATTAAATGGAGTTAATACAGATGTTACATTTACACTGGTTAGTTGAAATGAAGTTTTGTAAAATTTATAATTTACCCCCTTTTACATTAAAACAGAGCAATTTTTGCACAGCAGCAACCGCTGCTTGACTATAAATTTAAAATGTTAAATACGAAAAACTTATCTATTAATTTAATATATTTATATAATTAAAAATAGTTTTTAAATCCCGATATTAAAGATTATTATAAGTTAAATAAATAAACAATTACAAGTTAATAGATAAATATCTTATTTTCAACAATCCCAATACAATCTCACCTCTTCTTCTCCGGCGAAAAAAACTCTACAGTTTCTTGTTCTTCAGACTTGACGATCAGAAGTTTAAAGTCTTAGATCAGGTATTTTTTTTGTTCTCTTGTGTATTTTACAGGTATACTTTGACATGTTTCTTTCAGTTTCCTCATTTCAAATTATATAAACATCATAATCTACTGATGTTAAAATAGATAAACTTATATGAACTTGTTTTCTTTATTTTATAATAAGATTTATATCAACCTATTTAGTTACATTTTGATTCATTCCATCTAAATAACAATCTGAAATATTATTGTTTCATAAATATTTGGTTGTAAATTTTACGAATGATTTTAGAATTATTGTATGAACTGCCATGTAGTGTTAATACATTTGTTCTATCAATATTAATTTTGATAAAATATTCTGCAATCAGTTTATAGTACTCAAATGTCTGATTTGTAAGTGAATATAGCCTTGTCTGCTGAAAAAACTGAAATTTGAAGTTGACACAAATATGGATATTTGAAAACTTTATTGACATATAATAATTTTTTATTATACAAGAATATAAATTTGACCTTACACAGTGTTAGATTCATATTGTTGGTTGTAGGGACCATATTGAAGTACAAAACATATAAGTTTGGTCCTACAGAGTGTTGGATATTTTTTATACCTTAAATAGAATGCTTTTCAGATACAATTGATTTTATGTTTTAGTATTTAACTGTTATTGTATTTTTTACTTTCAGATGGAGTTTATGATAATTATCAATGTCTCTGAATTGACAATCCTAAATGAGAGATTGGTAAGCTATATTCTTAGAACAAATTAGCTCAAATCACAATTGTATGCTAAAAACTGTATTTATAAAATTAAAGATATATTATGTAGGATCGTTGAATCGATCAAAACGAGTCGATCAGAAGAGTTCTAGACCAAATCAGAGGCGGAATTCATTGAGTTGATCTTCATTCAGCTTGATATGCACTAAGAAATAGATTAAATGTCGATTGTATTGATATCACAACGTTTTAAAAGCTTGGCGACACTTCGGCAGAGCTTCGCTACCGGAATCTGAAGTTTCAAATGACAAACCATGACCCACTATATATAGGAGAGGCCAGTTCGCATGAACCATACATTCCAGTTTGCACGAACTGATCTGGTCCAGTTCGCACGAACTGGTCAGTTCGTGTGGACTGGCTGATTCTGGCCTGTTTCCCGTTTTTCTCAAACTACGTGTCTTTGTCTATCTAACCTATTACATGACTCGCTACAAGACGAAGTCAACAAACATATGCACCAACAAACTCCCCCTTGGATGTTGACGAGTCTTCAGTGTATTGAGTCTTCAGTCTTGATCAGTCTTCTCGCTCTCTCCAAAGTATCTTTCTCTGTAAGCATCCTTCAATCTCTATCTACTCTCTATTAGAATCTCAATCTGGCTCTATTCTCTCTCTAATTCTCTTGATCAGATCTCTTGATTCTTTAAGTCTTCAGACTCCCCCTTTCGACAAGCTGGGATCGCAGTCTGGAATTCTCTATCTGCACAAACTCTACCCAAAAGTAAATTTCATTTTATAACAATGTTAATCTCTGCTTACCACTTGTATTTGAAACATTCAAATTTGACATTTCATTAATTTGAAACCATTTAATTATTTCAAAATCATTTCTCTTTTCAAAACAAACTCTCCCAACCCTGTTGTTCATCATGTTCAGCACTTGGAATTTTGAAAATCAGCTTTCCAACATTAGTTGTCGAAAATAAGATGAAATAAAATCTTTTTGAATTTTCAAAATTTTATGCTAAAACACATTCTTTTTGGATTTTTAAGATTTTGGAAAATAAACTATATACAAACATCTTTTTGTGAGTTTGTGTAAGAGGATCATATGAGTTTTTGAGAAATCACTAGCACCGTTGAGCTTTAAACACTTTAAGTTCTAAACGATTCACTTAGATTGTCAGTATACTGATCCACTTAAATTTTCACACAAAGTTCAATTGATTCGAGATATGAGATTAGAGTTTTAATGAACTTAACTTATTCGCGTATCCCGCCTCAGAATATACTTCCGTATCCAGACTCCTATATTCAGTCTTACAGGTGAATGTACACTAATGATATCTGTAAATGGGTAATTCGAGGCCATGAGAGCTCAGGCTAGAACTTCCGTTCAATCAGAGAGATGATGGCTAGACTTTTAAGTGCGTCCCCCTTGGGGATCTTCTTTTTCAACAACACATGATTAGCATTTTTCAATGTTTCATCATTTTTTATGCTGAGGGTGAGCTTTAAAATTAAAGCAGTGCAAAGCATTATACGAGGACTAAGCTATTGCTCCAGCAAAATCAGAAGTCCTGGTATAATACCCCAGATATCATCACACACAAAGACCTAGTATGTCAGAAATAGAAAGCCCTTCAAACAAGATTTCAGGGGTTACCTATATATCCGAGAGATGTTCCCCACGAAATAAGTAAGTATTTGATATTTAGGTTTATATCTCGCATACAATTTACTAAGTGTGTAAAAACCTACTGGCATATCATCAGTGAGACCCTTTATCACATTTTAACTTTCCAATTCTTTAGCGTACTATGATTGTCTACTGATGTACTATCATTTCCTCTTTTTCACAACAAAACTCATTTTGATTTTTCGATGTTTTTGGTTTTTAGATTTTATCATGTTTTTGGATTTTTCAAATTTTCAAAATTTCTAATTTTTTTACTCCCCCTAAAATCAAAAATATGTTTCACTTTTTGATTTTATGGGAAAATTTGAAAGAAAGCAATAAACTGTACAAATAAAATTTTGAAAAGTATGTTTCAATTTTTTTTATCAGTTTGTCATTTTATTTGACTGATGTGAATTGCTTCAATTCGCCATCCACTTGGCATAAACAATCAGAACTCCCCCTGACAACAAACTATTTTCCGATTATGATTTCAAAACACTTAAGTTTGTTTTAAACAAAATGTTTTTTTCCGGAAAATTAGTTTTGTTGCTTTCACACATCATGGGGTTTCATCACATTGTTTTTTCAACCACTTGTAAAAACTTATCACTTTGATAATTTTTCACAGAAATATTTTTCAAGAAACATGCTTATTCATGCTCCACGATTACCAACTTGGGAGCTCCGGCAAGTCCGAATTTTTAAGCATGGAATAAAGACACCCTAGCCTGACCAGCTTTGGGTGCATCCGGTTCAATTTCACTTGGCCTTTGAACATTCCTTTTTGCTTCATAAAATTCTTTTACCCCTTTGGCCCTACCATCGACCATCTTACCAAAGATATGTTTCACTTTTCCATTGAAAGCATTTTCGACATCGAAATCTTTCTTTTTAGAATAGAATTGATTCGAAATTTCCACTTTTCCAACTTTTTGTTTTAATTTTTCAGCCCGCAATGATGGAAAGTTGACATCATCCATTGGCGGCACTGACTTTTCTCCTTTTAGCTCAACTTGTGGCTCCTCTGACTTTGACGAGTCATATTCATCGCCAGAAAGTGGCTCCTTTGCTTCCGAAGAAACAAACTCATCGCCAGGTTTATCATCTGATTTCTTAACCACCCACGTTTGGTTGTTAAGATTCACTCTTCTTTTGTAAAACCGTTTAGAACTCTCACCAACTTCAAATGTAGAATTTTTAAACACTTTGAATTTGTCAATTGGTGGTTCATTTTCATCAACAATTTTCTCTTTAAGTTTAGAAGACACTCCCTGTTGTGTGTTGGTTGCCTTTGGACAGTTCCAGGCGATGTGACCAACTTCATTGCATCGTTAACAAGTTCTTGTCTCCTTTTTGGTTCCAAACACAGTCTTCTCAAACTTTTGTTTTTCAGCAAGAAACTCCTTGTTAGACTGTTTCCAGAAATCCTTTTCCTTTTCTTCTTCTGAAGAAGCACCTGAAACAAATACAGTTTTTGATTTAAAATCTTTACTATTTTGATTATTTTCAACATCAAAACCCAACCCCTTCTTTTTGAAATTGCTTTTATGATTCGGTTTCTTTTGATGACCTGGACCGAAACCTTTCTTCTTGTTTAAACGTTGTTGAACTCTAGAAGTATATTTAGGTTTTGAAAATCCCATTTTATCTTTTATTTCTGAAAACTTTGTTTTTATCAATTTAAAAATTGTTTTAATATTATCAATTTTCACATTTTTAATTGGAAATTCCTCATCAGAATATAATTTGTCTGAATCATTCAAAGTATATGCCACTTTTATTGGCTCGTCATTCAAATTGTTTTTTGATAACAGAAATTCTTTATTGTAAACCCTTTTGACCGATGATTTCGAACTGTCCACTGATGAACTTGAACTCTCAGATTCAGACTTTGACTCTGACTCCTCATCCTTATCCAACACCTGATTGACCACTTTCTTTATTAACTCAGACTCATGATCAGTGTCAGATGATGTGAATGTGACGTCAATGTTGTCGGGTAACTCATCAGTTGTTTCAGACTTTAACTTTATATTGACTGCCTTTTTGACTTGTTCCGAATTTGGTTTTCTGGAAGAATAACCTTCCCAGATCAGAGGCGGACACTTGTTATAATTTGCACTTTGTTTCTTACCAGTATCCGTATCTTCCGACTTCTTATCTTGAAAAGCTTCAAAACCTGCCACTGTTGGATATATTCTATCAATCAAGTAATCAGAACTTGAGTAACTCTGCAGCAATCGTCTGATTCTTTCATTCTCAATCTTTTTAGTCTCCAATTCCTGCTTCAACTTTGCACACTCTTCAATATAGTGATTGATGGCATTCTGTTTAGACATCATTGTTGCATTCATCATTGTCAAAGCATCTTCCCTTTCTAAGTTTGTCTTTTCCAACTGATTGACTATTCTATTCAACACATCATAAGATTCTTTCACGTACTTAACATCGAACAATAATTTTTCTTCCATCTCGTCGAGCTCACTATACTTCTTATCTTTTTCTTCACAATGTTTGCATGGTTCCAAACATTTCAGACAAGGTTTTGTGACTTCTACAATCTTTTCAATCACTTTAACCTCTTCACTCTGTTCATCCTTCTCTTATTGAGCAATATTTTCACATTTTACCTCTTTCTTTTCTTTTGCTGCTCGTCTCTCCTTTAGCTTCTCCAATTTATCTGCAAAATAAAATTTGAAACTTTCAGGAGATAAATGAGTTTTACCAATATTTATTTGTTTAATTTCTTCATCATCATCACTGCTATCACTTGATGATTGATAAAAAACTGATGTCTTTTCTGAACTATCTTCTGAAGTAACAGACCCTCTATCTTGACTTTTCTCATCATTTGCAAACACATCCATCCATTCTTTCATCAACTCTGGCTCTTGAATGAACTGTGCAATAAATGCTCTAAACTTTGAGTTACTTTCAGGCGGAATATATTTGTCCCAGCTAAATCCCTCTGGCAATCTTTCATCTTCTTGATGCACTAGATAGGCTTTCTTTGATGGCTCTTCGATCAGATCCTTCCTAGCATGTGAAGTTTGTGACGATTGTTGTTGAGGCGGCTATTGAGAAATTTGATGATAAATCGCTTTTCGATGATAATCATTGTTGCCGAATGGATTTTGAGCTCCACTTGCTTCGCAATTGGTACATTCCCTCTTGAAATGTCCTTTTCCCTGCACCGAAAACAAGTAACTTTAGACTTATCAAAACCTAAAGTAGAAACATTAGCATCACGTAAGTCATCTCTTCTGGTAATCTGCTTAAATTTCTCAGCTCTCCTCAACACGCTCGCTAAACACCACTTAATATCCATTAGCTCCAATTCTTCAGCATCAATCTGATCGTAGTCCTCTTTTGTTAACATAGGATTTCTGATCCTTCCCGCAACCAAACCCTCATATGATTCTAACACAGTAACTAGTAATGCCATATATTACCTTTAGCGACTTCTTCAGAGAAATTCTGACCGTTCTGAAGATGCAACACGATGTTGCATTGTAGCACATGACCATTACCATTGTTTGAGCTTTCAGACTGATAATTTGAAGTTGAAACATTAGGATTAACACTCGGATATGAAGAAAATCCACTGTTTTTGATTGAGCTTTAATTGAGTGACCCAGATGAGTTTTCTGTGCTAAAAGCGGTTTAGATCCTAGGACTTGCTTCAACATTTTGAACATTTCCTTTGAAATACATCTTGATATCTTATTGACCACTTAAATTGTTCATTCTAGCAATCTTTTGTTGTTCAAGATCTTGTCCTTCAATTTTTTCAATGAATTGAGCAATTGTCAATCTATCGTATTCTCCGGTATTCTTCAAAATCATAAGATATGTACCCCATTCTTTTTGAGGCAAAGCATCAGCCAATTTTTCAAACCATTCCTCACGATCTTTAGTGATATCCAACCGACTCATTGAACGTACTAAATGACAATATCTTTCAACAAGAGTCTTTGTAGTTTCTCCCGGTAAACTTGAGAACAATTCAAATTCTTTCTTTAATAGTGACTTTTTATTCTTGATCATCTCCGTACTTCCTTCGAATTTTGTACGAAGTGTTTCCCAAATCGAACGTGCACTATCATCATGTTGAAGTAATATGAAAATGTCTTCTTTCACAGCTTGTTGAAGTAATCTGATCATTATCTTTTCTGCCTTGTACATTTCTCTTTCTTTTTCCGTAAATTCAGAAATATTCTTTGTAACTCCCACATTATTACGAGGTCGAACGTACTTAGTTTCAATACACTCCCAATACCTTAAATGATTTGCTTAAACCCAATTTTCGAAACGTTCTTGCCAACTGTAATATTCTTCAATGCTCATCAGCTTTGGGGGTTTCTGCAACATTCCTGTTTCATTTTCCATAGTTACACTCTGAGCAACAGTAACAAGAGTACCCGGGGCAGTAGCAAACGCATTATAAAATTCATTGTCCATGTTTTGGTTTTAAGATTTCACAAAAACATACTTTTCAAACGAACTGGAAAGATTTCAAATGATCTGGACACCCTTTAACCAAACCGTACAAACTGAAGAGTCTAGTCCAAACGAACTGGATCACTATCACACGACTTGAACTACCTCGTGCGAACTGGCTTTGCAAAAAACGTGCGAACTGATTTGTTTCCAAATCGTGCGAACTGGTTACCCTTTGAAACGACTTGACCTAATTCCAAACAACCTGAACTCAATTCGTACGAACTGAGGAATGATTTCACACGACATGAAGACTTATGTCAAACAACTTGATCCACTTTGCACGACCTGGATCACACTTCCAAATGACCTAGAACACTTCACACGAACTGGTTCAGCTTCAAACGACCTCGTGCGAGCTGATGATTTTAACCCACTTCGTGCGGACTGGTTCAAACTTCCAAACGGACTGGTTCAAATCGTACGACCTGAAAAAGTTTCAATCCGCGCGAACTGAGGTCAATTTTGTTCAATCCGTGCGAACTGAGGTCAACTTCGTGCGAGCTGGAACCCTAATTCAAATGAACTGGCTGATTTCCGAACGATCAGACATGATTTTCACGCGGTTTGATCAATTTTATCAAGTTTTAGGTCGAATTAGGTTATGATTTCTTCAAGGATTGATTAAAACAATGTTTTTCATTTTATATCCCAAAATCAGGTCATTTTAGCCGTAAAATCTCAGTTAATTTTGAGAAAATGTGAAGAAAGTGAGTAGAAATGAGTAGAAATAAGATATTTCGGTGAAAACAAGCTGAAATAGTAAGAACTCTTCCTCCTGAGCTCTGATACCACTTGTAGGATCGTTGAATCGATCAAAACGAGTCGATCAGAAGAGTTCTAGACCAAATCAGAGGCGGAATTCATTGATTTGATCTTCATTCAGCTTGATATGCACTAAGAAGTAGATCAAATGTCGATTGTATTGATATCACAACATTTTACAAGCTTGGCGACAATTCGGCAGAGCTTCGCTACTGGAATCAGAAGTTTCAAATGACAAACCAAGACCCACTATATATAGGAGAGGCCAGTTCGCATGAACCATACATTCCAGTTCGATCTGGTCCAGTTCGCACGAACTGGTCAGTTCGTTTGGACTGGCTGATTCTGGCCTGTTTCCCATTTTTCTCAAACTACGTGTCTTGGTCTATCTAACCTATTACATGACTCGATACAAGACGAAGTCAACAGACATATGCACCAACATATTAAATGTAGTGTATTTTATATACATAGGTACTTCCAAGGATAATGAGTAACCAATTACCAAGAAAGTGTGAAGTAATAAAGTTGGTTGATTCTATGGGTTTTAAGTATACGATTGCAGTACAGAGCATCGCTCATAAAAGTAAGAGGATAAACGGGCCAGAATGGACTCGGTTTGTTGAAACTTATAGAAATAACAACATAGATAAGCTGTGTTTAAAAAATTGAAGGAAGCAAAATTTGAGATAAATGTTTTGAACAATGAGGGATTGGAGATTAGAAACGATGGCTCGAACAGAGATTATGTTCATGGTTGCTTGATACAGGCTGAAGAATAAACATACTGCAAGTAGGTTAAAAATTGCTACCTTATTTTTATATGTTGGTGCACACATCTGTCGACTTCGTCTTATATCGAGTCTCGAGTTCGTTGCGGTTTTTGTTCAAACATGATGTCATGATGACATCATCAATGACATCACCACACAAGAAGACAAATTAGTTTACATGTTTCGCTTGAACAGAATTATATTTGTGTGGGTTTCGCTTGATCAGTTCGCTTGGAATGGTCATATGTGGTTTCAAGCGAAACCTGGAAAGCTATATATAGGCATGTTGTTATGTCATTTGTAGGGTTTTCCAGAAAGAGATACCGAGGTGCTGCCGGTTTTCCTTTCGACTGTAAACACTGTTATATCAATATACAAGTTGTTTAAAGTGATATTCAAGCTGTTTCTACATTTGTTTCTTAGTTTCTGCCTCTGAAACGGATTAAATCTCTTCTGAACGACTCGTTTGGGTCACAAAACGATCCTACAAGTGGTATCAGAGCTCAGGAGGAAGAGATCTTGCCAAAACAGCTCGTTTTCATCACTATTTCTGATTTCTACACCATTCTTTTTCGAAATTTAAATTTTTTACGGTTAAAACGGCTCAAACTTTCACACATTGTGCGTAATCATCTATTAACAAATCCTGGAAAGTTTCAGAACTTAAATCGACTTAAAACCGGTTAAAATCAGTGTTTCGCTTGTAATGTGTTTGAATTTTGCTGATGTCATTGACTTTCGCTTGAACAATCTGTTGGCTTTCGCTTGAAATTTTGGTAGTGGTTGAAGCGAAACACCGGCTTTCGCTTAAAATAAGTGTTGATCTTGCTGACATCATCGACCTCTCGCTTGAAACGACCGCTTGAATCTGGCATTCGCTTGAGTGTGTACATCGAGTTGTGTGATATTCTAATCGAAGTTGTCAGTAGGTTGGGACAAGAAATATTGTGTCTTGTGTCAGTTTGCACGAGGTTGTATCGGTTGATCAGACTGTGCATGTGCTTACATCGTTCCTAGAGTTAAAATTCACGATCAAATTCATGTGACATTAACTTGTCGGGTCTCGTAAATTGGAGCTCAGGTTGCCTGGTTTGATAATATTTGTCGGGCATAGTGCATGTGAACATAGATTGTTTGTGTCTGATGTTTATCGATAGAATACAAAGTGCATGTAATGTTATATAAAATGCTTGTCGGTTAAGTGGATTGTGAGGCCAAATCAAATTAAGTAGAGTAATATAGGTTAAATCAGTATGCATGTGATAATATCAGATTGCATGTGAATTTGTGTGTCGAAATAACTGTTTTGCCGGTCATTAAAAGCCCACGAGATTTTGTCTATTCTATAATTGTTTGGCTTTTGTGATAATTGTTGTCAGATACATGTGATTAAAGATAGCAGCCCACTACATGTCATAGGCCCAATCAACACACATCATTTTTAATTAGTGTCTGATTCATTTACTAAATGGCCCAGTAATATTCAAGACTTTAATTTGTTTGTCGAAGATTTGATTTGAATATTATGTTACATGTGTGAATCCACTTTACATCAGTTTGGTCCAATCAACATTTGAATAACATCAATTTGCATGTGACATTGTCAGTTTCCATGGGCTTTGATTGAAAATTAAACTAGAGTGTTTGACTTTCATGAGATTGTTTTGAGTTAGTTTGAGTTCAATAGAATCGAATTTTCATTCTGGTTTGATATTTGATCAGTTCACACAAAGTGAACTTTGTTTCACACAGTTTGTATTTGATCCCAGTTCACAAGAGGTGGTTCAGTCCGTTTGATTTTGATTTCGTTCCAAGTTGTGTGGTTTAGCCAGGTCATTGGAAAAGGTCATAGTAGTTCGCACAGTGTGTCAACTTTCAATCTGCACAGTGTGTCAACCTTCAATCCACACAGAATTGTCACCTGTTCGAGTATCAGTTTTATTTTGTTAATTGATAAGGTTTTAAACCGATTATTTGTTTGTTCGTTTCAGGTATATTTTTACGAGGTGAACCAGTTCGTTTGAAAGCTAGTTTGGGAAATTCTTCGATATCGAATCATGAGTGAAGATTTTTACAACGCATTCGCAACATCTCCGACTACTCCGGGTGACATTGCTAAGAATATGAACATGGAGAATGAAACCGGAACAATGCAAAAACCTCCGAAACTTATGGGAATTGAAGATTATCACGGATGGAAGAAACGGTTTGAGAATTGGGTTCAGGCAAATCATCTAAAAGCTTGGGAGAGCATCGAAACTGAATATGAGAGGCCAAAGAATTCAGCGGGAGTCGGTAAAATCATTTCAGAATTCACGGAGCAAGAAAGAGAGAGTTACAAAGGAGAAAAGATGATGATCAATTTGTTACAACAAGCTGTCAAAGAAGATATATTTGTGTTGCTTCAACACGATGAAAACGCTTATTCTATTTGGGAAGCTCTTGGAAAGAAATTGGAGGGAAGTACTGAAATGCTACAAAGTAAAGCAGCTTTGTTGAAAAAAGGAATTTGAACTATTTACGTGCATGCCTGGTGAAACAACAAAGAGTCTTATTGAAAGATACTGTCATCTTGTACGCACTATGTCACAATTGAAGATTACAAAAACTCCAGCAGAATGGGTTGAAAAGCTTGCTGATGCGTTACCGCAACAGGAATGGGGTACATATCTGATGATATTGAAAAATTCTGGACAGTTTAGAAGGTTATCGATTGCACAGTTTATAGAGAAGTTGGAGGCACAGGATCTGGAGCAGCAGAAAATTGCTAGAATAAACAGTTCTACTCATCAACAAGATATTAAATTGTACTATAAAGGAAATGTTCAAACTGCTGAAGCAAGTCCAAAGATACAAACTGCATTTAGTGTTGGAAATCAGTCTACACCAAGCAGTCAAGGATCAGTCAACACTAGTGGGTTCTCAACGGTGAATCCTCCAAGTGTTCAAAGTTCATCTGCTGGAAATGGTCATCTAGTTCAGTGCAATGTGGCTTTACATCTTCAAAATGGTCAAAATTATTCTGAAGAAGTTGTAAAACATCATATGGAATTATTGGTCACTGCATTAGAGTCTTATAAAGGGTTGATTGCCGGAAGAATTGGTAATCCGATGCTCACAAAAGAAGATTATGACCAAATCGATGCAGAGGAGCTGGAATTGATGGATATTAAATGGGCATTAGCTAGTGTTTTGAGGAGAGCAGAAAAGTTTAGATTGGTTACAGGAAGAAATGATTTCTTGGATGCAAACCTTTCTAATCTAGGATTTGATAAATCTAAAGTTGTCTGTTTTCGTTGTAGGGAGAAAGGCCACTTTAAAAGAGAATGCAAGAATCAGGAGCCGAGAGGAGCAAAGAAGTCGTCTGGGAAAGATGATTATTATAGGAAAACCATTTATCAGCAAATCACTCATCAACCGCATCAACAAAAAGAACCTCAAACGGCACATGGAAGAATGATCGAGGATGCAAACAGGAAAGCTTATTATGGCATCATTGATCAAGATGATGAGAAAATGGCTGAAGGATTTAGCTGGGACAAGTACATTCCAGCAGATTCAAATGTTGGAGCATTTATTGCTCATATTATTCGAAAGCCAGAAATGTTGAAGGAATGGATGGAAGTGTTATCTGATGAAGAGAAAAGTGAAAATGAAGAATCTGTTTCATCAGAAAACAGTTCATCAGAAACAAGTGATAGTGATGAAGAAATTGAACAGATTAATATTGGAAAAACTCACTTATCTTCTGATAGTTTTGAATTTTATTTTGCAGAAAAATTGAAGAAACTGAAAGAGGAGAAAGCTGCAAAAGATTTGAAAAAAGTCAACGTGGTTGAGAAGATTGTGGAAGTTGAAAAGATAGTTGAAGTTGAGAAGATTGTTGAAATCACAAAACCCTGTCTTACATGTTTAGAGTCTTGTAAACAATGTATAGAGAAAGATGAGAGGTTTAGTGAGTTAGAAAAGTTGAAAGAAAAGTTATTGTTTGATGTAAAAAATTTGAAACAGTCATATGATGTATTGAACAGAACTGTGAATAGTCTGGAAAAGACTAACTCTGAAAGAGAGAAAGCTTTGAAGATGTTGAATGCTACCATGATGACAAAGCAGAAATAGATCAACTTCTACATAGAAGAATGTGCAAAGTGGAAGAAAGAGTTGGATAGTGAAGCAACTGAAAATGAAAGAATTAGAAGATTGCTGCAAAGTTACAAAGGTTGTGACTACATAATTGATAGAATTTATCCAACAGTTGAAGGATTTGAAGCGTTTAAAGGTGAAGAAACAAAGCCAAAGAAGAAGAAGGATACTGGTAAGAAACAGGGTGTCTGTTATAATAAGTGTCCGCCTCCGATTTGGGAAGGGTATTCGCCTAGAAAACCGAATGAGGAACAAGTCCAAAAGGCAGTTAATCTAAAGTTAGAGTCCGAGTTAACCGATGTATTACCAGACAACAATGACGTCACGTTCACAGCGTCCGACACAGATCATGAGTCTGAATTAATAAAAAGAATGGTCGATCAGGTGTTGGATAGGGATGAGGAGTCAGAGTTAAAATCCGAGTCCGAAAGTTCGTGTCAGTCTGTCGGAAGTTCGAGTTCATCCGAAAAGAGTTCAAAATCATCGGGAAAATGGGTTTATAGTAAAGAATTTTTGTTGTCAAAATCTAATTTGAATGACGAAACATTTGAAGTTGCCTATACTTTGAATGATTCTGACAAATTATATTTTGATAAAGAGTTTCCAATAAGAAGTGTTCGTTTTGATATGATCAAAAATGTTTTCAAAATGACAGAAATTAATATTTCTGAAATAAAAGATTTAAATCTTATTGGAAAACCTAAAAAATACACTTCAAGAGTTCAATAGCGTTTAAACAAGAAAAAGAATTATGGTTCCGGTTCTGGTTGTCAAAACAAACCAAACCGTAACGGTAATTTCAAAAGGAAAGGTTTAGGTTTTATACCACCAGAAAATTATAAAAATGAGAAAATTTCTAAAAATACAAAATTTGTTTCAGGTCCGTCTGCTGAAGAAGAAAAGAATAGCTCATTTTGGAGACAAACAAATCAAGAATTTTTTTGTTGAAAAGAAGATAGGAGCTTATCAGAAGAAAGAAACCAGAACATGTTTTAGACGCAATGAAGTTGGTCACATTGCATGGAACTGTCCCAAAGCGACCAATACAAAACAAGGAGTTTCTGGAAAACTGAAAGAAGTTGTTGTTGATAAAACCGAACCACCAATAGAAAAATTTAAAGTGTTTAAAAACTCTACATATGAAGTTGGTGAGTGTTCGAAAAGGTTTTACAAGAAAAGGGGAAATCTTGACAACCAAACTTGGGTTGTTAAGAAATCAGAGGTAAAATCTGGCGATGAATCTGATTCCACAAAGTCAGAGGAGCCACAATTTGATGAGAGTATTGAAAAACCAGTTCTTTCAATGGATGATGAGAACTTTCCACCATTGAGGACTGAGAATTTTAAACGAAAAGTTGGAAAAGTTGAAATCTCAAATCAGTTTTATTCTGAGAAGGATAATTTTGATGTTGAGAAAGCTTTTAATGGGAATGTAAAGAAAATTTTTGGAAAGATGGTCGATGGGAAGGTTAAAGGGGTAAAGGAGTTTTATGCTACAAAGAAAGTAACTTACACCCCAACTGCTTCTGAATTGAAAACACCCAAGGCTGGTCAGGCTTGGGTGGATATTTTCTTTCATTGAAAAACCTGACTTGCCGGAGATCCCAAGTTTGTAATTGTGGATCAGGAATCGGCATCTTTCATGTTTAATAAAGTTGTTTTGAAAATGCTTGAAATTATTAAAATTTTACAGGTTGAATGACTATGCCGGAGCTTCCTGGTTGGTAAGTGCGAAGCAGGAATCGGCACTTTGATGGGTAAAATGTAGATGATTCATTCCTACAATTGGTATTGATTGGTTATATCTACAAGTGGTTATTCTTACAAGTGGTTTAGAGGTGGCTTGATTGCAAACAGTGAATCAAGGACATTCAGTTGTACTTGATTTACTACAGTTGATAAAACTGGCAAGATGATGAACCATATCCCCGTACTTAAACAAGTGGTAAACTTACAAGTGGTAAAAACAAACTCATTTTCCGGAAAAATCATTTTGATTAAAACAAACTTAAGTGTTTTGAGATCTAAATGAGAAAATGGTTTGTGAAAGGGGGAGTTCAGATTGTTTATGCCTAGTGAATGGCGAATTGAAGTGATTTGATATCAGTTGTCAAGTTTTTGTATAGTTCATTTTATGTTTCAAGTGGGTCAAGAGTCTAGTAGTTTTCAAATTTCCTAAAATGTGTTTGCATTTTAGAGGGAGTAGAAAATTTTCAGAAAATCCAAAAACATTAGAAAATTTGAAAAAGACAAAAACATGATAAAATGAAAAATGAGTTTTAGTGTCAAAGAAGAGGAAATGATAGTACATCAGTAGACGGTCACAGTATGCTAAAGAAATGTAATGTTTAAATAGCGTTAAGCAGTCTCACTGATGATATGCCGATAGGTTTTCATACATTTAGTAAACTTTTTCGGGATATAAACCTAAATTCAAACTTACTTATTTCGTGGGGAACACTACTTGGATATATAGGTAACCCCTGAAATCTCGTTTGAAAGGTCTCTCTTTCTGAGATACTAGGTCTTTATACTCAGGGATATCTGGGGTATTATCCTGGGACTTCTGCTGAATGGAAATTCTGACCTAGTCCCCGGAGAATACTTTCCGCTTGCTTGAAA
Organism: Helianthus tuberosus; assembly: GCA_030545235.1. NCBI lineage: Eukaryota > Viridiplantae > Streptophyta > Magnoliopsida > Asterales > Asteraceae > Helianthus > Helianthus tuberosus. The sequence goes on along the minus strand of CM060389.1, from coordinate 54,981,244 downwards.
CATAGTGCAGCCCTCAGCAAATTGATGAAACAATAAAATTGATAGTCATTGTTGTTGTAATTCAAAGATCCTCTAAAGGGGACACACCCAAAAGTTGAGTCATGATCTCTCTGCTGAACGATGGTTCTGACCTGAGCTCTCATGATTCTTCATAAGTTATTAACCCCTTACAGATATCATATGTGGTATAGTCACCTGTAAGACTGAATATTGAGATCTGGATACGGGAGTATATTCAAGAGGTGGGACACATGAATGAGTTTAAGTTCTTAATACACCTAACTCATATCCTGAATCAGTTGAAATTTGTGTGAGAATTTAAATGGATCAGTATATCGGCAATCTAAGTGAATTGTTTAATTCTTAATGTGTAACTAAGCTCAACGGTACTTGTGACGTGTCATAAACTGATATGATCCTCTTACACAAACTCACAAAAAATAATGTCTGTAAATATTTCTTTACTGTATTTCATTTCATTCTAAAAAAACCCAAAAAGATTTTAGTGTGTTTTAGCATAAATTTTGAAAAATTCAAAAAGATTTTCGACAACTGGTGTTGAAGAGTTAATTTTCAAAATTCCGAGTGCTAGACATGACGAACAGGTTTGGGAAAGTATTTGTTTGAAAATGTTTGAAATGAAAATGATATTTCTGCAAGTGGTTCATCAGAGACTATAAATGTTGAATCATTTTAAAATATTCTCTACAAGTGGTTATCAGAAAATTTATTTCTGGGTTAAGAAGGTGCAGGTGTAGCTAGGTTTCGATCTTGAACCTGAAGATAGAGTGCCAGGTTCCGATACCTGAGGTCTATGTGATTTCAACATGCCAGACTGCGATCCCAGGATATCGAAAGGGGGAGTCTGAAGACATCCGAGTAGAGATTGTTCATGGGGAGTTTGTTGATGCTGAAGAGGAGAAGAGAAAATTTGAGGATGCTTACACTGTGAGATATTTCAGAGAGCGTTCAGACTGATAAAGACTGAAGATTGTAAAGACTCGACACTTAAGACTCGTCAACATCTGAGGGGGAGTCTGTTGGTGCACACATCTGTCGAATTCGTCTTATATCGAGTCTCGAGTTCGTTGCGGTTTTTGTTCAAACATGATGTCATGATGACATCATCAAGATGACATCATCAATGACATCACCACACAAGAAGACAAATTAGTTTACATGTTTCGCTTGAACAGAATTATATTTGTGTGGGTTTCGCTTGATCAGTTCGCTTGGAATGGTCATATGTGGTTTCAAGCGAAACCTGGAAAGCTATATATAGGCATGTTGATATTTCATTTGTAGGGTTTTCCAGAAAGAGATACCGAGGTGCTGCCAGTTTTCCTTTCGACTGTAAACACTGTTATATCAATATACAAGTTGTTTAAAGTGATATTCAAGCTGTTTCTACATTCATTTCTTAGTTTCCGCCTCTGAAACAGATTAAATCTCTTCTGAACGACTCGTTTGGGTCACAAAACGATCCTACATTATATATTGCTAGTGTATCTTTTGGACTGTTAGAAAAACTTCTAATTTATATTTTGTATCCTATATAAAATCTAATATCGCATTTCTAAAAGTTGGCAGCTTTCCTCAATGTCATTTTCGAAGCAAAAAGTTGTCCATCCTAGTCCCATAGAACCAGCAGCCAATCCCTTTTTGTTTTCAGGAAAGAAAACATAATACACATCACTGTGAAGGTTTTTAACAAAGACGAGATTGGACTTCAAGGGGAGACTAAACATCACTGCAACCATACCAATCACCAACACCGTAGAAAGCGTCCACATTATAAAAAACAGTTTGAATACCATGTTTTAGAGACACACAGCTTGGTATTTACATATCTACTAATGGATGGGAAGTACTCCTGAAGACGACTTTAACTTCACTGTGAAGGTTTTTAACAAAGACGAGATTGGACTTCAAGGGGAGACTAAACATCACTGCAGCCATACCAATCACCAACACCGCAGAAAGCGTCCACATTATAAAAAACAGTTTGAATACCATGTTTTAGAGACACACAGCTTGGTATTTACATATCTACTTTTAATATGGTTGATTTTACTTATAATGTTGGATCTATCTGTTATTACTTAAAGTATATGCTGTTTTGAATGAATAACTATAGAAAGAATTTTCCTTTACAGGCAATACCGAGGAACTTTGTTCGAGAACACCAGCTAAATGATTACCGTAGAGCTGTGCTGTCATTTGGTCATGTGAAGTTTTTGGTACAGCTGGTTGTTAGGAGAGATCCTAGAAGACCTGATGACAACAACCATCTAGTGATGCATACAAACTGGCAGCGTATCATGGATGAAACGGGAATATCTGTGGGGAAAAAGCTGAGGTTTGAGATAGTCGAAGAAAAAAGTGTAACAGGAGATAAAATACACTTTGAAGTTTTTTGACATAGTCTTTGAACATCTTTTCAGCCTTTAATAATTTATGTTTTAGTTGACATGTTTGATGGACAAATTTCTTCTTTGAAAACTAACTTAAGAATGAAGTTATGTAGTCTTAGTATATACTTTCAAAACTTTGTGCTTTTACCTTTTTATATTTTTCAAGTAAACATTACTATATTTTGCATCTAAACATTACTATTTTCCATTACATTTCCCGGTCACTCAACAAAAAGAAATACAAGACTCAAAATTAATAAAATAGTATACAACTTGTAATTACAAATAACAATGTTTTAAAAATCTGCTCCTACCAAAGGGACAAACTCAACATCTGTTTCGCTAAACTTTTCTAAGAAACGTCTGTTGAAGACAACCACTGTTGAAAGAAAAGTCTGTTAAACCAAACAACCTCAACTCATGAGCCAAACAAACTCTGCTGATGAACCAAAAGGTCTGTTAAGACAAAGACTGCTGAAGCAAAGGTCTGCTAAAGAGAACCTCTGCTAATGAAGCAAAATGTATGATGAACCTAAGTTCTGCTGTGCACCAACAGATATTACATAATTCAACAAAAGATCTATAATATAAGATCTTTAACAGATGATGATCAACAACTCATAAAGTCTGTTGAAACACGCTATAACAATGCTTAGCCTTTAACAGATCTTTAACAGTGCTTAGGGCTTAACAGTGCTTAGCCTCTAACAGATGTTAATGTATCTCAGACCCCAACAGTTTTCCGACTAACCAATTGATTAAATTTTCATTCATCAATCTAACAATAATATACAACCCTACTACTTATCCAGTCCATCAATATCACAAAAAATGTATATAATGTATAATAACAATATTATATAACAAACAAAAGGTTAATCTTACTTGATATTCAAACTGTAGACATTACATACCATATTCATAATTGTAGCCCTTACAAACCAATCTTTTAACAACAGTTTGTTAAAACAACAGTTACAAATAACAGTGTTTTAAAAATCTACTCCTACCAAAGGGACAAACTCAACATCTGTTTCGCTAAACTTTTCTAAGAAACGACTGTTGAAGAAAACCACTGTTGAAAGAAAAGTCTATTAAACCAAACAACCTTAGCTCATGAGCCAAACAAACTCTGCTGATGAACCAAAAGGTCTGTTAAGACAAAGACTGCTGAAGCAAAGGTCTGCTAAAGAGAACCTCTGCTGATGAAGCAAAATGTATGATGAACCGAAGTTCTGCTGGGCACCAACATAAACTACACAATTCAATAGAAGTTCTATAATATAAGATCTTTAACAGATGATGATCAACAGCTCATAAAGTATGTTGAAGCACGCTATAACTGTGCTTAGCCTTTAACAGATCTTTAACAGTGCTTAGGGGTTAATAGATTTTAGCACGCTATAAAAGTGCTTAGCCACTAACAGATGTTAATGTATCTTAGACCCCAACAGTTTTCTGACTAACCAATTGATTAAATTTTCATTCATCAATCTAACAATAATATACAACCCTGCTATTTATCCAGTCCATCAATATCACCAAAAATGTATATGTATATAATGTATAATAGCAATATTATATAACAAACAAAAGGTTAACCTTACTTGATATTCAAACCGTAGACATTACATACCATATTCATCATTGTAGCCCTTACAAACCAAACTTTTAACCACAATTTGTTAAAACAACAGTTAACAGACATAAATAAAAACCACAAGGATTCTTCAAAAATAAGTGGTTTCTACTTATCTCTCATAAGAATTGTTTTTTCATAAGCATCTAATTATTAAGCTTAGGCAGCTTCTTCCGGGTTCTTCTCACATTAGTGGATAGCTCACCAACATTGACAACATCGGCATCTTGAGCCATCCGCTTTCCATTGGGACTTGATCCAGAATCCTTTTCAACTTCAACGGCTAAAGAGTCGGCCGTAACAGAGACAACATCCTTGCAACAGATCACAAAACAACTATTGATCTCATTTAATAAAACAATGAACTCTTTTTAAACATCCTAAACATACTTTAAAAATAAATACTCACCCTTGAAGTTCGTTCAGCAGACACCTGGGAAGATTCTGAAAGGTTAACATCTTTAACGTCAGGTACCTCTTGAGTAACCTAAAGGATCATAATATATGATATCGTATAAAAAAGTGAAGAATCCAGTGTTTAAAACTCAAAAGAAAAATAAACAGATTGAAAGAGTAATTTTATATGCTACCTCATCAGTATTTTCATCACCATTACCATCTCCACCAACCAACTCAGCAACTATTACTGCAAATATATATTCATATATCAGTCTTAGAATGTTACTTATATAAATATAATGCTAAATAATCATCATTGCTTACTTTGTGGTGATCGATGTACATTCACTATGACATTTGGGACAAACCAAAGAAGTCGCAGGCAATCGAACAATATCATCTGAAACATTTTCAACATTCTGCAAGTATTCACTTTTACCCATCACCTTCTTGAAACACTTACGACTGGCAGCATAAAACCAACCATACTCTTCTTGCACAATCTTGATTGCCGCAACCACAACACAAGACATTTCCTGTAGAAACACAAGACACTTCCTGTAAAAACATGCAGGTGACAAACCAAACAAATTACCAAACTATATAAAAAGATGTGAAACCTTTTCTATCTCACTAATCTCATCAACATGTTTCTTCACACCATCAGTTACAAATTCTTTATGCAACGAAAAAACACTCTGAGACGACAGTATTGTTTGAGAATTAGAACCACTCCGTTGTCCAAACTTCAGTATAAGCCTTTTGAATACCACAAATGATTAGAATTAGTATACAAATAACATGAAACCAAGTATTTGACTTGAACATCTATATACAAGAGAAATTACATTGACAAATTACCTCCCCCTTAGCTCATTAACTTCATCAATTTCTTTATTCAGAAAAATTTGTGTTGCAAACTTATCACTTTGAACAGTATATTCACCTACATGGAAAAGTATATAGATATTTAATGTATACCTGTCTTTATATTGCCAGAAATAAGCAGTATAGTTATGATTTGCAGAAAGTAACAAAAATACCTTTCCATTTCTTACACTTTCCATGTTGTATAACAGCCATCACATGCTCACGAGGTGGGATTTTAGAAATGAAGTCCTTAATCTGCAGAGCATAATCATTCCACACAGCACACCGCAAAACCTTACCCCAACATGAAAAGAATATTCATATGACGATATACTAAAGACTAATTTATGACCATTTCTTTACAAATCTCTAATATCAAAACAACATTGAATGAATAAAAACAGAAAATTAAAGGAAAATTATGACATTTATTAAAGTAGCAAATGGGCCATAAATTAACTACCATATTCACTAAAAATAAACCGTAGACCTCATTTATTACCATGATTCAACATTAGATACAAACACTATAGATCTCATTTATTACCATTGCCATGATCCCACATTAAATACCAACATTTTTCATCTTATTTATTAACATCATTAAATACATGACTACACATGTAAACAACAACATACTCAAAGTCTTCAATATTGAAATTCATCTTCTTAGTCTGCTTTGGAGGTCGATCAAAGATTTCAAGATCTCCACAACAAATCACAGATCCAGCAACATCTATATGATCACATTATACAAGAATATAAGTAAAACTCTCTAATATTATACAAGCAAGACATGATTACAAAAATATACACTACCAACACTCAAAGAGTTTAACGCCTCCCCTTGAAGAATATCTTCATAAGCTCTGAAGTTGAAACCATACTCAACACCTTGCCAATCTCTCACAGGAGTAACAGTTGTGCATCTATAAAAGTTGATTTTATAAGGCTGCACTACTACTTTATATAAATATTTATTCTCACCAACACCAAATTTTGACAGAATCACAACAGCATCTTCTTGAAGCTGTCCATCAAAAACAGGTATCAGATGAGTCTTAATACCTGCTTGAATCTTAGCACCCTGAAGAACATTTAAAGAAAGTATCTTCTTAGCATACACCACTACATTCTCTAATAAAACGGAAAAGCAGAGATACAAATTACCTTTTTATCAATGAAGATGAGATCCATCTTGTAACCCTGATTCCATTTTCGAATAATTCTCGCTTTCATGTTCCACATATCTTTCCCAGGATTCAAATCGTTAACAAAACTAAGATTGTTACTGTCAACTGATATTGACATGCTTCTAATTCGGAATTCGGATTGTGATTAAATTTCAAAATCAGAGAAGATGAAAGCGTGATGAAATATGAAGAGGGAAATGAGAAGTAAAGCCCTATATAAGAAGGATGATTGACAGGAATTTCTTGATGACATGCATTAATTGCTAATTACTTATTCCCATGCATTTTTGAAGTTGAATTTCCCTATAATTAGCCTTAAACATATGCTGATCTAAAAGAATTACGAAAGATAACAACAACTGCTGCTAGGTATTAAAGTAAAGTCACATATAAATGAGCAGATGTTTACCCTGACAGTCGTTTTGACTGTATTTTAAAGTGATTTATATATTATGTCATTGTTGGACAGCCTCTCTTGCTGACACATAAGCTTTTCTTATGTCATTGGTATTTCTCCTTTTATAAAAACAGATTTCATGTAGAAATTATACCTATAAATAGTTACAATGGAAATAAAAAAAATGCAGAACCACTGCCTACCATTCATGGCATCAGGGGCGGATGCATACACAAGCCATGGGGTGTATGAGCTACCCCTCAACTTTATATACGGAGTGTTATTTTATAAATTTTTTCTCCGTTTTATGTATAGGATACCCTAAGTATATATTAGGATACCCAAACACATAATATCCAAAAAGGCATTTGTTCTAGTGGTGGCTTTTGATAAACACACCATTTTCGACAGGTTGACGGGTTTGATTCCCCCTCATTATTTTACTACTATTTTCTGTCTTTTGTTGGATAATAACTCTTTCTTATTTGCTTAGAATGTTTCTTAAAAACAATTTCTACTTTCTCATATAACTTTTTTCCAAATGCAATGAAAAGAAATATTTGTTTTGTTACTAGTACCAATTAAAAAGTTTATTTTTTTTCCTCGGAAATGACGGTAAGAATTTGAAAATTATGAGAGGAAAAAAAAATCTAAATTTGTTATCTTTTATGATCATGTTCCAAAATTCTGAGTAAGAAAACATTTGTTTTTACGAACTAAACTAATACCGATCAAACAACATATGTAACGGTATTTATATTTATGTTTTATGATTTTCCTATAACAATAAAGAAGAATTTTTTTTTCCGTTTTAGATGCATGTAAAACACATGTCAATATCGTTTTAAATATATCACGACTTTATTCTTTTGGTTTTATCTTTTTGTTACAAGGGCGCAGGGGCGGACCTACCCACTTGGGTGGGTGGGCGGCCGCACCCATTGAAAAAAAAGGTTTTAGTGTTAAATTTCGCGCAAAATCTTGACCGCACCCCTTGAAAATTTTCAACCGCACCCCTTGAAAAAAATCATATGAATTTAAAAAAAATATAAACATTGATTTCTATTAAAATATAACCTAGTGTATATAATTACTCTTTAACCACTTTACTTAACATTTTAACCCAATAACTTTCACTTAACAATTTAGTCATTAGCCCACTAAACATTCCATTGTAACCAAGCCCAATTAACCCAACCCAATTAAATTTGAAGTTAAACAAAATAACCCAACCCAACCACCCCTTCTAATTCATTCTCCCATTCTCCCTCTTCTGATCGCGCAACAACCGACACACGAAAGCAGTTAACACTCAACAGGCACGATGGTAGCCGCTGCATTCTTACCAGAAAAACTAGATTCCGGCCACCCCACCATCTGGAATACAAAATTTAACGATGTACTTTTGTTTTTTATTGTGGTTTTTAGGAGAGATAGAGTTATAGAGATGTTAAAAGGGTTTGAAATTTTATGTGTTTTGATGAATTTTTTGTTGTGGTTCTAGACTTTAGTAGCATGATTTTGTTGTTTTGATATTTTTTTGTTGTTCTAGACTTTACTAGGGCTTGAAAATTAAAATTGAATATTATGGATCGATTTATATGTGATAGAAACCATAAATACGGAAGTTTTTGTGAGATTTCTCATGAGGAACCATTAGAAAAGTAACTCTAGATATGTTTTGCATAGATTTCAAAAAATGAAAATCTATAGGGCACAAATTTAAACATGTTTATAATGACGTTTGACATGTTTTTGATTGTCATATAAATTTTAGTTTAATGTTCTTTTGTTTTACATGACCCGAGCCGATATGAACCGATTTTTTTATATATGCCCATGGGCCTAAAATCTTTAAAAATATTCCGCACCCCCATAAAAAAATTACTGAGTTCGCCGCTGCAAGGGTGTGCTATATGTGTTTTTAAATTAGCATCTAACGAATGCCGGAGCAAAGCACATGCGAAATGTGTTTGATTGTATAAATGTACGATAAAAAATTGAATTACCCTAAATTTTTCTATGACTCGGTCGTAAATATGAAATTAATTAAAAAGAAAACCACATAAAGTCAAACTAAGGCACGTTCCATGTAGAGATTGCATTGCAATGTGGGTTTACTTCGTGTGTAGTTTTTTTTTTTTGAGGAATGGCGGGAATTTTATAAAAAACCCAAGCAAGGTGCTCAAGAAACAGTACAAACAACAAAAGAAAAGTACAATAATACGCAAATACACCTTAAAAGTTAAAAGACCTCCATTTTTCCCAGTCTAAGTCCTAGAGGCCAGCCCGATTCTTGATCCAAGTGTGCGAGATAGCTTTGATGTCAACAACCAGTTTCGCCACCGAGGGTGATTTTTGTTTGAAAATAATTTCATTTCTCATCAGACATATGCTCCAACAAGTTGCTGCCACAACAACATATATCGACTTTTTTGTATTCTTTTGAAATTTATGTGAATGAATGAGTTCTAGCAATTGCACTACGCTCAAAATGAACCTCGGTAGGGGTATTTTCATCCACTGAAAGATCGAAATCCAAACCTGCTGGGCCGTGTCACAAGTTACTAGGAGATGGTTTGCCGATTCCGTCTCGTTGTTGCAGAAGACACAGTTTGTAGAGGGTAGAGGAATACTACGCATATGAAGAGCTTCTCTAGTTGCGATTCTGTCAAGTACTACCTGTTGGCTCAGACGGTTCAAACAATCGTATCAACAAACACGAACACGAGATATTGGGGGGACAAACCCTCGACTCTTTCTATTCAATCAAATGAACTTAACGAACTTACAAAGAAAACGGACAAATAAAACAATAATTTAGACCCCTATTTATAGTACTACTAAACTTGCTCTCCAAGACAATTAAATCTTTCCTAAACCAATTACTAAACTTTCTCTCCAAGCATTAAACCTTTTCTAAGCCAATTACCTAAAATAAATCAAACTTTAATAAAACTAATTATATCAATCTTTCACTTTAGCCCTTCAACTTTCAACTCATACAAGTTTTAGGATTAACTTTCAACATTCCCCCTTGTTAGTGCAGTAATATCTATCGCCTCCATCAATACGATTCGTAGCTGAAATAAAAGAATACTTGAGCTTATTGTGTTAAATATAGTAGAAAGGCAAGGTGGCATTTCTGTAATAAATGAGAACTCTCATTAAGCCCCTTGGCTTACAAATAGAAGCTTTAGGGCTTTTGTTAAGAACTTTTGCCATTTTGGAGATTTGGAGAACTAGGAGCTAGAGAGAGAAAGTAGAGAGAGAAAGTGCTCAAGGTGATTCGTGGTGCTTTGTACATTTTCAGATTATCAATAGAATCAAAGATTATATTACATCATGTGTGTTCAGTCACGTTCATGTACGGATTCTGCACGTTACACAAGTTGGTTCGCAATCGTTACGGAGTGAAAACCAATCCTACGAGTGGTATCAGAGCAGGAGCTCGATTGCACAGATCTATCACACAGATTCGTACTGGATTTCATCATAATCAGATCCAAATTTCATCCAGATTTGTCAAATTTCTTCATTCTTCATCTTTTTCAATTTTCAGAAATGAAAATTGCAAAATTAACATGGCTTTTCCGGTTAAAATTGGCTGATTTTAAGATATTATATGCGAAAATCATTGATCTATAAGCCTACAAAATTTCAGATCCAAATTCCAAGTAATTTGAGAGATATTAAGATTTTTCTGTCCGATCTGTTCATCATGTTCGTCATTGTTCTTGGTGATGTTCACCGATCGGATGGCAATCCGATCGGATGACCACCCGATCCGTTGTACATTGAGTTGTTAAAACATAAGTGTCAAGTCTCGGATTGCGACCTGATCGGATCACCACCCGATCTGTTGCAATTCATTAAATAGTTTAAATTTGTTGACCCACCCGATCGGATCACCATCCGATTCAAGGGACTTTGTTTGTTCAAAAGTTTTAAGGTGCAAAGAATCGAGTGGCAATCCGAATGAATTGCCACCCAATCCTAATCAATTCTTTTGTTTGTGATATAGGTGATTATCATAGAAACAGATACCCACCCGATCGAGTAGCCACCCGATCCAAGGCATATTGTCACCCGATCGAGAAGCCACCCGATCCAAGGTACATAGTCACCCGATCGAGTAGCCACCCGATCCCAGACGCATAGTCACTCAATCGGATCACCACCCAATCCGCTGTCACCCAATTGTTGTTACTGTTGATTTTTGTTGACTCACTCGATCGGATACCCGTCCGATCCAAGTGTTTGATATTTTTTCTTTAACTATTTGTTTGCGTGTGATTTAGGTGATTCAAGGAGATAACATCATGGCTGAAGAGTTTTACAATACGTTCTACAAAGCTTTCACATCAGAATCATCGAAAATTTCAACAGTCACACCGAAATCAATAACAAAAACAATCAGTGATAACATAAAACATGATAAATTCTATGGAACCTATTCGAAACCACCTAAACTTGAGAATATAGAAGATTATACATGGTGGAAAGAGAGATTCCTGAACTGGACCAAGGCATATGCTCATGAGAGCTGGTTCTGCTTAGAGTTTGGATATAGTAGACCGATCAATGACAAGCATGAAGAGATACATCTCAATGATCTTTCCGATGAAGACAAACGAAAATTCTCATATGAGCAGAAGATGATAGCATTGATTCAACAATCTATCCGAGATGATATATTTTCATTGTTAAATCACGATGGGTCATCAAAATCGGTTTGGGAAGCGTTAAGGGTTAAAGCTGAGGGTGGCAAACAAATTAAAAAGAATAAAATTGCTTTACTAAAAAAGGAGTTTGATTTGTTTGAAAGTTTAAAGGGAGAGATAGTGAGGCAAATGATTGAACGTTTTTGCCATTTAAAAATTGATTTAGACAGATTTGGGATTGAGAAAACGAGAGAAGAAGTGATTGACAAAATAATTGAAGCGTTACCACGAGCTGATCAGTGGCAAACGTTTGTTTTTATTTTAAAAATGATGTTTTATATGATACGATTACTCTCGTTGTGTTAATTGAAAAGATTGAAACTCATGAGCTTGAATTGCAGAAACAGAGCATGATGAGTAGTTCTTCACATCAACAGAATGTTGGTCTTTATTACAAAGGTAGCACACCTTCGGTGAAAGTTGGTGAATCTCCAAAGACAGCATTCAGTGTTGAAAAATCAAAAGAACCACATAAAAGCTCATTAAGATACAATCCAGGATATCATTCATCTTCCTCAAAAGCAAACCCTGAAGAATCTGAAGAAATTCTCTGCAACATTGCTTTGAAACTGAAGAATTCTCCGGCTATGAGCATCAATGTAGCAAAACAACAAATGAGCATCCTGGCATCTGTGTTAGAATCATATGAAGGTCTAGTATTTGGAAAAATTGGAAACTCAGAGCTGACAAAGGAAGACTACGACCAGATTGACCCAGCAGAAATGGAACTCATTGACATACGTTGGTGTTTAGCAAGTTGCATTCGAAGAGCTCAGAGGTATATGGAGATTACTGGGAAGCAGTTAATAGGTGGTCCGTCAACAAAGCTTGGATTTCATAAATCCAAAGTGACCTGCTTCAAATGTAAGCAAAAAGGTAATTTTAAAAGAGAATGAAAAAATTCTGAAGTTGACGAAACTGAGAAACCTTTCAATGATGATTATTACCGGCAGGCAATTTACCACCGTAGCAAAGAAGAGCTGAAACTGATTGAAAATAATCCCAAAGAGAAGTCAAGAGCTTGTGCAGTTATCCATGATGATGAAGGGTTTGGCTGGAGTGAATTCCTTCCAGAAGATGATCTTATTGATGATCGTCTCACAGCTCATGGCAGAAATGTATCAAAGAGCAAACATCGTGCTTTTGTTGCTGAAATCAAGGAGAATACACGTGAAGAAATACTGAAAGAGAAAACCGAAAGAGAAAGATTCTTTGCAGGTTGTCGAATTAAGAAAATGCATGAAGAGTATGAGGAAGCAAAGTACTATGGGAGATACGACAAGAAAAGAGATTGATACATCAAAAAAATGGTGATCGTGTCACTCATCGAAAAGAAGTGGTTTTCAATGATGTTCTTGCAGTAATTCCTCTGTCAGGAGAATACTATTCAAATGTTGTGAAAGATAAAACTTATCTGAAAAGACTGGACAAGACAATTCAAGATGTAATGACAGCAAGTCTGAAGAAGAGGGATGAAGAAAGAATGAAAAAGAATGTTGAGAATTTGGTTGATGATTTGAAGAAGGTTGCTGAGGATGTCAAAGTTGAAGCTGTTAAAGAGGAAGATGTGAAGATAGCTGAGGAAGAGAAGTTAGAAGAAAAAGTTATTGAAAAAGAAGCTGTTATTGAAGAACATCAAGTTGAAGAAGAAAGAAGAAGAAGAAGAAGTGAAGTTAGAAAACTTGGTTAAAGAGACTGAGAATTTGGATGTTGGTGATGATGCTGATGCTGGTGATGAGAAAAAGAAAGATGCTGATCAGAAAGAGACAACAGAAAAAGCCTAAGTGCCAATCACTGAGGTAAAATCTGATTCTGAAGTCTTAAACAAAACTGCTGAACAATGCAAGAAATGCATGGAAACGTGCAGTGCTTGTACTGAAAAAGACGAAAAGTTCAGAACAAGAGATCTAGAATTCACTAAAATCGAAGATGTTTTCAAAGAAAAATGCAAAGAAATGTTAGAAAATGAAAAGGTTTTGAAAGATAATTGTAGGGATCGTGTTCGGACCCGAAATGAGTCGATCAGAGGTGTTCTACTCAAAATGAAAGGCGGAAATAGACATAATGAGTTGAATTCAGCAAGATATCACTTTTAACTGTCTTGTATATTGATTCTGAAACGATTACAGTTCTGAAGACGCTTCGACAGAGCTTCGTCGTCGGAAACAACCAATCTAATTCCGCTCCAAATGAACAAACCTATCTCCTATTTATAAGCTTCTAATTTCGCTTGAAACAGCTCCAAGCAAAATCTCATTACAAGCGAAATCATATCAATTATACCCAAGCAAAATCAACAGTTCAAGCGAAATCAAGTGGTTTCGCTTGAACCTGCCATGTCCTATTCAAGCGAAATAGCCCTTTGACTTGTTTTCTCGATCTTCGTGCTATGAACAATGTGAGACTCGATACAAGACGAAGTCGACAGACGCATGCACCAACAGACTCCCCCTCGAATGTTGACGAGTCTTAAAGTGTCGAGTCTTCAACGTCTTCAGTCTTTATTAGTCTGAACGTGTAAGCATCCTTAAACTTTATCTCTTTCTCCTCTCCAGCATCAACATACTCTCCTCGAACAAGCTTATCTTCTCGGATGTCCTCACACTCCCCCTTTCGTTATGCTGGGATCGTAGTCTGGCTTGTTGAAATCACAGAGTCCTCAGGTATCGGAACCTGACTCTTTATCACTTTCCACAGGTTCAGGATCGATTTCTGACTCTATCATTACCTGCACGAATCTCTACCCAAAAGTAAATTTTACAAATTTAACATTTTATAAATTTATCTATACAGACTCCCTCTCAAATTAATCCAGAATGATTTATCAATGATAGAAACCTCTGATGACCACTTGTACCGAAAAATATTCAAAAACTTTTCTTATTTAAACACACGCTCCCCCTCACCACATGCTCATCATGTTTAGCACTTGGAATTTTGAAAATCAGCTCTCCAACATCAGTTGTCGAAAATCTTTTTGAATTTAAAAAAAATTATGCTAAAACACACTAAAAATCTTTTTGGATTTTTAATACGATGAAATGCAGTAAAGAAATATTTACAAACAATATTTTTGTGAGTTTGTGCAAGAGGATCATATCAGTTTTTGACAAATCACCAGTACCGTTGAGCTTAGTTACACATTAAGAATTAAACAATTCACTTAGATTGCCGATATACTGATCCATTTAAATTTTCACACAAATTTCAACTGATTCAGGATATGAGTTAGGTGTATTAAGAACTTAAACTTATTCATGTGTCCCACCTCTTGAATATACTCCCGTATCCAGATCCCAATATTCAGTCTTACAGGTGAGTATACCACAGATGATATCTGTAAGGGGTTAAATTGCGAAACCGTGAGAGCTCAGGTCAGAACTTCCGTTCAGCAGAGAGACGACGGCTCGACTTTTGGTGTGTCCCCTTTAGAGGATCTTTTTTTACAACAGCATTGATTAACAATTTTATTGTCTCATCATTTTATGCTGAGGGCGGCGCTATTTTTCAAGCAAGCATAAAGTATTATCCGGGGACTAGGCCATTGCTTCCGCAAAATCAGAAGTCCCGGGATAATACCTCAGATATCACTGAGCATAAAGACCTAGTATCTCAGAAAGAGGGACCTTTCAAACGAGATTTCAGGGGTTACCTATATATCCAAGTAGTGTTCCCCACGAAATAAGTAAGTTTGAATTTAAGTTTATATCCCGAAAAAGCTTACTAAGTGTGTAAAAACCTATCGGCATATCATCAGTGAGACCGTTTAACGCTATTTAAACATTACATTTCTTTAGCATACTGTAACTGTCTACTGATGTACTATCATTTCCTCTTCTTTGACACCAAAACTCATTTTTGAATTTTATCATGTTTTTTACTTTTTCAAATTTTCTAATGTTTTTGGATTTTCTGAAATTTCTACTCCCCCTAAAATGCAAACACATTTAAGGAAATTTTAAAAACAAACTATACAAATAACATGACAACTGATATCAAATCGCTTCAATTCGCCATCCACTTGGCATAAACAATCAGAACTCCCCCTCACAACAAACTATTTTCCCATTGTGATCTCAAAACACTTAAGTTTGTTTTAATCAAATGGTTTTTTCTGGAAAATAAGTTTTGTTGATTAATTTTACCATTTGTAGGTTAGGGGTTCATCATCTTGCTCTTCAAAATACCATGTATAGGAAATCAGATACAACTTAATGTCCCTGATTTACCACTTGTAAGTGAAAACCTCTTCAACCACTTTTAGGTTCATTTATCAACCCAAACCACTTGTTAATCAAAATATAACAATATAAAGATATCACCTGCAAATTTACCAACCAACCAATTCAAGAATGATGCCGATTCCTGCTCCACTCTTACCAACCTGGGAGCTCCGGCAAGTCATACTTTTACATATGAAAAACTGACATCCAAGCTTCACCAAACTTGGATGTTTCTTCCTCACCTGCACTTGGGTAAGAAGTTGCTTTCTTTGTTTCATAAAAGCCCTTTACCCCTTTGTCTTTACCCTCGACCATTTTTTCCAAAAATCTTTTTCACGTTTCCATTAAATGCTTTATCGACATCAAATTCCTTCTTCTCAGAATAGAATTGATTCGAGATATCAACTTTCCCAACCTTTGATTTAAAATTTTTAGCCCTCAATGGTGGAAAATGAACGTCATCCATTGAAGGTACTGAGTTTTCATCTTTTAACTCAACTTGTGGCTCATCTAACTTTGTGGAGTTAGATTCATCACCAAGTTTCTCATAAAACTTTTCAACAACCCACACCTGGTTGTCATGTTTAGCTCTCTTTTGATAAAACCTTGTTTTTGAACACTCACCAACTTCATAAGTTGAATTTTCAAAAATTTAAAATTTTTCAGTTAGTGGCTCATTTTTCTCAACAACTTTTTCTTTGAGTTTTTTAGAGACTTCCTGTTTTGTTTTTGTTACTTGAGAACAGTTCCATGCAATGTGACCAGCTTCATTGCATTTGTAACAAGTTCTTGTCTCCTTTCTTTTATTAGCTCCATTCTTCACATACTCTTGCTTCTTGGCAAGAAATTCTTTGTTCAACTGCTTCTAGAATGGGCTTTTTGCTTCTTCTTCCGAGTTTATCCCTGAAATAAAAGTCATTTTTGATTTAAAATCTCGGACATATTTTTCATTTTTATAATTTTCTGGTGGAATAAAACCAAGACCTTTCTTTTTGAAATTACCATTATGGTTTGGTTTCTTCTGAAAACCAGAACCAGAACCGTAACCCTTTTTCTTGTTTAAACGTTGTTGAACTCTTGAAGTGTATTTTTTAGGGTTTTCAGTAAGATTTGCATCTTTTATTTCAGAAATATTAATTTATGTTAGTTTGAAAACCTTTTTGATTTTTTCAAAATTAACACTTCTTATTGGAAATTCCTCATCAGAATATAATTTGTCTGAATCAATCAATGTATATGCCACTTTGATTGCTTCATCATTCAAATTAGATTTTGATAACAGTAATTCTTTATTGTACGCCCGTTTAACCGACGACTTTGAACTATTGACCGACGAACTCGAACTCTTGACGGACGAACTTGAACACACAGACTCTGACTTTGACTCAGACTTTAACTCCGACTCCTCATCTGTATTCAACACCTGATCGACCACCTTTTTTATTAACACGAATTCATGATCAGTGTCAGATGATGTAAAAATGACGTCAATGTTTTCTGGTAATTCATCGGTTATGTCGGACTTTAGCTTTATATTGACCGCTTTTTCGACTTGCTCCTCATTCGATTTTCTAGGAGAATACCCTTCCCAAATCGTAGGCGGACACTTGTTATAACTAACACTCTGTTTCTTACCAGTATCCTTCTTGTTTGGCTTCTCATCATCTTTAAATGCTTCAAAACCTGCAACAGTTGGGTAAATTCGATCAATGAGATAATCAGAACTAGATTAACTCTGTAATAACCGTCTGATTCTTTCATTTTCTATTTTTTCATTTTCCAACTTTCGCTGCAACTTTGCACATTCCTCAATGTAGTGATTTATGGCCTTCTGCTTTGTCATCATCACAGCATTCATCATGGTCAGCGCATCTTCTCTTTCAGAATTTGTCTTTTGAAGACCAGTTACTGTTTTGTTTAGCACATCATATGACTCTTTCACGTAGTTGAGATTGAACAGTAATTGTTCTTTCATCTTTTCTTGCTCAATCAATTTCTCATCTTTTTCTGCACATTTCTTGCAAAATTCTGAACACTTTAAGCAAGGCTTGATGACTTCCACAATCTTTTCAATTTCAACGATCTTCTCCACTTCAACAACTTTTTCAACTTCACTTACCTTTTCTATTTCAACAATCTTCTCATCAATTTTAATTTATTCATTTTGAACAGTCTCTTCTTTTTTATCAACAATTTCATTCTTTATTTTCTTTTGTTCTTTTGCAGCTTGTCTCTCCTTCAGCTTCTCCAAGCGATCTGCAAAATAGAATTGAAAACTTTCAGGAGATAGATGAGCTTTTGCAACATTAATATGTCTTTCTTCCTCATCATCACCACTATCATCAGTTGGTGTTTGATCAAAATCTATTGTTTTCTCAGAACTATCATCCGAAGAACTAGAATCAGAAGGTGTTTGATCAAAAACAGTTGCTCTTTCTGAACTTTCATCGGATGAAACATACTCTTCTTCTTGGCTCAAATCATTTCTTTCAAATATTTTCATCCATTCTGTAAACAAATCAGGCTTTTGAACTATTTCTGCAATCATAGCTACAACTTTTGAATAAGATGGAATATATTTATCCCAACTGAAACCTTCGGTCACTTTTTCATCATCTTGATCAATGGTACCATAATAAGCTCTCTTATTTGCATCTTCGATCATTTTCCCATGAGCAGTTGGTGTTTCTTTTTGTTGATATGGTTGATGAGCAACTTGTTGATATATGGCTTTCCGATAGTAATCATCTTTTCCAAAAGGATTCTTTGCTCCACTAGCTTCCTGATTTTTGCATTCTCTTTTCAAATGACCTTTCTCCCTGCATCGAAAACAAGTAACTTTAGATTTATCAAAACCCAAAGTAGACACATGTGCATCTAGAAAATCATTTCTCCCTGTGATCATTTTAAATTTTTCTGCTCTCCTCAAAACAATAGCTAGACACCATTTAATGTCCATAAGCTCCATCTCTTCAGCGTCTATCTGATCGTAATCCTCTTTCGTCAGCATAGGATTTCCGATCCTCCCTGCAACCAAACCTTCATAGGATTGTAGCACAGTTGCAAGTAACGCCATGTGATCTTTTGCAATTTCTTCAGAAAAACTTTGACCATCTGGAAGATTCAATGCAATGTTGCACTGTATTACACAACCATTTCCACTTTTTGAACTTTGAGAATGAAAGATTGATGTTGAACTCTTTGGATTAACACTTGGATATGAAGAAAATCCACTGCTGCTATTTGGACTTTGTTCAACATTTTTTGATGAATTTCCAGCACTAAAAGCAGTTTGAATTTTCGGACTCTTTTCAACCTCTTGAACATTTCCTTTATAATACATTTTCATATCTTGTTGATTACTCGGATTATTCATCCTCGCAATCTTTTGTTGTTCAAGATCTTGACCCTCAATCTTTTCGATGAACTGAGAAATCGTTAAACCATCATAAACACCAGTGTTCTTTAAGATCATAAAAAATGTACCCCATTCTTTCTGAGGTAACGCATCAGCTAATTTGTCGACCCATTCCTCTCGGTCTTTGGTTATGCTTAACAACGACATAGAACGCACTAAGTGGCAGTATCTTTCAATTAACTTCTTTGTATCTTCCCCTGGCAAAGTTGTGAATAGATCAAATTCTTTCTTAAGCAATGACTTTTTACTTTTTATCATCCTATCACTTCCCTCAAACTTGATTTTAAGAGCATCCCAAATTGATTTTGAAGTTTTGTCATGTTGAAGTAGTACAAAGATGTCTTCTTTAATAACTTGCTGAAGCAGACTAATCATCATCTTTTCAGCCCTGTACATATCTCGTTCTTTGTCATTGAATTCAGAGATTTCTTTCTCAACTTGCAGATCAGTACGTGGTAGAACATACTTCTTCAAAATACACTCCCAAGATCTCAAGTGATTGGCTTGAACCCAATTCTCAAACCGATCTTTCCAACCGTAATGCTCCTCAATGCTCATTAGCTTCGGGGGTTTTTATGTAGTTCCAGATTCATTTTCCAAGTTCATGTTTTTAGCAATGGTAGCCGGAGTAGTCGGGGATGTTGCAAATGCGTTGTAAAATTCTTCACTCATGATTCGGAAACACGTTTTCACAAAACAGACAATTTCAAGCGAGATAACTTTTTCAAGCGAGATCACCTGCACACCATCTTCAAGCGAAATTAAGATTTTCAAACAAAATGTCAACTCGAGCAAAATAACTGTTTGAAGCGAAATCAGATTTCAAGCTGAAACAGCATTTTCGAGCGAAATCAAGTGATTTTCAAGCGGAACTACCTTCTCAAGAGAAATTAGTTGTATTTCAAGCGGAATCCTTATTTCGCTTGAAATTATCACACAGTTTCAAGCGGAATAAAATGTAATGTTCAAGCGGAATCAGGTTTTTAGTCCATTTTTATCAGATTTAGTCCGAATTTTGATTTGATTTTTTCAAGGATTTATTAAAACAGGATTACGCTTATGTTGTAAAAAATTCAGGCCATTTTAACCGCGAAAAGTTGTTCAATTGATAAAAGAAGGTGTAGATGAAAGAAAAAGAGATGAAATCAAGCTGAAAACTGCAGAACTCCTCCTCCTGAGCTCTGATACCACTTGTAGGATCGTGTTCGGACCCGAAATGAGTCGATCAGAGGTGTTCTACTCAAAATGAAAGGCAGAAACAGACATAATGATTTGAATTTAGCAAGATACCACTTTTAACTGTCTTGTATATTGATTCTGAAACGATTACAGTTCTAAAGACACTTCGACAGAGCTTCGCCGTCGGAAACAACCAATCTAATTCCGCTCCAAATGAACAAACCTATCTCCTATTTATAAGCTTCTGATTTCGCTTGAAACAGCTCCAAGCGAAATCTCATTACAAGCGAAATCATATCAATTATACTAAAGCGAAATCAGCAGTTTAAGCGAAATCAAGTGTTTTGCTTGAACCTGCCATGTCCTATTCAAGCAAAATAGACCTTTGACTTGTTTTCTCGATCTTCATGCTATGAACAATGTGAGACTCGATACAAGATGAAGTCGACAGACGCATGTACCAACAATAATGATGAAAAGATAACACAAAAATGCAAGAGTTTAGAAAAAAGAAAATGAAATTTTGAAAGAGAAGGTTTCAAAAATGACTGAAGAGTGTTTACAAAAAGAAATGCTTTCCAAGAGATGAAAAAGGAATACGATTCAATAAAATTGGCCTATCACATTACAAAAGAGTCATATGAAGATGTGAAAAGTCAAATGAAACTTGTTCAATCTAGATTGATATACTGTTCTGAAACAACTGATACGCTTAAGCGACAATATTCAATAAAGCAACAAGTTGCCAATTCTTACATTGAGGATGTTGCTAAGCTAAAGCGTCAAATTGCTGATTTAGAACAGGATAACAACAAGTTAAAAAGTTATCATGCGTCATCATATGTGGTTGAAAGAATTTTCAACATAAAACCGGGTGATGATGATTCTGAGAAAAACAAAAAGGGTATTGGTTCTGAGTATCATCAAGTTCCTCCACCGGAAAAGTTTGCATTTTATGATGATGAGAAAGTCGAAAAAGCTTTCAACATGGTCGATCAATTGCCAGATAACATTGACGTAACCTATTCCAAATCTGATGATTCAAGTGATTCAGAGGTGGTAGGTAAGGTCGTTGAAAGTGTCTTGAAAGATGAGTCAGTTGAAACAGGTAAATCTGAATCACAGGATGAAAATGAAGGTAGATTTCATGAAGAATATCTGAAAAACTCAAAATCTGAGAAAATTTTGAATGATGATTCAAAAGGAATGGTTTATACCATGATTGGATCGGACAAATTATTTGTAGATATTGTATTCCCGATTCAGAATGTGATTTCAGAAAAGATTGATAAAGTTTTCAAAATGGTTGAAATTGAAAAATCTGAAATTCCAAAGTTTTCTGGAAAAGGTCACAAAACTTTTTATAACAAACCTAGTTTCAAGAAGAAAAAAAAACATGAAGGCTGATTTGGGCTATAAGAAGAAACAAAGTTGGAATAAAAATGAAAAATCAAATTATCAGGAAAAGACGAACTTTGTTCACGAAACAAGTTCCGAAGAAGAGAAAGAACTCCAATGCCACACCCAGACCGCGTTAAAACAACAAACCGCGGCGGAAACGTCGGGGAGTGTCGTAACAGAATCATTGTTTCACAACACATGGTTTAAAGTTTTGTTTTATTGAATTAAGTTTATTACATTGTACTGAAATTAGAAACAAAACATGAACAAATTGACTTTCATTGTTATTAAGTCACTAAGGCCTCGTCCATTCCTACATGAGCATGCACCAATATCATCATCAAATATCATCAACTAAGGTACCTGAAACATATGTGAAAATACATCAGCATAAAAATACCGGTGAGTACATAGGTTTTATGTGAGTGTCGGATTCATGGCTCGTTTACATGTTGAAAATAATTCGAACAACTCTGTTAATTGATATTCATAAAACCAAGTTTTGTAAAATGTTTATATTGTAAATTGAAATAACCAAGTCAAAGCAGATTAGTTATAGATTATAAAACCTCGATGCCATGAATCTTAACTCAAAACATTTGTTTATGTAAACCCAGATTGTAAATTGTTTTTGAAATAAAACTCGAATGGTTTATATTGTTAGAAAAACCTTGTAATGTAACTTCGTTTTGAAAACACTTGCCCAAGTGATCTGGATAACGCAACGAAA
The DNA here is from genome assembly GCA_030545235.1 of Helianthus tuberosus. NCBI lineage: Eukaryota > Viridiplantae > Streptophyta > Magnoliopsida > Asterales > Asteraceae > Helianthus > Helianthus tuberosus. Next base: position 54,958,657 of record CM060389.1, on the reverse strand, counting down.
TATAATGTGTTAAAAGCACTTACAGATGTTAATGTATCTCAGGCCCCAACAGTTTTTCGACTAACCAATTGATTAAATTTTCATTCATCAATCTAAGAATAATATACAACCCTACTACTTATCCAGTCCATCAATATCACAAAAAAATGTATATAATGTATAATAACAGTATTATATAACAAACAAAAGGTTAATCTTACTTGATATTCAAACCGTAGACATTACATACCATATTCATAATTGTAGCCCTTACAAACCAATCTTTTAACCACAGTTTGTTAAAACAACAGTTACAAATAACAGTGTTTTAAAAATCTGCTCCTACCAAAGGGACAAACTCAACATCTATTTCTCTAAAATTTTCTAAGAAACGTCTGTTGAAGACAACCACTGTTGAAAGAAAAGTCTGTTAAACCAAACAACCTCAGCTCAAGAGCCAAACAAACTCTGCTGATGAACCAAAAGGTCTGTTAAGACAAAGACTGCTGAAGCAAAGGTCTGCTAAAGGGAACCTCTGCTGATGAAGCAAAATGTATGATGAACCTAAGTTCTGCTATGCACCAACAGATATTACACAATTCAACAGAAGTTCTATAATATAAGATCTTTAATAGATGATGATCAACAGCTCATAAAGTATGTTGAAGCACGCTATAACCATGCTTAACCTTTAACATATCTTTAACAGTGCTTAGGGGTTAACAGCTGTTAGCACGCCATAATAGTGCTTAGCCACTAACAGATGTCAATGTATCTCAGACGCCAATAGTTTTCCGACTAACCAATTGATTAAATTTTCATTTATCAATCTAACAATAATATACAACCCTCCTACTTATCCAGTCCATCAATATCCCAAAAAATGTATATGTATATAATGTATAATAACAATATTATATAACAAACAAAAGGTTAACCTTACTTGATATTCAAACCATAGACATTACATATCATATTCATCATTGTAGCCCTTACAAACCAAACTTTTAACCCCAGTTTGTTAAAACAACAGTTAACAGACATAAATAAAAACCACAACGATTCTTCAAAAATTAGTGGTTTCTACTTATCTCTCATAAGAATTGTTTTTTCATAAGCATCTAATTGTTAAGCTTTGTCAGCTTCTTCCGGGTTCTTCTCACATTAGTGGATAGCTCACCAACGTTGACAACATCGGCATCTTGAGCCATCCGCTTTCCATTGGGACTTGATCCAGAATCCTTTTCAACTTCAATGGCTAAAGAGTCGGCAGACACCTGGGAACATACTTTAACCTTGCAACAGATCACAAAACAACTATTGATCTCATTTAATAAAATAATGAACTCTTTTTAAACATCTTAAACATACTTTAAAAATAAATACTCACCCTTGAAGTTCGTTCAGCAGACACCTGGGAAGATTCTGAAAGGTTAACATCTTTAACGTCAGGTACCTCTTGAGTAACCAAAAGGATCATAATATATGATATCGTATAAAAAAGTGCAGAATCCAGTGTTTAAAACTCAAAAGAAAAATAAATAGATTGAAAGAGTAATTTTATATGCTACCTCATCAGTATTTTCATCACCATTACCATCTCCACCAACCAACTCAGCAATTATTACTGCAAAACTATATTCATATATCAGTCTTAGAATGTTACTTATATAAATATAACGCTAAATAATCATCATTGCTTACTTTGTGGTGATCGATGTACATTCACTATGACATTTGGGACAAACCAAAGAAGTCGCAGGCAATCGAACAATATCATCTGAAACATTTTCAAAACATTCTGCAAGTATTCACTTTTACCCATCACCTTCTTGAAACACTTACGACTGGCAGCATAAAACCAACCATACTCTTCTTGCACAATCTTAATTGTCGCAACCACAACACAAGACATTTCCTGTAAAAACACAAGACACTTCCTGTAAAAACATGCAGGTGACAAACCAAACAAATTACCAAACTATATAAAAAGATGTGAAACCTTTTCTATCTCACTAATCTCATCAACATGTTTCTTCACACCATCAGTTACAAATTCTTTATGCAACGTAAAAACACTCTGAGACGACAGTATTGTTTGAGAATTAGAACCACTCCCTTGTCCAAACTTCACAAAACAACTATTGACCTCATTTAATAAAATAATGAACTCTTTTTAAACATACTAAACATAATTTAAAAATAAATACTCACCCTTGAAGTTCGTTCAGCAGACACCTGGGAAGATTCTGAAAGGTTAACATCTTTAACGTCAGGTACCTCTTGAGTAATCTAAAGGATCATAATATATGATATCGTATAAAAAAGTGCATAATCCAGTGTTTAAAACTCAAAAGAAAAATAAATAGATTGAAAGAGTAATTTTATATGCTACCTCATTAGTATTTTCATCACCATTACCATCTCCACCCACCAACTCAGCAATTATTACTGGATCATCACATGTTTTTTGCACAGTATAAACACGATAGTCATTTTTAATATTGAACTCTGAAACATCAATCTTAAAAGCAGCCTTCTTTTCAACCAATCGAAATATCTCATGGGGGAATCCAGTATCATTGGCCTTAACCTTCCTCTCTCTTATGTCACTCGCCGCTAATCCAAGAAGCTTCTGAACATCTCTATCAAACATAACAAAAGAAACACTACCACTCTCATCCTGCACCCTTACTTGCACCTTGAACCTGAAACCTTTTCTATCTCACTAATCTCATCAACATGTTTCTTCACACCATCAGTTACAAATACTTTATGCAACGAAAAAACACTTTGAGACGACAGTATTGTTTGAGAAGTAGAACCACTCCCTTGTCCAAACTTCAGTATAAGCCTTTTGAATACCACAAATGATTAGAATTAGTATACAAATAACATGAAACCAAGTATTTGACTTGAACATCTATATACAAGAGAAATTACATTGACAAATTACCTCCTCCTTAGCTCATTAACTTCATCAATTTCTTCATTCAGAAAAATTCGTGTTGCAAACTTATCACTTTGAACACTATATTCACATACATGGAAAAGTATATAGATATTTAATGTATACCTGTCTTTATATTTCCAGAAATAAGCAGTATAGTTATGATTTGCAGAAAGTAACAAAAATACAATTCCATTCCTTACACTTTCCATGTTGTATAACAACCATCACATGCTCATGAGGTGGGATTTTAGAAATGAAGTCCTTAATCTGCAGAACATAATCATTCCACACAGTACACCGTAAAACCTTACCCCTACATGAAAAGAATATTCATATGACGATATACTAAAGACTAATTTGTGACCATTTCTTTACAAATCTCTAATATCAAAACAACATTGAATGAATAAAAACAGAAAATCAAAGGAAAATTATGACATTTATTAAAGTTGCAAATGAGCCATAAATTAACTACCATATTCGCTAAGAATAAACTGTAGACCTCATTTATTACCATGATTCAGCATTATAGATCTCATTTATTACCATTACCATGATCCCACATTAAATACCAACATTCTTCATCTTATTTATTAACATCATTAAATACAAACAATGATCAGTACATGACTACACATGTAAACAACAACTTACTCTAAGTCTTCAATATCGAAATTCATCTTCTTAGTCTGCTTTGGAGGTCGATCAAAGATTTCAAGATCTCCACAACAAATCATAGATCCAGCAACATCTATATGATCACATTATACAAGAATATAAGTAAAACTCTCTAATATTATACAAGCAAGACATGATTACAAAAATATACACTACCAACACTCAAAGAGTTTAACGCCTCTCCTTGAAGAATATCTTCATAAGCTCTAAAGTTGAAACCATATTCAACACCTTGCCAATCTCTCACAGGAGTAACAGTTGTGCATCTATAAAAGTTGATTTTATAAGGCTGCACTACTACTTTATATAAATCTTTATTCTCACTAACACCAAATTTCGACAGAATCACAACAGCATCTTCTTGAAGCTGTCCATCAAAAACAGGTATCAGATGAGTCTTAATACCTGCTTGAATCTTAGCACCCTGAAGAACATTTAAAGAAAGTATCTTCTTAGCATACACCACTACATTCTCTAATAAAACGGAAAAGCAAAGATATAAATTACCTTTTCATCAATGAAGATGAGATCCATCTTGTAACCCTGATTCCATTTTCGAATAATTCTCGCTTTCATGTTCCACATATCTTTCCCAGGATTCAAATCGTTAACAAAACTAAGATTGTTAATGTCAACTTATATTGACATGCTTCTAATTCGGAATTTGGAATGTGATTAAATTTCAAATTTCAAAATCAGAGAAGATGAAAGCGTGATGAAATTTGAAGAGGGAAATGAGAAGAAAAGCCTTATATAAGAAGGATGATTGACAGGAGTTTCTTGATGACATGCATTCATTGCTAATTACTTATTCCCATACATTTTTGAATTTGAATTTCCCGGTAATTAGCCTTAAACATCTGCTGATCTAAAAGCATTACGGAAGATAACAACAACTGCTGCTAGGTATTAAAGTAAAGTCACATATAAATGAGCAGATGTTTACCCTGGCAGACATTTTAACCGTCTTTTAAAGTGATTTATATATTAGGCTTTATGATGTAATAATGACATGTGAAAAGCATTGTTGGACAGCCTCTCCCGCTGACACATCAGCTTTTCTTATGTCATTGGGATTTCTCCTTTTATAGAAAGTATAGATAGATGTCATGTAGAAAACATACATATAAATAGTTACAATGGAAATAAAAAAATGCAGAACCACTGCCTACCATTCATGGCATCAGGGGCGGATGCATATACAAGCCATGGGGTGTAGGAGCTACCCCTCAACTTTGTATACGGAGTGTAATTTTATAAGTTTTTTCTCTGTTTTATGTATAGGATACCCAAACAAATAATATCCAAAAAGGCATTTGTTCTAGTGGTGGCTTTTGATAAACACACCATTTTCGACAGGTTAACGGGTTCGATTCCCCTCTCATTATTTTACTACTATTTTTTGTCTTTTGTTGGATAATAATGTTTCTTAAAAACAATTTCTACTTTCTCATATAACTTTTTTCCAAATGCAATGTAAAGAAATATTTGTTTTGTTATTAGTACCAATTAAAAAGTTTATTTTTTTCCTCGTAAATGACGGTAAGAATTTGAAAATTATGAGAGGAAAAAAATCTAAAGTTGCTATCTTTTATAATCATGTTCCAAAATTCCGAGTAAGAAAACATTTGTTTTTACGAACTAAACTAATACCGATCAAACAACATATGTAGCTGTATTTATATTTATGTTTTATGATTTTCCTATAACAATAAAGAAGAATTTTTTTTTTCCGTTTTAAATGGATGTAAAACACATGTCAATATCGTTTTAAATATATCACGACTTTATTCTTTTGGTTTTATCTTTTTGTTACAAGGGCGCAGGGGCGGACCTACCCACTTGGGTGGGTGGGTGGGCGGCCGCACCCATTGAAAAAAAAAGGTTTTAGTGTTAAATTTCGCTCAAAATCTTGACCGCACCTCTTGCAAATTTTCAATCGCACCCCTTGGAAATTTTCAACCGCCCCCTTTAAAAAAATCATATGAATTTAAAAAAAATGTAAACATTGATTTTTATTAAAATATATCCAAGTGTACATAATTACTCTTTAACCACTTTACTTAACATTTTAACCCAATAACTTTCACTTAACAATTTAACCATTAGCCCACTAAACATTCCATTGTAACCCAAGCCCAATTAATCCAACCCAATTAAATTTGAAGTTAAATAAAATATCCCAACCCAACCCAACCACCCCTTCCAATTCTTTCTCCCACTCTCCCTCTTCTGATCGCGCAACGACCGACGCACGAAAGCAGTCAACACTCAACAGGCACGATGGCAGTCGCTGCATTCTTACCGGAAAAACTAGATTCCGGCCACCCCACCATCTGGAATACAAAATTTAACGATGTACTTTCGTTTTTTTATTGTGGTTTTTAGGAGAGATAGAGTTATAGAGATGTTAAAAAGGTTTGAAATTTTATGTGTTTTGATGAATTTTTTGTTGTGGTTCTAGACTTTAGTAGCATGATTTTGTTGTTTTGATATTTTTTTTGTTGTTCTAGACTTTACTAGGGCTTGAAAATTAAAATTGAAAATTATGGGTCGATTTATATGTGATAGAAACCATAAATAGGGAAGTTTTTGTGAGATTTCTCATGAGGAACCATTAGAAAAGTAACTATAGATATATTTTGCATAGATTTCAAAAAATGAAAACCTATAGGGCACAAATTTAAACATGTTTATAATGACGTTTGACATGTTTTTGATTGTCATATAAATTTTAGTTTAATGTTCTCTTGTTTTACATCACCCGACCCGATATGAACCGATTTTTTATATATGCCCATGGGCCTAAAATCTTTAAAAATATTCCGCACCCCCATAAAAAAATTACTGAGTTCGCCACTGCAAGGGCGTGCTATATGTGTATCTAAATGAGTATCTAACGAATGCCGACGCAAAGCACATGCGAAATGTGTTTGATTGTATAAATGCATGATAAAAAAATTAAATTACCCTAAATTTTTCTATGACTCGGTCGTAAATATGAAATTAATTAAAAAGAAAACCACATAAAGTCAAACTAAGGCACGTTCCATGTAGAGATTGCATTGCAATGTGGGTTTACTTCGTGTGTAGATTTTTTTTTGAGAAACGGCGGAAATTTTTTAAAAACTCAAGCAAGGTGCTCAAGAAACAGTACAAACAACAAAAGAAAAGTACAATATTACGCAAATACACCTTAAAAGTTAAAAGACCTCCATTTTTCCCAGTCTAAGTCCGAGAGGCCAGCCCGATTCTTGATCTAAGTGTGCGAGATAGCTTTGATGTCAACAACCAGTTTCGCCACCGAGGGTGATTTTTGTTTGAAAATAATTTCATTTCTCATCAGCCATATGCTCCAACAAGTTGCTGCCACAACAGCATATATCGACCTTTTTGTATTCTTTTGACATTTATGCGAATGAATGAGTTCTAGCAATTGCACTACGCTCAAAATGAACCTCGGTAGGGGTATTTTCATCCACTGAAAGATTGAAATCCAAACCTGCTGGGCCGTGTCACAAGTTACTAGGAGATGGTTTGCCGATTTCGTCTCGTTGTTGCAGAAGACACAGTTTGTAGAGGGTAGAGGAATACAACGCATATGAAGAGCTTCTCTAGTTGCGATTCTGTCAAGTACTACCTGTTGGCCCAGACGGTTCAAACAATCGTATCAACAAACACGAACACGAGATATTGGAGGGACAAACCCGCGACTCTTTCTATTCAATCAAACGAACTTAACGAACTTTCAAAGAAAACGGACAAATAAAACAATAATTTAGACCCCTATTTATAGTACTACTAAACTTGCTCTCCAAGACAATTAAATCTTTCCTAAACCAATTACTAAACTTTCTCTCCAAGACATTATTGTGTTAAATATAGTAGAAAGGCAAGGTGGCATTTCTGTAATTAATGAGAACTCTCATTAAGCCCCTTGGCTTATAAATAGAAGCTTTAGGGCTTTTGTTAAGAACTTTTGCCATTTTGGAGATTTGGAGAGCTAGGAGCTAGAGAGAGAAAGTAGAGAGAGAAAGTGCTCAAGGTGATTCATGGTGCTTTGTACATTTTCAGATTATCAATAGAATCACAAATTATATTACATCGTGTGTGTTCGGTCACGTTCGTGTACGGATTCCGCACGTTACACGAGTTGGTTTGTAATCGTTACGGAGTGAAAACCGATCCTACAAGTGGTATCAGAGCAGGAGCTCGATTGCACAGATCTATCACACAGATTCGTATTGGATTTCATCAGAATCAGATCCAAATTTCATCCAGATTTGTCAAATTTCTTCATTCTTCATCTTTTTCATTTTTCAGAATTGAAAATTGCAAAATTAACATGGCTTTTACCGTTAAAATTGGCTGATTTTTGGATATTATATGCGAAAATCATTGATCTATAAGCCTACAAAATTTCAGAACAAAATTCCAAGTAATTTGAGAGATATTAAGATTTTTCTGTCCGATCTGTTCATCATGTTCGTCATTGTTCTTGGTGATGTTCACCGATCGGATGGCAATCCGATCGGATGACCACCCGATCTGTTGTACATTGAGTTATTAAAACATAAGTGTCAAGTCTCGGATTGTGACCCAATCGGATCACCACCCGATCCATTGCAATTCATTAAATAGTTTGACTTTGTTGACCCACCCGATTCAAGGGACTTTGTTTGTTCAAAAGTTTTAAGGTGCAAAGAATCGAGTGGCAATCCGAACGAATTGTCACCTGATCCTAATCATTTCTTTTGTTTGTGATATAGGTGATTGTCATAGAAACGGATACCCACCCGATCGAGTAGCCACCCGATTCAAGGCACATAGTCACCCGATCGAGTAGCCACCCGATCCAAGGCACATTGTCACCCGATCGAGTAGCCACCCGATCCAAGGCACATAGTCACCCGATCGAGTAGCCACCCGATCCAAGACGCATAGTCACTCAATCGGATCACCACCCAATCTGCTGTCACCCAATTGTTGATTTTTGTTGACTCACTCGATCGGATACCCGTCCGATCCAAGTGTTTGATATTTTTCTTTAACTATTTGTTTGCGTGTGATTTAGGTGATTCAAGGAGATAATATCATGGATGAAGAGTTTTACAATACATTCTACAAAGCTTTCACATCAGAATCATCGGAAATTTCAACAGTCACACCAAAATCAATAACAAAAACAATCAATGATAACATAAAACATGATAACTTCTATGGAACCTATTCGAAACCACCTAAATTTGAGAATATAGAAGATTATACATGGTGGAAAGAGAGATTCCTGAACTGGACCAAGGCATATGCTCACGAGAGCTGGTTCTGCTTAGAGTTTGGATACAGTAGATCGATCAATGACAAGCATGAAGAGATACATCTCAATGATCTTTCCGATGAAGACAAACGAAAATTCTCATATGAGCAGAAGATGATAGCATTGATTCAACAATCTATCCGAGATGATATATTTTCATTGTTAAATCATGATGGGTCATCAAAATCGGTTTGGGAAGCGTTAAGGGTTAAAGCTGAGGGTGGCAAACAAATTAAAAAGAATAAAATTGCTTTACTAAAAAAGGAGTTTGATTTGTTTGATAGTTTAAAGGGAGAGACAGTGAGGCAAATGATTTAACGTTTTTGCCATTTAAAAATTGAGTTAGACAGATTTGGGATTGAGAAAACGAGAGAAGAAGTGATTGACAAAATAATTGAAGCGTTACCACGAGCTGATCAGTAGCAAACGTTTGTTTTTATTTTAAAAAATGATGTTTTATATGATACAATTACTCTCAATGTGTGAATTGAAAAGATTGAAACTCATGAGCTTGAATTGCAGAAACAAAGCAAGATGAGCAGTTCTTCACATCAACAGAATGTTGGTCTTTATTACAAAGGTAGCACACCTTCGGTGAAAGTTGGTGAATCACCAAAGACAGCATTCAGTGTTGAAAAATCAAAAGAACCATAGAAAAGCTTATCAAGCTACAATCCAGGATATCATTCATCTTCCTCAAAAGCAAACCCTGAAGAATCTAAAGAAATTCTCTGCAACATTGCTTTGAAACTGAAGAATTCTCCGGCTATGAGCATCAATGCAGCAAAACAACAAATGAGCATCCTGGCATCTGTGTTAGAATCATATGAAGGTCTAGTATCTGGAAAAATTGGAAACTCGGAGCTGACAAAGGAAGACTACGACCAGATTAACCCAACAGAAATGTAACTCATTGACATACGCTGGTGTTTAGCAAGTTGCATTCGAAGAGCTCAGAGGTATATGGAGATTACTGGGAAGCAGTCAATAGGTGGTCCGTCAACAAAGCTGGGATTCGATAAATCCAAAGTGACCTGCTTCAAATGTAAGCAAAAAGGTCATTTTAAAAGAGAATGCAAAAATTCTGAAGTTGACGAAACTGAGAAACCTTTCAATGATGATTATTCCCGCAAGGCAATTTACCACCGTAGCAAAGAAGAGCCGAAACTGATTGAAAATAATCCCAAAGAGAAGTCAAGAGCTTGTGCAGTTATCCATGATGATGAAGGGTCTGACTGGAGCGAATTCCTTCCAGAAGATGATCTTATTGATGATCGTCTCATAGCTCATGGCAGAACTTTATCAAAGAGCAAACATCGTGCTTTTGTTGCTGAAATTAAGGAGAAAACACGAGAAGAAATACTGAAAGAGTATGAGGAAGCAAAGTACTATGGGAGATACGACAAGAAAAGAGATTGCTACACCAACAAAAATGGTGATCCTGTCGTTCATCGAAAAGAAGTGGTTTTCAATGATGTTCTTGCAGTAATTCCTCTGTCAGGCGAACACTATTCAAATGTTGCGAAAGATAAAACTTATCTGAAAAGAATGGACAAGATAATTCGTGATGTAATGACAGCAAGTATGAAGAAGAAGGACGAAGAAAGATTGAAAAAGAATGTTGAGAATTTGGTTGATGATTTGAAGAAGGTTGCTGAAGATGTCAAAGTTGAAGTTGTTAAAGAGGAAGATGTGAAGATAGCTGAGGAAGAGAAGTTAGAAGAAAAAGTTGTTGAAAAAGAAGCTGTTACTGAAGAACAGCAGGTTGAAGAAGAGATGAAGAAGAAAGAAGAAGAAGAAGAAGAAGTGAAGATAGAAAACTTGGTTGAAGAGAGTGAGAATTTGGATGTTGGTGATGATGGTGATGCTGGTGATGAGAAAAAGAAAGATGCTGATCAGAAAGAGACAACAGAAAAAGCCGAAGTGCCAATCACTGAGGTAAAATCTGATTCTGAAGTCTTAAACAAAACTGCTGAACAATGCAATAAATGCATGGAAACGTGCAGTGCTTGTACTGAAAAAGACGAAAAGTTCAGAACAAGAGATCTAGAATTCACTAAAATCGAAGATGTTTTCAAAGAAAAATGCAAAGAAATGTTAGAAAATGAAAAGGTTTTGAAAGATAATGATGAAAAGATAACACAAAAATGCAAGAGTTTAGAAAAAGAAAATGAAATTTTGAAAGAAAAGGTTTCAAAAATGTCTGAAGAGTGTTTACAAAAAGAAAATGTTTTCCAAGAAATGAAAAAGGAATACGATTCAATAAAATTGGCCTATCACATTACAAAAGAGTCATATGAAGATGTGAAAAGTCAAATGAAGCTCGTTCAATCTAGATTGAGATACTGTTCTGAAACAACTGATACGCTTAAGCGATAGTATTCAATAAAGCAACAAGTTGTCAATTCTTTCATTGAGGATGTTGCTAAGCTAAAGCGTCAAATAGTTGATTTAGAACAGGATAACAACAAGTTAAAAAGTTATCATGCGTCATCATATGTGCTTTAAAGAATTTTCAGCATAAAACCGGGTGATGATGATTCTGAGAAAACAAAAAGGGTATTGGTTCTGAGTATCATAAGTTTGCATTTTATGATGATGAGAAAGTCGAAAAAGCTTTCAACATGGTCGATCAATAGCCAGATAACATTAACGTAACCTATTCCAAATCTGATGATTCAAGTGATTCAGATGTGGTAGGTAAGGTCATTGAAAGTGTCTTGAAAGACGAGTCAGTTGAAACAGGTAAATATGAATCACAGGATGAAAATGAAGGTAGTTTTCATGAAGAATATCTGAAAAACTCAAAATTTGAGAAAAATTTGAATGATAATTCAGAAGGATTGGTATATACCATGATTGGATCGGACAAATTATTTTTAGATATTATATTCCCGATTCAGAATGTGATTTCAGAAAAGATTGATAAAGTTTTCAAAATGGTTGAAATTGAAAAATCTGAAATTCCAAAGTTTTCTGGAAAAGGTCACAAAACTTTTTATAACAAACCTGGTTTCAAGAAGAAAAACATGAAGGCTGGTTTGGGCTATAAGAAGAAACAAAGTTGGAATAAAAATGAAAAATCCGATTATCAGGAAAAGACGAACTTAATTCACGGAACAAGTTCCGAAGAAGAGAAAGAACTCCAATGTCACACCCTGACCGCGTTAAAACCGCGGCGGAAACGTCGGGGAGTGTCGTAACAGAATCATTGTTTCACAACACATGCCTTAAATTTTTGTTTTATTGAATTAATTTTATTACATTGTACTGAAATTAGAAACAAAACATGAACAAATTGACTTTCATTGTTATTAAGCCACTAAGGCCTCGTCCATTCCTACATGAGCATTGATGTGCATGAGTGTTATTAGTTTTTAATGTATATATTAAGCCCTTTAACACTTTTTAGCCAAGTTTTAAATTTACAAAACACGATATTTACTAACACTAAACACACATATGGGCAAATGCACCCATCGTGAGCGTAGTATAGTGTTGGTAAGATACCGAGGTCGTCCAAGGACACAAGAGCTTTTAGTACCGGTTTATCCTCAACGTCTAATCAAATCAAATCAAAAGTTTAGAAAAAAATTTTAAAAAAGAAAAATAAAACTAACTAAAATGCTGAAAAATAAAATAAAATAAAAACAGATAGACAAGATGAATCACTTGGATCCGACTCGTATTTAGTGTAACCTTTGATTATTTCCGTACTTTTGCACTTTTTAAGAGATTATCTTAGTTACTGTAGTAGGCCCCTCTTCTGAAGGTGACGTTACCCTCAACCCAGTAGTTTGAGTCAGCAAGGATACAATCCTAAAGGGTTGGATTATTGAAAGATAATTAACTAAGTTATTAATGCATATTGTGGTAGGTTCTGGAGGTGATGTTACCCTCGGCTAAGTAGTTTGAGTCAACAAGGATACAGTCCTAAGTAGCCGGGTTAAACTATTAATAGTAGTTTACATATGAGGGGATCAAGGAGTTCGGACCCCCGCCATCCAATACCAGTGGGTATTTGTAACACCCCGTGTTTTCATAAGTGAAAGTCAAAGTCAAGGTCAAAGTCAACGACCGATTTCGCGCGACTTGACTCGTATAAATGTTTTTATTTTATTTATATTATGTGGAGTAAGTGTTGTTCATTGCAATAATCGAATCATGTTAATTGTATTTCAATCGACCTACGACTGTGAACGATAGTAAGTAACAATGCGATAAAGTTAATCAACTAATAATCAAGCTATGTTAATTGAATCGACATCAAATCGTAACTCGAACTATGTATTTTTACTTATCGTTTATACGTGTGTGTGTGTGCCTTACATGTTACCTGTGCATGTTTATTTATTTTTTGTTGTGATAATCAAGCGAACTCAATCGAACTCGAAGTCTAACTCGAGTGTAAACGAACCCGAACCCGAACTCCGAGTCAAACCATATACGAAGTAGTTGGGACTGAAAGTAATTTGACTAGGAAACCCTATCGAATTGCTCACAAACGAAAACCGAAACGTCATCGCACCCGAATGCACCTTTTCAGTCGACATCCGGACGGATGGTCCATCCGCACGGATTGCCAATCCGCACAGATGACCAATCCGCACGGATAAGCAATCCGGGTGGCCTGCAATCCGCACGAACCACCCTTTCCCCTTTTAGCATCCTATAAATACCCGGGTCACTCTCCAAACTTTCCACTTTTGGCAAGTGACGCCCGACCTGCACGCATTCTTCACCTTTTCTCCGATTTCTCTTAATCCAGGTAAGATCTTGCTCTAAAACTTGTACATTCTTGATCTATACACACATCTACACCTTTCCATCTTTCAAATCTCAACTTTTAACCATGAAATTATCAAGATTTGAGGTATTCTAGGGTGACGTCATCATGAAGTTCTCATGAACTTCAAGTGCGACCTCATTCCACCAAGAATAACTCGGATCTGAACGATTTCCACAAGATTTCACAACAACTTCATCTAAATCTAAACTTTTCTAAAAAGGATAAAAGAGTTGAAAGAAATAGACAAGTTTCTCCTTCTTTTACCCTGAAAAGCGGTACGAACCGGATCAGTTCTAGTCTCCCACTCAACATTAGTGATGCACTAGTCCTAGATCTGGATTCTACCCGCAAGACACCTGATTTCGAGTTAGACCAGAATGACCGTTCTAAACCGCCGACAGGCCGAGTTAGGTTGATTCCTGACCGGCTTAGTCATTCGGGTAAGAACGCGATTCCAAATGGTTGCCACGAAGTCAGAACGTCTCGACGACAAAGGCAACCAAGGGTAGCCGGACGGAACAACCAGGACGAGGAAGTTGTTCGCACGAGTGAGTTGTCCGCACGGACAAGCTGTCCGCACGAACAAGTTGTCCGCACGAACAGACAACCCGGACGGGTTGTCACCCGGGCGAGCTACACTTGGGACCCACATTCAAAGCGAGGTTTGAGTATCGACGAATGAACAATCCGGACGGACGACCTCTGAATGGATTACTCTTCGTATCATGAGATACTAAGACCTTGAATAAATTCAAACAATGTTCATCCGCACGGCCAAGTTGTCCGCACGGACAGACTATCCGGACGGATTGTCTTTGTCCGCGCGAACAGACTGTCCGGACGGATTGCCATCGTCCGCACGGATTACCATCCGGACGGACTTCACCAAGTGACTCACCTTTAAGGTTGTGTCCGCACGGGCTACCATCCGGACGGATTGTTGTCCGCGCGACTGGCTTGAAGGATAGAGATACTTAGATGTTTCCTAAATGCTACAACGAAAACTTCAAAGCACAAGCCATCATACACAAACACATCTCACCCATAGGAAGAAACAATCCACTCGAATAGTTATCCGCACGAACATGTTATCCGCACGGGTGACTCGTCCGGATGAAGTGTAATCCGCACGGATTACATATCCGCACGAATAACTTGTCCGCACGGATAACAATCCGCACGAGTGACTAATCCAGACGGATTACCACTCGCACGAATAACTTGTCCGTACGGATAACAATCCGCACGAGTGACTAATCCGGACGGATTACCACTCGCATGGATTACTAATCCGCACGACCAGTCAACCTACCCACACTCATTCTGTACTGTTTTCCATGCCACTTATCTCTACGCTATCGAATCTATTCAGGCTAACCGTACTCGCTGAAAAGCGCTCCCTTCAATCCATAATCGCTGTGAGTATACTCGAACCCTTTTTGCTTTTAGCACTTTTGGGTGTTACATACGTTACGAATATTCAAACTACAACTATCACACTACTCAAGCTATTTTAACGTTAAACCATTAATGCATGTTATACGTGGCTTATGAATGCTTGTTTGTTATGTTTACACATGGAATGTTGTCTACCTGCCTTAGCAACGATAGTACTATAGTTTGGACTCAGCACCCGTTCACACGGTGGTTGTTAAGGATCTTTTACTTGCATGGATTACGGTGGTAATCATGTATTGCGAACTGCCTCGGGCAGTCAACCCGCAGTCATTGGTATCGATGGATCTATATCGATAACTAACGTGCTTCATTTCACTATGTGTACGTGCTGGTTATGCGTAAACGAATTCGAACTCTATATGCTATTATCAAACTTGTATGCTCACCTTTACATTTTATGTATTGACTTTATTTTAACGTATGTGACAGGTGCTTAGGTTGCTTTTATGCTCTTTGTGCTGTGATGAACTTGAAGCTAGGAACTGGAGTCTTAGAAACCAACCAATAAATTAGTTATGTTTAAATCTGAGTTGTCGGAACAGAACACTTGTCTTGATGTTTGTCTGTAATAATTGTTTAACTATTTGAGATACGGTATGGGACGTATTAGTTAATCGAATGGTAATGATAGTTGTTATGGAAACTTCTGGACAATCTGTTTCGCTCAGTGCCATGCCCCGATGATTCCGCCATCGGTTGGGGTGTGACAGTATTGAAGGAGGTCCTACTAAAGTTGACCCAGGTCCTTGCAGGATCTATACACTGAACAAGGCAAGACTCTCACCAAACCGTTCCCTTAACCCCCGACCAGGTAGCCAACATATCTCCATATAGACCGTGGAGATATGAATGGTGAAAATCTTTTATTTTATATAGACAGTAAAATAATGCCAAGACACCACGGACAAACGATAAGGAAGACTCACCTTCAACATAAGAAACTAGTTATTAAAGTCATTAATACAAAACCAAATAAAAAGTGCGAAAAGATTAAAAATAAAAAGTATTACACTAAACACTTGTCTTCACCAAGTGATGTAAGAGACTTAGGAAAACATGGCCTTTGATTGTCAAGAACTCTTACGTTCAATCTTAGATCCCGAGACTACTCACACACTCTATGATGGATGATGGATGATGGATGATGGTGATGGATGTGGGTTGTGATGGTGGTGGTGGGTGGGTGAAGTGTGAAAGAGGTGCTTTGCCAAGGGATGGTTTGCAAATGAGCCAAGCACCCCTATTTATAGCCTGCACAGAAGCCCGGACATGGCCCCGTGTCCACCTATCTTCTCTTTCTTCATTAAATGCAGTTTGTCTTCATTAGTTGAACACGCCCCCGTGTCCGCTGGGCACGACCCCGTGTGCAGATTTTCCTAGATTCTGCGAATCTTAGAGTTGACCACGTCCCCGTGTCCGCTGGACACGCCCCCGTGGTGGGTGATAGAAGCTTCTATAACTTTGACTTTTCTGCAGACACTTGGGCACGCACCCGTGCTTAGTGAGCACGGGGCGTGTTTAGCCATATGTTCTCTTGTTTTTGCTTTGGAGGATGCTGTCGAGGGGTCGGGCATGCCACGTTTATTCATTTTCTTGTATTATTGCTGGATTTGGCTGTATTTTTGCTTCTTTTGTTCAATTAAGCTCTTTTAACCCTAAAAATACAAAAGGAAGACAAAAGCACACTTTTTTCAACATTAGTACTAAAAAAGGGTTAGTTTTATGCCTCATTTGATGTAATTTATATGTTGCATTTTGCACACATCAAATACCCCCACACTTGAATCTTTGCTTGTCCTCATGCAAAACTCTTTATTTTGTGGCCTACACTCCCAAATGGAATGGGTAGAAGAGAAGGTTTTCGGGCTTGTCATAGAGTGTCGGGATTTCCAAGATTCTTTATTAGGTTTTAGTTTTATTTTATATACAATCCTATTTGTCATGATTTATTTAAAATGTTTCATAAGATAAATTACTTATTAGGGCATGACATGCCTCTTTAAAATTCCATTTATATACAAGTTCACATGCCTCACGGGGGATCACTCAACAATCGGCCGAAGGTGTATTTTTGTGAAAACTCTCGAGAGTTGCATGGAACTTATTCCGACCATAAGCTTGCCAAGTAATCAATCCTCCTCCTTTTTAACTAAAAACCTTTGTAAATATCAAGAGGACTTTTTGGGGAAGGGTTAGGCTTGGGTTAAAGGTAGGTGGTTGGGTTAGTGGTTAGTAGAAAAGGGCGAAAGGCGTAAAAAGCTTCGGTTTTCGTAAGACTTTTATTTTTGATGAAGCAATTCTTCAAACAAAGTTCTTTTTGATAAACTTGTTTGTTTATTTCTTTTGGCTTCATCATAAAAAGTTATTTTTTTATAAGAAATGTCATATGAAAAACCGAGCTTTGTTACTAAAATAAAGGCTTTAAAATGAAAAAGGGTTTTGGTGGGTAAAAGGGTGTTTGATTTGGGTTAAGAAATGAAAAGGTTTAGGCTCAAAGGGGTTAACTAGGGGGATTTTGGGTAGGTGGTAAAAAAAAGAAAAATAATGGTGTTGAAATAAAAAGGGTTAGTCCTAATGCCTCCATCATTTACTTACTTGGGTTTAAGTTGGTAAGGACCGGGAATGTATTGTCGTGACAAGTTCTAGAGTCGTAAGAACCAAGCAGCTATTCACACAAGAAACGAAAAATGAGCATTTAGTTGAAAGATGTGTATTTGTATGCTCAATAAAGGCTCAAAACTCACTTTTTGTGGGAATGTGTTTTTATGTGATCAAGTATATATAATCAAATTTTAACTAGATTTGTCATGCCGTTTCATAATTTTCTTATGTTGGTTCTTTTTTATCACGACGCTATCGGTTGTAAATTTGTAAAAATATCACCTTTTTAGAACTTGTAATTCCCAATTTAAACCAAGACAAGTAAAAAAAAAAAGAGTTTTGTGTAAGGCTTGTAATTAGGACTTGCAAAATTCAAGGCTTTAGCATCCCCCCCCCCCCCCCACACTTAAATTACACATTGTCCTCAATGTGTCCCAAAAATAAGTTGTTAAGTTGATTGAATGTGTAAAAAGATGTGAAAAAGAAAAAAATTAAGTTACTGTGCATCTGGACACGGCCCCGTGGTTTCCGGGCATGGCCCCGTGTTCAGATTGCCAGTAACAGAAAACTAAATAAAGTAACAGAAGGCTGGACACGGGGGCGTGTTCAGTGAGCACGCCCCGTGTCCAGGTACCTGAACTAGGCATTTTACTGCAGATGGTTGAGCACGGGGCGTGTTGGATGAGCACGACCCCGTGCTGCACTTGCTGTAATGAAGAAAAATTGTCGGGTGGCCCTGTTTTTGTGCATGGAGTGTTGGTGCAAGTTTCCCTTGGCTAGACCCAAAGCCAGTAATATGTTACCCAAGTGGGATGTCTTGTATCCCATGTTGCACCGTCGGAGAGCATCATCTAAACTTGAGTCTATGACCTTCATGTAATTGACCGGGTCATCGTCTTCTACTCTATTGCCAACTCCAAACTTCATTTCCTTGTCCCCAACCCTTAATGTTAGTGTCCCACCATTCATGTCTACCACTGCGTAGGCCGTGGCTAGGAATGGCCTACCTAAGATAAGTGGTACTTTGGTATCTTCCTCTATATCTAGTATGACAAAGTCGGCTGGGAAGACAAATTCGCCGATTTTAACCAATAGATTTTCGGTGACACCTTGTGGATATTTGACCGACCTATCGGCGAGTTGTATGCTCATTTTCGTAGGGCTTGTTTTCCCTAGGCCGAGTCGGTCGAACATTGATGCGAGCATGAGGTTGATGCTAGCCCCGAGGTCGGTTAGTGCATTGCGAATGGGAGATTCCCCAATCGAACAAGGGATTGTGAAGCTTCCAGGATCAATCTTCTTTTGCGGGAGTTTGTTGAGTAGCAAGGCGGAGCATTCTTCACTTAAATTAACTAATTGCAGTGATTCGATTTTCCTTTTATGAGTGAGGAAATCCCTCATAAATTTTGAATATTTAGGCATTTGGGTTAGGACTTCAACAAATGGAATATTGACATGCAATTGTTTTAGTAAATTTATGAATTTTGTGAATTGCTCATCGGTCTTTTGGCGAATTAACCGACCGGGGTATGGAACCGGAGGATTCTTGGGGGGCTCTTGATTTGGTTTAGGAGCCGCTTCTTGTTCGGCCGTCGGTGGAGTCGCAATTTGACTAGATCGGCTCTTTTCAACTGGGGATAGAGGAGCCTCCTCGGGACCCACGGTACGGTTTCTCAATGTAATGAGATGTACTTGTTCCTTTGGGTTGGTTTTGGTATTGCTGGGTAATGCGCCTTGTGGTCTCTCGGACATATTTTGAGCTAGTTGATTTATTTGTTTTTCAATGTTTTGAATACTAGCTTGTTGATTTCTAAAATTTGATTCCAGTTGTTGAAATCGTTCTGAGTTTTTTCTTTTCGGAGTCGGAGATGAGGCGAGATACAGTATCTTCAAGCCTCTCTCTCGTCCCCCTTGTTGTTGTTGAGAGAAATTTTGCGACTCGTTTCTTGGTTGTTGAAAGTTCGTTCGTTGGTTTAGATTTTGTTGGTTACTACTATTGCCGGGTTCTCTCAAACCAAGGTTAGGGTGGTTACGCCATCCTTGGTTGTAGGTACCCGTTGGAGGACCTGACTGCCTAGGTCTATTATCAATGTAGTTTGCCGATTCTGTTTGATTATCCATTTCTTTCATACAACTCCAATTTTCATGCGGCCCACCACACCCCTCGCAAGCCATAACCGAGGCTGTTTTTTCCATTTCTAATTTTTTGATTTTTGAAGAAAGGGCCTCAATTTGGGCTTGCAAGGAGGTGCTTTCATCAACCTTTTGGGCGCCCGGGGCAATGGATTTGTTACCTCGGGGAGTGTGCCACTGAAAATTGGTTTGAGCAATTTCCTCAATTTGATTATAAATTTCATTTGGGCGACGATTACCTAAAAGTCCCCCGGAGCTAGAGTCAAGTGTTTGTCTTGTGTGTGGCAACAATCCATTGTAGAAAGTGGAAACTTGTTGCCATACTGCAAGACCATGATGAGGACACTTTCTCAGTTGCTCCTTGAACTTTTCCCAAGTTTCATATAAGGATTCCCCGTCCTCATGTGAGTATGTATTAATTTCAGTCATTAATTTAGCCGTTTTAGCAGGAGGGAAATACTTATATAGAAACTTTTGGGCCAGTTCATCCCAGGTGTTTACCGAGCCAACTGGGATGGTATTAAGCCAAGCCTTAGCTCGGACTTTTAATGAAAATGGGAACATTCGAAGGCGGATGGCGTCGTTTGATGCTCCATTGATCCGAAACGTATCACATATTTCTAGGAAGTTAGTGATATGCAAATGGGGATCTTCGTCCGCAAGCCCATGGAAGGTTGCGGAGTTTTGGAGCATTTGTATCAAATACGATCGAAGTTCGAAGTTGTTGGCCTCGACATTTGGTGCATTGATAGCGGCGCCAAGATTACCCACGGTGGGTCGTAGGTAATCCATGAGGGTACGTTGATCCACCATTGGAAGTGGGTCCCCCGAAACTTTCTCTTGGTTTTTAGCTTTAAGTATTTTTCTGAGAAAGCGTTCGGGTTCTTCTAGAGGTTCTTTTATGTCTCTACTAGAACTGAAGCTCATACACTACGTAGAAAGTTCAGATGTGGTGCCTGGGTTCCCGGTCCTACAATAAAAACAGAAAAGAACGTTGGTCAGAAAGTTCACCACGACCCCGTGCTCAGGTGAACACGGCCCGTGGTCGGAGATACAGTAGTTGTTTTCCGAATACCTGTTACTGGGGAGCTCGACACAGCCCCGTGCTGCACCGACACGGCTCCGTGCTCAACTCCCTGTAAATCGGAAAATAAAAACTACCAGTAACAATGCTGAGCACGACCCCGTGTCTGACCAGGCACTGCCCGTGCTGAGCTCTGCAGAAACTGAAAATTTTTAAGAAAAATCCTAAAAAATAGAAAAAAAAAACGATTAGGCCGTTGATTTCTAACTTTCTTAAAATCCTTGTGTCCCCGGCAACGGCACCAAAAACTTGATGTGCGTGAGTGTTATTAGTTTTTAATGTATATTTTAAGCACTTTAACACTTTTTAGCCAAGTTTTAAATTTATAAAACATGATATTTACTAACACTAAACACACATATGGGCAAGTGCACCCATCGTGAGCGTAGTATAGTGTTGGTAAGATACCGAGGTCGTCCAAGGACACAAGAGCTTTTAGTACTGGTTTATCCTCAACGTCTAATCAAATCAAAAGTTTAGAAAAATGTTTTTAAAAAAGAAAAATAAAACTAACTAAAATGCTGAAAAAATAAAATAAAATAGAAACAGATAGACAAGATGAATCACTTGGATCCGACTCGTATTTAGTGTAACCTTTGATTATTTCCGTACTTTTGCACTTTTTAAGAGATTATCTTAGTTACTGTAGTAGGCCCCTCTTCTTAAGGTGACGTTACCCTCAACCCAGTAGTTTGAGTCAGCAAGGGTACAATCCTAAAGGGTTGGATTATTGAAAGATAATTAATTAAGTTATTAATGCATATTGTGGTAGGTTCTGGAGGTGACGTTACCCTCGGCTAAGTAGTCTGAGTCAGCAAGGATACAGTCCTAAGTAGCCGGGTTAAAGTATTAATAGTAGTTTATATATGAGGGGATCAAGGAGTTCGGACCCCCGCCATCCAATACTAGTGGGTATTGAAGGAGGTCCTACTAAAGTTGACCCAGGTCCTTGCTGGATCTATACACTGAACAAGGCAAAACTCTTACCAAACGGTTCCCTTAACCCCTGACCAGGTAGCCAACATATCTCCATATAGACCGTGGAGATATGAATGGTGAAAATCTTTTATTTTATATAGACAGTAAAATAATGCCAAGACACCACGGACAAACGATAAGGAAGACTCACCTTCAACATTAGAAACTATTTATTAAAGTCATTAATACAAAACCAAATAAAAAGTGCGAAAAGATTAAAAATAAAAAGTATTACACTAAACACTTGTCTTCACCAAGTGATGTAAGAGACTTAGGCAAACATGGCCTTTGATTGTCAAGAACTCTTACGATCAATCTTGGATCCTGAGACTACTCACACACTCTATGATGGATGATGGATGATGGTGGTGGATGTGGGTTGTGATGGTGGTGGTGGGTGGGTGAAGTGTGAGAGAGGTGGTTTGCCAAGGGATGGTTTGAAAATGAGCCAAGCACCCCTATTTATAGCCTGCACAGAAGCCCGGACACGGCCCCGTGTCCATTGGTCACGGCCCCGTGTCCACCCATCTTCTCTTTCTTCATTAAATGCAGTTTATCTGCATTAGTTGACCACGCCCCCGTGTCCGCTGGGCACGACCTCGTGTGCAGAAGCGTATCTGTACTATCAAGATTTTCCTAGATTCTCCCAATCTTAGAGTTGAGAACGGCCCCGTGTCCGCTGGACACGCTCCCGTGGTGGGTGATAGAAGCTTCTACAACTTTGTCTTTTCTGCAAACACTTGGGCACGCACCCGTGCTCACTGAGCACGGGGCGTGTTCGGCCATCTGTTCTCTTGTTATTGCTTTGGAGGATGCTGTCAAGGGGTCGGGCATGCCACATTTATTCCTTTTCTTGTATTATTGCTGGATTTGGCTGTATTTTTGCTTCTTTTATTCAATTAAGCTCTTTTAACCCTGAAAATACAAAAGGAAGACAAAAGCACACTTTTTCCAACATTAGTACTAAAAAAGGGTTAGTTTTATGCCTCATTTGATGTAATTTACATGTTGCATTTTGCACACATCAGCATGCACCAATATCATCATCAAATATCATCAACTAAGGTACCTGAAACATATGTGAAAATACATCAGCATAAAAATGCCGGCGAGTACATAGGTTTTATGTGAGTGTCGGATTCATGGCTCGTTTACATGTTGAAAATAATTCGAACAACTCTGTTAATTGATATTCAGAAAACCAAGTTTTATAAAATGTTTATATTGTAAATTGAAATAACCAAGTCAAAGCGGATTAGTTATAGATTATAAATCCTCGATGCCATGAATCTTAACTCAAAACATTTGTTTATGTAAACCCAGATTGTAAATCATTTTTGAAATAAAACTCGAATGGTTTATATTGTTAGAAAAACCTTGTAATGTAACTTCGTTTTGAAAACACTTGCCCAAGTGATCTAGATAACGCAACGAAATATAATGTGTTAAAAGCACTTATATATAGGAAGTTCCAGCGGGGAATCCACCATGCTTTTATCACATTACACCTGCCCCGTTACCTTATCACTTCCCTAACCCAATGGTTCAAACAGTTCAAGTAATCCACATAGATCAAACAGTTCCAAATGGTTCAAACAGTTCAAATAATTCACATAGATCAAACAGTTCCAAATGGTTCAAAGAGTTCAAATAATTCACGTAGTTTAATATAACCATAAAATTTATTTAGAAAACTCAAAATTGTTTAGCACATATGAATCACCCCAAAACAGTTGAAAACAGTAAAAGAGGGGAACTATGTACTCACTTGAGATAGCCTAGAAGTCTTTGAATAACAACCAAGCAACGCTAGAAGGATCACGGAAATCAATCGCCACCTAATATAGATAACTACATTAATAACCGGACCTAAATCGGAAGATCGGATAGGATGAGGTTTCGTAAACCAAATGAGTATTGGAACTCATGTGATATGGTTTAACAAAGCCTACATACTAAATCGAAACCTAACCTAAGTGCTTACGACCCATTACGATCCGTTTAGGTAGCTTACGCTACTTTAACGGGTTGTTCGCGTAAAACGCGTTCGGACCGCCTAACTAGTCCTATGACAAGTATTATATGCCTTAACATGTCTAATAATGTTACCTAATCAGTTTAGATGTAAAAATTTAGATTACATATGCGTAAAAAGGGTATTTTGGTCATTTTCCTAAGGCATATAAACTACCTATCATACAACTAACTAAACGAAGTGACCATAAGGTATAACCTCGGAAGGTTATTCCCTATACAATTATGGTCACAAAATGTGTTTGGTCGGATCCTAATGATCGACCAAACGGGTCGGGTTCGAAAGTCTAAGCGGTTGTTTAGACCGCTTATCTTACGACCCTATATAAGCACTAAACTAAAAGTGACGAGTTAAACATTTTAAAACATGTTTAACGAAGTTAGAAAAAAAGTTTGATATTAAAACAAAGGGTTTTGATACCCAAGAATAGTTTGGTTGCAAAATACGCATAAACGCATATTTTGACCGAAACTATGACTCGTCACTACACCTAAATAACGTGGTAATCAGTAGGTATAGTCTCAAAGGACTATGACCATCGTGATTACGCTCACGTTGCGAAGTTCAAACGAACTTCGTGTTGACCGTTGACTGGTCAATGCAAAAAGTCAAACATTGTTTGACTTTCGTGCTTGAAAACGCATAAAAGAATGAAAGAAGCTTACAAGAGGTCCAAGCAATGGATATTTGATCCAAGTTGCTCAGGTATGAAGTGTAGAAACTCTAACTTAGAGCAATAATCAGATCAAGGTGTGAGTTGAAATGAAATTGGGGTTGGGTATTTATAGAGTTTGGACCACTGTTAAGATCATTCCTCGATAAACAAGCTTCAATCTGGACCGTCCAAGTGTGCCCACTGTTTTGGTAATCGATGGGTGCCCAAAACAAGCCCCTAGAGTTGCAAAACCATGCTCAAAACCCAGGAAACTAGCTGCTGATTTGAAAAAAAAAGTTTCTTATCTGGGCAGTTTTCGGGCCCCGCATAAGCAGAGAGCTCAGCTTACGCGCCCCGCGAGGGACATCTTTGGCAGATTGTCAGAATTGGTCCCTGCATGTCCAAAACTTGCTTTCGATGCATTTTTGACACGTTTAAGCGTCGTTAACCCCATTTCAAGGATCTAAAATGAAGTTAAAGTATAGTGAACTTAGAATATGCTCTAAAAAATTTCGGATGTCGGTTCGTTTGGCCGTACGGTTGCGTTGTTCGGTTAATTACGACGAAGCACGAACGGACACGAAAAACGATCCAAATCACGCGACGAATGGAATTTTATCAAGCCAATCACTAAAATAAAATATTTTAATGATTAAATAAATTTTTGGATGTCCGGATATATTCAGAACGTAAGATATGCGCTAAAATGCAAACTTATGCACTTTTTGACGCTTTTAGTCCCTATTCATCAAAAAGTTTATTTTTGCGTACCAAACACCTCAAAGCCTATTTATAAGCTATGTAAAGGATATTTAGGGCATATTTAACTTATGATCGAGTTCTGGAATGTTCGTTACCATTTGATTCGGTATACTTTTGCAGTTTGACGCAAATAGTCCCTGCGATCAAATAAACCTGATTTCGACACACCAAACCGTCTGAAACTTATTTCTAAGTTATGTAAAGGTTATTTAAGGTATGTTAAGCCTATGTCACTGTTCTGGATTGTTTTTTTCATTAAACTGATTACGTTTACGCATCAGTTCGAGTATAACCTTCTAGAAAAATTTGAAAAATAAAAAATATGTTTGTTTTTAAATTTTGTCAAAAATCCAAAAATATGCTGAGTGAATATGCCGAAGCCCTCACGGCGGAACAAACATGATTAATTTCACAAGATTGAAAAACGGTTTTCAAACTGTAAAATATCAATGTGTTGTAAATCATGGGGGTAATTACTACTTTACGCGTTATATTTTCTGCAAAACAGAGCTTGAGAAGCAGAAAATGGATGGTGAGACGAAACTATCAGTATCAGGTTGTCAAATTTTCTTTAAATGGTTCTGAATTTTAGGGGGAGTAAGAAATTGTCAAAAAAATCAAAAAACATTAGAAAATTTAAAAAGGCAAAAAACATGATAAAATTAAAAAAAATGAGTTTTTGTGTAAAAAGAGGAAATGATAGTACATCAGTAGACAATCACAGTACGCTAAAGAATTGGAATGTTTTAATGTGATAAATGGTCTCACTAATGATATGTCAGTAGGTTTTTACACGCTTAGTAGATTGTTTTCGAGATATAAACCTAAATATCAATACTTGCTTATCTCGTGGGGAACATCTCTCGGATATATGGGTAACCCCCGAAATCTTGGTTGAGAGATTGCCTGATTCTGAGATACTAGGTCTTTATACTGTTTGATATCTGGGGTATTATACCTGGTCTTCTGATATTGCGGAAGCAATGGCCTAGACCTCGTATAATACTTTACGCGCTTTAAAAAGCTTACCCTCTGCACAAAAATTGAAAAATATCAAAAGATATGAATCAATTGCAGTTGAAGAAAAGATTCCCTAAAGGGAACACACCTAAAGTCGAGCCTTCATCTCTTTGACTGAACGGAAGTTCATACCTGAGCTCTCACGGTCTCGCATAAACCTAGATTACCGATATCAAATTGGTATACTCACCTGTAAGACTGAATCTAGGGAATTTTGATTCAAGAGTATATTCTGAGGTGGGACACGCGAATAAGTTTAAGTTCTTAAAATACTAATCCGTATCTCGAATCGATTGAACTTTGTGTGAAAATTTAAGTGGATTAGTATACTGACAATCTAAGTGAATCGTTTAAAACTTAAAGTGTTTAAAGCTCAACGGTGCTAGCGATTTGTCATAAACTGATATGATCCTCTGACACTAACTCAAACAAAAATATTGTCTGTAAATATGTCTGTAAATATTTCTTTACTGCTTTTTGTTTCAGAAAAATACAAAAAGATTTTGATTTCCACTTTATTTTCGACAACCAATGTCTGAGTGCCGAGTTTCAAAATCTAAGTATGCTAATCGTGTTTCTGAAAATAAACAAGTTCATTAATTTGAAACTTGAAGTTTTAAAATCAAAAATCAAAATCAGTTTGTCATATCTTCATGGTCATTAATTTGGACTTGGATGATTAACTGTGAGGGATTTGGATGCTTAAATTGTTAAAATCTGTTGTAAAGAGCTAGATTTTGATTTTGGATTCTTAATACCTGCCAAATCATTGAAGATTGATGATAGGGGGAGAAAATCAAGTAATCATGAATATATTATTATATTTTAAAGCCAGGATCTTGATTAAAAGTTTGTAAGAGCCAGGTTACTATTCCTGGACAACCGAAAAAGCTTTCACTGTCATATATTTGAAATATTTTAGCTTATGCTGAGAGAGCCAGGTTATTCAATCCTAGATGATCAAAATGTTTTTACTTATAAATGTTTGAGATTTTGCAGATACTATTCCAGATCACGATCCAGATAGCCGAGTCTAAGGGGGAGTCTGAAGATGAGCTCAACGTAAGGGGGAGCGTGCATTCAAGGAGCCAGGTAACTAACTATCCTGAAGGAGTTTGTATTCGGAAAGCCAGGTGTCGATCCCAAAAGCATGGAAGCTTGACGAAAGGGGGAGCCTAAAGAAAGAGTTTACTGAAAGGGGAGTTGAAGCTGAAGACAGATCCAAGGGGATTCTGTTCAAGCAAGAGGGAGTCTACGTTGATGAAAACGTATTAAAGCTTCAAGAAGACTTAGAGAGAGAGTACGATAAGACGCTATGAGATTGACTGCGGCAATATCCAAGGGGGGGTCTGTTAGTGCAATAATGTCTATCGCCTCCATCAATACGATTCGTAGCTGAAATAAAAGAATACTTGAGCTTATTGTGTTAAATATAGTAGAAAGGCAAGGTGGAATTTCTGTAATTAATGAGAACCCTCATGAAGCCCCTTGGCCTATAAATAGAAGCTTTAGGGCTTTTGTTAAGAACTTTTGCCATTTTGGAGATTTGGAGAGCTAGGAGCTAGAGAGAGAAAGTAGAGAGAGAAAGTGCTCAAGGTGATTCGTGGTGCTTTGTACGTTTTCTGATTATCAATAGAATCACAAATTATATTACATCGTGTGTGTTCGGTCACGTTCGTGTACGGATTCCGCACGTTACACGAGTCAGTTCGCAATCGTTACGGAGTGAAAACCGATCCTACACCCCTTAATCCAAAAACTCGGCTCAAACTTTCTTGACTTTGTACCGTCAAGGTCTTGAATCCCAAATAGCACTTCAACTCTTCAATTTCTATCATTGGTCCGCCTTTATTCTTTCTTTTCACTTGTTTGTAACAAACATGTTTAACAGGTTCTTCACGCTCATCATTGAAACCATCAACATTCATCTTAGATCTGAAATCATTGAACACTTTCTTTTCTTGAACTTTTCTATCTTCACATATTTGTTGCATCACTTATTCAATTGACAAGTTCTTTTTCTTCATTCTTCTTTTCTTTCTTTGTTTATCTAAACATTCTTGGCCATTCGACTTTATCCCAAAACTCATAGCTGGGCTAGTCTTTCTATCTTTATCAAACCTTGTTGGGATTTTCTTTCTGACTATTCCCTTGAACTTTTCATTTGATTCTGATTTTTCTTCAACAGATGCTCGACTGTTGACTTTCACATATGGTTCTAATTGTGCAGACTTGTTAATTGCACCCTTTATTTCATACGGTACTAGATCTTTTCTCTAATCATTATCATGATCAGTAGCAGGTTTCTTGCTTCGCTGCTGCAAACTGATCTTAGCAGTTTCTTCATCTTCAAAGTTGTTTGAGTTAGGAAAACATACCTTCTTCTTCTTCTTCTCTGCAACTTCCTGAGCTTCTTGAGCTTCTTTCTTACATGCTTGTTCTTCTTGAACAATCACATCCAATCTTTCTTTCTCAGCGATCTTATCCAATCTTTCTTTCTCAGCGGCTTCTTGAGCTGCTTTTTCCTGTTCTTCTTTTCATACATGATCGATTCCAAGAAATTGAATCTTCAAGGCATGCCATACTTCTTAGCATTCATGAGTATGCCAACTTGTACCAAGATGTCGTCCGACAAGGTTTGACATATGTCCCCCAATGCGGTGTACATCTTCCTTTCATCTACAACTACGCCAGCTGTAGGTTCAATAACATCCCAAAAGCCATAATCTTTCAGAAATCTTTCCATCTTGGTCGACCATACTTTGTAGTTCGATTTCGTCAACACTGGAAGTCTGCCAATTGCCATTGTGTCTTTTCTATCTTTACTTTCTTTACGGGTTTGCTATTTTTTAGTTGGAATTGATTCCTGATCCCGAAACCAATCTCCAATAAATAACAATACAACCCAAACTTTTCCTTTCTTTCTTTCTTTCTTTCAAGAAACGTTCTTAATTACTTTCTTTTAAGAACGCTCTCGGTTACTTTCTTACTTGATTTCTTCAATTCGTCAAGAAAGCCATTCTTGATTACCTACTTACCCGAAAACAGCCTTGCGAAGCAACACACTTACTGCTGCAAACTGCTATAACATACCCGAACCTTTGCCCTTTTTTTTCTTTCTGTTCTCTTCGTAAGATAATAGCAACTAACAAAGAAAAAATATTTGTTTTTCTTTTACTTGCATCAACAGTAACAAAAATCAAACCAAAATGTTTTATTTTCTTGTGTTTCTTTTGTCGCAAACCACCCCTCTAAAACAAATTCCTCGATCAAACAAAAAATATCACAGCAATACCAAGGTTAAAAATTTCACAGCAAAAAGTTTTATTTAACTAGTACAAATTTCTTTTTTTCCTTCTTTGTAATTTCCTCTCGATCAAGGTGCCACTCAAAAAACTCCTATTTATCACAATTTTTTTTGACAAAACGCTTTTAAAAAACCTGCTTAAAAAAACTCAAATCTGAAATCTCTACTATTGGATAAAGATTGACAAGGCCCCGGGTCCAGATGGCTTTACATTCAGCTTTATCAGGCACTTCTGGGAGAGTATGGAAGCTGACTTTGTTAAACTTTTGGATTACTTTTATGTTCATGGGAAGCTTAATCAGGGATGCAATTCTAGTTTCATCACTTTAGTGCCTAAAGTGACCAACCCTCAATTCATAAGTGAATTTTGGCCTATCAACCTTATAGGTTGTATCTCGAAATTAGTTTCTAAAATTTTGGCTAAAAGACTTAAGAAAGTGATGGTTTTTTTGGTTAGCGATACTCAAACGACCTATATTGAGGGACGAAGCATATTGGAGGGTCCTCTTATAATCAATGAACTAATCTCTTGGAGCAAGAAGGCGAAAAATAAATTAATGTTATTCAAAGTCGACTTTGAAAAAGCTTTTGATTCTATAAGCTGGAACTTCTTAGAGTCAATACTCTCGCAAATGGGGTTTCCTGCCCTATGGCGAAAATGGGTCTTGGGTATTTTGTCGTCTTCGAGATCCTCAATATTGGTTAACGGTTCACCTTCAAAAGAATTCCATATTGAACGTGGAGTTCGTCAAGGGGATCCTTTATCTCCATTATTGTTCATTCTTGCTATGGAGGCTCTTCATGTTGCTACGATCACGGCAAATGCAAACGGGTTATTCAAGGGATGTAAAACGCCAAATGAGGGTCCAACCATATCACATCTACTCTATGCGGACGATGTATTATTTGTTGGTGAATGGTTGGATACAAATCTTCATAATCTCTCGAGATTATTAAGATGCTTTCATTTGTCTTCAGGCTTAAAAGTAAACTTCTCTAAAAGTCAACTGTTTGGAGTGGGTGTACCAGACGAGATTATTTTGCAAAAGACGTCAATCCTACAATGCAAGACAGGTACGTTCCCCTTCATTTATTTTGGACTCACGGTTGGTGCAAATATGAGTCTAGTGAAGAACTGGAAGCCTATCATTGAAAGATTTGAGGAAAAGCTAACACTATGGAAGGCTCGAACATTATCATTCGGTGGAAGGGTGACACTAATCCAAGCGGTGCTAGGTAATCTTCCTACTTATTACCTTTCACTTTTTTGTGCTCCAATTCAAGTTGTTAAACAATTGGAAAAAATTCGTCGTAAATTCTTATGGGGTGGATGCATGGATAAAAACAAAGTTAGTTGGGTCCCATGGTTTAAAGTTGTAGCTCCGAAAAATAAAGGTGGGTTGGGTATAAGTAGTATTGCATCAACGAACAAGGCTCTCATGATCAAATGGTGTGTGCGTTATAAAAATGAGCCATCCTCACTTTGGGCAAGGGTGATCATGGCTCTTCATGGTGGAACAAGAGTTGAATCCTCAATTCCACTGAAAAATTCTATAGGTGGCGTACGGAAAGTAATAGTCAACATGGGTCGAATTAATGCAAACCAGCCTATAATTGTGCGTAAAAGAATGATTCTAGATGTGGGAAAAGGCGACAAAATTCTGTTTTGGTTAGACTTGTGGGCTGGAAGTAGACCACTAAGGGAACTTTTTCCAAACCTTTATGATCAGGAAAGTGAAAAACGCTGCTGTGTTTCGGACCGTTATAGAACGAATCAAGGAAGTATGGAGTGGTTCTGGGGGAGTAGAAATAATCTGTCAACCGATGTTTTGATAAAAGAATGGGCTGACTGTTTGGCAGCTGTGAACAATGTAATAATTCGACAAAAATTAGACGCTTGGCTATGGAAGATGGGCGAAAAGCACGTGGAATTTCAAGTCAGTTTGGTAAGGGCGGAACTAGATGAAATCAGCCTAATCAACGAAACAAAGGTGCTTAATTGGCTGCATTGGATTCCTAAAAAGGTTGATTGTTTCCTTTGGAGAGTTTTTTTGGACCGTATCGCGACAAAAGAGGCACTCTAGATTCGACGTATCCACCTTACCTCCGTGAACTGTGTCCTTTGCAACGGGGAGTTAGAATCGGTCAATCATCTTCTTATTACATGCGATTTGGCGCCACAGATTTGGTTAGTGGTCTTTCAATGGATGAAGATTCCCTTACCGCGGTATATCCTAAGTGTGGTGCAACTATTGGAATTCATCAACTCGTATAAAGGGGTAAAGAAATTCAAAATGGCAGTGTATACAGTGGTGGCGGCAACTTGTTGGATCACTTGGCGAATGAGGAACGAGGTCATTTTTAAAAACAAATCTCCTGTACTTGCAAAGGTGATTGGAGATATTAAAGCAACTTCGTTCACTTGGGTTTGTAATCGGTCAGAGCTCACGGATTTGTCATGGGAGAAATGGAGAAGTTTTAGTCTGATAGAGTAATTGTATTGTATTTTTGTTTCTTTTATTTTCCTTTATTTGTACTATGCTTGAGCATCTTGCTTAAGGTTTTTTAAAACACCTCCCTTTCTTTAAAAAAAAAAAACTAATACCCACCGAAGTCAATTAAATAATTGCAACTACCTCCAATATTGACGTGAAAGAATAACAACTGTTATACTTTCTGTATCGGCTTAATCTTCTACTCGAACGATGCTCCGTGGCTGTGATAATTCTGGCGGGTAACGAGCCGTAGCTCTGATACCAATTGTTGGCCCAGACGGTTCAAACAATCGTATCAACAAACACGAACACGAGATATTGGGGGAACAAACCCGCGACTCTTTCTATTCAATCAAACGAACTTACAAAAAAACGGACAAATAAAACAATAATTTAGACCCCTATTTATAGTACTACTAAACTTGTTCTCCAAGACAATTAAATCTTTCCTAAACCAATTACTAAACTTTCTCTCCAAGACATTAAACATTTCCTAAACCAATTACCTAAATTATAATCAAACTTTAATAAAACTAATTATATCAATCTTTCACTTTAGCCCTTCAACTTTCAACTCGTACAAGATTTAGGATTAACTTTCAACATTACCCACCAAAGGAAGCAGTTAACTTTTTTTGGGATCCAATGTAACCATTTGAGTACCTTAGTTTCGTTTAGAGTATCGATATGATCCAGCTCCGCTCTGAGTTTGCTGACCAGAAATTCAGCGACATCCGAACCCGTCCTCCATAACCAAACATCAGATTTCGATTGTATTGTTTGTGTAGATACTGGCGTGGCTTTGGATACATATCATTTTCGTGCTTAGACTAATGGACCGTTCAACTGTTCAAGGTTTACCAAGTTAAAGAACTATGAAACCAAGGAACGTGCTTAATTGGTTGTTAATATAGTTCGAGTATTTCGAGTCAAAACAATGACAAAAAGGATATATCATATATCAGTATGTAACCACATGCCGTATTAATATACAGTGAAGTTTATTTCACAGTTGCACTATTGAGAAATAAGGTTGGTGGCCATGTGGTCAGTGTGAATTACTCCAAAGGTTTATTTATTGTAATTTTCCAAGTTGAACAACATTTTACCACTTCTACATACTTTGACACTTCATTAAGTTTATATAAGTTTATATAAGTTTAGATGTTGACCAAGATACAACTTCAGGATACTATTATTATTTAGGTAATCTATATTATCTCTTAATAATTATCTCTTAATAAACAAGGAATAGTAGATTTAAAAATCTGGTCGGCAGTTTTTCAATTTACTGTGTGTAGAAACAAGATCAGAAGAAAACGCTCAAAAGTGTGAGAACGCATCCTGGCCCAACATGTGTCATGCGACATAGAGAAGTGTGGAGAGGCTTTTTTGTCTTCTGCTTTTCCAGTTCCGCTTTTCACAATATTGTTTTATTTTTTGGGTTTAAGATTTTTGGCGTTAATCAAATTCAATAATTAATGACGTTTAATGGTTTCATTGTATTAACATTTTGGCGTTTATAGCGTTTATTCAAATCGTATGCCATTGGAACCCAGGGGGTCAGGAAATCTACCTGAATGACATTTTTCAAGGCGTTTTAAACAAGATGGCCCATTGTTTTATTATTTTTTTATATACATTTTGGCGTTTGTGGTATCTTAGCGTTTTACAATTGTAAGATTATATTACAATCACAGGGAAAAAAATAGAAGCGAAGAAAATAAATTAAAAATCATAATCTGATCTCTCTTCACAATCTTCACTGTCATCAGTATCTCTCTTCTTTAATAGTATAAGAACTGTCACAAAATATATGGCGTTTTATGTAAAACTTAACAAACACATCGGTTTGATTATTTTGTCTGCTCGTCTGTTGAAGTGGCTTTTTGTGGATGTTTGGGGACATAGATCTATGACGTGTGGGTGAGTTTTTCGCTTTTTCTTCATCTTCATATTGATCTTCATCTTTATAATCATCCCACTCTTCAGTGTCATTGATCTCTTCTCCTCATCCAAGCCTTCTTCAAGAACAAAGAATACAAAATGACATATGACTGTCATCAGTATCTTTTTCTTGAATTTTTGTCCATCTCATGCAGCAAAATCTTACTGAGTTACTCCCCTCTGCTAACAATTCATTCAGTGAAACTTCACGAAGAACAATACTGAATATCCAAGAAAGCATATTAGCCATCTTTGATTTTTTAATTTTTTGGTGTTTTACAGTGAGTGGTATTTAGTAGTATTGGCGTTTGTTTTTTTGGTTTGATCAAATGGAAGTTGCTGAGACGTATCATTTTATAGGATGTCTTTTTGCCGCGCAAGTTAGGCGATGCATTATTATAATAAAGTATTCGTCGTTTCAGTTACTGTTTGTAATTATTGCTTTTGATAAGCTTTATCTCCGAAGTCTGTAACACGTCCCATCTTTCAAGTTTGGCGTTTTAGATTCTAATATAATAAATTTTCCCTTTCTTCAGTTTTACTGATTTGTAGTTTCTGTTTCTAGTTACATTTTCAAGTTTGGTTTTTATTTATTTTATTTTATTATATTTTTTGGTTTTTTATAATACTTGTCCAAAGTAATTTTATTATGGTTTGGTAGTTTTTGTGGCGTTTTATGGCATGTTGGCGTTTTGACAAGCATTTGGCTTTGTGGTGTTTTTATTAGATATGGTGTTGTTATTATATAACAATCAACTGAAAAAGAAAATAAAAAAATATATATTGATCTTCCAAATCTTCACTGTCACCAGTCTCTTTCTTCTTTTGAAGCATCTTCGCTGGCTGGTTCGACTTTCGTACAATTTTTTTTATTTTTGTTTTTTGAAGTAGTTTTTTGTCGCCGTGTAGAAGCACAAAGTCTGAAATCAGCATCTTTTTCTATAATATTTGTCCATCTCATGCAGCAAAATGTTATCGAGTTTACACCCTTTTCAGCCAACAATCCTTGAATTTCCATTAAACGATGTTTGATTTTTTTTTAACTTTTTTGGCGTTTTACTGATAAAAAGAACGCCACCAAATAAAAGCACCTTAAACCTAAAAATTTGATCATGCTAAAATCAATAACGTTTTGCTGTATGGTGATGGACAACATTGTTAATCCTCAGTTAAGAAAGATAACTGACAATGTTGTCCACCACATACAGCTAAACTTTATTGACAACAAACCTCAATAATAGTTTTTTGTATGTTTTGGCATTATAAATTGGATGAAAGTTGAGGATAAGTCAATAATATTTTACTCAATGAAATGGACAATATCCTTACTTAAGGATTTTTTTTCCATTACCTTGAGCGAAGCTTACAGTCAACCAAACTGAATTTCAAATAAACGTTTTGGTTTAGAAGATATTTGATGTTTGGGGTTTTTGGCGTTTCTAAGACGAATGATATATATTAAATATGGCGTTTGGGGTTTTGTGTGTGTTTTTAATTGAAGGTCTGAGATGTTGTATATATAGGATTTTTTGGCGGTTTTTTAGGCGGGATTTTATTATAATTTAGTTTTCCGTTTTATATCTAATGGCGTTTTTAGTTAGAATGGTGTGTGATTTTTGTTTGGCGTTTTATTTTCATGAGATGGCGTTTTGTGTGGAGAAGTCAAAAGACCCTTTTACCCTTAATGAAGCGCGACCACATAATAAAATTGATGTTATTTATGACAACGCCACCGTGCTAATCTAGTCCATAGATTGTTTTGATCGGACGATCCATAAGCGTTCTCACCGTTCTCACACTTTCTACCGTTTTCTCTAAATCCTGACCCTATATATATATATTAAAAAGCAGAAAAGGAGAATGAGAGGTACGGTATCATTTCGCCACTCGGTGGCAGGTGATAGCTAACCTGTGCTAGTGAAAGCATAGCGCCGATGGGTCGGAGTGTTTCACCGCCTATCAGTTCATGTCACACCCTCAATTTCCACATGCGGAGTACCACCGCGAGGCGTGTGGCTGACCAGGATCAAGCCACCAATCATATTGAACAATATAATAATAATAACAGTTTCTATCACGACCAATATGATTAGTGACTAATGTTCAAAGTCCACAGTTTAAAAGCAGTAATAAAAGTCTACAACGGAAGTATAAGTTTAACAGTTTTAAAACAGTAGTTTAGAGTTCATAATTATTAATGGAAAACCCAACACGGGTTCTTGCGACCACTACACTCCCCAGCTGCAAGCTCCCGAATTATCACTGAGTACCTGCAAAGCATGCAGTAGGGTGTCAACATAAAGTTGGCGAGTTCACGAGTTGTCTAGTATTAGTTCCAAAAGCTTGTGTTTGTTAAATTACTCATTTATACCATGTCATAGGGAACTACCCCATAAGTACAAGCTACTAAACTCCTCGATAATACCGAAACTTTCGCACTTAAGTTGTTGGTGCCCCGTTTGTCAATGTCTATCACCATTGACGCTTGCCGAGGACTATTAGTTCATGCCCGTCCACTCAAGGCACGGTGTGTGGTTAGTGAGACCTAAACAACGCTATTTAACTAATATCCCGTTCGCCTGGCCCCGGCGACTAATCGATATAGTAATATAGGGACTTTGTGATAGAGTTCCATTTAGTAGGCGAGCTCATGAAATATAAATAGTATTTAACTTGAGCATCCCACACAAGGGGAAAGTGTTGTCTATATCCTACACAATGTGACACCTGGGTCACTGCGACCATCAAACAAATACCAAACCAATGAAATATTGTCTTTCATACTTGGGATATGTAGAAATATGTGTATCGTTTGCACATATCAATTTTTGTTCAATTTCAAACTCTACATCGCTTTCTAGAGAAGTATACGCCAACAGGTGCATAAACGTAATCAGTTTAATGCGACAAACACTCCGAAAATCAACATATGCTCAACATACCTTAAATAACCTCTACATAACTTAGAAATAAGTTTTGAAGGCTTTGGTATGGCAAAATCAAGTTTAATCGCTTACAGGGACTAAATTCGACAAATTGTGAAAGTATGACGATTCGTACTGGAAAAGACATTTCGGAACATGACCATAAGTTAAACATACCATAAATATCCTTTACATAGCTTAGAAATAGGCTTTGAGGGGTTCGGTGTGCTAAAATAAACTTTTGGGTCATTCAGGGACTAAAAGCGTCAAAAAGTGCATAAGTTTGCGTATTCGCGCATAACTTATGTTCTGAATACATCCGGACATCCAAAAATTTATTTAAGCACTAAAATATTTTATTTTAGTGTTTGGCATAAGAAAAATCCATTCGTCGCGCAATTTGGATCGTTTTTCGCGCTTATGCGCATTCCGTCGTAATTAACCGAACAACGCAACCGTACGGCCAAACGAACCGACATCTGACATATTTTTGAGCACATTTTAAGTTCCCTATACTTTAACTTAATTTTAGAGCCTTAAAATGAGGTTAACGGGGCTTAAACGCGTCTAAACGCATCAAAAATCAAGTTCGGAGTCACAGGGCCCTGTTTTGCCAAAAATGAAACTTGGCTGGTCTGCACAAGGCTTACGGACCGTAAGCCCTTAGCCATACGGTCCGTAAGGACCTCCTAGATCAGAAAAATCAGTTTTAACAGCTGTTAACAGCTGTTAAGCACTCATAATCCAATTGCACATGGTTTTGGGCAATACAAGGGGCTCAAATTGTTTTACAAAACCATGGGCTTGAGGTGTATGGATGAGATTGAAGCATGGTTTTCGAGGAATGATCTTAACGGTCCTAGAAATCCTATAAATACCCCCATGATCTCAACTCCAAAACCCACACCTTTGAATCTGAATTTGTTCTCTAAGTTGATGTGTTTAACACTTCATACCTGAGAATATTCGGATCATAACTTCCGTTCTTGGACCCGTTGTAAGTCCTCTTTCGTTCTTTTAGCATTTCTGCATTGTTAACGTTTTCTGCGTTGACCAGTTTATGGTTAACATGAAGTTCGGTTGAACTTCACAACGTGAGCGTAATCACGATGGCTATAGTCCCTTGTGACTATGCCTACTGATTACCACGCTATCTAGGCTCAGTGACGAGTCGTAGTTTCGGCCAAAATGCGTATTCTTGCGTATTTTATAACCAAACTACTTTTAGGTATCAAAACCGTTTGTTTTGATACCAAACTTGTTTTCTAACTTAGTTAAGCATGTTTTAACATGCTTAGCTCGTCACTTTTAGTGTTGTGCTTGTCTAGGGTCGTAAGGGTAAGCGATCTAATCAATCGCTTATGCTTTCGAACCCGACCCGTTTGGTCGGTCTTTAGGATCCGACCGAATACATTAGGTGACCATAGTTGTATAGGGAATAACCTTCCGAGGTTATACCTTATGGTCACGACGTTTAGTTAGTTGTATGATAGGTAGTATATATGCCTTAGGTAAATTACCAAAATGCCCTTTTTACGCCAAAATTCATTTTATGCCTATGTAACATAATTCTTGATGTCTAAACTGATTTAGCAAAAATATTAGACATGTTAAGGCATATTTTACTTATCATAGGGCTAGTTAGGCATTCTGAATGCGTTTTACGTGAACGACGCGTTAAAGTAGCATAAGCTACCTAAACGGTTCACAACGGGTCAAAAGCACTTAGGATAGGTTTCGTTTTAGTATGCGGGCTTTATTAAACCATATTACATAATTTCCCACGCTTATTTGTTTTACGAACCCTCATGCTACCCGATCCTCCAAATAGGTCCGTTTATTAATGTAGATACCTATATTAGGTGCCGTTTGAATCCGTGATCTTCTAGCTTTGCTTGGTGGATATCTAAAGTCTATTGAGCAATCTCAAGTGAGTACATAGACCCCTCTTTTACTGTTTTCCAAAATGTTTTGGGGTGAAACACATGTGCCTACTTGCTACTTTCATGCTTTCCATGTTTTCAAATCATATACTTGCTATGTTCATTAGTACACTTATAGTACATGATTTACAATACATTGTCTTGCTATGTATGTTTACTTGGCATACTTAGTACATTGTTTTACTTTACATTTCTGCTATGTATGTTGACTGAGCATGCTAGCACATTGATTTACATTACATTAGTTGCATATGTTTACTCAACATATGGACACATTGTTTTACATTGCATTTTGTTGCATATGCTCATCCAGCATATGAACACATTATATTACATTTTGAACCGTTTGTAACTATTGGACTATGTGAACCGTTGTAACCATTTGATTATATGAACCGTTTGTAACTATTGGACTATGTGAACCGTTGTAAACATTTGACTATATGAACCGTTTTTAACTGTTGAACCGTGTGAACCGTATTTGACCATACATAAACATTTCTACAATTGTTAGGCATTATATTTTGGTGGTTGTTTTGGGTAAGTGATTTAAGTAACGAGGCGACGTGTAATGCAATAAAAACATGGTGGATACGCCGCTGGTACTTCCTATATATAAGTGCTTTTATGGTATTACATATCGTAGCGTTATTTAAACCATTTCAGTTTAGACATATTACATCTACAATACAATCTTCACATAAACATCGTTTTACAAATAACTTAACATATATAGACTCATTTTACATGGTTATTTACTTAACCATACATTATTCTTTTATACATATATATCATTTGGTTTATTTATCACTTTTCAAATGATTTATGAAAGGAAACACTCAACAAGATTCATGACTACTTTTTATTAAACAGTTTCTTTAAACTCAAGTCATGAATCCTATTTCACAAAACCTATGTATCTCACATGCATTTTTATGCTGACGTACCTATTTTCACATGTGTTTTCAGGAGCTGTTGCATTGGATGATCGAGACACATTTAGGCGGACCTGTGCCTTAGTGACTTAAAACGAAGCAAGAACTAGTTAATTTATGTTATGTACTCTTTGTTTCTTGTTTAAGACAATGTAACTCTCTTGCATGATAAATAAAACGAAACTTTAATTTCCATGGTTGTAAAACAATTAATTCTGTTACAACACTCCCCGACGTTTCCGCCACATTTTGTTGTTTTACGTGGTCGGGGTGTGACACACAAGGGGAAAGTGTTTTCCGTATCCCACACAAGGGGAAAATGTTGTCCGTTTCGTTCCCAACCATCGGGAATACATGCTTTAGTAAAGTGTGTGAACTCACCTTGGGTTGCTCGGCAGATAGTTTACTTGTTTTAACAGTTGGTTAACCACGTCCTATTATGGTTACCAATTGTAACAACCCGACTTTTTGACCAGCTCTCTTGTTTCAGCCGACACACTCTAGACCAGCTCTCTCTCCCTAACCTCCGATCACCGGAGTAATTCCGGCTGTTTTTTTTTGGCAACCTCCACCCACCTCACACACCCCTCATTCACTCTCTCTCACTCTACACTCTCGGGAAGCAAATGGCTCACCACCACTCGGTGGTGGCGACGCGCAACACCACAACAACAGCCGCGTCGTACGACGGCGGTGATGGAGCCGGCGACGGCGTGGTCCCATGTCGAGGAAGATGAAGACACAATGGTGATGCTCGGTGGCACTGGCGATGGCCGTCAGGGATTTCCGGCGATGGTAGTACTGGAAACATCAGTGGTGGTGTTGTTTTGGTATAATGTACGAATTGGGATTTTAAGAAACAGAGAAGTTTAAAGTTCTGGCGCTTCGAGTCAGCTGTGGTTCGATTCGGGTGATCCCTGTCATCACAGAATTAGCTCGGGCGGGGTTCGTGTCTGACGCGACGGTGATTATCGGAGGCAGCCACCCATTCACTTCATGAGTCCCCGGTTTGTATATGTTCAGCATTGATTTGTCCTACATTCTTGTTATTTTTGGTTAGATGAGTATTAGTTGATTGTTTCGGTAGGAATGAAGTTTTAATTTGCTAGATGTTGAGTCTGACATATGTCTGGTCTTATTCGTGAGATGGTTCTGATGATATGTTAAATCTGTATTATATCTGCTTTTCATTGGTAATTTGATTTGTTTTCCTTCTAGTTTCTAGCTGGGTTCATAATGTTATTGGTTGGTATACAAATCATTGAGTGGCTTGAATTTCTTATTGTTGTAACTGTTTTGTAAATGGGGTGGGATTCTCTTTGTGTGATGTTTGTGTTTAAATAATGATAGTTTCACGGATTGCTTAAACAATCCTAAACCTGGATCTGTTGAAATGATAAGAAGCTTTATTATGATTTGGTAATTGTTAAGTGATGGTGAAAATAATATAGTTTCGTGTATATAATTCAAAGTGGATAAAATGTTAAC
Source organism: Helianthus tuberosus (assembly GCA_030545235.1). Classification (NCBI taxonomy): domain Eukaryota; kingdom Viridiplantae; phylum Streptophyta; class Magnoliopsida; order Asterales; family Asteraceae; genus Helianthus; species Helianthus tuberosus. The sequence continues at coordinate 54,917,176 of CM060389.1, read as the reverse complement.
TGTTTTGAATATGAATTCAGAAAGAATGAATAACGTTTGCTGAGTTAGTGTGTATTTCCTTTTCAAACCTGATGATTTTGGTCGAACGTTTTTATTGTTAACTGATGTATGGATTTAGTTGCCATGATGTTAGGAATGAATAATATCAAAAACGGTAAACTTTGTTGAATGGTTGAAAACTGCTTATTTCGGGAATGTACTACTTGCAATGCATAATGTACAACACATCGTACACTCAGGGGTCGCACACTCAAAGTGTACAACCCCTAGTGCCCATCGTACAAGAACGTGATGCGGGTCGCACACTCTTAGGGCCTGCACACTCTACTTGTACAAGCCTCAAAGCATCGAGTACAACTTAGCCGGCCAAGCCGTACACATGATGTGGGTCGCATACTTGTTGTGGGCCGCACATTTAATTGGGCCTGGTGTCATTAATGGGGCTTTACACTTAAACAAGACCGCACAAATGAATAGTGACCGCACACTTGAACCTTTAGACTATACGTTAACTAGACCATACACACTTCGGTGGGCCGCACACTTCAAGAACCCATGTCCCTGTTAACCCACACACAAATACTGTACATTGATCCATGATTAACTGTGATGATATTAGTGAATGTGTGTGCATGTTAGTATAACATATAATGGTTGTTACTTGTACAACTACTTGCTAAATACGTGTTAAGATATGTGTAACTAATTACTTGTATACCGTTCTAAAAAGTGGTAACCATAATAGGACGTGGTTGACCAACTTAGGACAAATGCTTTATCTACCGAGCAAAGTAAAGGTGAGTTCACACTTTCTACAAGGCATGGGATTCCCGGTGGTTGGGAATGGGTAAAGGATTTAATCGGAAACTGCGTGACCTCCTGGTTTGGAACACGTATTACATCCTCTTTATTGAAGGGTGATAACATGTACTAAGGATTTAATCGGAACCTGCGTGATCTCCTGGTTTGGGGACACGTACCACATCCTCTTTATTGAAGGGTGATAACATTGATACTAGACCAAAATCTCTATCATGAAGTCCCTCATTTTTATATCGACTTAATCGCCGGGCCAATGGCGAGCGGGTCATTAGTTAGATAGCGCTATTTAGGTTTGACAAGCCTCACACCATGCCGCAGAGGACGGGCGTGAACTAATGGATCTGGGCACTAGTCAATGATGATAGACATTGACATTAGGGCACCAACTTACTTCAGTCAGTGGTCGATATGGTAACGGGTCTAGTGGTTCACATGGGGTAGCCCCCACTGGTTATGGTTTGGGAAACAAGGGATTTGGTTAACTCATGGTTTACGAACGAACATATGGTTTTTGGAACAACTTTAAAATGGACAACCAACTGTGAACTCGCTCAACTTTGTTGATTCGTTATTATATGCCTTGCAGGTTGTTAGGTACTTAGATGGAGCTTGCACAGGAGGAAGAGCTCGTTGTGGGACATGGACTGTTGAGTTCCATGTTAAACTTATGAACTTTTATACTTTATTATGGTTTTGAACTTAATGCTTCCGCTGAAAACTTAAACTTTGTTGATTTGTTTTGACACCAATTATATTGGTTGGTTTGGACTTTTATTTATTTAATTATATCGTTCAATATGATTGGTGGCTGGATCCTGGTCAGTCACGCTCCCTGCGGTGATACTCCGCTTGTGGATTTTGGGAGTGTGACATTATATTTATGATATTTAGTAGTTAGGTTATTTGTGTAACTAATGGGTAATACTATCGCATCGCTCTCTCGAAACGTATCGCAACGCTCAACGCATGAAACGAAAACACGAAAACCAACTCGCGACAACTAGTCGACCGAATGACCATTCGATCAAATGGTCATCCGAACGGATGACCATCCGATCGGGTTGCCATCCGATCCATTGCTTGTGTGCCACTTTCCTCTTTTCGCAACCTATAAATACCCCTGTCACAAACAGTGATGTGACAGCTCCCTCTTCCGACCAGCGTGCTCAAGCTCTCTTTCCTCTCGATTTTTCGCGATTCTTGTAAGTTTTCAACTCAAATCTTGTACTTCTATGATCTAAACACACTTCTTCATTCTTTTCACCTTTGAATCTTCACCTTTAACCGTGAAATCAGCGGATTTGAGGTGTTCTAGGATGATGTCATCATGGGGTTTTCATGAACATCAAGTTTTGGCCTTATTCCACCAAGAACAACTCAGATCTACATGATTTCATCATGTTTTGACACTATTTTCACATAGATCTAAACATCTTCATGAGTAGAAGGATTGAAAGATGGTTTCACAACTTTCTTTTAACTTTTTTATACTCAATGCCTTCAAAACCGATAGAATCGGAGCTCGTTCAGGCCTTCTACTCGTTTACTAGTGAAGTGTCGGGTTGAAATCTGATTCATATAAAAAAGACAACCGACTTCGGGTAAAACATGAACAAACCGTCACGAACAGTTAACGGATCAGATTGGGGTGATTCCCATCCAATCAGATAGTCTGGACTTGGTGGGGATTCCGTTGTTTAACACGTCGTCATACCGTCTCGATCAAACTGCAAACTTTTCAAAAACTTAGCAAAATATTTCAAGATTCAAACGATCAGGCTATCGAGCGGATTGTCGTCCGATCGGATTTCCATTCGATTGAACGACAATCCGATCGGACGACACATAATCTTCAACACTTAAACTTTTTACCAAATTTTCAATGATCATCAGTTTCTAACGGATTGGCATCCGATTGGAAGACCATCAGATCGAATGACAATCCTGCTCTGAGCTTGTTCTCTGAGAAATGTCTAACCGACGGATCGCCATCCGATCGGAAGACCGTTCGATCGAACGACCTGAAAGGTAGAGATACTTCTCTGTTTTCAAAATGCTACAACGAAAACTTCAAAGTCACATCATACGCAAACACATCCATCCCAAAAAAAATGTCAATATGACCGAATGGCCATCCGAACGGATTGTCATTCGATCGAATGACCATCTATTCAGATTGTCATCCGATCGGATGACTATTCGTCACTTGGTTCACTCTTCACCGTTTAACGCGACGTTCATTCGCTTATGCTATCGTTAACTGTTCAGGCTAATCCCTCAGCGCTCCCTTCAATCCAAGAGAGTGTTTGTTTACTAAACACGATCTGTGAGTATACTCGATCCCTTTTTGCTTTAAGCACTTTTGGGTGTTACATACGTTACTTATATCAAATCACATCGATCACACAACGCAATCACTTTTATACGCTAACCGTTACTGCATGTTATACGTGTTACTCGATGAATGCTTGTATCTTATGTTTACACAGTGATTGTTGCCTGACACCTTAGCAACGATAGTACTATAGTTTGGACTCAGCACCTGTCGTGGACAGGGGTTGTTAAGGGCTTTTCTCACATGTTATAGTGGTGATATGTGTTGTGTATTCTACAACTCGCAGTCATGTCTGTGCATATTTCATTGTCGATAACTTACCTGCTTCACATTATATATGTTACATGCTGGTTATGCGTAAACTCGCTTTCTCTACTATTATACTATTAAACATGTATGCTCACCTTTACACTATGTGTATTGACCTCTATTTTTAACATATGTGACAGGTGTTTGAGATGCTAGGATGTTGCTTGCTTTCATGGAAATCAAGTAGGAGAGACTAGAAACAAAGACAATTTATTTATTTTGAGTTGTCGGAACAATGATTTGCCTAGAGATATCTATGTCTGTAATAATTAGTTTGCTTGATGGGATATGGTATGGGACATAACATTAACTATTCAGTAATTTAGTTGTTATGGAATTTCTCTTGGACAATCTGTTTCGCTCAGTGCCTCACCACGATGTTTCCGCCATCGGTTGGGGTCTGACAGATTGGTATCAGAGCCATAACTATAGGGAATTAGGCAAGACTCGACCTAGTCCGGGTCGGTGTCTTAGAAATGACCTATTCTATAGTCTAAGTACCAACATACCGACTTGTGCATACCCGGTATAGGTTTTTCACGAGCTTACTTGATACTCTCGCTTGAACTTGCTGTACACTACACTCTTGCGCGAACATCACATACTACAGTTCCGCGCAAGATCAACCTTTCCTAAGGCTGGACACACACACAAACGGATGATCTGGTTGAGATTAGGTTTGAGAACCACAAACTCTCGACCAAATCACTCGTTCGACTCGCTATTCTTACTATAAACACGAGAATCCGCGTTGAATTAGGAGTGAAATCCATACTTCGGCGCGATTCTCCTTATAAATCTCGTGATTCTATCACACAAACAGGAATAGAGTTGTTAAGTTAGGGGTGAAACCCAAACCTTGATAACTTGTTCTGCTTTCTATTATGTTTTTGCAAAAGTCTCAGCAAAGTCTCGATGGATTCCAACTACTTGAGTTGCGTGAATAACTGAAAGGATGCTTGCCATTCACTGCATGTCGGTGATATAGCACAGTCTATTAGGCCAAAGCGCGTACTTGACGTTCTTGAGAATAGTCAGATCACTTTGGGTAGTCAAGTCACTCTGGGTGCGAGACATGTTTCGACAAAACCCAGACAATCTCTCTTCGATTTTATGTGCCTCGATTCTGGAATTCGCCACTGCCGACTCTTAGATCTATCGATTTTATGTGAAATTTTATATGTTTTTATGTGGTTTCATGTGTTTATGTGTTTTGATTTTTGGTGATTTACTCGCTTTTTGCTGTTCGCTTTGATCAATACACACAACTCGCACTACACATTTATCCCAATACGCTAACAAATCTCTTGTGTTATTCACAATCGCTACTCGCTAGTCGCACCCGCAATACTCGATCGCTTACACTGCTATGAAAGATAGGTGAATACGTGCAATATATGTAGGTCAATACGTGCAAAATATGGTTGAATACATGCTTTTGTGCCTATGTGGACTACGTGCTTATGTGTTTCTGTGATTCTGTGGATTTTGTGCCTACGTGATTTTGTGCTTTGATGTGTTCCTGTGCCTTATAAAGTAGCTCTTGTGAATTCGCTAGACTATACTAGGGTTAATCGAAACTATGTTTGAGTCTTGTGACGATGTCTGTTTGCAGACAATGTCGTCATTTGGATCACACACTACTCGCTCAGCTCGCTGCAATCACGAAGACAAACGCATCGCTGCACTAGTCGCCAAGCAAATGACGAAAGTCATCCCGCAAATTGTTAGTGAGCTGAACGAGAACGCTAGCAAGTCCTCGGAAGCGTCTAGGACTGATACTCCTAAAGCAACTTTTAGCTTCAAGCAATTCAAAGCATGCGGACCCAAAGAATTTACCGGTGAAGATGGGCCTACAACCATGTTTCAATGGTTTGATTCAATCGAAGTCACCCTGCGCCAGAGTGGCTGTCCGGAAAACCTTCGCACTGTTAACACCACCGGCGTCTTCCAATCCCGGGCTCTGTATTGGTGGACAGCCGAGAGAAACAAATGAGGGAATGATGCAGCATTTGGGCTGACGTGGGACGAGTTGAAGGACATCATGATGCAAGAGTTCTGCCCTCCCCACGAACTCCAAAAGCTGGAGGACGAGTTCTGGCATATCAAGCAGGATGGTGGAGATAACGCTGGTTAAACTGCTCGCTTCAAGGAGCTGAGTATCATCTGCCCTGGTCAAGTTACTTCTCCTGAGATTACGATCAAGAAGTATATCCGTGCTATGTCGGATTATCTCGCAGACTTTGTGCAGGCTGCGAAAATGACAACTATTGAGGAAACCTACCTGCTCGCCGCTGAGATCAACGATAAGCGAGTCAGGGCTGGTTATTTCGATAAAGCTGCCAAAAGTCTTTATCAAGTCACCGCTGCTCCCACCGCTGAAACCACCGCATCACAATCTTCAAAGTCCTCCCACCGCAAGAGAAAGAACAACAGCTCCAGCAACAAGAACTGTGCAATAATTGCCGCTCCACTCCAAGCCGTGCCAGCCCAACCACAACCTCCACACCGCCAAGTAGCAGCGCCTGTGGTCAATGCACCACCTGCCAAGCGTGCATACACTGGACCACACCCTCTCTGCCCTACTTGTACTTATCATCACCCGGTTGGAATCACATTCTGATTCTGCGTTCACTGCAACCTGTACAGCCACTTCACCGCTTAGTGCCATACCGGTCCTTGGCAAGCCCTAGTTCCAGCTCAAGCTCCTGCTCTACCAGTTCCGCAAGGACAACAAGCAGCTCCTGCACACGCCGCTCACGCAAGAGCTTGATTTGCGTGTGGTGATCCCACCCAATTCGCAAACGTCTGCCCCAACAGAGTGGTTAATCAAGAGTCGCACCAGCATCCAGCACCGCAACAGCACCAACAGCAGCAGCAGCAGCCAGCTCAGCAAGCAGCCCACTGGCGAGTCTTTAACATCAACGCCCGCCAGGCTCAGGCAGACAACAACGTTGTTAATGGTACGTTTCTCGTAAATGGTATATATGCTTCGTGTTTATTTGATACTGGAGCCGATAACTGTTTTGTATCGTTCAAATTCAAAAGGCTCCTAAACTGTAAACGCGTTAACCTCCCATCAACATTCGACGTAGAAGTTGCCACTGGAAGAACCATCACAGTTAGTTCCATTTTGCATGACTGTACTCTCGATCTCAACCGTCACGTTTTCCCGATCAATCTCATCCCGATGCAACTTATTAGCTTTGATGTCATAGTAGGTAAGGATTTCCTTCGGGAGAATCATGCTGAAGTTGTTTGCTTCGATAAAATGATTCGTTTCTCTCTCGCGAACGGTGATCAATTGTGTGTTTATGGCGAAGTCGCTTCGAAGAAGTTGCAACTCATGCCGTGTGTCCAAGCTGGCAAGTATCTCCGCAAGAAATACCAAGCTTTCTTGGCACATATCGTAGTAGCGGAGGAAAAGGAAGTTAAGGCAATAGACAAGGTGCTTGTGGTTCGTGATTTTCCTAGAGTCTTTCCCGACAATTTACCTGGTTTACCTCCCACTCGTGATATCGATTTCCTAATCGACCTCATTCCTGGAGCAAATCCTGTTGCTTGAGCGCCTTATCGTCTCGCTCCTTTTGAAATGCGTGAACTCTCGAGTCAGCTCCAGGAACTGCTTGATAAAGGCTTTATTCGCCCTAGCACCTCTCCTTAGGGCGCGCCTATCCTTTTCTTCAAAAGAATGACAGATCGTTCTGGATGTGCATCGATTACAGAGAGTTGAATAAGCTGACTATCAAGAATCGCTATCCTCTACCCCAAATCGACGATTTATTTGATCAGCTACAAGGTGCTACGTGTTTCTTGAAGATCGATCTATGCTCAGGCTATCACCAACTACGGATCCAGGAGGAAGATATACCTAAAACCGCTATTCGAACCCGCTATGGTCACTAGGAGTTTGTTGTCATGCCTTTTGATTTGACTAACGCTCCCGCAGTCTTTATGGATCAAATGAATCGCGTGTGTAAACCCTTTCTTGACCACTTCGTCATCGTGTTCATCGATGATATCCTGATCTATTCCAAGTCAAAAACCGATCACTCGCAACATCTACGTTTGGTTCTTAAGTTACTCCAGGGAAACCGCCTCTATACCAAGTTCTCCAAGTGCGAATTCTGGCTTGAGGAGGTTCAATTCCTCGGAGACATCGTCAATAGTCAAGGAATTCATGTCGATTGATGTGTGTAAAATGCAACATATAAATTACATCAAATGAGGCATAAAACTAACCATTTTTTAGTACTAATGTTGGAAAAAGTGTGCTTTTGTATTCCTTTTGTATTTTCAGGGTTAAATGAGCGTAAATGAACAAAAGAAGCAAAAATACAGCTAAATTTAACACAAATACAAGAAAAGGAATAAACGTCGCATGCCCGACCCCTCGACAACATCTTCCCAAGCAAAAACAAAACATCAGAAGGCTGAACACACCCCATGCCCAGCGGACACGGGGGCGTGCCCAAGTGTCTGCAGAAAAGACAAAAGCATAGAAGCTTTTATTTCCCAAAACGGGGGTGTGCCCAGCTCCACACGGCCGTGGTGAACGCTAAGATTCGCGGAATCCAAGAAAATCTTGATAGTACAGATACGCTTCTGCACACGGGGCCGTGCCCAGCGGACACGGGGGCGTGATCAACTAATACAGACAAACTCAATTAAATGAAGAAAGAGAAAGTGGATGGACACGGGGCCGTGCCCACTGGACATGGAGCCGTGTCTGGGCTTCTGTGCAGGCTATAAATAGGGGTGCATGGTTCATTTCAAAGACATCTCTTGACAAACCACATCTCTCCCACTTCACCCACACTCCACCACCATCATCCATCATCCATCATAGAGTGTGTGTAGTAGTCTCGGTATCCAAGATTGATAGTAAGAGTTCTTGACAATCAAAGGCCATGTTTGCCTAAATCTCTTACATCACTTGGTGAAGACAAGCATTTAGTGTAATACTTTTGTTTTTTAATCTTTTCATACTTTTTATTTGGTTTTGTATTAATGACTTTAATAACTAGTTTCTTATGTTGAAGGTGAAACTTACTTATCATTTGTCCGTGGTGTCTTGCCGTTATTTTACTGTCTATATAAAATAAAAGATTTACACCATTCATATCTTCACGGTCTATATGGAGATATGTTGGCTACCTGGTCGGGGGTTAAGAGAATGGTTTGGTAAGGTTCTTGCCTTATTTAGTGTATAGATCCTGCAAGGACCAGGGTCAAGCTTATTAGGACCTCCTTCAATACCCACTGGTATTGGATGGCGGGGGTGCGAATGACTTGATCCCCTCATATGTAAACTACTATTAATACATTAACCCGGCTACTTGGGATTGTATCTCTGCTGACTCAAACACCTTAGCCGAGGGTAACGTCACCTTCAAAAGAGGGGCCTACCAAATTACGCATTAATAACTTAATTAATTATCTTCCAATATTCCAACCCTTTAGGATTGTATCCTTGCTGACTCAAACTACTAGGTTGAGGGTAACGTCACCTTCAAAAGAGGGGCCTACTATTATAACTAAGATAATATCTTAAAAAGTGCAAAAGTGCGGAAAACATCAAAGGTTACACTAAAGGCGAGTCGGATCCAAGTGATTCATCTTGTCTATCTGTTTTATTTTATTTTTATTTTTCAGCATTTTTAGTTAATTATTATTTTCATGTTTAAAACTTTTTTCTAACATTTTGATTTGATTAGACGTTGAGGATAAACCGGTACTTAAAGCTCTTGTGTCCTTGGACGACCTCGGTATCTTACCAACGCTATACTACGCTCACGATGGGTGCACTTGCCCATATGTGTGTTTAGTGTTTGTAAAATGTCGTGTTATAAATTTAAAACTTGACTAAAGTGTTTAAAAGGGCTAAAAATATACGTTAAAAACTATATAACACTTGACATGCATCAAGTTTTTGGCGCCGTTGCCGGGGACACAAGGATTTTAAGAAAGCTTAAAATCGACGGCCTAATTAGTTTTTCAAAACCTTTTTAAAAACGCGCGCATTTTACTGCATTTTAGTTAGTTTCTGCATTTACAGTAGGTTGAACACGGGCCGTGTTCATTGAACACGGGGCCGTGCTGCACATTTTTTTTAAAAAAACTCCCAGATACAGAGTCTGAACACGGGGTCGTGCTCACTGAACACGCCCCCGTGCTACACAAAACCAGTCACTTTTATTAAAATTCCCAGATACAGAACCTGAACACGGGCCCGTGCTCACTGAACACGAGGCCGTGTCCAGCCTCTATTTCCGTTTTTATTCTTTTTTCTATTCCAAGACTCTGTTTTGGTCTGTTGAGTGATTCTTATGGATCAATACTCAGGAGATTACAACTACCACTATGAGGAGGATAATTATAGGGAAGACTATTGCACCATTTGTGGTAACCCTCATTCGGTACAATATTGTGACCTCTTTGAGCCATCCACTTCATACACCTACTATGAGGAGCCCAGGTACGAACCGTCAACTTCATACACATCCTATGAAGACCCAAGGTATGAACCTTCTCCCTCATACTTATATTTTGATGAACCAATGTATGAGCCTTCATACTCATACTTTGAGGAACCAAGATATGAGCCACCACCTTCATATGCTTATTATGCGGAACCATGGCGTGAACAACCCACCTCATATGAGTATTATGACGAACAAAGTTACGACCCTTATCCATCATATACTTACAATGAAGAACAATGGTGTGAACCATCTACTTCATATGAGTATTATGAGGAACCAAGGATCGAACATCCGGATTCAAGCTTTGAGGATCCAGATCCTTACTCTATCACCCACATAGCCGATAAGATAATAGAACACATTAAAACTATCGAGCGCTGTATTAAAGAAGCCCGCGCAAGGGAAGATGAGTCCTGCGCAAGGGAAGAATTAACTTGTAATAAAAAAGAGATAGTTGAAAATGTAAAAATGGAAGAACAAGTAAGTGAAAAGCCGACACATGAGTTAAACAACGAAAAAGATGAGTCCGTTAACGTTAAAATTCAAGAAGAGTCTAATTTTAAAGAAATTAATCTCTTGTCACCTTCTTTCGGAAATCATTGTTTAGTACCCACTCATGCTAAGTTTTTAGGGTTATTGGATTTTATCACCCCCAACTATGGGCCTTTGGCCGTTGCCACCCGCAACTAACACTTTGACACCCGGCACCCCCAACTTGACTTTTTGTTTGTGCTGGCACCACCCAGTTAAATCTTCGCTAACTAGGTTTGTTTTTTATCTGACGTGGCGCGGACTTAATTATATGGACAGATTATGTGGCGAATACGTGGCACATTGTGTCCATATAAAGTTAAATCTGGTATTTTTGATACCTCCCACCGCACACCACCCCTTTCTCCATTGCCACCACCGCCACCATTAACCTCCACTGCCACCATCAGATTTGTCAAAATTTTGTTGAAATCGACTCGATCTACTAGTTGTTGTTGAAATTTTGTTGAAATCGACAGCATCCCATTGTCGGAAAGTCTTGTGGCGGCGGATCTAGGGGTGGTTGTTGAAATTTTGTTGAAATCGACTCACATCACCACCATCTACGACCGATGAAAACGACGTTGATGTCATCGATGACGAAGAAGAGGACGATTCTACGTCCTCCGTCGCTGGTGAAGTTGCCGTTGCAGGTATCGCCAGAGATACTCAAAACCGAATGTTCTTACGTCCAAACATTAAAGGTCTCGTTATGCAGGGTAAAGATACTTAAAAAAAATCTGCTTCAGGGGCCACTCTGCACGATAATGACCTAATATAAATTCATTATCTTTCATATACGCAGGTAACGAGTGGTATTCAACCAACTGATATTTCACATTTTTCCACAATTTCTTCCCTTTTGTTAACCCCACATCCCCCAGTTGCTCATAATCAGATTCAACACCACTCTGTTTTCCCATTCCTGCAAAATCACAAAATTGGACCTAAATTGTTACAAAAAAATGCAATTCGATGTGAAAATTGTTAAAAGGGGAAGAAACAAAGAAACCCATCTTTAAATTTGGGGAAATTAAGGTTACGTGACGTATACACAATTGATGCTATTCGGAAAATTAACCAAAATTACATGAAATTTCTGGAAATTAAACGGGGGTATTCAATAATGGTTCCGATTTGGGATTTGTGGGATGAATTTCAGGAATTAGAGCCAAAATCAAGTGAAATTGTAACAAATTGTTGTTTTCTTGGTGAGGACGAAATGTGGGGTGAAAACAGAGAATATTTCAGAAATCAGAGGCGGATTGAGCTAGAATATGATTGTGAAATCAAGAAATGAATATAAAATTTATGAACTGCCAAGAAATTCGACATGTAATCAGGTCCAACTCATCAACTATGTGCCACGTCGGACAAAAAACAAACCCAGTTAGTGGAGATTTAACTGGGTGGTGCCATTGCAAACAAAAAGTCAAGTTGGGGGTGCCGGGTGTCAAAGTGTTAGTTGCGGGTGGCAACGGCCAAAGGCCGATACTTGGGGGTTATAAAATCCAATAACCCAAGTTTTTAAAAGAGTTAAACACTGTAGGATCGTGTGCAGACCCGAGATGAGTCGATCAGAGGTATTCTACTCAAAATGAAAGGCGGAAACAGACATAATGAGTTGAATTCAGCTAGATATCACTTAAACTGTCTTTTATATTGATCTGGTAACAATTACAAGTCTGTAGACACTTCGACAGAGCTTTGCCGTCGGAAACACTCTAGATAATTTTGTACCAAATGAATCAGACACACACATATATATAGGCATTGTAATTTTGCATGGCCATTGCTTCCGCATTATCAGAAGTCCCGGGATAATACCCCAGAGATCACTGAGCATAAAGACCTAGTATCTCAGAAAGAGGGACATTTCAAACAAGATTTCGGGGGTTACCCATATATCCGAGAGATGTTTCCCCATGATATAAGCAAGTTTGAAATTTAGGTTTATATCTCGTCACAATCTACTAAATGTGCAAAAACCTACTGACAAATCATCAGTGAGACCGTTTATCACCTTCTTAACTTTCCATTTCTTTAGCATGTTGTGATCGTCCACTGATGTACTATCATTTCCTCTTCTTTGACACAAAACCCATTTTTCATTTTATCATGTTTTTTACTTTTTCAAATTTTCAAATGTTTTTGGATTTTCTAGAAATCTTACTCCCCCTAAAATGCAAACACATTAAAAGAAATTTGAAAATAAACTATACAAGTACATTGACAACCGATATCGAATCGCTTCAATTCGCCATCCACTTGGCATAAACAATCAGAACTCCCCCTCACAACAAACTATTTTCCCATTGTGTTATCAAAACACTTAAGTTTGTTTTAATCAAATGGTTTTTTCGGAAAATAAGTTTTGTTGATTAATTTTACCATTTGTAGGTTAAGGATTCATCATCTTGCTCTTCAAAATACCATGTGTAGGAAATCAGATACAACTTAATGTCCCTGATTTACCACTTGTAAGTGAAAACCTCTTCAACCACTTTCAGGTTTATTTATCAACCCAAACCACTTGTTAATCAAAATATAACAATATAAAGATATCACCTGCAAATTTACCAACCAAACATTTCAAGAATGATGCCGATTCCTGCTCCGCTCTTACCAACCTGGAAGCTCCGGCAAGTCATACTTTTACATATGAAAAATTGACATCCAAGCTTCACCAAACTTGGATGTTTCTTCCTCACCTGCACTTGCACTTGGGTAAAATGTTGCTTTCTTTGTTTCATAAAAATCTTTTACCCCTTTCACTTTACCCTCAACCATTTTTCCAAAAATCTTTTTCACATTCCCATTAAATGCTTTCTCAACATCAAATTCTTTCTTCTCAGAATAGAATTGATCTGAGATCTCAACCTTTCCAACTTTTGATTTAAAATTTTCAGCCCGCAATGTTGGAAAATTGACTTCATCCATTGGCGGTACTGATGTTTCAATTTTTAGCTCAACTCGTGGCTCATCTGACTTTGTGGAGTTAGATTCATTGCGAAGAACCTTCTTAACCACCCACACTTGGTTGTCCTTAGCTTTCTTTTTATAAAAATGAGTCTTTGAGCATTCACCAACATCATATGTTGAATTTTCAAAAATTTTAAAATTTTCCGTTGGTACTTCTTTTCCTTTAAGTTTCTCAGAGACTTCCTGTTTTGTCTTTGATGCTTGATAACAGTTCCATGCAATGTGACCAGCTTCATTGCACTTGTAACAGGTTCTTGTCTCCTTTCGTTGATTAGTTCCATTCTTCACATTCTCTTGCTTCTTGGCTAGGAAATCTCTGTTTGATTGCTTCCAGAATGGGCTTTTTGCTTCTTCTTCCGAGCTTGTTCCTGAAACAAATGTCATTTTTGATTTAAAATCTCGGACATATTTTTCATTTTTATAATTTTCTGGTGGAATAAAACCTAAACCTTTATTTTTGAAATTACCGTTATGGTTTGTTTTCTTTTGAAAACCAGAACCAGAACCGTAACCTTTTTTCTTGTTTAACCGTTGTTGAACTCTTTAAGTGTACTTTTTAGGTTTTTTAATAAGATTTACATCTTTTATTTCAGAAATGTTAATTTCTGTTAATTTGAAAACCTTTTTGATATTTTCAATTTGAACACTTCTTATTGGAAATTCCTCATCAGAATATAATTTGTCTGAATCAATCAATGTATATGCCACTTTGATTGCTTCGTCATTCAAATTTGATTTTGATAACATGAATTCTTTATTGTACACCCGTTTAACTGACGAATTTGAACTGTTGACCGACGAACTCGAACATTTGACGAACGAACTCGAACTTCCAGACTCGGACTTTGACTCAGACTCCTCATCTTTATCCAACACCTGATCGACCACCTTTTTTATTAACTCGGACTCATGATCAGTGTCAGACGATGTAAAAACGACGTCAATGTTTTCTGGTAATTCATCGGTTATATCGGACTTTAATTTTATATTGACTGCCTTTTCGACTTGTTCCTCATTCGGTTTTCTAGGAGAATATCCTTCCCAAATCGGAGGCAGACACTTGTTATAACTAACACTCTGTTTCTTACCAGTATCCTTCTTGTTAGTCTTCTCATCGTCTTTAAATGCTTCAAAACCTGCAACAGTTGGATAAATTCGATCAATGAGATAATCAGAACTAGAATAACTTTGCAACAAACGTCTGATTCTCTCATTCTCAATCTTTTCATTTTCCAACTCCCGCTGCATCTTTGCATACTCCTCAATGTAGTGATTTATTGCTTTTTGCTTCGTCATCATCACAGAATTCATCATAGTCAATGCATCTTCTCTTTCAGAATTTGTCTTTTGAAGACCAGTTACAGTTCTATTCAATACATCATATGACTCCTTCACATAGTTAAGATTGAACAATAATTGTTCTTTCATCTTTTCAAGCTCAATCAGCTTCTCATCTTTTTCAGCACATTGCTTGCAAGATTCCAAACACTTTGAACAAGGCTTGATGACTTCTACAATCTTTTCAACTTCGATTATTTTCTCCTCTTCAACAACTTTTTCAGTCTCAATCACCTTTTCTGTTTCAACCATCTCCTCAGCAACAATTTTAATTTCTTCATTTCGAACAGTCTCTTCTTCTTGAGCAACTCTTTCACTCTTCATTTTCTTTTGTTCTTTTTCTGCTCGTCTCTCTTTCAGTTTCTCCAAGAGATCTGCAAAATAAAATTAAAAGTTTTCAGGAGACAGATGAGTTTTTGCAACATTAATATGTCTTTCTTCCTCATCATCACCACTATCATCAGTTGGTGATTGATCGAAATCTATTGTCTTCTCAGAACTATCATCTGAAGAACAAGAATCAGATGATGTTTGATCAACATCAGTTGCTTCTTGTGAACTTGCATCAGATGAAACAAATTCTTCTTCTTGATTCTTCTCATGAACCCCAATCGCTTTCATCCATTCTGTAAACAAATTGGGTTCTTGAATTATCTTTGCAATGAAGGCTTTAAAATTCCCATTCTCATCCGCAAACCTATCCCAGCTGAATCCTTTAGGTAATTTTTCATCATCTTGGTTTATTAAACATGCTTTACCATCGGCTGAAATATATTTGTCCCAATTGAAATTTGTTGAAGATTTTTCATCATCTTGATTAACGATACCATAATAAGCTTTCTTGTTAGCATCTTCAATCATTTTTCCATGTGCAGTTTGTGTTTCCTTTTGTTGATATGGTTGATGAGCAACTTGTTCATATATGGCTTTCCGATAGTAGTCATCTTTTCCAAAAGGATTCTTTGCTCCACTAGCCTCTTGATTTTTGCATTCTCTTTTGAAATGACCTTTCTCCCTACATCGAAAACAACTAACTTTAGATTTATCAAAACCGAAAGTAGACACATGTGCATCCAGAAAATCATTTCTCCCTGTGATCATTTTAAACTTTTCTGCTCTCCTTAAGACACTAGCTAGACACCATTTGATGTCCATGAGCTCCATCTCTTCAGCGTCTATCTGATCGTAATACTCTTTCGTCAGCATAGGATTTCCGATCCTTCCTGCAACCAAACCTTCATAGGATTGTAGCATAGTTGCAAGTAACGCCATGTGATCCTTTGCAATCTCTTCAGAAAAACTTTGACCATCTGGAAGATTCAATGCAATGTTGCACTGTATCACACAACCATTTCCACTTTTTGAACTTTGAGAATGAAAACTTGCAGTTGAACTTTTTGGATTAACACTTGGATATAAAGAAAATCCACTACTGCTATTTGGACTTTGTTCAACATTTTCTGAAGAGTTTCCAGCACTAAAAGCAGTTTGAATTTTCGGACTCTTTTCAACCTCTTGAACATTGCCTTTGTAATACATTTTTACATCTTGTTGATTACTTGGATTATTCATCCTTGCAATGTTTTGCTGTTCAAGATCTTGACCCTCAATCTTATCGATGAACTGAGAGATCGTCAAACCATCATATACTCCGGTGTTCTTTAAGATCATCAAAAATGTACCCCACTCTTTCTGAGGTAATGCATCAGCTAATTTGTCGACCCATTCCTCTCGTTCTTTGGTTATGCTTAGCAACGACATAGAACACACTAAGTGGCAGTATCTTTCAATTAGTTTCTTTGTATCTTCTCCTGGAAAACTTGTAAATAGATCAAATTCTTTCTTAAGCAGTGCCTTTTTTACTTTTGATCATCTTCTCACTTCCCTCAAATTTAATTTTAAGAGCATCCCAAATTGATTTTGAAGTTTTGTCATGTTGAAGCAATATAAAGATGTCTTCTTTAATAGCTTGCTGAAGTAGACTAATCATCATCTTTTCAGCTCTGTACATGTCTCGTTCTTTGTCATTGAATCAAAGATTTCTTTCTCAACTTGCAAATAAGTACGTGGTATAACATACTTCTTCAAAATACACTCCCAAGATCTCAAATGGTTTGCTTGAACCCAGTTTTCAAACCGATCTTTCCAACCGTAATACTCCTCAATGCTTATTAGCTTCGGGGGTTTTTGCGTAGTTCCCGTCTCATTTTCCAAGTTCATGTTTTGAGCAATAGTAGCCGGAGTAGTCGGGGATGTTGCAAAAGTGTTGTAAAATTCTTCACTCATGATTCCGTAAACTTTTTCTCAAACCAGATAATTTCAAGAAAAATTAAGGCTTCAAACTTTCCAAGCGAGATAACACCTTCAAGTGAAATAACCTGCAAACAACTTCAAGCAAAATCAGCAATTCAAACAAAATTAGACCCTTTGGAACGAAATAAGTGATTTCGTACGAAATTACAAACTGATTTCGTGCAAAATACCAAACCTGAAGTAATTTCATGCGAAATTACACAAACACAGTAATTTCGTGCGAAATTAACAGCGATTTCGTGCGAAATTAATCAAAAGATGTAATTTCATGCGAAATTAAGAGACTATTTCGTGCGAAATTATGCTGATGTCATTTTTTCCGAACTGATTTTCAAGCGAAATTACAAATATTATTAGTTTTAGATCAAATTACGGTCCAATTCTCTCAAGACTTTGTTAAAACACTGTTTTGCTAGTGTTGTGAAAAATTCAGGACATTTTCACCGTGAAAACTTGTTCAATTGAGAAAAAAAGGTGTAGAAGTAAGAAAATGAGATGAAATCAAGCTGAAAACTTCAGAACTCCTCCTCCTGAGCTCTGATACCAATTGTAGGATCGTGTGCAGACCCGAGATGAGTCGATCAGAGGTGTTCTACTCAAAATGAAAGGCGGAAACAGACATAATGAGTTGAATTCAGCTAGATATCACTTAAACTGTCTTTTATATTGATCTGGTAACAATTACAAGTCTGTACACTTCGACAGAGCTTCGTTGTTGGAAACACTCTAGATAATTTTGTACCAAATGAATCAGATACACACATATATATAGACATTGTAATTTTGCATGGAATTACACTTGTAATTTCGTGCGAAATTAACATCTTAATTTCATGCGAAATTACCTATGTAATTTCGTGCGAAATTACCTACATACATACTTTTCTCGTTTTACGTGCCCTGATCTATCTAATACAATCAAGACTCGATACAAGACGAAGTCGACAGACGCATGCACCAACAAACACTAACACTAAAATTGACGAAACGGTAAGCATTAAGTTAACAAATGATCAAACTACGCTAATAAAAGAAGATCCATTTGAAATTAACATTACACCGGTTCCATGTTTCTTTCAAAATTCCTTTATTAGTAATATTACAATTGATAAAGATCTTTGTGTTAATATAATGCCAAACTACATTTTCGAAAAATTAAGTATTGGTGATTTTTCTCCACTTCAAATACCCATTTTTCTATCTAATCGAAAAGCAATAAAATCAATAGGGATAGTTGAGGATGTGTTGGTCCAAACCAATCAAATGGTAATCTCAACCGACTTCGTCATCCTTGATGACGCTCCACTAGTGTTGGGACGACCTTTTGTAAAGACCCAGGAAGCTTTGAAAATCGGAAGTATAACAATCTACCCATTCAATTAGGTGCATTCAAAAGCTGTGTCGATCTTGAACGATCAATGAAATATCCAATCGGCAATGACGACCCCCTAATTGAAGATGAGCCAGAACCACCCGATATGGTGGGTCTAGCCAAGGACCCTTATAAATGTGGCGCACCACAGAGGCATTCCGCGGAACTATCCTTAGTTTTAGATTAGTTTAACTTTTATGTTTTCTATTTTAGTTTTTATTTTCAGGAATAAAGCTCACTCGAAATGGTGAAGGTTACTAAGGGAAACTTGAACCCACACCCCATGCACAAAAACAGAGCCTCCAGACAATTTTTCTTCATTATAGCAAGCTCAGCACGGGGCCATGCTCAACCCAACACGCCCCCATGCCTGAGGTTCTGTAGAAAATGCCCAGTTCAGGTAACTGGACACGGGGCCGTGCTCACTGAACACGCACCCGTGCCCAGCCTTCTGTTTAAATTTGATACTCGCAGTCTGACCACGGGGTCGTGCTCAACCCACCACACCCCGTGTTCAGCTACCCAGTAACATAAAATCTTGTTTTTAACCCACCTTTACACATTCAATCAACATAAAAACTTATTTTTGAGACACATTGAGGACAATGTGTAATTTAAGTGTGGGGGGGGGGGGATGCTAAACCTTGATGCGTGTGAAATGTCGTATAGTTTTTAATGTATATTTTAAGCCCTTTAACACTTTTTAGCCAAGTTTTAAATTTATAAAACACGATATTTACTAACACTAAACACACATATGGGCAAGTGCACCCATTGTGAGCGTAGTATAGTGTTGGTAAGATACCGAGGTCGTCCAAGGACACAAGAGCTTTAAATACCGGTTTATCCTCAACGTCTAATCAAATCAAAAGTTGAGAAAAATGTTTTAAACTAGAAAATAGAAACTAACTAAAATGGTGAAAAATAAAATAAAAATAAAAACAGATAGACAAGATGAATCACTTGGATCCGACTCGTGTTTAGTGTAACCTTTGATTATTTCCGCACTTTTGCACTTTTTAAGAGATTATCTTAGTTATTGTTGTAGGCCCCTCTTTTGAAGGTGACGTTACCCTCAACCCAGTAGTTTGAGTCAGCAACAATACAATCCTAAAGGGTTGGATTATTGAAAGATAATTAATTAAGTTATTAATGCATAATGTGGTAGGCCCCTCTTTTGAAGGTGACGTTACCCTCGACTAAGTAGTTTGAGTCAGCACGGATACAGTCCTAAGTAGCCGGGTTAAAGTTTTAATAGTAGCTTACATATGAGGGGATCAAAGAGTTTGGACCCCCGCTATCCAATACCGGTGGGTATTGAAGGAGGTCCTACTAAATTTGACCCAGGTCCTTGCAGGATCTATACACTGAACAAGGCAAGACTCTTACCAAACCATTCCCGAAACCCCGACCAGGTAGCCAACATATCTCCATATAGACCGTGGAGATATGAATGGTGAAAATCTTTTATTTTATATAGACCGTAAAATAATGCCAATACACCACGGACAATGATAAGAAAGAATCACCTTCAACATAAGAAACTAGTTATTAAAGTCATTAATACATAACCAAATAAAAAGTGCGAAAATATTAAAAATAAAAAGTATTACACTAGACACTTGTCTTCACCAAGTGATGTAAGAGACTTAGGCAAGCATGGCCTTTGATTGTCAAGAACTCTTACGATCAATCTTGGATCCTGAGACTACTCACACACTCTATGATGGATGATGGTGGTGGATGATGGTGTTGTGATGGTGGTGGTGGGTGGGTGAAGTTTGAGAGAGGTGGTGTGCCAAGGGATGGTTTGCAAATGAGCCAAGCACCCCTATTTATAGCCTGAACAGAAGCTCGGTGATGTGCGTGTAGTGTTATATATATTAGGTGTATATTTGAAGCCCCTTTAACACTTATTTTTAGCCAAGTTTTAAATTTATAAAACACGATATTTTACTAACACTAAACACACATATGGGCAAGGGCACCCAT
Organism: Helianthus tuberosus; assembly: GCA_030545235.1. Classification (NCBI taxonomy): domain Eukaryota; kingdom Viridiplantae; phylum Streptophyta; class Magnoliopsida; order Asterales; family Asteraceae; genus Helianthus; species Helianthus tuberosus. The sequence continues at coordinate 54,896,697 of CM060389.1, read as the reverse complement.
CGTGAGCGTAGTATAGTGTTGGCAAGATACCGAGGTCGTCCAAGGACACAAGAGCTTTTAGTACCGGTTTATCCTCAACGTCTAATCAAAATAAAAAGTTTAGAAAAATGTTTTTAAACTAAGAAAAATAAAAACTAACTAAAATGCTGAAAATAAAAAATAAAAATAAAAACAGATAGACAAGATGAATCACTTGGTTCTGACTCGTATCTAGTGTAACCTTTGATTATTTCCGCACTTTTGCACATAATTAAGAGATTATCTTAGTTATTGTAGTAGGCCCCTCTTTTGAACGTGACGTTACCCTCACCCCAGTAGTTTGAGTCAGCAAGGATACAATCCTAAAAGGGTGGATTATTGGAAGATAATTAATTAATTTATTAATGCAATATTATGGTAGGCCCCTCTTTTGGAGGTGACGTTACCCTCGACTAAGTAGTCTGAGTCAGCAGGGATACAGTCCTAAATAGCCGGGTTATAGTATTAATAGTAGTTAACTTATGAGGGGATCAAAGAGTTTGGACCCCCGCCATCCAATACCGTTAAGTATTGAAGGAGGTCCTACTAAATTTGACCCAGGTCCATTGCAGGACCTCTAAACGCTGAACAATGGCAAGACCTTTACCAAACCGTTCCCTTAACCCCCGACCAGGTAGCCAACATACCTCCATATAGACCGTGGAGATATGAATGGTGAAAATGTTTTATTTTATATAGACAGTAAAATAATTTCAAGACACCACGGACAAACGATAAGGAAAGATCACCTTCAACATAAGCAACTAGTTATTAAAGTCATTAATACAAAACCAAATAAAAAGTGCAAAAGATTAGAAATAAAAAGTATTACACTAGACACTTTGTCTTCACCAAGTGATGTAAGAGACTTAGGCAAACATGGCCTTGATTGTCAAGAACTCTTACGATCAATCTTGGATCCCGAGACGACTCACACACTCTACGATGGACAATGGATGATGGTGGTGGATGATGGTGTTATGGTGGTGGTGGGTGGTGGGTGAAGTGTGAGAGAGGTGGTGTGCCAAGGGATGGTTTGAGCTTGAGCCAAGCACTTCTATTTATAGGCTGAACAGAAGCTTGGGCACGGCCCCGTGTCCAGTGGGCACGGCCCCGTGTCCACATCTTCTCTTTCTTCATTTAATGCAGCTTTGTCTTATTAGTTGACCACGCCCCCGTGTCCGCTGAGCACGACCCCGTGTGCAGAAGAATATTTGTACTATGAAGATTAGCCTGGATTGTGCGAATCTTATAGTTGACCACGCCCCCGTGTCCGCTGAACACGGCCCCGTGGTGGGCAATAGAAGCTTCTACCACTTTGTCTTTTCTGCTGTCACTTGGGCACGCCCCCGTGCTGGCTGAGCACGGGGCGTGTTCAGGCTTCTGATCTCTTGTTTTGCTTGGGAAGATGCTGTCGTGGGGTCGGGCATGTCACATCTTGTCCCTTTTCTTGTATTTATGTTAGATTTTGATGTCTTTTTGCTTCTTTTGTTAATTTGAGCTCATTTAATCCTGAAAATACAAAAGGAAGACAAAAGCACACTTTTTCCAACATTAGTACTAAAAAAGGGTTAGTTTTATGCCTCATTTGATGAAATTTATATGTTAATATTTGAACACATCAAATACCCCCACACTTGAATCTTTGCTTGTCCTCAAGCAAAACTCTTTAATATGTGGCTATTACACTCCCAAATGGAATGGGTAGAGAAGAAGGTTTTTGGGCTTGTCGTAGAGTGTCGGGATTTCCAAGATTCTTTATTAAATTTTATTTTTATTTATTTACAATCCTATTCGTCATGATTTATTTAAAACTTTTCATAAGAGAAATTACTTATTAGGGCATTACATGCCTTTGTAAAATTCTATTTATATACAAGTTCACATACTTCACGGGGAACACTCAACACTCGGCCGATAATGTATTTTTGTGGATCACTCGAGAGCGGAATGGAACTTACTCCTACCATAGGCTTGCCAAGCAATCAATCCTCCTCCTTTTTAACTTATATACCTTTGTAAATATCAAGAGGACTTTGTGGGTAAATGGTTAGGCTTGGGTTAAAGGTAGGTGGTTGGGTTGGTGGTTAGCGGTTAGTAAAAAAAAGCGAAAAGCGTAACAAGTGTCGGTTTTCGTAAGACTTTCTATTTTTCGTAACTTTTATTTTGATGAAGCTATTTATTCAAACAAAGTTATTTTTGATGAACTTGTTTGTTTATTTTCTTTTGCTTCATCACCAACACAAAATATAATTTTTTTTTTGAAGTCATACGAAAAATCGAACTCGTTACTAAAACAAAGGGGTAAAAATGAAAAAGGTTTTGGTGGGTAAAATGGTGTTTGGCTTGGGTTATGAAATGAAAAGGTTTAGGCTCAAAGGGGCTAACTAGGGGGATTTTGGGTAGGTGGTAAAAAAAAGAAAAATAATGGTGTAGAAAATAAAAAGGGGTTAGTCCTAATGCCTCCATCATTTACTTACTTGGGTTTAAGTTGGTAAGGACTGGGAATGTATCGTCATGTCAAGTTCTAGAGTCGTAAGAACCAAGCGGCTATTCACACAAGAAACAAAAATGAGCAATTAGTTCTAATGATATGTAATTGTATGCTCAATAAAGGCTCAAAACTCACTTTTGTGGGAATGGGTTTTTATGTGATCAAGTATATATAATCAAATTTTAACTAAGCTTGTCATGCCTTTTCATAATTTTCTTATGTTGGTTCTTTTTATCACGACGCTATCGGTTGTAAATTCGTAAAAATATAACCTTTTTGAGAACTTGAATTTCCCGAGTTAAACCTAGACAAAAAAAATGAAAATTTTTGAAAAAAATTTGGGGTGATTAGCGGTTCCAATAGAGTTTTGTGTAAGGCTTGTATTTAGGACTTGCAAGATTCAAGGTTTTAGCATCCCCCCACACTTAAATTACACATTGTCCTCAATGTGTCCCAAAAATAAGTTTTTCAGTTGATTGAATGTGTAAAAGGTGTGAAAAAGCAAAAATTTTGTGTTACTGGGCGCTGAACACGGCCCCGTGTTATCCGGGCACGGCCCCGTGTTCAAGTGCCAGTAACAAATTTTAAACAAGAGAAACAGAAGTCTGGACACGGGGGCGTGTTGGGTGAACACGGCCCGTGTCCAGTTACCTGAACTGGGTCTTTTTCTGCAGACAGTGCAGCACGGGGCCGTGTTGGGTGGACACGGCCCGTGCCGAGCTTACTGTAAATGAAAAATTTTGTCGGACGGTTCTGTTTTCCTGTATAGAGTGCTGGTTCAAGTTTCCCTTGTATCCTTTGCCATCTCAAGTGTGTTTTATTCCTAAAAATTAAAACTAACTAGAAAACAAGAAAATTAATCTAAACTAAGGATAGTTCCGCGGAATGCCTCCGTGGTGCGCCACGTTTATAAGGGTCCTTGGCCAGACCCAAAGCCTGGTCATATGTTACCCAAGTGGGATGTATTGCATCCCATGTTACACCGTCGGAGAGCGTCATCCAAGCTTGAGTCTATGACCTTCATGTATTTGACCGGGTCTTCTTCCTCTACTTTCTTTCCACATTCAAACTTCACTTCCTCATCCCCAAACTTCAATGTTAACGTTCCGTCATTCATATCCACCACTGCTTGGGCGGTGGCTAGAAATGGCCTCCCGAGGATGAGAGGAACATCGGTGTCTTCTTCCATGTCTAGGATGACAAAGTCGGTTGGAAAAACGAAGTTGTTTACCTTGACCAGCAGATTTTCAGCGACACCTTGTGGAAATTTGACGGACCTGTCGGCGAGTTGTATGCTCATCTTTGTAGGGCTTGTTGTTCCTAGGCCGAGTCGCTTGAACATTGACGTGGGCATGAGGTTAATGCTAGCCCCAAGATCGGCTAATGCATTACAAACGGGGGACTTCCCAATCGAGCAAGGAATTGTGAAGCTCCCAGGATCGATTTTCTTTTGTGGAAGTTTGTTGAGTACCAAAGCGGAGCATTCTTCGCCTAAGTTAACTAATTGCAATGATTCAATTTTCCTTTTGTGAGTGAGGAAATCCCTCATGAATTTTGCATATTTAGGCATTTGGGTTAGGACCTCAATAAAAGGAATATTAACATGCAATTGTTTTAGTAAACTTTCGAACTTTGCGAATTGCTCATCGGTCTTTTGACGATTTAACCTACCGGGGTATGGAATTGGAGGAGTCTTGGTGGGCTCCTGATTTGGTGAAGAAGCCGTTTCTGGTTGAGGTGTAGGTGAAGTCGTGTTTTGGTGTTGACTTCCTTCAACTGGTGGTAACGGGGCATCTTCGGGACCCACGGTTCGGTTTCTCAAAGTGATGAGGTGTACTTGTGCCTTTGGGTTGGTTTCAGTATTACTCGGTAACGCGCCTTGTGGTCTCTCGGAGAAATTTTGAGCTAGTTGATTTAATTGTTTTTCATCGTTTTGAATGCTAGCTTGTTGATTTCTAAAATTCGATTCTAATTGTTGAAATCGATCCGAGTTTTTCTTTTCGGTGTCGGAGATGAGGCGAGATACGGTATCTTCAAGCCTTTCTCTTCCACCTTGTTGTTGAGAGAAATTTTGTGGTTGTTGAAAATTAGTTCGTTGGTTTTGTTGGTTACTACTATTGCCGGGATCTCTCCAACCAAGATTTGGGTGGTTACGCCATCCTTGGTTGTAGGTACCCGTTGGAGGACCCGACGGCCTAGGTCTATTATCAATGTAGTTTACCATTTCTGCTTGTTCATCTAATTCTTTCATACAACTCCAATTTTCATGTGACCCACCACACCCTTCACAAGCCATAACCGAGGCCGTTTTTGTCATTTCTAACTTTTTGATTTTCGAAGAGAGGGCCTCGATTTGGGCTTGTAAAGAGGTGCTTTCATCAACCTTATGGGCGCCCGGGGCAATAGATTTATTACCTCGGGGAGTGTGCCATTGAAAATTGGTTTGAGCAATTTCCTCAATTTGATTATATATTTCATTTAGGCGACGATTACCTAAAAGTGCCCCGGAGCTTGAATCAAGTGTCTGTCTTGTGTGTGGCAACAACCCATTGTAGAAAGTGGATACTTGTTGCCACACCGCTAGACCGTGATGAGGACACTTTCTTAGAAGCTCCTTGAACCTTTCCCAAGTTTCATATAAGGATTCCCCATCCTCTTGTGAGTATGTATTAATTTCAGTCATTAGTTTAGCCATTTTAGCAGGAGGGAAATACTAATATAGAAACTTTTGGGCTAGTTCATCCCAGGTGTTTACCGAGCCAACTGGGAGGGTGTTAAGCCAAGCCTTAGCTCGGTCTTTTAGCGAAAATGGAAACATCCTAAGGCGAATGGCGTCGTTTGATGCTCCATTGATCCGAAAAGTATCACATATCTCCAAGAAATTAGTAATATGTAGATGGGGATCCTCGTCCGCAAGCCCATGGAAGGTTGCGGAGTTTTGGAGCATTTGTATCAAATGCGGCCGAAGTTCGAAGTTGTTGGCTTCGACATTCGGTGCATTGATAGCGGCGCCGAGATTGCCTACGGTGGGCCGTAGGTAATCCATGAGGGTACGTTGGTCCGCCATTGGAAGTGGGTCCCCCGAAACTTTCTCTTGATTTTTAGCTTTAAGTCTTTTTCTGAGAAAGCGTTCGGGTTCTTCTAGGGGTTCTTTTATGTCTCTACTAGAACTGGAGCTCATGCACTACGTAGGAGGTTCAAATGCGGCACCTGGGTTCCAAGTCCTGCAATAAAAACAGAAAAGAACGTTGGTCAGAAGGTTCACCACGGCCCCGTGCTCAGTGAACACGGCCCGTGGTCAGAGATACAGTAATTGTTTCCCGGATCCCTGTTACTGGGAGTTGGACACGGCCCCGTGTTGCACCGACACGGCCCCGTGTTCAGCTCTCTGTAACTCATAAAATAAAAACTGCCAGTGATGATGCTGGGCACGGCCCGTGTCCGACCAGGCACGTCCCGTGCTGAGCTCTGCAGAAGCTGAAAAACTAAAAAAAAATCCTAAAAAAAATTGAAAAATAAGAAAAACGATTAGGCCGTTGATTCCTAACTTTCTTAAAATCCTTGTGTCCCCGGCAACGGCGCCAAAAACTTGATGTGCGTGTAGTGTTATATATATTAGGTGTATATTTTAAGCCCCTTTAACACTTATTTTTAGCCAAGTTTTAAATTTATAAAACACGATATTTTACTAACACTAAACACACATATGGGAAAGTGCACCCATCGTGAGCGTAGTATAGTGTTGGCAAGATACCGAGTTCGTCCAAGGACACAAGAGCTTTTAGTACCGGTTTATCCTCAACGTCTAATCAAAATAAAAAGTTTAGAAAAATGTTTTTAAACTAAGAAAAATAAAAACTAACTAAAATGCTGAAAATAAAAAATAAAAATAAAAACAGATAGACAAGATGAATCACTTGGTTCCGACTCGTATCTAGTGTAACCTTTGATTATTTCCGCACTTTTGCACATAATTAAGAGATTATCTTAGTTATTGTAGTATGCCCCTCTTTTGAAGGTGACGTTACCCTCACCCCAGTAGTTTGAGTCAGCAAGGATACAATCCTAAAAGGGTGGATTATTGGAAGATAATTAATTAATTTATTAATGCAATATTATGGTAGGCCCCTCTTTTGGAGGTGACGTTACCCTCGACTAAGTAGTCTGAGTCAGCAGGGATACAGTCCTAAATAGCCGGGTTATAGTATTAATAGTAGTTAACTTATGAGGGGATCAAAGAGTTAGGACCCCCGCCATCCAATACCGTTAAGTATTGAAAGAGGTCCTACTAAATTTGACCCAGGTCCATTGCAGGACCTCTAAACGCTGAACAATGGCAAGACCTTTACCAAACCGTTCCCTTAACCCCCGACCAGGTAGCCAACATACCTCCATATAGACCGTGGAGATATGAATGGTGAAAATCTTTTATTTTATATAGACAGTAAAATAATTTCAAGACACCACGGACAAACGATAAGGAAAGATCACCTTCAACATAAGCAACTAGTTATTAAAGTCATTAATACAAAACCAAATAAAAAGTGCAAAAGATTAGAAATAAAAAGTATTACACTAGACACTTTGTCTTCACCAAGTGATGTAAGAGACTTAGGCAAACATGGCCTTGATTGTCAAGAACTCTTACGATTAATCTTGGATCCCCAGACGACTCATACACTCTACGATGGACAATGGATGATGGTGGTGGATGATGGTGTTATGGTGGTGGTGGGTGGTGGGTGAAGTGTGAGAGAGGTGGTGTGCCAAGGGATGGTTTGAGCTTGAGCCAAGCACTTCTATTTATAGGCTGAACAGAAGCTCGGGCACGGCCCCGTGTCCAGTGGGCACGACCCCATGTCCACATCTTCTCTTTCTTCATTTAATGCAGCTTTGTCTTATTAGTTGACCATGCCCCCGTGTCCGCTGAGCACGACCCCGTGTGCAGAAGAATCTTTGTACTATGAAGATTAGCCTGGATTGTGCGAATCTTATAGTTGACCACGGCCCCGTGTCCGCTGAACACGGCCCTGTGGTGGGCAATAGAAGCTTCTACCACTTTGTCTTTTCTGCTGTCACTTGGGCACGCCCCCGTGCTGCCTGAGCACGGGGCGTGTTCGGGCTTCTGATCTCTTGTTTTGCTTGGGAAGATGCTGTCGTGGGGTCGGGCATGTCACATCTTGTCCCTTTTCTTGTATTTATGTTAGATTTTGATGTCTTTTTGCTTCTTTTGTTAATTTGAGCTCATTTAATCCTGAAAATACAAAAGGAAGACAAAAGCACACTTTTTCCAACATTAGTACTAAAAAAGGGTTAGTTTTATGCCTTATTTGATGAAATTTATATGTTTATATTTGAACACATCACTCGAGCATAGCCCCGTGTCCATCCTCCTTCTCTTTCTTTATTAATTGCAGTTTGTCTGCATTAGTTGACCACGCCCCCGTGTCCGCTGGGCACGACCCCGTGTGAAGAAGCGTATCTGTACTATCAAGATTACCCCAGATTCTGCGAATCTTAGAGTTGACCATGGCCCCGTGTCCGGTGGGCACGCTCCCGTGGTGGGTGATAGAAGCTTCTACAGCTTTGTGTTTTCTGCAGACACTTGGGCACACCCCCGTGCTCATTGAGCACGGGGCGTGTTCAGCCTTCTGTTCTCTTGTTTTTGCTTGGGAAGATGCTGTCGGGGGGTCGGGCATGCCACGTTTGTTCCTTTTCTTGTATTTATGTTAGATTTATGTGCCTTTTTGCTTCTTTTGTTCATTTGAGCTCATTTAATCCTGAAAATACAAAAGGAAGACAAAAACACACTTTTTCCAACATTAGTACTAAAAAGGGTTAGTTTTATGCCACATTTGATGTAATTTATATGTTGCATTTTGCACACATCAAATACCCCCACACTTGAATCTTTGCTTGTCCTCAAGCAAAACTCTTTATAATATGGCTTTACACTCCCAAATGGGATGGGTAGAAGAGAAGGTCTTTTGGGCTTGTCATAGAGTGTCGGGATTTCCAAGAGTCTTTATTAACTTTTATTTTTATTTATTTACAATCCTATTCGTCATGATTTATTTAAAACATTACATAAGATAAATTACTTATTAGGGCATAACATGCCTTTTTAAAATTCCATTTATATACAAGTTCACATACCTCACGGGGGATCACTCAACACTCGGCCGAAGATGTATTTTAGTGAATCACTCGAGAGAGCGGCATAGAACTTACTCCTACCATAAGCTTGCCAAGCAATCAATCCTCCTCCTTTTTAACTATACACCTTTGTAAATATTAAGAGAACTTTTTGGGTGAAGGGTTAGGCTTGGGTTAAAGGTAGGTGGTTGGGTTAGTGGTTAGTGAAAGGGCGAAAGACGTAAAAAGCGTCGGTTTTCGTAAGACAATTTTTTTTGTAATTTTTATTTTGATAAAGCCATTCTTCAAACAAAGTTATTTTTGATAAACTTGGTTGTTTATTTCTTTTTTTGCTTCATCATAATCATTTTTTTTATAAGGAAGTCATAAGAAAAACCGAGGTTGTTACTAAAACAAAGGGTTAAAAATAAAAAGGGTTTTGGTGGGTATAAGGGTGTTTGTTTTGGGTTACGAAATGAAAAGGTTTAGGCTCAAAGGGGTTAACTAGGGGGATTTCGGGTAGGTGGTAAAAAAAAGAAAAATAATGGTGTAGAAATAAAAAAAGGGTTAGTCCTAATGCCTCCATCATTTACTTACTCGGGTTTAAGTTGGTAAGGAACGGGAATGTATCGTCGTGGCAAGTTCTAGAGTTGTAAGAACCAAGCGGCTATTCACACAAGAAACGAAAAATGAGCATTTAGTTTAAAGATATGTATTTGTATGCTCAATAAAGGCTCAAAACTCACTTTTTGTGGGAATGAGTTTTTATGTGATCAAGTATATATAATCAAATTTTAACTAAACTTGTCATGCTGTTTCATAATTTTCTTATGTTGGTTCTTTTTATCACGACGCTATCGGTTGTAAATTTGTAAAAACATAACCTTTTTAGAACTTGAAATTCCCAAGTTAAACTTAGACAAATAAAAAAAAGGAAAATTTTTTGAAAAAAATTGGGGTGATTAGCGGTTCCAATAGAGTTTTGTGTAAGACTTGTAATTAGGACTTGCAAGATTCAAGGTTTTAGCATCCCCCCCCCCCCCCCCACACTTAAATTACACATTTTCCTCAATGTGTCCCAAAAATAAGTTTTTAAGTTGATTGAATGTGTAACAAGGTGTGAAAAAGAAAAAAAAATATGTTACTGGGCGTCTGGACACGGCCCCGTGTCGGATGAACACGACCCCGTGGTCAGAATGCCAGTAACGATAACTTACAGAAGGTGGACAAAGGGGGCGTGTCGGCTGAGCACGACCCCGTGTCTGACAAAAATCTACAGAGTTTTTACAAACAGCAGGTCTGGGGCAATGGGCACGGTGGCGTTTCGGATGGACACGACCCTGTGTAGACAATCTGCAAAGGTGAAAAACAGGTTTCTGGCTTCGGTTTTCCTTTCCCGGCTTTAGTAGCACTAATATTTAGTACTCTAAGCCTCGTATGTACCTGTTTTATCAATAAACACTACACCAAACCATAGCAAGCATCCTAACTTACCATTGTTCAAACATCCATACCACAAAGTTAAAAAAAAGAAAAATAAATGCAGAAAAGTAAAAAGAGTTGAAGGAAGTAAATTGTTCAACACACGGCACGCAGGCCGGAAATTGTTCATAAGAAAAGAGGGTTAACCTGTGGGACCTCCTAGCAGCTGCTCCTACCTCCGCTCCTCCCGCCTAGTCCATGTCATCGTCTTCATCATCATCACCTCCTCCTCCGTACCCCGCCATGTACTCCCGGATGTTCCCAATGTCATCCTGTATGTCGGAGATGTTTCTCTCAATTGCTCCGACCCGGGTGTACGTGTTGCTCGCCATGTTATAGGTGTTCCTGGTGCACATGAGGTTTTCCTGCAATAAGTCATGTAAGCTTTGAAAATTAGGAAAACCTCCTCCTTTTGAGGAGGATTGGCCCGGATCACCGTGGGGCTGGTAGTGGTATTGAGGAGGTGGTTGAAAGTGTGGAGCGTGAAGGACGAGTGCTTCTTGGGGGTTCCATGCATTCCCCTAGACTCTTTGGAAGCTAACCGTCCCGTCTTCGGCTTCAGAAATTAAGTTCATGGAGCGGCAGATGTGTATGTCCACTCTTCCCAACCATGGGCTCTTTTGGAAAGACCTGGGCATGTTCACGAAATGCTTGAAGAGACGGTATATCCACCCTTGAAGAAGATAGGGGTTGGTGGAGTAGCGAACCGGTTCCAATGCATGTTTCGGAGCAGGAGGTACGGAACATTAAGGTGGGTGCGGGTATGAATGCAATGAAGGACCACCAGATTTCTCAACCCTACAACGCCACTGCTATCTTGCCTTTGGCTAAGAGAGTAAGTGAGGACCCTATGGATGTAATGGTAAAGAGGGTCCCTCAACTTAGTGTTCTTAGTGCTGCTTGGGTTGTAGTGCCCTTCTCCTATTTGAGCCCAAGCGGCTTGGCGTTCATTTTCTGATAATTCGCGTAACCTTCCGGTGTTTTCTTCATTACCCGCATCTTCCTCCGCATACAACCCAACTATCGACCCAAACTGTGCCGTCGAGATAGAGTACTTAGTCCCTCCACATCGGAATTCTACCCCATCATTATCAAATGGGTCGGATCTTGAATTGAACACGAATGTGCTATAGAATTCCAGATTATACTCGTGGACTGAGCGAAGTCGAGTGGTTAGGGCGGCTCTTAGTGGGCCGGTGACTAGGTTGTTAAACCGGTCAAGTTGGTTCACTACTGCTAAAAGATCCATGCACACTTGTCGTGGGTATTCCTCCGGCCAGGTTCGAAGCACATCGTATCTTGCTTTAGCATCCAACTCATTTGCATTGAACCTTGTGAATTTCTTGGACATCTGAAAGAATACACCAAACAATTAGCACGAAACAGTGAAATTTTCGGAGAAAAACTGAAAACAGTAGGCTGAACACGGCCCCATGTTCAGCGGACACGCCCCATGTTGGTCAGAAAAAGGTTGGACACGCCCGCGTGCTCAATGAGCACGACCCCGTGTCCAGACGTCTGTTTCCTAAAAATCCCGTTTTTCGACCCGGTCCCGAAAACTTGAAAATTTTTGGTCAAGTAGAGGCGGTTTTCCCCGAAAATGAAACCTCAAGTGCCGTTTTTCCCAAAACAAACCGTTTACCCCTTCGATTTTATCTTTTTCGGTTAAAAAACAAGGGTTTGGGGTTTTTGTGAGAAATCGGGCAAATCTATGAACAATACAAGTGGATTTACTTCCTATAACATGAATATAAACTAATGCTAACAGATTTATGCAAAATTTTGAGGTTCGATCCGGATGAAGTTCAAGAACCCTAGATTTTTCCCCAAAATTTTGATGTTTTAACTAAATGCAAATGCTTAATCTAACTACTAATGATGATAGAATCATACCTTGATGTTGTTAGAAGTAGAGGAGACGTCGAAATCTTGTAGAAAAATCACCTGAACCAGAGAGTTTTCGGGGAAACGGGGCGTGTGGAAATGAGGAAACTGTTTGGAAAAGGGGTTTTATCCTGACAGTTGCACGGATACGGCCCCGCGGGCGGGCGCCTTTTTTTTAAGTGCTCGTGTGAGTGCCCTTGTTTCCCAAAAACTCGGTTAGAAGACTTACCGATTTAGAGGTCAACTCGTTTGTTCGTAACTTACCCGGTATGATGTTGATGCTTTTATTCTTCGACCGTTTGAAGCGAGATTTCTACCTCCTCATCCTCAATGAATCCTTGATAGAGCTTCTGCCGTTGGCCATTGACTTTGAATGGAATTCCATTCCGAGATTTAATTTCTACTGCACCGTGTGGGAAAATATGGGTGATGGAAAAAGGTCTTGACCACCTAGACTTTAATTTACCAGGAAACAATCGAAGTCGTGAATTAAACAATAGAACTTGATCTCCTACTCGAAATTCAGTAGGTTTAATGTGTTTGTCATGCAGATTTTTCATTCTTTCCTTATAAATTTCAGAGTTTGAGTATGCATAATTCCTTAATTCGTCTAATTCATTTAATTGACAAAATCGATTTTTACCGGCAAATTCTAAATCTAAGTTTACATTTTTAATTGCCCAGTAGGCCTTGTGAGCTATTTCTACTGGCAAATGACAACTTTTTCCATAGACGAGCTTATATGGGGTTGTACCTATTGTTGTTTTATAAGCGGTTCGAAAAGCCCATAAAGCATCATCTAATTTATCGGCCCATTCCTTTTTATTCAACCCTACGGTTTTTTCGAGTATTCGTTATAAACCTCTATTAGTCACTTCGGCTTGTCCGTTTGTTTGAGGGTGATATGCTGTTGAGACCCGGTGATAGACCCCATATCTTGTTAAAACATTTTCAAGTTGATGGTTACAAAAATGGGTACCTCTAACACTTATTAATGCTTTAGGTGTTCCAAAACGAGAGAATAATTTTTTTAGAAATCTTATCACGACTCTTCCGTCATTTGTTGGAAGTGCATCGGCCTCGGCCCATTTAGACAAGTAATCTACTGCCACAAGTATATATTTGTTTCCTTTTGACGGTGGGAAGGGTCCCATAAAGTCGAGTTCCCATACATCAAAAATTTCACAAACAAGAATGCCATTTTGTGGCATTTCGTTTTTGGAAGATATATTACCTGTTTTTTGGCAAGCGTCACATGTCTTGACAAGACTTTGGGCGTCTTTGTAAATGGTAGGCCAATAAAATCATGAATCAAATACCTTTCGTACGGTACTAGCAGCACCATGATGTCCTCCGTATGGACCTTCATGACAATGGCGGAGAATTCTTCTTGCTTCGCTACCATGTACGCACCGTCGGATGAGTTCTTCAGCACACATTTTGAAAAGATAAGGATCTTCCCAAAAATAATGCTTTACATCAGCAAAGAATTTCTTTCTTTGATGATGTGGCCAACGTTTTGCGACTATACCGCTAGCTAGGTAGTTAGCATAGTCGGCATACCATGGTTCTTCTCTGTATTCCACGATTTCTAGGGACTCCGTTGGAAATTTTTTATTGATTTGCTTGTCCCTGGTTGCCTCCAAAGCTGGGTCTTCTAAGCGTGAAAGATGATCCGCTGCAGTGTTTTCTGGTCCTCTTTTATCTTTGATTTCAATATCAAATTCTTGGAGGAGTAAAATCCACCGAATCAAACGTGGTTTAGCATCTTGTTTCTTGAAGAGATATCGAATGGCTGCATGATCTGTATAGACTATTGTTTTAGAAAGAACAAGATAAGAACGAAATTTATTAAAAGCAAAAACCACAGCTAGTAATTCTTTTTCAGTTGTTGTGTAATTTTCTTGTGCATCGTTAAGTGTTTTACTAGCATAATAAATTGGGTGAAGATGCTTTTCTTTTCTTTGTCCCAAGACTGCTCCAACTGCAAAGTCACTTGCATCACACATGATTTCGAAAGGTAGTTTCCAATCAGGCGCTTTCATGATAGGTGCATTGACTAGCATTTCCTTTAGGGTTAGAAATGCTTGATTGCAATCCTTGTCAAAGATGAAAGGGGCATCTTTTTCAAGTAATTTTGTTAGAGGCCTTGAGATTTTAGAAAAGTCTTTGATAAATCGCCTATAAAATCCGGCATGCCTTAGGAAACTTCTGATTGCTCTAACGGAGGATGGGGGCGGTAATCGAGAAATAGTGTCTATTTTGGCTCGATCAACCTCCATTCCTTCGCTTGAGATTTTGTGACCGAGTACTATTCCCTCTGTTACCATGAAATGGCATTTTTCCCAGTTAAGGGCAAGGTTAGTTTCCTCAGATCGGGATAGCATTCGTTCAAGGTTATCGAGGCATTGGTCATATGAATCCCCAAAGATAGAAAAGTCGTCCATGAAGACTTCCATTGTCTTTTCTATCATGTCATGGAATATGGCCACCATGCAACGTTGAAAGGTTGCAGGGGCATTACATAGACCAAATGGCATGCGTCGATAAGCAAAAGTTTCATAGGGACATGTGAATGTTGTCTTTTCTTGGTCTTCGGGTGCTATCGGGATTTGAAAGTAACCTGAAAAACCATCCAAGAAACAGTAAAATTTATGACCGGATAATCTTTCTAACATTTGATCAATGAAGGGTAGAGGAAAGTGATCTCTCCTTGTTGCTTCATTTAATCGTCTATAATCTATACATACCCTCCATCCTGTGACGGTTCTCGTTGGTAATAATTCATTCTTTTCGTTAGTTATCACCGTCATACCTCCTTTCTTTGGAACTACTTGAACGGGACTTACCCAAGGACTATCGGAGATAGGATAAATAAGTCCGGCGTCAAGTAATTTGATGACTTCGTTTTTAACCACTTCTTGTACATTTGGATTTACTCGACGTTGTGGTTGTATTATCGATTTGTAGTCATCATTCATTAAAATTTTGTGTATGCACATGGAAGGACTTATGCCTTTAATATCTACAAGCATCCAAGCGATCGCATTTTTGTGTTTTTTCAAAAGTTTAATTTATTTTTCTTTTTCTAAACTACTTAATTTAGACGAAATAATTACAGGTGATTTACCATCTTTGTCTAGAAAAGCATATTCCAAACCTTTTGTAAGTTCTTTGAGCTCAAGAGGCAGGTCTTTTGGAGACTCCTTATTTGGTTGCTCATTTTGATCAAGAACTTTAAAAGTTTGTTCTATGGTGACCTCTTGTTCAACAAAGTGGTCAATCTTTTCACTTGTATCGGGTGGTTCATCTTCATCTTCAATTAGGGGGTCATTATTGCTGAAAGGATATTTCATTGAACGCTCAAGATCAATGGTTCTTTTAAATGCCCCTAATTGAATAGATAGATTATTGGGCTTCCAGTTTTTCAAAGCTTCGTGGGTTTTTACAAAGGGTCGTCCCAACACTAGAGGAGCGTCATCGAGGATGACAAAGTCGGTTGGGATTACCATTTGATTTGTTTGAACCAAGACATCCTCAACTACACCGATTGATTTTACTATTTTCCGATTAGATAGAAAAATGGGTATTTGAAGTGGAGAAAAATCACAAATATTTAATTTTTCAAAAATGTAGTTGGGCATTATGTTAACACAAAGATCTTTATCAATTGTGACATTACTAATAAAGTAGTTTTGAAAAAAAAATGGAACCGGTTTAATGTTGATTTCAAATGGGTCTTCTTTTATTAGCGAAGTTTGATCATTTGTTAACTTAATGCTTACCGTTTCGTCAATTTTAGTGCTAGTGTTTAACTCTTTTAAAAACTTAGCATGAGTGGGTATTAAGCAATGGTTTTCGAAAGAAGGTGATAAGAGATTAATTTCTTCAAAATTAGACTCTTCTTGAATTTTAACGTTAACGGACTCACCTTTTTCATTGTTTAACTCATGTGTCGGTTTTTCACTTATTTTTTCTTCCATTTTTACACTTTCAACTATCTCTTTTTTATTTAATTCTTCTCGTGCGCGGGACTCCTCTTCCATTTTTACCTTTTTCGTTGTTTAACTCATGTGTCGGTTGTTTATTCCAAGACATTAATTGACATGTTGACAGTATCAATTGTTTATCCAGTTTGCATGTGATATTTCTTGAAATTGCAATCCAGTTAGTGTCAGATTGTACCAAATTAATCAGATCGTTTGAATCTCTGTTTCAAACCGCACGAGGTGAATTGTTAGCAGATAGTTTGAACTAATTCGTCCAGGTCGCTTGAAACTTCAATTCGTTTGAAAGTTCAAGTAGTTAGAAACATTCAGGTCGTTTGAAACTGAACCAGGTTGTTTGAAAGTTTTCCAAACCGCTTGAAAGTATCTAGTTCGTACAGTTTGAGGATTTCCAGCTCGCTTGAACATTGTGGTTTTGTTTACCTTTTCACCGAAACATGGAAAACGAATTTTACAACGCATTTGCTACTGCTCCGGTTGCTCCAGTTACAGTTGCTGAAACTGTTGGTATCGAGAATGATTATGAAAGGATTCCAAAAGATTTCAGTTCCTAAAGCATTTGTTGCTCGAATCTTTGAAGACTCAACCTCGTAAGAAAAATCAATCAAATCTAAGAACAGTCCTAGAAGACAACCGATTTTTAAGTCACCAGAAAGTGATGAAGACACTGATGATGAGGAAAAGTATATTAATAAAGCTAGAAAACAATAGGATCCTTATAGTTTTAATTTCTTTTTTTTCAGATAAAATCGAGATATTGAAAGAAAAAAGGGCTGCTAGACTGAAGAGAGAAATGGAAGCAAGAAGGGTTGCTGAAGAAAAGACTGAAGTTAAGATAGAAGCTGATAAGGCAAAAGTTGAAGAAAAATCGACAGCGAAGGTCGAGGTTGAAGAGAGTGAAGTGATAATAGAAGTTGAGAAAGAACCGTTTGTGATTGAAAAGGTGGTGGAGAAAATAGTTGAAAAATAGTTGAAGTTGAAAAAATAGTTGAAGTTGAAAAAATAGTTGAAGTTGAAAAAATTGTTGAAGTCGAAAAGATTGTAGAGGTTGAAAAACCTTGTGCTAAGTGTTTAGAATCCTGCAAAGATTGTGCTGAAAAAGATACAAAATATGCTGAATTAGATAAGCTCAAAGAAAATTTGCTACACAATGTGAGAAGCATAAAGGAATCATATGATCTCCTAAGCAGCAAAGTGAACTTGTACAAAGGAGCTAGTGATGAGGATATCCAGATGAAGAATCTTCTGAAAGCAACAGTTCTTAAAAAACAAACTACAATCAACAAATACATTGAGATTATTGCTCGGCTGAAACAAGAATTGGCAGCGATGACGATTGAAACAGAAAGAGTGAATACTTTACTTCGAAGTTATCAAAGTTCAGAGTATGTTATTGATCGCATCTATCCTACCATTGCAGCTCATAAGTATGCAGAAGATGAAGAAAATTCTGGTAAGAAAACTGGTTTGAATTATAACAGAGTACCAAATCCAATGTGGGATGGCTATACCCCCCGACACTTTGAAAAGGTGGCTGAAGCACTCAATCTGAATCTGAAATCCGAGTCTATCGATGGATTGCCAGATGATATTGATGTCACCTTCACAGTGTCTGACACTGATCATGAGTCCGAGTTAATTAAGAAAGTGGTCGATCAGGTGTTGGAGAAAGATGAAGAGTCAAAGTCAGAGTCTAAATCTGAAAATTCGAGTTCACCAGACAGAAGTACGAATTCACCGGTCAAAAGGGTTTACAATAAAGATTTTCTGATATAAAAAGATAATTTGAATGATGAAACATTCAAAGTAGCATATACTTTGAATGATTCCGACAAATTATATTCTGATGAAGAATTTCCAATAAGAGGTGTTAAAACTGAAAATGGTTAACAAGGTTTTCAAATTAACAGAAATTAATATTTCTGAAATAAAAGATGAAAATCTAACTGAAAAACCTAAAAAGTATACTTCAAGAGTTCAACAAAGATTGAACAAGAAAAAGGGTTATAGTTCTGGTTCGGGGTATCGAAAGAAACCAACCATAACAGTAATTTCAAAAAGAAAGGATTAGGTTTTATTCCACCGGAAAATCATAAAAATGAGAAAATTTATAAACCAAAAACTAAATTTGTTTCAGGAGCAAGTTCAGAAGAGGAGAAGGAGAAACCTTTCTGGAAACAGTAACAAGGAGTTTCTCGTCGAAAAGCAAAATAATATGTTGAAGGAATCTGAACCGAGAGTTGAAAGAAGAACCTGTTTCAGATGCCAAGAGGTTGGACATATTGCTTGGAATTGCCCAAAGTCTACCAACACAAAACAGGGAGTTTCTTCTAACTCTAAATTGAAAGGGAAATGTGTTGATAAAAAGGAACAACCAATAGAAAAATTTAAGGAGTTCAAAAATTCGACTTTCAAAGTTGGTGAAAGTTCGAAACATTTTTACAAAAGAAGAGCCAATTTAAACAAACATAAATGGGTTGTTAACAAAACAGAGGTTGTTTCTGGCAATGAATCTGATTCGTCAAAATCAGAGGAGCCATCTGTTGTGCTAAATGATGAGAATTCCGTTCCAACAATGGATGATGAAAACTTTCTACCATTGTCAAACGAAAACTTGAAATAAAAAATTGGTAAGATTGAGATTTCAGATCAATTCTTCTCTGATAAGAAAGAATTTGATGCTGAAAAGCATTTAATGGTAAAGTTCTACATATTTTTGGTAAGATGGCTGATGGAAAGGTGAAGGGAGTGAAAGAATTTTACGAATCGAAAGTTGTTAAACCAAATGAGGATGGTTCACCCATGATTGATCAGGCATTGGTGAGATTCTTTAAAAAGTAAAATCCTGACTTGCCGGAGCTCCCAAGTTGGTAATCATGGAGCATGAATCGGCATCATTCTTGAAAAATTCTTTTGTAAAAAATCTTCAAGTGATAGTTTTTACAAAGTGGTTGAAAGAATAAAGTGATGAATGAATCCCAATGATGTGTGAAATCAACAAAACTAATTTTCCGGAAAAACCATTTTGATTAAAACAAACTTAAGTGTTTTGAAATCATAATGGGAAAATAGTTTGTTGTCAGGGGGAGTTCTGATTGTTTGAGCCAAGAGAATGGAGATTTGAAGCAATTCACATCAGTTTGTTATTTTATTTGTACAGTTTATTGCTTTTACTTTCAAATTTTCCCAGTAAATCAAAAATTGAAACATGTTTTTGATTTTAGGGGGAGTAAAAAATTTAGAAAATTTGAAAATTTGAAAAATCCAAAAACATGATAAAATCTAAAATCCAAAAACATCGAAAAATCAAAAATGAGTTTTGTTGTGAAATAGAGGAAATGATAGTACACCAGTAGACAATCACAGTACGCTAAAGAATTGGAAAGTTAAAATGTGATAAACGGTCTCACTGATGATATGCCAGTAGGTTTTTACACGCTTAGTAGTTTGTTTTCGAGATATAAACCTAAATATCAATACTTATTTTGTGGGGAACATCTCTCGGATATATAGGTAACCCCTGAAATCTTGTTTGAAGGGCTTTCTATTTCTGACATACTAGGTCTTTGTACGTGATGATATCTGGGGTATTATACCAGGACTTCTGATTTTGCGGGAGCAATAGCCTAGTCCTCGTATAATACTCCGCACTGCTTTAATCATAAAGCCCACCCTCAGCATAAAAAAATGATGAAACATTGAAAATTGCTAATCATGTGCTGTTGAAGAAAAGATCCCCAAACGGGGCACACCTAAAGTCGAGCCATCATCTCTTTGTCTGAACGGAAGTTCCAACCTGAGCTCTCATGGTCTCGCATTACCTGTTTACAGATATCATTAGTGTACATTCACCTGTAAGACTGAATATAGGAGTCTGGATACGGGAGTATATTCTGAGGTGGGACACGCGAATTAATTAAGTCCATTAAAACACTAATCTCGTATCTCGAATCAATTGAACTTTGTGTGAAAATTTAAGTGGATCTGTATACTGACAATCTAAGTGAATCGTTTAGATCTTAAAGTGTTTAAAGCTCAACGGTACTAGTGATTTGTCATAAACTGATATGATCCTCTTACACAAACTCACAAAAAGATGTCT
Source organism: Helianthus tuberosus (assembly GCA_030545235.1). Taxonomy (NCBI): domain Eukaryota; kingdom Viridiplantae; phylum Streptophyta; class Magnoliopsida; order Asterales; family Asteraceae; genus Helianthus; species Helianthus tuberosus. Next base: position 54,876,575 of record CM060389.1, on the reverse strand, counting down.
GTATATAGTTTATTTCCCAAAATCCAAAAAGATTTTCAGTATGTTTTAGCATAAAATTTTGAAAATTCAAAAAGATTTTATTTCATCTTATTTTCGACAACTGATTTTCAAAATTCCGAGTGCCAAACATGATGAACAATAGTGGGTTGAGAGAGTATGTTTGAAATGAAAAGTGAAGTTAAAGTTTGAGAGAAATTGAGAAATGTTTTAAGATTGAAAAGCTGATTTTCAAAATTCCGAGTGCTAAACATGATGAACAACAGTGGGTTGGGTTGAGAGAGTATGTTTGAAATGAAAAATGAAGTTAAAGTTTGAGAGAATTTGAGAAATGTTTTAAGATAATCTTACAAGTGATGTTTTGAAGCTGATTTTATGTTAGTTAATCAAAGTTATGAATTTGAACTTGATATAACTATTTTTGATGTTGAATAATATCTACAAGTAGTTTCTAAATTTGTTAAATCTTAACAATTGTGAAATTTACTTTTGGGTAGAGAATTGTGCAGGTTACCAGGTTCTTGATCTTGTTGCTACGGAGTGCCAGGAGATGTTTTTGAACCTGTAAAAGCTTTGGAAGAGCTAGGTTTCGACTCCTGAGGACTTTCTGCATAAACGTATACATATTAGAGTCAGGTTTCCGATTCAAAGCTTGCAGAGAGATTGAAAGATAAAGATTGAAGGATGCTTACAGAGAAAGATACTTTGGAAAGAACGAGAAGACCGATCAAGACTGAAGACTCAATACACTGAAGACTCGTCAATATCCAAGGGGGAGTTGTTAGTGCATATGTCTGTCGACTTCATCTTGTATCGAGTCTTGTAACTAGAATAGATAGACTAGGACGCGTTGTACGAAAGAAACGGGAAACAGAACTGAAGCAGCCACCCCTCATGAAGTGGTTAAGCCACCTCGCACGAGGTGACAATTTCTTGGGGTCTGGCCAGTTCGTGCGACCTGGCTAGAAAGCACGAAACTGGTTCATGGGGTCTGGCATTCCTATAAATAGGTGAGTCTAGGTCTTCATTTGTAACATTCTGATTCCGGAGACGAAGTACTGCCGAAGTGTCAAACGATCTGTAAACACTATCAAATCAATACTATCGAAAGTCAAAGTGATTCTAAGTGTAAATCAAGCTGATATAACATCAATACGTCTGATTCCGCCTTTCGTATTGATCAAGAACTCTTCTGATCGAGTCGTTTAGGTCAAATCCCGATCCTACAGACTTAATTGTTTTTCATTTCCATGTTCATCTTTCGGTAAAGTATAATCCTTCTCTAATGAAACCCATGCATCAAACTTGTTTGCTTGTACCCAGTTTTCAAAACGGTCTTGCCACCCTTTAAAGTCCTCAATGTACATAGGCTTTGGAGGCTTTTGGAAAGTTCCCGTTTCATTTTCTATACCAACAGTTTCAGCAACTGTAACTGGAGCGACCGGAGCAGTAGCAAATGCATTGTAAAATTCGTTGTCCGTGTTATGGTACGAAAAATTTCACAAACTATCAATTTCAAACAGTCACGTGAGCTGGGAATCCTCAAATCGTACGAACTAGATACTTTCAAACGGTTTGGAAAACCTTCAAACAACCTAGTTCAGTTTCAAACAACCTAAATGTTTCTAACTACTTGAACTTTCAAACGAATTGAAGTTTCAAGCGACCTGGACGAATTAGTTCAAACTATCTGGTAACAATTCACCTCGTGCGATCCGGTTCAAAACCAAACTAGCTGATGTTTTTCAAACGACCTGGCTATTCAATTTCAAGCGACCTGGACCAAATCCAAACAACCTGGCCCAATTCCAAACGATCTGGTCCAATTCTAAACGACCTGGTAAGATTTCGAACGACCTGGATCACTTTGGTGTGATCTGGGTCAAACCGTGCCAATTTCAAACTAGCTGAACAACTTCCAAACAATCCGAGGCACCTCGTACGAGTTGGTTTCTCAAACCATACGACCTGAAGATATTCACACGATCTGAATAGATGTCAAACACCCTGACAAGTTTTCAAACCGTGCAATCTGACTTGATTTCAAATCGTGCGACCTGACTTGATTTCAAACCGTGCGACCTGATCAACTTTAACACGATCTGAAGGTATTTCAAACGACTTGAAGTTCAATCCGTGCGACCTGATTTATAAAACTGTGCGACCTGAAGTATATGTTCAAATAACCTGACAAGGTTTCGTGCGAGCTGATAGTATTTTCAAACGACCTGACCAGGTCGTGCGACTTGGCTGTTCAGGTCGAATGATCTGAAGGTTTTTCACGCGTTTTGGTTCAAAATTCAAACGATTTGAATAGAAATCCACACCGTTTGAGAGTTCTAAGTCTAATAGTTCATCATTTTGTCAATTTTTATCAAGTTTTAGGTTGAATTTGGTTCTGATTTGTTCACGGATTGTTCAAAACAGTGTTTTACGTGTTATATCACGAAATCAGATCATTTTAACCGTAAAAACTCGGTAAATTTGATGAGAAAGTGTAGAAAAATGAGTAGTAATGAGTAGAAATCAGTTGTATTTGAAGAAATCAAGCTGATATGGTAAGAACTCTTCCTCCTGAGCTCTGATACCACTTGTAGGATCGGGATTCGATCAAATGAGTCGTTCAGAAAAGTTCTTGATCAATACGAAAGGCGGAAACAGACGTATTGATGTTATAGCAGCTTGATTTGCAAGTAGAATCACTTTAACTGTCGATTGTATTGATTTGATAGTGTTTACAGATCGTTCGACACTTCGGCAGCACTTCGTCTCCGGAATCACAAAGTTACAAATGAAGACCCAAGACCACATATATATAGGGAACGCCAGACCGCACGAACTAGACACGCCAGACTGCACAAACATGCCAGAAAGCGCGAACATGCCAGAAAGCACGAACTGCCAGAAAGCATGAACTGCCAGAAAGCACGAACTTGTCACCTCGTGTGAGATGGCCTAGCCACTTCGTGAGGGGTGGCTGGTTCAGGTCTGTTTCCCGTTTCTTTCGTACAATGTGTCCTGGTCTATCTATTCTAGTTACAAGACTCGATACAAAACGAAGTCAACAGACATATGCACTAACAAATACTCTTCCCAATAATCATCCTCCTCATAGTGGTAGTTGTAACCTCCTGCGTATTGATCCATAAGAATAACTCAGCAGATCACAACAGAGTCTCGGGACAAGAAAAAAAAATAAAAATGGAAACAGAGGCTGGAGACGGCCCCGTGTGTAGTGAGCACGACCCCATGTTCAGACTCTGTAACTGGGCGTTTTGAAAGAAATATGCAGCACGGCCCCGTGTTCAGTGAACACGGCCTCGTGTTCAGGCTACTGTAATGCAAAAAATAACTAAAAATGAAAAAAATGCGCGCGGTTTTAAAAAGGTTTTAGAAAAACTGTTTAGGCCGTCGATTTTAAGCTTTCTTAAAATCCTTGTGTCCCCGGCAACGTCGCCAAAAACTTGATGTGCGTAGTGCGTGATATGTTTTTATGTATATTTTAAGCCCTTTTTTAGCACTTTTGTTAAGTTCTAAATTTATAAAACACGATATTTTACTAACACTAAACACACATATGGGTAAGTGCACCCATCGTGAGCGTAGTATAGCATTGGTAAGATACCGTGGTCGTCCAAGGACACAAGAGCTTTTATTACCGGTTTATCCTCAACGTCCAATTAAATCAAAATTTTAGAAAAAAGTTTTAAACATGAAAATAAAAACTAAAAATGCTTAAAAATAAAAATAAAAATAAAACAGATAGATAAGATGAATCACTTGGATCCGACTCGCCTTTAGTGTAACCTTTGATGATTTCCGTACTTTTGCATTTTTTAAGAGATTATCTTAGTTATAGTAGTAGGCCCCTCTTTTGAAGGCGACGTTACCCTCAACCCAGTAGTTTGAGTCAGCAAGGATACGATCCTAAAGGGTCAGAATATTGAAAGATAATTAATTAAGTTATTAATGCGTAATGTGGTAGGCCCCTCTTTTGAAGGTGACGTTACCCTCGGCTAAGTGGTTTGAGTCAGCAGGGATACAATCCTAAATAGCCGGGTTAACGTATTAATAGTAGTTTACATATGAGGGGATCAAGCCATTCGCACCCCCGCCATCTAATACCAGTGGGTATTGAAGGAGGTCCTAGTAAGCTTGACCCAGGTCCTTGCAGGATCTATACACTGAACAAGGCAAGAACCTTACCAAACTATTCCCTTAACCCTCCGACCAGGTAGCAACATATCTCTATATGGAACGTAGAGATATGAATGGTGTAAATCCTTTATTTTATATACACAGTAAAATAATGTCCAAAAACCACGGACAAATGATAAGGAAGTTTCACCTTCAACATAAGAAACTAGTTATTAAAGTCATTAATACAAAACTAAATAAAAAGTGTGAAAAGATTAAAAATCAAAAGTATTACACTAAATGCTTCTCTTCACAAAGTGATGTAAGAGACTTAGGCAAACATCGCCTTTGATTGTCAAGAACTCTTACTATCAATCTTGGATCTCGAGACTACTACACACACCCTAGATGGATGATGGTGGTGGATGTGGGTGTTGTGATGGTGGTGGAGTGTGGGGAAGTGGTAGAGAGGTGGTTTGCAAAGGGATGCTTTTGAAGTGAACGAAGCACCTCTATTTATAGTCTGCACAGAAGCCCGGACACGGCCCCGTGTCCACTGGGCACGACCTGTGTCCATCCTTAAACTCTTTCTTCATTAATTGCAATTTGTCTGCATTAGCTTCACACGCCCCCGTGTCCGCTGGGCATGGCCCCATGTGCAGTTTGTCTGTATTAGTTGACCACGGCCCCGTGTGCAGAAGCGTATCTGTATTATCAAGATTTTCTTGGATTCTGCGAATCCTAGCGTTGACCACGGTCGTGTTGAGTTAGGCACGCCCCCGTGTTGGGAATAGAAGCTTTCTAAAGCTTTATCCTTTCTGCAGATAACTGGCCACGCCCCCGTGTCCGCTGGGCACGGGGCGTGTTCAGCCTTCTGTTTGCTTGTTTTTGCTTGGGATGATGCTGTCGAAGGGTCGGGCATGCCATGTTTGTTCCTTTTCTTATATTTATGTTAGATTTTGCTGCATATTTGTTCCTTTTGTTCATTTACGCTCATTTAGTCCTGAAAATACAAAAGGAAGACAAAAGCACACTTCTTCCAACATTAGTACTAAAAAAAGGGTTAGTTTTATGCCTCATTTGATGTAATTTATATGTTGCATTTTACACACATCAAGACCACAGATGGCAAACATTGTTTCTTGGATATTCAGTATTCTTCTGCATGAAGTTTCACTGAATGGATTCTTAGGTGAGGTAGGTAACTCTATAAGATTTTGCTGAATGAGATGGACAAATCTTCAAGAAAAAGATATTGATGACGGTGATATGTCATTTTGTGTGCTTTGTTCTTGAAGAAGGCTTGGATGACAAGAAGAGACCGATCCCATGTAAATGCTATTTTGGACTCCATAATGATAATGAGGATGAAGGCCAAATAGCATCCACACATACGACATCGATCTATGTCTCCAAAAATCGACAAAACCACTTCAACAACAAACAACAATAGATCACACCAAAAAATAGGATGCCATATTTTTCTGACTTATCAGCTTCGTCTAGAGCCGGGCATTTCAGTTGTGTAGGGGGTCGGCATTTATCTAAGGTATTCAAAGGTTAAAGGCACAAAAACTTCAAGAAGAATAGATTAATGACAGTGAAGATTTAGATGAGAAAATGGATTAGCATTTTTAATTCTTTTCCTTTCTATTTTTTGGGTCATTTTATATGGTTTGTTATCTACTCTCCGCTAATAAAATACATTATTTCTGTTATTTGCTTATAAAATGCCAAGATGCTACAAACACAAAACACCTAAAAGTGTGAAAATTTTGAGAACGGATCTTGGCTGAACACGTTGTTGCTTATAAAACGCCAAAATGCCACAAACACCAACGCCAAAACTTATAATAAAATTACTTTAAACAATTATTATTAAAAAACTCAAAAAATTAACTGAAATGTATAAAAGAATGTGCAAGAGAATAGAACAATGTGCCATCTTTATCTAAACGCCAAAAACCTAAAGATAGGACATGTTACATCGTTGATAGATTAAAGCTAAATAAACAGTAACTACAAACAGTAACTGAAACGACGGAAACTTTATTACAAACATTTATTATATTAAAAACCACGCCTTGGTAATTGATTTTTTTATATTTTCAAAATGCCATAATTACCTGTCACATTATAGGTCTGCATCCTACATGGCATGAGAAAAGATACAAAACATACACATCAAAAAATATAATTACCAATGTTTTTAGCGCCAAAAACATACATCTAGCTCGCGCCAAAAAAAGGTCATTATATAAGTAGAATAGGTAAACAAACTTAACACTCCACATATTCTCTAAACACGCCACACATTGTCTAAAACGCCATACAACCTAAACAAATGGCTCAGGTTATTGCATGGAGTTTTAAGATGTCGGAGAGACGTTTTGTCCTAAAGTTCTCTGACAGGAGAAGGGTGAAGGTCAAAACAATCAAGGCCATACTTAGTATGGATGAAGCCGTTCAGAAGGATATTTTGGTCCTTGGGATTCCAAGGGCCATCTATTGTGAAAGGACTCAAACAATGTGACAAATGTGCTATGTAATCGATGTATAATGTAAAACAATGTTAAATATCAATAAAACAATGTGTTTTGGTGTTATTATGTGTGTATTTGTGTTTGACGATTTTTCGATTTGATTCGAGTTAGATTTCAACCTCTAAATCGCTTTCTGGAAAGTTATACCCAAACTGGTGCGTAAACGCAGTCAGTTTAACGCGACAAACACTCCGGAATAGTGAAATAGGCTTAACATACCTTAAATAACCTTTGCATAACTTAGAAATAAGTTTTGGATGGTTTGGTGTGCTGAAAACAAGTTTATTCGATCGCAGTGACTATTTGTGTCAAACTGCGAAACTATGCCGATTTGTACAGTAACGAACGTTATGGAACTTGATCATAAGTTAAACATACCTTAAATATCTTTTACATAGCTTAGAAATAGGCTTTGAGGGGTTTGGTATGTGAAAATAAACTTATTTGATCAATAGGGACTAAAAGCGTCAAAAAGTGCATAAGTTTGCATTTTCACGCATACCTTACGTTCAGAACATATCCGGACATCCAAAAATTTTTGTAATCATTAAAATATTTTATTTTAGTGATTGGAATGCAAAAATACCATTCGTTGTGAAATTTGGATCGATTTAGCGTCCGTTCGAGTTTTCATCGTAATTAACCGAATAACGCAACCGTACGACCAAACGAACGAACATCTGAGATGTTTTTGAGCATATTTTAAGTTCCCTATACTTTAACTTCATTTTAGAGCCTTGAAATGGGGTTAACGGGGCTCAAACGTGCCAAAAATCAAGTTTTAAGCATGTGGGGACCTGTTTTGCCAAAAGTTGAAACTTAGAACTGAGCTCTCCCAAGCCACGCGCCAGCCCAGGGTCTCCCTGGCGCGCCACGTGACAGGGTCCAAAAATCAGCAGCCCAGTTTCAACATCCAGCTTGATTTCCAGGGTTATTTATGTAAAATTCTCAATACCTGGAGCTGGTTTTAGGTCCCCATTGTATTTAAAAACCATGTGCACAAGTGTAGGGTCAAGATTGATCCATCCAAACACTTGTAATGATCCAATTGATCCTAACTTCCAACAAATAACATGGTTTCTCATTTGGGTTCTTCACACTTGATCTCAAATTTGCTCTAAGTTGGAGTATTCATACTTCATACCTGAGTGATTTGAGTTCAATTCTTCATTGCTTAGACCCTTTGTAAGCTTCTTTCATGTATTTATGCTTTTTATGTATTTCAAGCATGAAAGTCAAACAGTGTTTGACTTTCTACTTTGACCACGAGTTGGTCAACACAAAGTTCGGTTGAACTTTGCAACGTGAGCGTAATCACGATGGTTATAGTCCCTTGTGACTATACCTACTGATTACCACGTTGATTAGGCGTAGTGACGAGTCATAGTTTCGGTCAAAATGCGTATTTATGCGTATTTTGCAACCAAACTATTCTTGGGTATCAAAACCCTTTGTTTTGATATCAAAACTTGTTTTCTAACTTAGTTAAACATGTTTTAACATGTTTAACTCGTCACTTTTAGTTTAGTGCTTGTATAAAGTCGTAAGTCAAGCGGTCTAAACCACCGCTTAGACTTTCGAACTCGACCCGTTTGGTAGATCATTAGGATCCGACCAAGCATATTATGTGACCACAGTTGCATAGGGAATAACCTTCCGAGGTTATACCTTATGGTCACTTAGGTTTAATTAGTTGTATGATAGGTAGTTTATATGCCTTAGGTAAAATGACAAAAATGCCCTTTTCATGCAGAATTGGATTTTAAGCATAGGTAACCTAACTTTTGTCAGCTAAACTGATTATACAATATATTTAAACATGTTTAGGCATATAATACTTTTCATAGGATTAATTAGGCGTCTCGAACGCGCATTTGCACGAACGACGCATTAACGTAGCGCAAGCTACCTTAATGGGTCGTAACGGGTCGAAAGTACTTAGGGTAGGTTCCGATTTAGAATGTAGGCTTTGTTAAACCATATCACATGAGTTCCAATAACTCATTTGGTTTACGATACCTCATTCTACCTGATCCTCCAATTTAGGTGTCGATTTATTAACTTAGCGATCCGATTACTAGGTGCTACTTGATTTCCTTGGTTTGCCTGAGCTTCGTTAAGTTCATTAGATCGAGGATACCTTGCACTACAAGTGAGTACATAGTTCCCCTATTTTACAGTTTTCAATTGTTTTGGGGTGATTCATATATGTTAAACGGTTTCGATGTTTCAACGATGATTTCAAAAACAAATACTATGGTTTATGTTAAACAAGAACGATTTCGATAATGTGAACGAACTTGTTGGACATATTTACATAACGAATAGCATTCATTAACATTGATCAAGCTGACCAGTATTCAGTTATGGTACCATAGGATCTGACAAATCCTGTTATCGGACTGCACCCATGGTTATGTATGGGGGTTATGTGGGTAACGACTGAACCTGATAATTGTTAACTTTCCCTTTGGTGGTTTGTTAATACGAGTTGAACGAGTTGAATGATGGATGAGTTACGAAGGTTTGAATGTTATAAACGAGACGACCAAAAGTAGTTTTCACAATCAAACGAGAACGATTTGAACAAGAACGATTGAACGATTGAAACGAATGGACGATTTGAACGATTAGAACGATTTTGAACAAGTTACACAAATTGAACGAACGATTGGTTTTTGGGTTAGTGTTTAAACAATGGGACGGGTGTAATGTAATAATGTTAGGATCGGAGGCTCTCATGATTGTGTTTGTTTGTGTGATTTGAACAAATCAAATAGAAATGAACAGAGTTTAAGTGCAACGGAAATGAACAACAAACTTTGTAAACACAATCTTAGAGAGAAATAGTTTTGATAAACATTTGCTTTTCCATTAAGTCGAAAGATTTACAATATAAATCAAAGCAAAAGATTACAATGCAAGCTTACAAACTAAACTCCCCTTCAGCCTGATACTTCATGGTTGGTTGCACAAGATGAAAGGATTGAATTGAGGAGAAGAACTCACTCAAAACGATCAAATGTAACAGTACATAGTACTGCTCCATTTATAGACAAGCCAAACCACTGAGGCATCTCAGCTGACGTCACCATGAAAGCGACGTCTAACAGCCTAACAACCTGTAACAACTGTTCCTATACAAACACTGCTAATGTTAACCACTGATTCTACATAAGACAAGTAATACACTAAACTACTGCTATCTTCTTCCATCAGTGCTTTCCTCAAAGTTGATCAGTCCTTGAGTGAGCAGTGCTTTGTCATCAGTAGATAGAACCAATAGTGTTTACTTCTTCAGGGCTTTGTCAGCAGTTGAAAGGGTAGTAGCAGTTGTATACGGACAGTGGATAGAGAGCCATCAGTTGTTATAATCACTTTCAATGGGAAAGCCTAATGTAAACAGCTGCTTATTGTGAATCCACAGTCGTGATCCGGTTTTGGCTTTAATTATCTGTTCCTCTGGTAGGGTTCAATCCCAACAATCTCCCCCTGGAACAGATAATGCCAAAACCCTTCATTATTCTGGATTTTTATTTCTCATCAGAAGTTCCTTAGCTTGTCTTTTAAAATCTTCTTCAAAGTCCTTGGAACTTGAGTCATCCTCATCCATGCACAGTGTAAGTTCAAGGAGATCCTGCAAATCTTCAACACCAAGACCTAGTGCTTCTTTCCTTGATATGTACTTCACTTCACCATTGGATCTGACCAGGGTCAATACATGGGTCTTTTGATCAGTCATCCACTTTAGTACTTTTGAACCCAATTGGTTTCTTGAGAGAGATTTATTTTCTGATGAGTTTGGAGAAATTGGTCTTGTGAAAAGTTGTAAACTTTTAGACATTTGTTTGAAGGCCATTTCAATGACATTATTTGCTGCAGCTATATCTTCTGCAGTCTCTCTTTCAATCTGCTCTTGCCTCTTCTTTTGATCTAGCTCAATGGCTGTCATGTCTGAAGTGTTTGGTGATGCAGGTTTGGTTAATACCTTTTTGGCAAGGTCTTGAAGTGTTCCTGATTTGTCTTCTTTTAGATCCATTTTCTTGATGGCTTCTGTGAAGTACTCAGCTTCCTTTTCTTTTTCTTTTTCACTGGTCAACAGTTTTCCTTTTTCTTGGTTTTCCATAAGGATAGGGTTATCTGCTGATGTGATCAGTGTTTTAAGAGCATCAATCTGTTGTTCTAGCTTTTTGTAGTCAGGCTTCTTAGAAGTGTCTAAGATTGTTATCCTTCTTTTATTAAGCCTTTCATAAGCCTCGTCGGTATACTGCTTTGTCCATTTTGCTATGGCTTCAGCAGTATCCACCTTAGCATCCACTAGCTCTTGCTTCTTTCTTTTATATTCAGATGTAAGGTCAGCAATGAGCTTTTTGTATTTGTTCCAATTTGGAGCTGTCTTCTTCTTTCTTGGATCGTTTTTAATTCTCTCAATCCTGTTTGCCTCATGCTTTAAAGCAACTATTTTCCATTCTTCAAATTGTTCTTCTTCAGCAGGATAGAATTTTTCTTTCATGATATATGCAAGATATTCTTTTCTCATTTTATTTCGTTGATCTGTCTTTTCTTTGTTTAGATCTTGTGCATAGTCTTCCATCTGCTTGACCTTAGTGAGCAAGAATTCCAATTTTTTAGAGATGGCTTCATCACTTTGACCTTCACATTCAACTTTTTCTCTTATTTTAGCCTGCCTTACTTTGAGCTTGAGATATTCATCCATATCTTCTGGGACTATGATGCCTATGAGAGAGGGAAATCTTCTTTTTAAAGGATCATCCTCGGTGTAAAATTGTCTCATCTCATTTTTTACAGCTTCAGGTTCCAGTGGATATTTTGCAGCATTAGGATCATATTTGTCTTCATCTACCTGAGTTGTTATTCTTTTGCTTTTGTAAAGCTTTGGTTGTGATGTAGGAATGGTGTGAGCAGTGGTGGATGGTTGACTAACAGCTGTTGAAACAACTGGTGTTTCATCCTCTGTTGTCATTACAACTACTGATGTGTCAGTAGATATCTTCTGCTTTTGAGCATGGGTTAAAGGCGGTGAAGTTGTTTTTTGGTGATGGTGATAAAGAATCATCATCAGGAATGAAAATCCTTCTCCTTTTTATTGTAGGAGAGGCTGATGATGTCTTGGGTGGATCAGTGGTTTGAGTGGCAGTGATTTGTGATTGACTAATAGGTGTTGAAACAACTGGTGCTTCAACCACTGTTGTCATTACAACAGATGTTGTAACATCTGTTGTCTTCTGCTTTTTGGCAGGAGGAGATGATAGGGTGGCTGTTTTTGGTGGTGAGTTTGGTTTGGGTGGTGGTGATGTGATCACAGATGATGATGATGGTAGGGCAGTGGTTGTGGTAGTGTGTGGTGAGGTGGTGTGTGTTGATACTGCAGCTTTATTTTGGCATTATCTGGTTCAATATAGACACCATCTTCAATTCCCTTTTTCTTCCACCTGATTTTCTCCCCCTTTTTAGCATTATCTGGAAGGGGGTTATCCATGAAGAGAATAGTGGGGGGAACTTTTCCAGTGGTGCTTTGGATGCTGGCCTTTATAGCCTTGATATCTGCTTGAGTATCTTTGAATCTTGATTCCACCATGTTTGTCAGCATTTATACATGTATTGCATGCTCCTGATCAGCCATTTGTTTTTGTTTTTCAAGCAGGGGTTGGAATAAGTTCCATAACTCATTTGCAGCAGGTGCAGATTGAGCAGGTGCTTGAGCTGGAACAGCAGTGAATTGTGCTTTTTGAGCTTTTAACAGCTGTTGCACCATATCCTTTATTTCAGCAACTGATGTTTCAAGTTTTTCAACTCTGCCCGTCAATTCCTTATATTTTAAATCATCACCCACGTTAGTTGGATCATCTGATTCCCCACCAGCAGTGGTTGTACCAATGTGTGACTTAGGAACTGAGTCCCAAAAATCACCCATTGATGCCCCTTGTTCTTGGTTATGGGGTCTTCTCACTTCAACACTTGATAACCTTTTGAGGGTACCAGTGGTTAAAACACACTCACTGGTGGTTACCAGAGGTGCTATAGAAGAGATTGCCTTCAAGGGAGTCTTACTAATGAAACAACTGTCCAAATGCAGATCTGTTGATCCATCACTTGTAGTTGCTGCTCCACTTGAACTACCACCAAGAGTTACTTGTAACTCAAGGGGTGTAACCTCCTTAGTTGTTGCTGGGATAGCAGGGGTAGTAGCATCAGACCCAGTCACTTGTGGGAGTATACTCTCAGTGATAGGTGATAGAGAGGAACTGGTTTGTGTCTGAGCTATAGCAACTGCATGCAACAAAGGTATTATGGATTGTGGCATTGTGATTGGTGAGGGTATGGGTGTTGAAAGAGACATGTCCTTGGGATCAGGACTGAGGAAGATGGATCCGATTGGGTCCAGAGCTTCATATTGTGGGGTCCCTATGTTTATAATCGATCCTTTTGTGAGGATACAGGAGGAGTTTGAGGCAATGGTGGAGATCTTTCTACCAACTGCTGTGAGGAAGTAGCAGCAGTGGTTTGTGGTGACATTTGTGTTGTCACTGGCATTAACTCTGGGATCTCATCTTCCAGAGTTGCCTTTTTAGAGGGTTTGGTGGGCTTTTTGGATGATTTCTTTTTGGCCGTTTTGGTGATGGCAGGTGTGGGTTTCAAAGCAGTGGTTGTGCTGCTATGATCACCTGGAGCAGTGGGCTCAACAGCAGATGTCTGAGGAGCAGTGGTAGCTGCTAAATTCTGCTCAGGCACCTCTGCTTTTGTTTTTATAGGTGCCATCATTCTTGAAAATGTTTCAGTTATCAAACCTTTTATTTGAAAATAAACACCTTGTTTGAGCAAATTTTCATTTTCTTTTCCAAATTTTTGTTTAAAATAGTAACTTAGAAACCTTGGAAAAAGTAGAAATGCTTTGCTATCAACATTTTTCACTAAATCATCAAAGATCTCCTGAGAATAGTTATAATTTTTATCATTTAAAATAGCATAACCCAGACATTGGATCTTTAATGGTATTTCGTTAAAAGCTGTTGTTTTATTTGAAACACACATTAAAAGTGTGTGGAATAAAAATCTAGGTGTAGAAGGAAAATAACCTTTTTGTAAGGTATCCCTTTTTGATTGTTCTGCATAACCCCTTTTCAGAAAATCAGTTTTCAACTCGTTTTTGGGAAAAGATGTTTTACCTTTCTGATCATCGAGTTTAAAGACTTCCGAAATGGATTGTGGAGTAATTTGAATCGCTTTACCCTGTATTGAAGAGTTGATGTCTATGACTTTATCGTCTTGTTTTTCAAGCGTAGCCTTTGTCCAAAACTCCCTTTGGGTTTCCAAGTAAATGGGTGCGTCTGCTATTAACAAAGTTTTATACTTTGATGCAGACATGGTATCAATGATGGAATCGAAAGTGTGATTGTCGGTGGGTTTTGTGAGTAGACCCAAGTAGTTGTGCGGGGATTTGTATGGGATTTCAATAGGTTCGGCGGCCATTTGTGTGGTTTCTTTGGGAGATGAAGATGAGGATGATTTTGATTTCGTCATTCTGATGAGGACGAACGAAGAATGATTTGAGATGGAAGGTGGGAAACTTGTTTGAGAAGAGAATTTTGGAATTCAATTCGACAGTATAAAAACCCTGTTTGGGGGTTTAGGGCAGGGTTTTATTTAGGGAAAAAAATGAATGCTGATGTGGCAGCAGTTACAAAGATCTGATGGCTAAAAACTGACCACATGTCAACCGCTGATGAAAAGATGAATAATGGAGGACAGTTGTTTTGGAGAACCACTGATGAAACAAATATCAGTAGTGACAACGGTAATAATTATGTGAGCAGTGGATGATTTTCACTATCAGTGGATAGCATATCAGTGGATAAGACACTGATTTTGAGCATCAGTGCTTGCCAAGAAAATGAAAGGTCAGTGGTTGACTTTCAGCAGTGGACAATATTTAGGAAGCAGATGTTTGAACAAAACAGTGGTTAGGGTAAATGATAAAGATTTGAAAGACTAGTATATCAGCAACTGTTTTGAGAATTTTTCATTCAAGGTTTTGCCACATGTCAATTACACATTTTGAAGCTTTTACGAATACCTGACAGTGGTTAGTACCCCAGATGATGAAAACTTTTTACTAAGGCAACTCCTTTTTCGATATAATATTTAAATTAAAACATGAGTGCCCAAGTATTTTTAAGATCTGTTAAACAATCAATCTTTTGCTCAGTGTAAAAACAAACTTGAGTTTGACATGACCTTGACACTTGTACCATTTTCTTTTGATCCATTTTGAGGATAATATTACCAACAAAAATAAAGGTTATATATCCTGACAGGAGATTGAAACTTTTACTAACAAAAACCAGTAAAAAGTTCAAAATATATTATTCTTAAAGAGAAAAAAAATAAAGAATAATATATCCTGCTTTATTAGAGAAAAACCTTTTTCAGAAAATTAAATAAAGGATTTTCTGAAAACAGCACCAAAAGGATCTGGTATAATTTCCACTAAAGCTCCTAATCATATCAGTCTCAAGTTTATGAAAATGGTTAGTGGCTTGACAACAGTGGTATGAAATTGTAAATACATTTTGACCACTGTTTGGTACCATTTTCTTGTTGATTGATTGACAACAAAAATGAGGACACATGTTCACATGAGTTTTTGAAAACTCTGTTATAAACTTTGTTACCATGTGATGATTCTGAAAATTTGTCTAGTCCTCTTGTAAGTTCATTAACTGGAGATACTATTGTTACCTGAACTTTCCTGACCCAATGAATGCATACAGTTGCTTAATGACCATCTTTACCCCAAATTTTAACTCTAAGTGTTTTATATTTATACTCTTTCCTTTTGACTTCAAAAGTTTTGAGATAAACACACTTTTGAGTTTTTGTGATTTTCCTTCTTCTCTTTTTACCCTTCCCATTCAAAAGTAATGAAGTACTTACTGGGAGGTCTTTATTGAAGGAATACTTAGTCCAGAATCATTTTGCAGTAATGTTTTTGAGAGATCTGGTCATATTTTGTACATGCATATGTCAAATCTCACATTACACATGAATTGGACTATTTTAACACATGATTTTCTTAATGTGTTTATAACAGAGTTGATTTGGTCCTTTTCAACAGGATTCCCAACCTGTTTTTCAACACATAAGATCTTGTAACTAAAGTTTTAATATCCCTCTTTTTATGTTAACAAAACGCTAATGTTATTTAATTAAACATAGGTTTTGTTGACATGTGGCACACACTTTAGCAACAAACATTGATGGAAACAACACGAACTTCAAAGCAACAATTGAAATCAATTTTCGTAAGAAAAATTATACCACAGTTATCAGATATATTTTCAGATCTAAAAACTATAGGTGATTTATGCATGACGTCACTTGTTGTATGAAATTTGTGTGTCCTATGACATCTTGGTTGTTTTACAGAGTTTTTGAATAGCCACTTTAAGCGTGATAACTCGTTACTCTGTTTTTCAACTGAATACAATCAACCTTAGTTATCAATGAATTTTGAGCTGAACTGTTATGTCAAATTGACTGTTAGATCGAATTTGACTGTCCAAGCTCTGATACCAATTGTTAGGATCAGAGGCTCTCATGATTGTGTTTGTTTGTGTGATTTGAACAAATCAAATAGAAATGAACAGAGTTTAAGTGCAACGGAAATGAACAACAAACTTTGTAAACACAATCTTAGAGAGAAATAGTTTTGATAAACATTTGCTTTTCCATTAAGTCGAAAGATTTACAATACAAATCAAAGCAAAAGATTACAATGCAAGCTTACAAACTAAACTCCCCCTCAGCCTGATACTTCATGATTGGTTGCACAAGATGAAAGGATTGAATTGAGGAAAAGAACTCACTCAAAACGATCAAATGTAACAGTATAGAGTACTGCTCCATTTATAGACAAGCCAAACCACCGAGGCATCTCAGCTGACGTCACCATGAAAGCGACGTCTAATAGCCTAACAACCTGTAACAACTGTTCCTATACAAACACTGCTAATGTTAACCACTGATTCTACATAAGACAAGTAATACACTAAACTACTGCTATCTTCTTCCATCAGTGCTTTCCTCAAAGTTGATCAGTCCTTGAGTGAGCAGTGCTTTGTCATCAGTAGATAGAACCAGCAGTGTTTACTTCTTCAGGGCTTTGTCAGCAGTTGAAAGGGTAGCAGCAGTTGTATACGGACAGTGGATAGAGAGCCATCAGTTGTTATAATCACTTTCAAGGGGAAAGCCAAATGTAAACAGCTGCTTATTGTGAATCCACAGTCGTGATCCGGTTTTGGCTTTAATTATCTGTTCCTCTAGTAGGGTTCAATCCCAACAAATAAAAGCATGGTAGATACGCCGCTGGTACTTCTTATATATTAGTGCTTTTATCATATTACGTACCGTGGCATTATTTAGTTCACTTGGGCGAAGGATTTGAAACGATGTCACACAAACGATGTTTACTAAACGATATAAACCATACGAGTTTTATTACGAGAACGATTTACGATTTCGGTTTACATAAACAAATGTTTTGAGTTAAGATTCATTGCATCGAAGCTTTATAAACTATAACCAAACTGTTTTAACTTGATTATTCATTTTTTAATACAAATGTTTTACAAAACAAGGTTTTCTAATATCGAGTGACGAAGTCATACGAGTTATCTAAATATGTAAACGAGCCATGTATCTGACACTCACACAAAACCTATGTGCTAGATGGCATTTCTTTGCTGACTTTATTTTACATATGTTTCAGGTGGTGTTGAATGAAGTTGATTGCAAGTAGGATGCATGCTCACTTAGGACTGGACGAGGCCTTAGTGACTAAATAACAAATGATAGACAATGTGGTTGTGTTTTAACTTAATACCAATACAATCTTAATGTTTAATATTTAATAAAACAAAACTTTTGAATCCATGGTTGTGAAACAATAATTCTGCCACTCCATTCCCCGACGTTTCCGCCGCAGTTTCGTTGTTTTAACGCGGTCAGGGTGTGACAGAAGAGTTGGCATCAGAGCATTTGGTTATAGGGAATTAGGTTATTAGTAATGCTTTGGCCTAGACTATAACTTTTCTAGGACCCTAACGTGAGTTTACTTGCGTTTAGATTTTAAAACAATACCATCACCTATCCTTAGGTAATAACCATAACGAGAACACAATAACAAAACCTTATAAGAAATCATCTAAGGTTTTGAACCCTCTAAGTTTCCAAAATGATTTTGAAAATAATCACCCACCCTTTCAGATGATTTGTTTTTGGCATGGTGCCTTCCGAATTTTCAAAATCTCGTCAAGGTTTGGGTCTTATAGTGTGAACATATGCAATCTGGAAGAGTGGATGCCTGTATCCTGAGTTTTCTGTCTAAGGCTAGATTGTTCGTACAAATTCACATAATCGGACCAGTCACTCATACCTGGGAACTCTTGGGATGAGTGTCCACTTATAGGCTAAATCAGGTCTTCGCGATACATTGTATTGACCCATTCACTTTGATTAGCCACTGCGAATTGTTTGTTTGTTCGAGGTAATGAAAAAATGATTGCCTTCCTTGTGTTTTGTCGATGTTTTCAATACCTCTTTTGTTTATCCAATTGTCGATTTCACTCGTTTCTCATGTTTCCTTATTCTTTTTAGAATATGCCACCTAGACGTGATCCCGAACAGGATGCTGCAATCGTAGCCCTTGTCGCTCAGCAAATCGCAGTTGTGCTTCCGAACCTAGTAACTCAGATTAATCAAGCGAACAACAATAACAATAATGCTCAGTGTAGTTTCAAGAATTTCAATTCGGCTAAACCATTGATGTTTTCTGGGTCTCAAGGAGCAACTGTGCTCCTGCAATGGTTTGAAAGTTTGGAAAGCACTTTCGGACATGTGCAATGTCCGAATGAGCGTAAGGTTGAGTTTGCGTCAAGTGTGTTCGAGAAGCGTGCTCTTACATGGTGGAACGGTGTGATGCGTGATAGGGGTGCCGATGTGGCAATGGCACAAACATGGGAAGAGCTTCGAGCTCTCATGATGAAAGAGTTCTGTCCCCGTCACGAGATTCGAGCTTTGGAACGAGAATTTGACGATTTGAAACAAGATGGGGGAGAACACCGTGCGTATACGGATCGTTATGAAGAGCTCAGTTTGTTGTGTCCTACTATGGTTACCCCGTTGGAGAAAGCAATTGAGAGGTATATCGATGGTTTACCCGACTCTGTGCAGGATATTGTAACTGGTAGTAATCCTACCACTGTTCGTCAAGCGGTCGAATTGGCTGCTACTCTGACTGAGTCACAAGTCAGAAAACGTAAACTGACCCGCAAGGGTGACAAAAAGCAGTCAGCTGTTGCCACACAAGACAAGGGAAAGGGCAAGGGTAAGAAAGGCGAGTCTTCTAGGAGGTCGAGGAAGTGAAAGGCTTCCCAAAACTTTGCAATCACCAACCAAAATGCTCAGAACCCACCGGCACAACCTCCTGCCAAAAAAAGAATATGCTGGTACCGCACCTCACTGCAATAGGTGCAATGGTCATCATGTGGCCCAACAGGCTTGTAAACAGTGTCCTACTTGTGGTAAACTTGGGCATCTGGCCAACATTTTTCGTTTGGGTCAGAATTAAGCTCCAGTTCAAGGGAATGCTGCTAGACTTCCACCTGGTTCATGTTATAATTGCGGAGAGATGGGTCATTTCCGCAACAACTGCCCGAGGTTGATAAACGTGAATGCAAATCCAAATGTCAATGTTAATGTGAATCCCGCTCGTGGGCGAGCATATAACTTGAATGCAAACGAGGCGAGGGCTGACAACGAGGTTGTTAATGGTACGTTTCTTGTTAACCATCAACCTGCATCTATTCTTTTCGATTCTGGTGCCGATAGAAGTTTTGTTTCATTATCATTTGAGCCTTTGCTTGCGATACCTAGAAGTAAACTGAGGAAACCCTTATCTGTCGAAGTTGCTACTGGTAAACCTCTAGTACTAGATTCTGTGATTCGCGATTGTCAATTGAACCTTGATAACCATCTTTTTTCCTATTGACCTCGTGCCGATGCAACTTGGGAGTTTCGACATTATCGTAGGAATGGATTGGTTAACTAAACATCATGCTGAGGTGGTTTGTTTCGATAAGATTGTTCATATTCCTCTTTCTTCTGGTGAAGTTTTAGAAGTTCGTGGTGAGAAACCATCTGGTGATTTGAAACTCATGTCGTGTACGAAAGCCCAAAGTTATTTACGAAAAGGATATGTTGCTTTTCTGGCACATGTCACCAAGGAGAAAGGCAAGAACAAAAGTATTGAAGATATTCTGATTGTACGAGATTATCCAGAGGTGTTTCCTGATGAACTGCCTGGTTTGCCTCCAGTTCGTCAAGTCGAGTTTCATATTGATCTTGTACACAATGCTAACCCGATTGCGAAAGC
Source organism: Helianthus tuberosus (assembly GCA_030545235.1). Lineage (NCBI taxonomy): Eukaryota > Viridiplantae > Streptophyta > Magnoliopsida > Asterales > Asteraceae > Helianthus > Helianthus tuberosus. The sequence goes on along the minus strand of CM060389.1, from coordinate 54,856,445 downwards.
ACCTTATCGTCTTGCACCATCTGAGATGCAAGAGTTGTCGAAACAACTTCAAGAGTTATCTGATAAAGGATTCATCCAACCAAGTTATTCACCTTGGAGCGCTCCTGTCATGTTTGTAAAAAAGAAAGATGGGTCTTTTCGAATGTGTAATGATTATCGTGAGCTTAACAAGCTTACCATCAAGAATCGATATCCCCTACCATGAATCGATGATCTCTTTGATCAGCTGCAAGGTGCTACATGTGTTTCCAAGATCGATCTGCATTTTGGGTATCATCAGCTTCATGTTCTCGAAGAGGACATTCCCAAAACTGCTTTCCGTACGAGATATGGGCACTACGAGTTCACTGTCATACCTTTTGGTTTGACAAATGACCCAACTATCTTCATGGACTTAATGAATAGGGTTTGTAAACCTTATTTAGTCAAGTTCATTATTGTGTTCATCGACGATATTCTCATTTATTCGAAGTCTCGAGCCGATCACGAACAACACCTTCGTTTGACACTGGAACTCTTAAAGAAGGAATAACTTTTTGCTAAATTCTCCAAGTGTGAATTCTGGCTTAAAGAAGTTCAGATTTTGGGTCATATAGTCAACGAGCAGGGTATTCATGTGGATCCATCCAAAATAGCTGCTATTAAGGATTAGAATACACCTACGACACCTACCGAAGTTCGTTCTTTTCTTGGTCTTGCTGGTTACTATCGTCGATTTATTTCGAACTTCTCTAAGATCGTGGTTCCACTCACTGCTTTGACTTAAAAGAATAAGCCTTTTTAGTGGGGACCTAAACAAGAAGAAGCGTTCCAAACGGTGAAACGAAAACTCTGTGATGCCCCTGTTTTGTCTTTGCCCGATGGAAATGATGATTTCGTTGTCTATTGTGATGCGTCGAATCTAGGCCTTAGTTGTGTTCTTATGCAACGAGGTAAAGTTATTGCGTATGTGTCAAGACAGCTGAAAGTTCACGACAAGAACTACACGACTCATGATCTTGAGTTGGGTGCTATGGTTTTTGCTCTCAAAATCTAGAGACACTATCTTTATGGAACGAAATGTGTGGTTTTCACAGACCACAAAAGTCTCCAACACATTCTCAATCAGAAGGAGCTGAACATGAGACAACGACGCTGGGTTGAGCTATTGAACGATTACGATTGTGAAATTCGCTACCATCCTGGTAAGGCGAATGTCGTTGCCAATGCGCTAAGTCGAAAGGATCGAGTCAAGCTTCATTCTGTTCGAACTCTATCTGATATCCAATCACGTGTCCTTCAAGCTCAACGATCATGCGTAACCAAAGGATTATTGAAATATGAGCTACCACTTCAACTTGAGCTTAAACTCTAAACGAAGGACGATGGGTTACTCTATTTCAAGAATCGTTTGTGGATTCCGAAACAAGACGATCTTCGCACTTTAGTGATGGACGAATCTCACAAGTCATGATATTCCATCCATCCTGGTGCTGACAAAATGTACAAGGATCTTCGTACTCAGTACTGGTGGCCTGGTATGAAGAAGGATATTGTCTTGTATGTATCTAGATGCCTAACTTGTCTCAAAGTCAAGGCTGAACATCAACGACCATCTGGTTTGCTTGTACAACCAGAGATACCGGTATAGAAGTGGGAGAACATTGCGATGGATCTTATCACTAAGTTACCGCGTACATCTAGAGGTCACGGTGCTATTTGGGTTGTTATCGATCGATTAACAAAGTCAGCTCATTTTATTCCGATTCACGAGGATCTATCTGCTGATAAACTTGCCAAGATTTATGTTGATTAGATTGTATCTCGACATGGTGTTCCTTTGGATATCATTTCCGATCGTGATGCTCGATTTTCATCACATATTTGGAAGACCATGCAATTTGCTATGGGAACTCAACTAAATCTAAGCACTGCTTATCATCCCCAAACAGATGGACAATCTGAGAGGACGATACAAACATTAGAGGATATGCTTAGAGCATGCGTGATAGACTTTGGTGGTCATTGGAATTCTCATCTGCCGTTGATTGAATTCTCTTATAACAACAGTTATCATGCTAGCATTAATATGGCACCGTTCGAAGCTTTATACAAACAAAAATGTCGTTCACCTGTCTGTTGGAATGAGATCGGTAAAGCTCAGCTTACTGGACCCGAGCTCATTCTGGAAACAACAGATAAAATCAGGAAGATTCGCGATAACCTTCTGACAGCTAGAAGCCGTCAAAAGAGTTATGCGGATATGCGACACAAGCCCTTGGAATTTCAAGTCGGAGACCGTGTCCTACTCAAGGTATCACTTTAGAAGGGAGTGGTGAGATTTGGAAAGAAAGGAAAACTTGCACCACGATATGTTGGACCGTTTAAGATTGTCGAATGAGTCGGAAAGGTTGCCTATCGACTTGAGCAACATCCTGAGCTTGGGAATATTCACCCAACATTCCACGTGTCCAATTTGCGAAAGTTCTTAGCCGATGCTGATCTTCATATCCCACTCGACGAAATTCAAGTTGATGAAACGATGCACTTTGTCGAGAAATATGTGGAGATAATTGACCGTGCAGTCAAACAACTGAAGAACAAATGAATTCGATTGGTCAAAGTTCGTTGGGAGTCCAAACGTGGCCCAGAGTTTACTTGGGAATGTGAGGACCAGATGAAGGCGAAATATCCGCATTTGTTTTCACAAGCTTCCTCTAGTTAAAATTTCGGGACGAAATTTCCTGAAGTAGGAGAGACTGTGACAACTGTGCTCTGTAATCGATGTACAATGTAAAACAATATTAAATATCAATAAAACAATGTGTTTTGGTGTTATTATGTATGTATTTGTGTTTGATGATTTTTCGATTTGATTCGAGTTAGATTTCAAGCTTTAAATCGCTTTCTGGAAAGTTATACGCAAACTGGTGCGTAAACGCAGTCAGTTTAACGTGACAAACACTCCATAATAATTACATAGGCTTAACATACCTTAAATAACCTTTACATAACTTATAAATAAGTTTTGGATGGTTTGGTGTGTTGAAAACAAGTTTATTCGATCGTAGGGACTATTTGTGTCAAACTGCGAAACTATGCCGATTTGTACAGTAACGAACATTCTGGAACTTGATCATAAGTTAAACATACCTTAAATATCCTTTACATGGCTTAGAAATAGGCTTTGAGGGGTTTGGTATGTGAAAATAAACTTATTTGATCAATAGGGACTAAAAGCGTCAAAAAGTGCATAAGTTTGCATTTTCACGCATATCTTACGTTCTGAACAAACCCTGACATCCAAAATTTTTTGTAATCATTAAAATATTTTATTTTAGTGATTGGAATGCAAAAATACCATTCGTCGTGAAATTTGGATCGTTTTTGCGTCCGTTCGAGTTTTCATCGTAATTAACCAAATAACGCAACCGTACGACCAAACGAACCGACATCTGAGATGTTTTTGAGCATATTTTAAGTTCCCTATACTTTAACTTCATTTTAGATCCTTGAAATGGGGTTAACGGGGCTCAAACGTTCCGAAAATCAAGTTTTAAGCATGGAGGGACCTATTTCACCAAAAGTTGAAACTTAGAACTGAGCTCCCCCGAGCCACGTGCCAGCCCAGGGTCTCCTTGGTGCGCCATGTGACAGGATCCAAAAATCAGCTGCCCAGTTTCAGCATCCAGCTTGATTTCCAAGGTTATTTATGTAAAATTCTCAACACCTGGCGCTGGTTTTGGGTCCCCATTGTATTTAAAAACCATGTGCACAAGTGTAGGGTCAAGATTGATCCATCCAAACACTTGTAATGATCCAATTGATCCAAACTTCCTATAAATAACATGGTTTCTCATTTGGGTTCTTCACACTTGATCTCAAATTTGCTCTAAGTTGGAGTATTCATACTTCATACCTGAGTGATTTGAGCTCAATTCTTCATTGCTTGGACCGTTTATAAGCTTCTTTCATGTTTTTATGATTTTTATGTATTTCAAGCATGAAAGTCAAATAGTGTTTGACTTTCTACTTTGACCACAAGTTGGTCAACACAAAGTTCGGTTGAACTTTGCAACGTGAGCGTAATCACGATGGTTATAGTCCCTTGTGACTATACCTACTGATTACCACGTTGATTAGGCGTAGTGACGAGTCATAGTTTTGGTCAAAATGCGTATTTATGCGTATTTTGCAACCAAACTATTCTTGGGTACCAAAACCCTTTGTTTTGATATCAAAACTTGTTTTCTAACTTAGTTAAACATGTTTTAACATGTTTAACTCATCACTTTTAGTTTAGTGCTTGTATAGAGTCGTAAGTCAGGCGGTCTAAACCACCGCTTAGACTTTCGAACTCGACCCGTTTGGTCGATCATTAAGATCCGACCAAGCATATTATGTGACCATAGTTGCATAAGGAATAACCTTCCGAGGTTATACCTCTTGGTCACTTAGGTTTAATTAGTTGTATGATTGGTAGTTTATATGCCTTAGGTAAAATGACCAAAATGCCCTTTTCATGCAGAATTGGATTTTAAGCATAGGTAACCTAACTTTTGTCACCTAAACTGATTATACAACATATTTAAACATGTTTAGGCATATAATACTTGTCATAGGATTAATTAGGCGTCTCGAACGCGCATTTGCGCGAACGACGCATTAAAGTAGCGCAAGCTACCTTAATGGGTCGTAATGGGTCAAAAGCACTTAGGGTAGGTACCGATTTAGAATGTAGGCTTTGTTAAACCATATCACATGAGTTCCAATAACTCATTTGGTTTACGAGACCTCATTCTACCTGATCCTCCGATTTAGGTGTCGATTTATTAACTTAGCGATCCGATTACTAGGTGCAACTTGATTTCCTTGGTTTGCCTGAGCTTCGTTAAGTTCATTAGATCGAGGATACCCTGCACTACAAGTGAGTACATAGTTCCCCTATTTTACTCTTTTCAATTGTTTTGGGGTGATTCATATGTGTTAAACGGTTTCGATGTTTCAACGATGATTTTAAAAACAAATACTATGGTTTATATTAAACAAGAACGATTTCGATAATGTGAAGGAACTTGTTGGGCGTATTTACATAACAAATAGCATTCATTAACATTGATCAAGCCAACCAGTATTAGGTTGTGGTACCATAGGATCTGACAAATCCCGTTATCGGATTGCACCCATGGTTATGTATGGGGGTTATGTGGGTAACGACTGAACCTGATGATTGTTAACTTACCCTTTGGTGGTTTGTTAATACGAGTTGAATGATAGACGAGTTATGAAGGTTTGAATGTTATAAACGAGACGACCAAAAGTAGTTTTCACAATTAAAACGAGAATGATTTGAACAAGAACGATTGAAACGAATGGACGATTTAAACGATTAGAACGATTTTGAACAAGTTAAACGAATGGACGATTTAAATGAATTGAACAAGTTAAACGAATGGACGATTTAAACAAATGGACGATTTAAACGAATTAAAACGAGAACGATTTGAATAAGTTGAACAAGTTAAACAAATGGACGATTTAAACGAATGGACGATTTAAACGATTGAACGAATGAACGAACGATTGGTTTTTGGGTTAGTGTTTAAACAACGGGACGGGTGTAATGTAATAAAAGCATAGTAGATACACCGCGGGTACTTCTTATGTATAAGTGCTTTTATCATATTACATACCGTGGCGTTATTTAGTTCACTTGGGAGAACGATTTGAAATGATGTCACACAAACGATGTTTACTAAACGATATAAACCATACGAGTTTTATTACGAGAACGATTTACGATTTGGGTTTACATAAACAAATGTTTTGAGTTAAGATTCATGGCATCGAAGCTTTATAAACTATAACCAAACTGTTTTAACATGATTGTTCATTTTATAATACAAATGTTTTACAAAACAAGGTTTTCTAATATCGAGTAACGAAGTTATACGAGTTATCTAAATATGTAAATGAGCCATGAATCTGACACTCACACAAAACCTATGTGCTCGCATGCATTTCTTTGCTGACTTTATTTTACATATGTTTCAGGTTGTGTTGAATGAAGTTGATTGCAAGTAGGATGCATGCTCACTTAGGACTGGACGATGCCTTAGTGACTAAATAACAAATGATAGAAAATGTGGTTGTGTTTTAACTTAATACTAAAACAATGTTAATGTTTAATATTTAATAAAACGGAACTTTTGAATCCATGGTTGTGAAACAATAATTCTGCCACTCCACTCCCCGACGTTTCCGCCGCGGTTTCGTTGTTTTAACGCGGTCGGGGTGTGACAGAAGAGTTGGTATCAGGGAATTTGGTTATAGGGAATTAGGTTATTAGTAATGCTTTGACCTAGACTATAACTTTTCTAGGACCCTAACGCGAGTTTACTTGCGTTTAGATTTTAAAACAATACCATCACTTATCCTTAGGTGATAACCACAACGAGAACACAATAACAAAACCTTATAAGAAATCATCTAAGGTTTTGAACCCTCTAAGTTTCCAAAATGATTTTGAAAATAATTACCCACCCTTTCGGATGATTTGTTTTTGGAGTTTGGATGAACAATCAAGAACGGTGAAAGTGACTTATCAACACAGGGTGGATTATTCATTGACGATGGACGAAGTGCTTAATACAGATAGACTACACCTTCTTGAACAACAATGTGATTTAGCACCTTCGAACGATGCAAGATCCAGGGTTGTGATGATATTTAAATGTAGGATGCAACAAAGACGAAACGAGATTATGGCGTTATACGCCAATGCACAAGATGATGATGAGACGGAAGAAAGTGACGAACAAAGCGATGAGTACATCTCTAATGTAACACCATCCACGGAAGACAATTAGTTTTTGTTTGATTTCGTCTTAGTTGTAATCTTTTGTATTATTAATGAATTATAATGAACTTAAGAACGCCATGAACCCCAAGATATTTACCTTTATAAGATATAAGGGATTAATTCAACTGGTCAGATCAACAAAAATGCCAAAAAAATGTATATAATGAATTTGGGAACGCCATGGAGGCCAAGATGTTCGAATTATTAATTGATTTAATGAATTTGGAAACGCCATAAACGCCAAAATATTTACTAAGTAACAGAAAACGATTAATTCCTCGAGGCAGATCTAAAAAACAATAAAACGCCAAGTTGTTAATGTTTTTAACTACACGCCAAAAAAATCCTAAACGCCAGGTAGTTATCTGTTGAATATGTATAGAACGCCATTGAAACATAAAGGCCATTAAAAAAATTACTTTGAAAAAAACGCCAATGAAACACGCATAAGGATCAAAACGCCATTTCTATTGAAATTTTGTTTGGAACGAAATCATAACGCCATTATTAAGAGGAACGTGGGCAATGACAATCGTACCCCTGCATATCATTTAGCGCGCCATGTCCTGTGGTTTGGCCATTTTGCCAGTTTAGTTCAAAAGTTTGAAACGTTGCCATTTTAGTTCAAATAGTTTAAAACATTGTCATTTTAGTCCATTGGGTTAACTCCATCCATTTTTCTCTTAATTAGAAGGGCAATTCGGTCATTTCATATGTAATTTTAGTAACTAGATGGGCAGTTCGGCCATATAAAATGACCGAATTGCCCTTTTAGTTAACAGAAAAAATAGATGGAGTTAACCCAGTGGACTAAAATGACAACGTTTGAAACTATTTGGACTAGAATGACAACGTCTCAAACCTTTGGATAAAGTAGCAAAATAACTAAACCACAGGGACTAAACTGACATTTAACTCTCTCTTTCGCTCTCTCTCTCTCTCTCTATATATATATATATATGGTAAGGTTCATTTGAGAACCACCCTTATTGCGAGAACCGCGAGAACCAATGTGAACACAAAATAAAATCTAAAAAAAATAAAAAAAGCACTCAAAATTTTTTTAATATTTAAAAAAATCGCTATATTAAGTTACAAAAAAAAAACTTTTTTTTTCGAGTAACAGTTATCCATGCACATGTGCATATGTATCATCACTTCGACAAATTCCCTAACACATTATCACTAATAGACAATTGTACTTTAATTTACAATACCATCCGTAATACACTACTTTTTACATTACCAATATTCAAAATGCACATGTGCATCATTAGGTATAACCATGATATAACATGTTTTGGTACAAAAAGTTTGTGATTTTGAATGGAGAAGTAGGCCCATATACATGTTTTTTGGTTAGTTATATCTAGTGGTTGATGGTTTGGCTATAGTTGTTACTTTATGATGTAATATGATGATTGAATGGTATAAATGGTGTTGATATACATGTAATAAAGTGAAAATATTGGTAATGGTATTGTATTATGGACGGTAGGAAGTAATGGTAGTGTATTATGGATGGTAGGAAGTAATGGTAGTGTATTATGGACTGTAGGAGGTAATGGTATTGTATACCAAAACACCTTATTTCATGTTGATACATATAGATGCACATGTGCATTTTTAATATTGGTAATGTAAAAAGTAGTGTATTACATATGTTAGTGTAAATGAAAGTTGAGTTGTCTAATATTTGTAATGAGTTATGGAATTTGTCAAAGAAATGATACATATGCATATGTGCATGTTTGTGTATTATGGATGGAATGATAGACGAAAGAGAAAGTGTATTCAAAGTAGTGTACCAAAACACCTTATTTCATGTTGATACATATAGAAGCACATGTGCATTTTTAATATTGTTAATGTAAAAAGTAGTGTATTACACGTGATAGTGTAAATGAAAGTGCAATTAACTAATATTTGTAATAAATTACGGAATTTGTCAAAGAAATGATACATATGCACATGTGCATGGATAACTGTTACCCGGATTTTTTTTTTGAATTTTTTTATTAGCAAAATATAGCGGTTTTTCCAAAAAAAAAATAGTAAAAAAATTTTTTTTAGGTGTTTTTTAGATTTTTTTAGGTATTACTATTTGTGTTCACACTGGTTCTCGCGGTTCTCGCAATAAAGGGTGGTTCCTAACGGATCCTTCTCCTTTATACATACATACACACATATATATATATATATATATATATAGGAATGGGATCAAGAGAAAACGATTTGAAGTGTGAGAACAGTGAGAACGATTTTCAACCATAAGATCTTTGTGATTTGTGGCTGAGATGATACGATGGCATTTTTATAAATAATGAGAACTTTATAACTACCAGGAGGGGTAAAATTGGAAGATACAAACAAGGGTGCACATGCTAATCACATGCCATTTCCCCCATCATATTTAAACGCCAATAACTTTTTTATACGTGTTTATTTTTGTAAAGAAAACTACACCATAAAACTCAGCGTTTTTTTATCTTTCCAACGAGTATACTATTGATATACTTTTCGAAAAAAAAATGAGTTTGGTTTTTTATGGCATTTTTCTGAACTGTGTGTTTTATGGCATTTTAGACTAGGTATTGTCATGCCGTTTTTCTGAACTAGGTGTTTTTATGGCGTTTTAACTAGGTATTTTCAAGGCGTTTTTTTTTCTGAACTAAGTGTTTTATGTTTTTTTCAACTAAGTTTTTTCATGGTTTTTTTCTGAACTGGATGTTTTATGGCGTTTTTAACTGGGTATTTTCATGGCGTTTTTCTGAATTGGGTGTTTTATGACGTTTTATTTGAACACCCAGTTCATGTGAGTGAGTTTTTTTTACAATATTACCCTATAGTGTAATTTAGCATCAATGTCACATGTCAACACCAAAATTGTTCACACCGTTCTCACACTTTTCACAATTTTCCCTAAATCCTGTCCCTCTCTATATATATATATATATATATATATATATATATATATATATATAGGGCAAGGTTCATGCAAGAACCACCTTTATTGCGAGAACCACGAGAACTATTGTGAACACAACAAAAAATACCTAAAAAAATCTAACCCCCCCCCCCCCCCAAAAAAAAAAACCTAAACCCCCCACCCCCCCAAACCTAATTCCCCCCCCCCCCCAAACCTAAACCCCCCTCCCCACCCCCAAAAAACCTAACCCCCCACCCCCACCCATGTGACAACCCTCAAAATTCAGGTACTGTACAAATTAATTAATTTTGATTATGTGCTTAATGACTGTGCTTGATTACAACTGACACCTTAAACTGCTTACCGATTTATGTTACATACATACATGTGCATCACTTTACATACAGTCACTCCATTCATTACACACCTACATTAGTGATATACTTGATGCACTCAGCACAGTTGACACACTGAACGGTTGATTCAGAAATAATGCTGAAAATACCAGCACATAGACAGACAATGTTTTTATGGCCAGTATGAGCCAGGGATAGAGCACTACACTGGTTTGGAGTGTAGGGAAGTGAGGACCATAAGACTGCGTCATTAAGGGATAGATATAGTGCCGGGAAGTGCCTAAAACATGCGTTAAATACATAATTATGCATTCTTTTATAAAATTCAGCATTTTATTATACCAGTAGAATACACAAATGTTGCAGAATGGTCCTGTATACTTTCCTAAGTGCCAGGAATGATTTCGTTACAAAAAGATGCATAAAAGACGCTATACGGTACAATTTAACACTTTAACGGAACGATACGTAACTGAACAACCGGACATTACCCGGGACACCAAAATTTTGACAAAAACATTATTGTATTATTCTTAAATAATCATGGTCACAATAAATCCCCACACACTATAGAAACATGACATACACTCACTATTCTAGAAAATACCCTTAACCTTCTAATTATTTACCTACTAATTACCAAAATGTTACAAATTACCCCCCCCCCCCTCCCCAACCGAATTTTCAGCCAAATCATTACCATATATTTTGTTGAGATTTTATTTCTTGTAATCTTGATTGTGGTTGGCCAAAAATCTAAGTAATCATCTCCCTAGGATTACATAGGGTGGCTTGTAAGTTCCCAAGGCCCTCCATATCACCACCACCATCATTTACACTCTCACCTCACTCCTCTCCCTCTCATTTTCGGTTGTCCACATCTGAATCCATCACCATCACTACAACTTCCACTCCTTTGATCCATTTTTAAGTCTAAAATAAGTGTTAGAAAGAAGCCTTGTGGAGTTTGGAGCATTAGAGCCTTGAAGAAGCATCACCACTTGCATTCTCACACCTCTTCCACCATCATTTATTGTTCACAAGTTCATCCCTAGCCCTTGTGCTAGTTGTAAGTCTTCGATTTAACTCTTGAATCACTTCTACGTTGATTGCTCGAAACATTGTTGTTTGAAGTTTAGAATAAGAACACAAAGAGAAAATGAACAAGGAACCTAAACATGGACTTATATAATGATAAAATCTGGTTGGATTATGTTGGTATAAGCATGCATGTTGTTTGATCATTAAAATTATTGATAAAACCGTTGTTAGGACACTTGGTGATGCGTTTCTAGTAACATTTACATGGTAAAAAGCATGCTGATTGGTATTTTCAGCCAACTTAAACAGGCTGTAACTGGGTCTTTATAAATCGAAAAACGGATTTTCTAAAGTCTAAATTATGTAATTTTGAACAACCGAACAAATGGCACTAGAATCGTAATTTTTAGAGGTCGTTTACTATTTTTAAAGAACTGTTTTAAGACAGCAGCTCAAGCTGCGATTTTTTGGCTGAAAAAGTGTGTTGTATTCGGAGTCGTAACTTGAAACCTGAGTAGAATCAGCTCATGGGATTTTTTACTGTAGATGGTCACTGTTGTTTCCGTGATCCTTCAACTAGAATTTCATCAATCAGACTTACGATTAATTTTTAGTGAGTTTTTCCGTAAACTGCAATCAGAAAGCAACAAATCTGATTGCAGTCGGGTAAAAGAATTTTTATATAATATTGGTAATGAACTGAGCCCCGATATTTTTACACAATAAATTTTGGATTATATATGACATTCTGTCAAAATTTTAGAATTTTTGGAAAAGGTTAACTATTTTATTAATATACTCTAAAACAGTCTAGTTTTGCTTAATAAAGCTGAAATGACATAAGTAGTGTATTGCATGCATGACTGTCGGGTTGGCTATGTGGGAACAATCTACGGAATATGGGTAAAATAAAATGATATGCTATTAAGCATGGACGCCCCCATTTACAAAGGAGACTATGGCGAAATTTTCCGAAAATCCTAACACTTAGTAAATAATTTTCTGGACAAGTGTTTACTAGTATATTAAAGACTATGTTTTTCAAGCATAAAACTCGCCATAATTTTTATAACGAAATACAGAGTATTGGAGGTTGGTTTTATACAGGAATATGGTTAAAATGTATTCTCTAAAGTGGGACTTAAAAATATAATTCCAATACGAACAGACACATGTAAAATACCCCATCCTTGGGAAGGAAATACGAATACACAAGTATAAGAAGTATTATTACTAAAATACTGAAGACACTTTAAAAACGTAACTCAAAGGCACTAATCAATACTAAGACAAGGCACGACCCGTTCGTCTAATAGACGTTAGACCATTGTAGGTAGTCGTGTTTGCTGAGGAGATTTGGGTTACGAGTACCGAAGACGCAATACTGTGAGTTCATGTCCCCCTTTTCTCTTAACTATTTTCAGTTTTACACCTCGGGGGTGAAATACATGTTACAGACATTTATTTACATGGTATGGTTAGCTTAAGGAGGGTTTTTATTACACGAACATGTGAGTGGTGGGCACAACACTTAAGGCCATCAATCCTCGTTGTAGGACCAAGGGACATTAGTGATAGATCTATTTGGGTGTAGCGAGCCCCACTCCTGAGTCCGCTGAGTGGACCATGAGATGACTAAGTGCCCGACGCACAAATCCACTAGGTTTGAGTCTTCCTGCATCACTTCACACTTATCATTGGCTTTGCAACCCAATGGTGGTCTCTTTTTCCTTAATTGCTACATACCAGGGATTTTTATACATACATACATTTTTACAAAGGTTTATACCTACTCACTTACACATGAACTCGCTCAACGTTATGTTGACTTTTCAAATTACATGTATTTCAGGAAACTAACGGATCTGGCACGGTATGCACGTATTTTCAAGCTGCGTTTGAATAAAGAAGTCATCCAGGGTTTAGAAGTTGTAAGCTCTTCCTGGACGGGTTATATATACCTAAACCTGGTTTTATTTAAAGTCTTTTGTTGAGTCCATGGGAACTCATTTGAACGTATTATGGTTTGTAACTAATTGGCGTCTATATTTTCAAGACAATGGTATTGTGGTATTTTCTAAACTTTATTAATGAATGAAAATCTTTTGGTGTTATCATATAGCATTGTTATGATTGATTGCTATGGTATTAAGAAGTCACACCAAATAACCCACGCTTCCGCAAAAGTCAGGGTGTGACAGCTTGGTATCAGAGCCTCGATCATAGCGAACTAGGATTCTTTTTCGAGTCTAGACTATGATCATCAGGGCTCTCACGAAAATGTTTTCAAACAAATTTTTACATTGCATACACTAAACGTCCAGATCCAGGGCACAAACATTTTTGTTATAAACAAAAGGCACAAATACACATTTCCAAATTTATATTTATAATTCAGTCTTAGAGGCTGAGAGAGGATCAGTCTTAGAGGCTGAGGGAGGATCAGACTTAGAGGCTGAGGGAAGATCAGTCTTAGAGGCTGAGGGAGGATCAGTCTTAGAGGCTGAGGGAAGATCAGTCTTAGAGACTGAGGGAGGAACGGTCTTAGAGACCAGGAATTTAGCCATAGAGACTAGAGAAATTTGGTCTTAGAGACCAGGGATTAGGGAAATTTGGTCTTAGAGGCCAGGGAGTTAGTCTTATAGACTAGGGAGTTGGTCTTAGAGGCCAAAGATTTAGTCTTAGAGACTAGGAGGACTTCTTGCTTGCGTTGATTGTGACTACATACTTTCATTATTGCTACCTACATGCTTAATTGCTAATTACTGATAAACGGGCATATGTGGTGAGTATTTGCATACACAAATTGTTAATAATTACTATGGATATACATGCTATGACTATTATGAACCGACACACACGTCACAATATATAGAAGACGAGTTATCAGACATTGATAACCCTACGGCCGCCGTCACAGATGATGAGACTGAATCTGCGCCAGAGACATTTACGTCAGACACTGAGAGTGATCCTGATATACTGACCAAGGACGAGGACAACTTCTAACCGTCCACGCGACCAGGTTTCGGGCGATACTTTACCCTTGCTGATGATTTCGCTAACAAGAATCCTTCTGACACTCTTGTTTTGGTCCATGACCACTTCATCACTGGTAATCCCGATAGTGAGCACACCATGACCCCGATCCTCGACGATGCGTCTCCTATGGACTTTCCTGCCAAAGGTTGGCTGCGCGACGAGCAATTAATGATGACGTGGACATATTTATTGACGGTCCTTCTGCTGATGCCTATGGTGATAGAAAGTTAGACGAGAACGTTGTTACTAATTTCACTTCTTAAGGCCCCTGTTAACAGGCCTCCCTTGGATTCCAGAGTATATTCGATTTCAGACTCCCTTGAGTCTGTGACATTTACAGCCTTATAGACGGCCTGGTCACATCTTTCTACTACTGACACTGACAACGATGCCATTATGACTGCTGCACTAACACCTGCTCGAGGCACCACACCGTTACCCGACCCAGGGCCTGCTCCTGAGATAGCTTCTGCACCTTTTGGGACAACTTGATGTTGCACCTACTGATCCTGCACCCTTACTTGATCATGACCCTATTTCTTTTGACTTACCAGACAATGCATCCCTTATACCCGACCCAGTACCTGCACCTAATGACCTTCTTATCAGTTGAGACGTTTGCACCTGCACCTTCACCCGCTGATGTTGCTCTTGTGAAGACCGATGTCCATTGCACCAACATGCCTATCGCTTTCTTTCAAGACATACCTGCACCCGCGTAACGATCCTTTTGCTACAGCAACATTTTCTACCGTCTTACGGGCCACACCGTTTACTACTTTCACCTCTACAGCGCTGGACGAGCCGATTTGATGGTTCCTACAATACACTATGCTAATTTTAGACCCTTACCATCCCTCACATTATGGGGGCCACACATGAGATGAGTTGCTCCTGTAACACCAACTACAGTTTGAGGATATGAGTCGCAGAACGTTGGAGAGCTGACACCACATTTGGTAACTTCAAATGCCAAACATTACATAACTAAAAGCATGATTTAAGTATTTACATCACAAGATAGCATATTGTCTGAAAAGTTTATATAAGACACCAAGTCCCCCACCCTGTTTATTGCCAGCATACTTTGATCCTCCATATTTATCAAGGTTCCTTTTGCGCTCTCGACCATTGCTATCACACCGCTCCCAGGATTCTGATACTCATTTCTTTACTATCGAGTAGCAGAGCAGACAATTACTTCGACGTGTACACAAGCCCGAGGAGGAGTTCACGCATGTTAAACAATTTACTTTTATTTCCTTCTCCTCAGACACTGTTATAGTGATTTCTAGATTATGCGGATTGCATTACATTTGGGTAAAGACACTAATGATAAGCCGTAATTGTGGAGACTTTTAAAGACCACTTCAGACTATGTGATTTTGATACACTAATACGCTTAATGGACAAGGGATGGGTGACCCTGTGTCCCTATTGATGTGATACATTTTGGAAGGCAATACAATTGTGGTCAGGGAATAATGAGGGCCCAAATCATTATAAAACATGCGACAATACTTTATGGCCAATGACCAACGAAACTTCGTCGCTATATCTCCATTAAGCACGTTATTAATCTATATGTGCGTACAATAATTATAACGCTACGTGCTTGCTTACTATGCTCTCATTAAACAAAATTACCAAATTTCTTTGTTATACTATGATTATACTATTGCTTGATTGGTTGGTATGATAACCTAATATGTGTGTGTACATACAACTATATGCACTCCCCGAATGAATGAGACCTGACCTGACCAACCTTCTTCTCAGAAGATGTCGATACAAGGGAACGTCGACACCAACAGCCCTCTGCCGAAAACGGCAGAGACAGAACTGCAAGGGCGCATCTCACAAGCCATCGCACAACTCGAGGCCCTTTGCTCCGAACACGGCGGAGGTACCTCAGGAAATAACCCACCCAGCGGCTGCACCTACGAGCAGTTCTTGAACCACAAACCTCGAGAATTTGACGGCACTGGGGGTGCCTTAGCATTAGTGCGTTGGGTGGAGAAGACGAATTCTGTCTTACGATTGAGCAAATGCGCCCCAGAACATCAGGTTACGTACATAGCGGGGCTATTTGTAGATGGGGCTCTGTCATGGTGGAACCTTCAAATTCAGGCAATGGGCGAGGCCGCTGCATATGCTATGACGTGGGATGAACTGAAGGAACTAATGCGCAAAAGATATTGCTCTAGGGCGGAAGTCCAGAAGTTGGAAACTGAATTGTGGAACTTGAGAATGGAAGGTCCAAAGATAGCTGAATATGTGCAGAGATTTGGCGAGTTATCACAAGTTGCATCGCGTTTGGTGGAACCAGAATCTAGGAAGAACGAACGTTTCATCGGGGGATTGGCACCTCAGATTCTAAGCTTGGTGACAACATCTAAACCTTCAACGATCACCGAGGCTATCAACATAAGTATGGCGCTCACGGAAGAAGCAATTAGACTAGGAAAATTTTCTAGTATGGAAGAGAAGGAGGAGACTCCTGTAGAGTCATCTGGAGATAACAAGAGAAAGCTCACAAATTTCAAGATGGTTACTCGAGGGAGTAGCAAGAAAAAGGCCAAAAAGGGAAAAGACTACATGGGTATCCTACCTAAGTGCGACAATTGTAAATATGGAAGATGTGATAACTGTGGCAAGAGAGGACATCCCAAGGAAACTTGTAGACAAGGTATTGAAGGTGGAAATAAAGGTCAAGATGATAGCAAGAATCACGGAGAAAACAACGACAACGACAACTATTAGGGCAGAACGAGTGACAAACAGAAACGTGCACAAGGTTGTTTTAACTGTGGAAGCAAAAAGCATTTCAGAAAGTACTGCCCTAAGAAGAATCAAGCACAAGGATAAAAGCTCAGTAGCAGAGCTATGGGAGCACGCCGGGATTCAAGTATCGGTACGTTCTATATTACTCAACGTTATTCATCTGTGTTGCAAGATACTATTACAAATTTAGCTTCAGAGTTTGAAAGTGTACATGGTTTAGTAGTAAGTAAGTAGATAATCCGCACTCGAAAGAACTAGCTAATGGGAAGCTAGTGGAAGCCAACGGAGTAACTAGAGACGACAAGATAGAACCTTGAGAGCGTAAGTTTACGCTTGATCTGCGGCCCGTTGAGTTGGGAACTTCAACGTGGTAATTGGGATGGATTAATCTCCATGTGATCGAGCGGAGTTTGATGTCCACACCCCAATGGCGAATAAAGGAACGATCGTGACTCATGAAACAGGATACGTCCCTACAAATTACAAATTGCTGGAAGGCACGAAAGCTGTTGCGCAAAGGATGAGTTGTTTTCTTGGCTCATGTCGGGGACAAGGGAGCCGAAGAACCAAAACTCGAAGATATACCTGTGATAAGGAATACCCTGAAAGTTCTTCCCGAAGACTTACCAGAATTATCTCCTCAACAATTAGTCGAACCTCGCATCGATCTTATTCCAGACACTGTGCCTGTAGTCGCTGCACCTTAGCGACTTACACCTCCGGAGATACAAGGATTGGCAGTGTAACCTCAGAGGTGGATGGAGAAGGAAGATAACAGACCACGATTCCCTTTTGGGTAACCATAATTCTGCTCGTCAATAAGAAGGACGATAGCTTTCAAACGAACATCAAACAACCAGGAGCCGAACGAGCTAACCCATGAGAGCCGGTGACTCTTGCTAAGGATTAACGACTTACTTAGGTAACTAACTGTGAGGGTCCAACTACTATTTCACGACTAATCGATGATCGAGTATCTTTAGCTGGGAATTCAGGAAGAAAGTATACCGTGGAAATTGTGGGACAATAACTTGTTTTAAACGTACACAAAAATGGTGCTTCCTACACTATGCACCAACAGAGTTACACAGAATACGAAACCTTGGGGATTTAGGAAGCTTATGCTTAGGACCTTTGGGAACCTAGGTCCAGACTCGCAAAGGTTGTTACTTAGAAACCATAGCTGTTAACTCAATAGAACACCATTAACCTGACATGTATACCAGTTCAGTTAACAAACAGAAAGTACTTAAATTTCTTTCGTTGAAACCTTCACTTTTGCTTCTAGCGAGTAGATGTTTGCATCTCTACTCCCCTTAATGGTAGTTGCATCACGTTGATTTTCTTCGCTGAGAGCGAACACTCTTTTGCTTCGAATATTTGGTCGTTTCTCCATTTTAGCAAACACTCATTGTGTCATTACTTGAAAACTCTCATATTACGCATGCACCTTCTGCTACGCGTGCGGTTTCATTTCAAGCGCTTCATTGAAGTTCGAATATTATGTTCCTAAACCTAATCACTGGGTTGTGATTCAAATGACTTAGATTATTGTTATTGTTGACTCTTTTGTTACCAAGTCAACACACTTTCTTGAAACTGCTTTCGTTCAAGTTACGTTCATAGTTCATCATCGTAACCGTGCTGGGATTCCCTTGTTGATGCATACGTTTATTATCGGATTACGCCAGAACCAAGTTCAATTGCTCGAACTTATTCATTTCGCCTATTCAGTTAAGACGTCATATGATGTATTGGGAGCGTCATATTCAAACATTTTTGCAAAGATTCTTTCATTACGAGTCGTAGTAGATTCGGTTGGTCTACAACTCCACTAAATCGTTTGATTGACTTCGACACCTTGAGGTGATATTTTCACAGAATTGAAGCTTGTGCTAATTGGGTTACTCACTTCATATATGGATTTAAATTATTTATTTGCTCTAAATCCGTCTCGTTTATCACAATTAAAGCAGTCTCAACACGATTGTGTGTTAAGGCAATGGTACATAGATTCATTTCATTAGCCCAATGTACCTCCTAACGATACTTTCATTGTCAATTGAATGCCGTGCGGTATTTAATACATTTTCACCTTCGATCAAAAACAGTGGCTCTTTGATATTTCTTTATTCAACTGGAAACTTTACGACATTGTGTAAATCAAACCTTCGGGTTGTCTTTGTACACTTTCATTTGATTTCAGGCACGGTAAACTTGTTTAAGTCACCACCATTATTGAATCTCGTCATTACGACACCCTGTGGGGTCATTATCTTGTGCTAATCATGGTCAACTGTTTCACCCAAAACTACATATACTTTTGTTAACTTGTCATTTAAACATTTCTGATGCAACTACGAATCAAGACCGTGATACACCAAATTCGCTTGTATTCCATTCGGTGTACCTACGAAACTTAAGAGTGCCAACACACTAAACCTTTCCGTTCATTTAGTCGGGAGATTTACAGATCAGTTTACTACTACTTTTGGGTTATTGATTTTGAGTTCATATAGCTGATGCTACGGTTGAGAAAACTCGTTGGCATATTGTGACTGACTATCTAAGTATCCTAATAGACAAGACTCCTCTTTTGTGGAACCCCTGTTAACTGGATTGCACTAGACTATACGTCGATACGTCTTGTACCCTCGACACCAAATGCTAAAAGCACATATCTTTTAACTATTGGATTTGTGATATATATATATTCTTGGACTCACTTGATGTGAATAAGGTTTGAATTGGTTTGGTGATTATCTACCTCGGTACTATTCATATACATACATGCATAACGAAACCCTAAGGAATTAAGGTAGTACAAATTTCGGGGACGAAATTTTCTTAACGGGGGGAGAATGTGACAACCCTCAAAATTCAGGTACTGTACAAATTAATTAATTTCGATTATGTGCTTAATGACTGTGCTTGATTACAACTGACACCTTAAACTGCTTACCGATTTATGTTACATACATGTGCATCACTTTACATACAGTCACTCCATTCATTACACACCTACATTAGTGATATACTTGATGCACTCAGCACAGTTGACACACTGAACGGTTGATTCAGAAATAATGCTGACAATACCAGCACATAGACAGACCATGTTTTTATGGCCAGTATGAGCCAGGGATAGAGCACTACACTGGTTTGGAGTGTAGGGAAGTGAGGACCATAAGACTGTGTCATTAAGGGATAGATATAGTGCCGGGAAGTGCCTAAAACATGCGTTAAATACATAATTATGCATTCTTTTATAAAATTCAGCATTTTATTATACTAGTAGAATACACAAATGTAGCAGAATGGTCCTGTATACTTTCCTAAGTGCCAGGAATGATTTCGTTACAAAAAGATGCATAAAAGAGGCTATACGGTACAATTTAACACTTTAACGGAACGATACGTAACCGAACAACCGGACATTACCCGGGACACCAAAATTTTGACAGAAACATTATTGTATTATTCTTAAATAATCATGGTCACAATAAATCCCCACACACTATAGAAACATGACATACACTCACTATTCTAGAAAATACTCTTAACCTTCTAATTATTTACCTACTAATTACCAAAATGTTACAAATTACCCCCCCCCCCCCAACCGAATTTTCAGCCAAATCATTACCATATATTTTTTTGAGATTTTATTTCTTGTAATCTTGATTGTGGTTGGCCAAAAATCTAAGTAATCATCTCCCTAGGATTACATAGGGTGGCTTGTAAGTTCCCAAGGCCCTCTATATCACCACCACCATCATTTACACTCTCACCTCACTCCTCTCCCTCTCATTTTCGGTTGCCCACATCTGAATCCATCACCATCACTACAACTTCCACTCCTTTGATCCATTTTAAAGTCTAAAACAAGTGTTAGAAACAAGCCTTGTGGAGTTTGGAGCATTAGAGCCTTGAAGAAGCATCACCACTTGCATTCTCACACCTCTTCCACCATCATTTCTTGTTCACAAGTTCATCCCTAGCCCTTGTGCTAGTTGTAAGTCTTCGATTTAACTCTTGAATCACTTCTACGTTGATTGCTCGAAACATTGTTGTTTGAAGTTTAGAATAAGAACACAAAGAGAAAATGACCAAGGAACCTAAACATGGACTTATATAATGATAAAATCTGGTTGGATTATGTTGGTATAAGCATGCATGTTGTTTGATCATTAAAATTATTGATAAAACCGTTGTTAGGACACTTGGTGATGCGTTTCTAGTAACATTTACATGGTAAAAAACATGCTGATTGGTATTTTCAGCCAACTTAAACAGGCTGTAACTGGGTCTTTATAAATCGAAAAACGGATTTTCTGAAGTCTAAATTATGTAATTTTGAATAACCGAACAAATGGCACTAGAATCGTAATTTTTCGAGGTCGTTTACTATTTTTAAAGAACTGTTTTAAGACAGCAGCTCAAGCTGCGATTTTTCGGCTGAAAAAGTGTGTTGTATTCGGAGTCGTAACTTGAAACCTGAGTAGAATCAGCTCATGGGATTTTTACTGTAGATGGTCACTGTTGTTTCCGTGATCCTCCAACTGGAATTTCGTCAATCGGACTTACGATTAATTTTTGGTGAATTTTTCCGTAAACTGCAATCAGAAAGCAACAAATCTGATTGCAGTCGGGTAAAAGAATTTTTATATAATATTGGTAATGAACTGAGCCCCGATATTTTTACACAATAAATTTTGGATTATATATGACATTCTGTCAAAATTTTAGAATTTTTGGAAAAGGTTAACACTTAGTAAATCCTAACACTTAGTAAATAATTTTAGTTTACTCTGTAAATTATTTACTCTGTTAGAATTTTTGGAAAAGATACACTATGCGAAACAGATCAATTTACCAAGAACATTATGATCGAGTCTCACCTGATTCTTTGTTGAATCTTTAGATGTCATCGAGTCGTCTTAACAACCCTCACAAGAGATCTAAGGCCAACACTAAGGCCAACACTCAGAAAAAGATGATGTCTTTCATGGCCGATCAGATTGCATTAATTGTTCCCAAGATTGTCACTGAAATTCAGGGATCAAACACTCCTCCCTCCTCTGTTGCCTCGAAAGCAGTCCAACCTAAGCCTGTGAACTTCAGCTACAAGCACTTTGTCTCTTGCAACCCTAAGCCTTTCACGGGCAGTGATGGGGTCACTGCAATGCTGGAATTGTTCGACAGCATTGAAGTTACTTTCATCAATAGTGAGTGCCCTGAACACCTAAAGACTAGGAGTGCTACTGGTGTCTTTCAAGGAAGGGCTTTGGAACGGTGGACTAATGAGAGAAACATCCGCTCGAATGATGAAGCTTATGCTTTACCTTAGGCCAAGGTTAGGGAACTGATGATGCTAGAATTCTGCCCTCCCCATGAGCAACAAAAGCTTGAGGACGAGTTCTGGCATTTGAAACACGTTGGTGATGACAATCTAGCCTATACTACCCGTTTTAAGCAACTCAGCATCATTGTGCCACATTTGGTGTCTACTTCCAAACGCATGATCATGAAGTACATTCATGGGTTACATCCTGCCATGCGTGACTCAATTGAAGCAGCTCAACTGGACACCATCGAAGAAGTTTACCATCTTGCAGCAAGTCTAAATAACAACCGAGTTCGTGATAAACAGTTTGGCGCATCTGCCCCCTCGAAACCAGCTAACCAGATCACGCAGCAACCCAGTGGCACCAAGGGTAAGAAACGAAAGTCTCAAAACCCTGCTTACAATGCTATTGTGCCTGCTGCTACTCCAAACCCTCCTGCTCCAGAAAACTCCAAGAAGTCGTACACTGGGGTTCATCCCAAGTGTGCCACTTGCAACTATCATCACCCCGTCGGCGCAACTTATCGCCAGTGTACCATCTGCAGTCGCTATGGTCATACAGCCCCTTACTGCCCTCAAGCCAATCGAGTTCAGTAAGCACCACCAGCTCAGCCAGCTCAGTAGAACCCTAAACCAGCAACCAACGTGCGAGCCTGCTACAAGTGTGGTGATACCACTCATCTTCGTCCTCAGTGCCCCCAGTTGAACCAAGAGCAGCCGCAACAGCAAGCCCCGCGAGGACGCACCTTCAACATCAACGCCAAGCATGCTTAGAACGACAATGACGCCGTTAATGGTACGTTTCTCGTTAATGATCTTTATGCTTCGATCCTATTTGATACTGGCGCGGACAAAAGCTTTATGTCTGTTGATTTTGAATCTTTGTAAACTGTACACACTCTAAACTACCTAAGTCGTTCTCAGTCGAGATTGCCGATGGTAAGCCTATTCTAGTTGACTCTATTCTCCGTGATTGTTCCCTGACTCTTAACGATCACGTTTTCACAATTGACCTCATACCCATGCAATTGGGTAGCTTTGATATCATAGTAGGCATGGATTGGTTGCGTACGAACCATGCTGATATCGCTTGTCATGAGAAGTATGTTCGTTTACCTCTCCTGTCTGGCGACACTTTACACGACTATGGAGACCGACCATCTAGAGGACTGAAATTGATGTCATACACTCAAGCGAATAAATGCTTATGTAAACAGTACTTTTCCTTCTTGGCCCACATAGTGGAACAAAAGGGCAAGGGAAAGAGCGTAAGTGATGTTCCAGAAGTGTGTGATTTCCCTAATGTCTTTCCTGAAGATCTTCTTGGTCTTCATCCACCTCAATCTGTTGATTTTCGTATCGATCTCACATCTGGTTCGACTCATATTGCCAAGGCTCCTTACCGACTTGCACCCTCTGAGATGCAAGAATTATCTAGCCAACTACAAGAACTACTCGACAAAGGTTTTATACGTCCTAGTACCTCACCTTGGGGGTGCTCCTAGGTTATTCGTTAAGAAGAAAGATGGTTCATTTCGCATGTTCATCGACTACCGTGAACTTAACAAACTCACTGTCAAGAATCGTTATCCTCTTCCTCGCATCGATGATCTATTTGACCAACTACAAGGCGCAAGTTGTTTTTCCAAAATCGACCTTTAATCTGGTTATCATTAGCTCCATGTTCTCGAAGAAGATATCCCCAAAACCACGTTTCACACTCGTTATGGACACTATGAGTTCGTGGATATGCCTTTTGGTTTGACCAACTCACCCGCCGTGTTCATGGACCTTACGAATCGTATATGTAAACCTTATTCGGATCGTTTTGTGATAGTCTTTATTGATGATATCCTTATTTATTCAAAGAACCAAGCTGATCATGCACGACATTTACGCCTTATGTTAGAACTTTTACATGGTGAACTCTTATATGCAAAGTTTTCTAAGTGCGAATTTTGGATCAATGAAGTACAATTTCTCAGACACGTTGTTAGCAAATAAGGAATCCATGTTGACCCTTCCAAAATTGAAGCAGTGAAGAATTGGAGTACGCCTATTTCTGCATCTGAGATTCATTCCTTCTTAGGATTGGCGGGTTATTATCGTCGATTCATCTCAGACTTTTCAAAGATAGCCGTTCCTCTCACCTCATTAACTCAGAAAGAGAAACCTTTTGCTTGGGGTCCTGAGCAAGTGGAATCCTTTCAAACTCTTAAGAATCTACTCTGTAACGCTCCTGTACTTGCTCTCCCTGATGGGAATGATGATTTCGTGGTATATTGTGATGCCTCAAACCGTGGACTTGGCTGTGTGCTCATGCAGCGGGACAAGGTCATCGCTTATGCCTCCTGGCAACTCAAAATACATGAGAAAACTATACTACCCATGATTTAGAGCTTGTCGCAGTTGTTTTTGCATTAAAGATTTGGTGACACTACCTATATGGTACTAAATGTGTGGTTTTCACTGACCATAAGAGCCTGCAGCATATCTTTAACCAGAAGGAACTGAATATGCATCAGCGACGATGGGTAGAGTTGCTTAACGACTACGATTGCGAGATCCGTTACCATCCTAGTAAAGCAAATGTCATGGCCGATGCTCTTAGTCGTAAGACTCATGTTAGTAGCATCCGCTGTTTCCAGATCACTAGTGATCTCCATGCTGGTATTCGTGAAGCTCAATACTCGTCAACCAACGAGGGTAGTCTAATCATTGAAATACGAGGTGCTTCTATTGACCAGCTTGAAATGAAGTCTGATGGACTTCAATACTACCTCTATCGCATCTGGGTACCAGATCGCGACAATCTTCGTGAGGTCATTATGAATGAGGCTCACAAATCCCGATACTCTATTCATCCTGGTGCTGATAAGATGTACTGTGACTTGCGTAAGACTTATTGGTGGCCTGGTATGAAGAAGGAAATCGCCGCGTATGTCTCGAAATGTCTCACTTGCTCGAAGGTTAAAGCCGAACATCAACGTCCTTCAGGTCTTCTAGAACAACCTGAAATCCCTGTTTAGAAAGCATTGCTATGGACTTTATAACTAAACTTCCTCGCACACCTTCCGGTCATTTTAGTATATGGGTAATCATTGGCCGTTTGACCAAATCAGTCCACTTTCTTCCTATTCGTGAAGATTTCAAAGTGGAGAAACTTGCTTGAATCTACACTGATGAAATCATATGTTGTCATGGTATACCCATTGACATAATCTCTATCCGCGATGGTCATTTTACTTCACGTCTTTGGCAAACTTTTCAATCCGCCGTGGGTTCTCACATGAATCTTAGTACAACCTTTCATCCTCAAACGGATGGAAAAACTGAACGTACTATTCAGACCCTAGAGGATATGCTCCGTTCTTGTGTCATCGACTTTGGTGGTAATTGGGATGTACATTTACCTTTGATCGAGTTCTCGTACAACAACAGCTACCATTCCAGTATTCAGATGGCTCCTTTCGAAGCTTTATACGGTCGCAAGTGCTTATCTCCCCTCAGTTAGCATGAGATTGGTGATAAGCAACTTACTGGCCCTGAGATCATTCAAGAAACAAAGGATAAGATTCTTCAAATCCGGGACAACTTGATCAAGGCTAGGAGCAGACAAAAGAGCTATGCTAACAAAAGGCGTAAGCCTCTGGAGTTTAATGTTGGGGACTACGTTCTACTCAAAGTATCTCCCTAGAAAGGAGTGATACGATTTGGTAAGAAGGGAAAGCTTGCCCCTCGCTATGTGGGTCCTTTCAAGATACTCAAAGGATTGGCAAGTTGGATTACCAACTCTAAGAGCTTAGCAACGTACATCCGACATTCCATGTCTCTAGTCTCAGGAAGTGTTTAGCAGATGAGGAACTTCAGGTCCCCATCAAAGACTTGCAAATAAACGAGACCCTTCATTTTGTGGAATAACCGGTCGAAATCATGGACCAATGTACCAAGACGCTAAGGTGCAGCAAAATTTCCATAGTTGGGAAAGCGCGGTGCCGAATTCACTTGGGAGCTTGAGACTGAGATGAAAGCCAAGTATCCACAGCTCTTCGTTAGCCTTCCTCTTAGATTTCGGGGACGAAATCTCCTAAAGGAGGGGAGACTGCAACACTCTGCATTTTGGAAACTCTTATTATTCTAGGCAAGTCTTGTCGTGCTTCCTATTTTGATTAAGCTTTACACTCGAGACGGTCGATCATAAAGGAAATGAAACCATTTGAATCTTAGTTGTGCAAAACTATGTGAAACTTTCACTCTATGTAATGCTTTTGTGATACTCCCCATATATGAACAATGTGAATCTTAACTCTTGTGATGCTTTATATGTGAACGATATGATTCTTGATTCTTTGTGATGCTTTGATACTTACTGAACGAGAAACTAGCTTGAACGCAAACATGAAACACGAAAACACAAATTTATGATGTAATAATACTCTATGTGATGGCTACTCACAATAATACGCAACGCTTAACCTAGCTCGCAAAATGAACCAAAGTCGGAAAAACTAACAAACGAGAATCGGCTGTCCGAATGGACATCCGATTGGATGACCATCTGCTCAGATGACCATCCGACTGGATGGCCATTCGACGGGGAAAGCCATCCGATCGCCTGCACTTCTCCACCGACTTAACCCATTCGACTGACGTTGTCACTGTCACCTATAAATAGGTGACTTAACCCTTCATTCTCACCTTTCACTCTGCCATCCGATCACACGCACTCAAGTCACTCTCAGTCACTTTAATCGCGATTCAAGGCGAATTCGTAAGTATTTCTCCTCAAAACTTATACAACCTTCATCACTAATCACTTCTACACCACATTCTTCATCAAAATCACACGAACACTTAAACTTTTCCTCGAAAACCAACTGATTTGGGCCTCTTGAAGGTGGTTTCCACTCGGTTGCTTATGTAAACTGTTGTGGAGAACCATTTATCCAAGATTGGTTCCAGATCTAGCGGATTTTCACAACTTTTATACAAGATCTAAAGGATTATCACACTTTTATACCAGATCTGATGGAATTCCACATGTTTTCGGCTCGGACCTGATAAAATCCTTAATGAAATCGGACTCAAACAGACTCTCGGCTCGTTCCTTAGTCGAGATTCGGCTTGAAAACCCAATTTCACAGGAAAAAAACGGCCGATCTATGGTTCCAAACATGAAATTCCATCAAGAACAGCTCGCCCGTTCGGAAGGGGTGATACCCATCCGATCGAAGTAGCTGGGTTTGGTGTGTTTCCGTTGTTTGACGCGTTGTCACGCCGTCTCTGTTAACTCAATGCTTAGAAAACTTATCTAAACTTCACCCACTAACCATCTGTTCGAATGGTCATCCGATCGGATGACCATCCGTCCAGATGATCTGATTATGATAACACTTGTTGTTTGTTCTTACAGGACACTATGATCAAAAACTTAAACAGTTACAGACACCTGCACACTATTCGAATGGCCATCCGTTCGACTGGTCATCCGCTCGGATGGAGCCCATCCGTTCGAACGGCCATCCGTCCGGATGACCATCCGACCGAATGACCATCCGCTCGGGTAGTCTGTCAGACACTTTAACTCGATTTTCGCACTATTCGACACTCTATTCCTGACCGGCTCGGCACTTAGAGGACTTATGCTCTGTTCCCCGCACGCAGGCTAATCCAGCTCTCCCTTCGATCCAATCCTACTGTGTTTACGATTCTAAGCACCCACTCTGAGTATACTCGATCCCCTTTTGCTTTAACACTTTAGGATGCAATATGTATTCTATATCAAAACACTTGACACTTGAAACTTGTTTATAAACATACTCTATCCGTATTAAACATGGAAAGATGATACTTGTGAAACTTGAGTCTTTTATGCTATGTGAACGTTTGATTCTTATGTGTAGCTCGCCTTAACAATTATAGCGCTATAGGGGTAACGCACCGCTCTTTGAGTCTTGGGGAGTATTGTTAAGTTTTGATTCTTTTACCTCTTCTTCGTTGCGACGAAGTAGGAAAGACACGTTAACGCGTTGGAGACTTGGGTTTTCATATGAACCACGTTAACTAGCATGCTGAAACTTGTGATATGTTGTTCATGTTGGATATGAGTTTTTATACGTTTAAACTATTACGCTATGTATTCAAACTTGTATACTCATCAACATTTTTGTTGATTGTATTTTAATACATGTTGGAGGTTGATAGTAGCAGGGGAAGTAAGAAATCAAACTCGGATGACCTTAGAAACTCATATTATATAAATGTTATTTTGAAACTTGTTGAATTTGGATGACATTTTGATACAAATTTTGATCATGTTTGGTTTGTATGACAATTTAGTCCTTAATATAAAATTTTGTTTAAACTATATTGTCACAGTTAGCTGTTATGGATTGTCGTGAGCAATCTGATTTGCTTAGTGCCACGCCCCGATGTTTCCAACAACTGTTGGGGTGTGACATCAAGATCCATCAATGGAATTCCATTGAGTACCTATTTCGAATAATTTCTTGCAATCTCCCATCCCGCCAAGTTCGGGAACCCTTTCCTCTGGTAGATTTTTGCGTACTCATTTAGGCTTCCTTTATGATATTTGCCTCACTCGATCCATTTGGTCAATCGCGAAACTAATATAAAGTAAAATTTAAATATTTAATATTTTACGTTTTAATAGACAATGTAACAAACTAATATAAAGTAAAGATAAATATTTAATATTTTACATTTTAATAAATTTTTTAACAAACTACTATAAGTAAAAAAATATATGATTAATATTTTGCCTTGTGTACGTAGCACACATTGAATGGACTCACTTTTTTATGTAAAACCGTCCATTTGGAATTGAACTGATCAATGTTTCGGCTAGATCCATCAAGTAGTTTTTCAAAATGTGCGATAACTCGTTTCCAAGACGTATCCTTTGTTTGTTGATTTCCAATCTTTTTGTCCTATAAAATATGTAAGTAATACTTACACAACACTACCTCCTCATCTTTTGTCCAACTTTGTCCCCCCCCCCCCCCCCCGCTGTTTGACAGTTTTTCTCGTTTTCTACGAGAAACTTGCATTTCCATATTAAAAATGTGATAACATCTTCTATATGTAGTTTGGTTGATGGAAAAAATATACAATTATACATATATACTTGAACTGCAGGTCAAGGGAATATCTAGGTGTGTCAAGTCTTCCATTTTAAACGTCTCTCTAGTAGTTCAATAGTGTTAAATCCTCAAATTCCACCTGCGGGGTTCTACCGTGAGGCGCGTGACAAACCAGGATCCAAGACAATAGTCATATAGAACGACCTCTATATGAGAAAAATCATGTTTTTCAAAACCAAAGTGAAATGCGAAAAAAGTAAAGTAAAACATTGCACCAAAACAAACACTAAAATGAACAAAGATAAATGTAATTGTGCAAACACCCAAAAATAGTTTTTATTGTCATGTTGTGCTCCTAGCATGAACAAGTACCTTAGCGACCTGAGAAAAACATGTAAGAAACAATTGTCAATAATTATGATGAGTAAGTTCACAGGTTTTTTATTGTAGTTATAAAATAAGTTGTCGTTTTCCAAAAGGTTTCCACTGTTTCAAACCCAAAACAGTAAGTTGTAGTGATTAGCAGTTACTTGTTACATTTGTAGGTAGCTAACCTGTGTTACGTCACAAAAGAGTTTGAAACTGAAGCTGACTGTTGTTGCCTCTAAGTGCTAGGTCTATCACTGACCATGGTGATAAGTTAGGCTAATTCTACACCCGTTGACCATTACCGGCCTAGCTAGTGCGACTAGCTCGAGTGGGGCTTGTCGGGCCCATTAGTACCACTCAAAATTCCCCCGCTATCCAACCAATACTAACGGTCCAAGGTTTGTGAGGACTTTATGTGATAACATGCTACTTTGTAACCATAACGAAAAAACAAAAACTCAATCAACTAAAGACGTTACATTACTATAACATTAAGTATTACGTTCTTGTAACGGTGGTTGGATTTATGGCGGCTGCTGCTGTGGGGGTTGAGGAGGTGGTGGGTATTGATACCCATAAGTGGGGTACCCAGTTGGGTACGTAGCTGGATAGGGTTCTGGGTAGAGAGCATTGTAGTTTACCGCTTCAAGGTACGGGTCAACGACAGGGGCATTTTTGTAATTATAACCCGAGTAAGCTTGTGGGTCAAACGGGTTGTACCCGGCTGCACCAGGGTACGATGGGATTGGGTTATCATAACGCATGTATGGTGCTGGTGCGACTGGTGCAGAGTCGACTTCAGAAACAGGGTTTGAAGGCCCACCCATTTGCGGGTCTTCATACAATGGCGAGTAGTTGCTGTTGCTGGAGTGTTGGGGGGGGGGGGGGGTTCTGAAGTGGAAACCCCCATGCCTGGACATCAGTGTACCTGTTCTTCTACGCCTCGGTGGTTCTGGAGGCAGTTGCTGTTCTGGCGGTGGCAGTGGCGGTGGCGTGACAGCCTCAAAATGTGGGTCCTCTGAGGGAACCTGTTGGTGTGGTGGTGAGTAGCGGTGAGGGGGAGTATACTCCCACTTGTATGTAGCCCATCTCTCAGCAAAAATGTCTGGGCCCCTGTAAGGCGAACCATGGAAGGATGATCTGCTCGAAATCTCAATGGGATGCGTGTGCGTCCCAGGTGGTGGTAGCTCGGGATCTAGATCCTCGTCCACATCCATATCCTGTATCTCAGGATAGTGGTCAGCCGTTCCCAAAGGGTTTGGACCCTCTGGTTCTTCTATCTAATTTGTTGGGTTGAACCGGCTCTGGAAATATGGGGTCGGGTCCTGGAAGGCACGGTGCGAACCCGGTCGCTGCAAAGGTATGAAGGAATGGTGCGAATCGCTATGCTCCTTGTCTTGATGAGGTCCGAACGAGTGATGGTAAGACGGGGAGGAACTGAGTGAGACAGAGCGTCTCGCAGGCTCTAAATAAGTTCTCCAATCCTCGTGAGGACTAGAGCTTGGGTTTGCTGATAGAGTTCGCCGGTGTGATGGCCCAACTTCATGGTCGTTTCTTGCAGTCATTGGGGCTTTTCCTCTTCAACCTCTTCCTCTGATTCTTGGCGGCATTTTGCTTTCGGTTCTGTCAAAACAAACAAAAGAAACAAACCAAAGAAAACAATTAAGATTAGGATTAATTTCTAAGTCATTTGCCTAGACTCGGGGGTCAAGGAATGTGCAACCGTGTCATTGAGATTAAACACAAAAGGCTAGTGTTTAATTCAATCAATGTTGGCTCTGATACCAACCTGTCACACCCCGATATTTTCACGTATTACCGGTGAGCCCGGTGGGGAGTATCGTGACGTAGTTGATATCATCGTAGTCGATTGATCACAGTTTAATGCATAGCAGAAGTCTAAAAATATATTACAAACCGAATTGAAAGTATAATAAAATATTACACAACGGTTGTATGTGGATCCACAGGCGGATCTAAAACAGAAAGAAAATATTGTTCAACAGACTTTAAGTATTAAAAGCTTGCAAGACTCTTTATTTAATACTCAGGAGTTTCCTGCCCATTACGCGTAGTACCTGCACTTAACCTTTTTGAAAAATATGTCAGTTTACACTAGTAAATACAATTAACTGACTCTTTTGAAAAGTATTTATAAAATTGGTTTGGATGCACAAGGCATAAAATCTTTTATAACTTGGGACAATTATTTAAAAATAATCTTGTATACAGATTTATATGTTTGTCGTCCGTTCAAGACTCGGTTAGAAGAGCCGAGTCAAGATTAATAGATACGCCACAAGTATAGGCCCACAAGAGAGTGAGATACCGTTTTTACATACGCAACTGTCAGGTGTATGCCTACACCCCATGCTTAAGTCGTGGCCATTTCAAATGAATGAGCCGAGGATATCCAGGACATGGTCATTAACCCCCCAAAGGCATTGCATCAAACAAGACAGATTAAAACGGGTTATCTCAATGATTTAACCACTAATCGATTAAATATTCAATACCCGACCAAGCGGTAATAATTTACCGTATCCCAAGCCCGTATAGGGAAAATATGTGACAACCGGTAATTTACGGCTCTTAATTACGCGATTAACAGGAGATTAACGCAATAATAAATAGTGATTACAGCATAAATCAACTTAATTAGGCCTTTGGAGTGCCTAGGAATGCTTATCCGACTCTACAGTACGCGTATGAAGATTCGTGTGGAATCTGCGGAACATCAAATGACAACGGACTGATACCGTACGAAATACTGACGACGCCGACAAATATGGATGTTACACGAATATTTTATGCTCATGGAGTTTGGGTCGCGATATCGGGTCTCGTAGAAATTACGGGCCGCTTACACATAAGACGGGCATGTGGGCCCCGGGCCCAAGCCCAAAACCCACAAGCCTAAACCGACTCATAAGATATTAGATTTTTATTAAATCTCTACAAAAGATTTTCACCCTAAAAATAAAACAAATGGCCTGAATGTCATTTGTTTGCACAATAGACTTAAAAAAAACACTGTGTTCTATAAATAAAGGCCATCCACCTCTCCTCACTTCACACCCAAACTCAAAGCAACCACAGACATAAGTCTGTGGTCTCTCCCTCTCGATAACATATACACAAACATGGCAGACCAAACAAACACTCACACACCTCCCACTTTTGCTCTCTCTCTCCGGCGAACTGATGCGGCGGCGGAGCCGCCGTACACGGCGGTGGTGGCCCTTTCCGGCGAGACAACCCCCCCTTCTCGGTTCCCCTGCAACCTGGTAACCACCAAGCACCACCCCCCTGCTCCTTTTTCTTCTTTGATTAACAACCGGAGCACCACCACCACTAACCGGTGGTGGTGCGGCGGCGACCGAACAGAAGAGAGAGAGAGAGACGGCGAGAAGAGAGAGAGGCTGAGAAGAGAAGGAACTACGGGTCGAAATCTCGGACCGGCGGTCGGTTCGTTTAACCGGCGGTCCATGTCCTTATCCGGCAAGATATCCGGTTTCAGGCTCAACTTGGTTCAGGTTCGAGTCAGTTTTGGGGAATCAAGCAACAGAGAACAAGATGGAGACTCGGACCACCGGTCTGATTGTTTGTCCGGCGGTCCTTGCCGTTATCCGGCGGGTCTACCGGTAAGTCGTCTCGCCTGATTCATTTCCTTTCTTTCTGATGAAGATGATGATGCTTGATGATGATGAATAGTGGTTAATCGGTCAATCCGGTTGACTCGGTCAACTCACCGAGTCAACTCAGTCAACTCGGGTTAACGGGTCAGATCTGTTGTGGTTCGGGTTCAGCTCAGCGGGTTCAAGTAATGCAGTCCAAGAGATTAGACGGTTTGGTTCGGTCGACTCGGTCGAACCAAGTTCAACTCGGTCAACTCAGACCCGGTCAACTCAGCAAAACTGTCCGATGTTTCGACACAAAAGAAGTGGTAAAGAAAATTAATGACGCGTTTAATATTTGTGTTTTTATATAGATTTAATCTTACGTGAACTAGCTCGAACCGATTTGGTTTAGTGTTTAGTTTATATTTCGTCATTATTTCGAAAATTACATATGTTGATGATTGAGTCTCGATTGAATTTTGATAAAATAACGATGACTTGTGTCGTCGGGGGCGTCCAAAAACAGAGGAAACTCTGCCCGTTTTTCGAGAAAACCCGTAAAATAAAACGAGTTTTATTATAAAAACGTGCTTTTCTTGTAAAACGACAACTATTGTTATAAAGCAACTTTTACGAGATACAAATATAAAGTTTCCTTCGACAACAACTTACAACTTACGAAAACAACGATTCGGAAAAATATTTACAACGACGAACATAGTTGTTTTAAACTTCGGAAATTCGACGAATCCTTTTATAAAAATAAATATAATTTATATATATTTATTTCAAACGTAAACTCGAATTCTTTTATAAATAAATATAATATATATATTTATTTCAAACATTGCGTAACACGAATTCGTTTTATAAAAATAAATATAGTCTTTATATTTATTTCAAAAATCGTACAACAAATTCTTTTACAAACTAGTTATAGCTTTTCTATTCAACGACTCGTTGATACTTTCGCAAAATAAATATAACTTTTTATATTTATTACGAACGCCGAAACGGCATATACATATATTTTGGCAAAAATATACAAGACGCAATATATATAATACAAGTTTATTATATATTGCTTTCATACGAATATTCCTACATACACAAACGACTTCTCACGGCAGTTTAACTTAGTCATTTTCATTAAGTTAACTATTTACCGTCAAATCGTTCGATCAACGATTCGGTAGAGCTCGATTACACGTAGTTAGTTACTGCGTTATTTAGAAACTTATTAGATATTCCGTGTTAGGAATATTGTAGAATGCACGCTAGCAAGTCAAGTCTGGAAACGACATCATGAAGTCGTAATTAGTTAGCTTTGCACAGGAATATTCAGGTGAGTTCATAACCCCAACCTTTTTACAGTTTTACATTTTTCTAAATGTTTTCGGGGTGGAAAGACATGCACTTTTTTTTGCAAAGCATACAAGAATTACATATTTCTAAACCATTTTACAAGCAAGTTTTAACAGATACAAATGGTTTACGAAAAGCTTATGTTTTATACCGGTTTTTCAAACAAGCGTTTACACACGAATTCTAGTTTTCTAAACTACGAGAAAATACAAATACAAGAGTATACAAACACATGAGAATTGATACTTGATATAAAGAATACAAGAACTGAAAAATTGATACTTGATATGATGAATACAAAAACAAGAAGCGCCCTTGGTGATAACTAGTACCAAGTAGGATGCATTTGAGGAATGATACGAGAAATAGTGTCACGAATAGGGTACCATAAGCACCATTAATCGTGTACATACTTAGACCGCAGAACAAAAGGTTAGATCTAACGGGTGTCAGGGCAGCCCCACTCTTGGTGACAACTAGAACCAAGTAGTGTTTTTGTGTCTCAGTCGTGAATCGACTATAGAAAAATGCCTATGGTTTGGTGACTTCCTTTGTCGTGTCACATGTTAATGGCCTTGCAACCCATTAACAGTCCTGATACTTACAGGAATACTTTATTTACATAAAATTCATACCATACTAAAACTTGGTTAATACTTGAAGTACGTGGGGTACTCAAGAAAACGGGAATTATACTTGAAGTACGTGGGGTACTTAAGAAAAACTTAAATTATACATGAGTACGTGGGGTACACATGAAAACTTGATTTATATATGAAAATGATTTTAAATTCGTTTTCACAACAATACTTCAAGAACCGGTTATTCAAAGAGATTTATTTCAAATCGTTTACAAACAATCTATGAACTCGCTCAACTTTATGTTGATTTTTCGCATGTTTCTTTCTCAGGTTGCTTTTCAAAGTTATGGCACGGTTGGAATAGGAGGACCATGAAGAGTCGAGTACTTAATGGGCGTTCGCACTCTAAAAGACTTAGCTTATTTGCTTCCGTTGTGCAATGAAGATACCAGTCCAGTCACGCCAATGCTCTGATAATTTCGGGGTGTGACAGATTGGTATCAGAGCTATAGGTTACAGCGAATAGGGTTTCTGTAAGAGATACCTAGGCTCTAACCTCACTTTCCTCTGGGAACTTAGAATATTAAAACCTGAATACATACAGAACGCATAGTACTCGAATATGGTCTCCAACCGTTGCTGAAAAAAAAACAAACAGTCAAGATTTTGTTTTCAAACATACGCTAAAGTGGTGTTTTACCCACGATACACAAAACAGTCGCATACAGTACACGAAACTCTGAGAGTTTAGGAAACATGCATGTAAGACCTTCGGAAACTTATGTTGAAGTTCATTAAAGGTCATCACGTAGGAACTGCAAATATTAATTCGGGCACACACAATTATACCTATTGTCTATGATGTTTTAACTTCCCGAGCAGGCAGCCTACGCATAACGAAACACTAGTGCACAGGAATACGTGAAACTTAAGCTATACATCAACGGAGGTTGAAGTACGCCACATACGACTTACGAGGTGAAGTCACCAAGAAGGCACTGTGGAGCATCTCAGCGATGATGCTAATCCTGTCAGCACGAAAACTAACGATCAGGAAGCGGCAGTTGGCACGCGGTCCTGCAAACGACACGAATCACGCCAGGGAGAAGACGTATGTCTCCGCAGTCCCCCTAACTCATTAATGACGAATACGATATGTTTGACATTCTACGGTAATGTCACTTAACAACTGGTTATCACATGCAACCCCAGGTAAAGTCCTTGAATTTCTTTTATTGAAATTTCGACTTTCACATTTACTGAGTAGATTTTCGTATCTCTACTCCTCTTGATGGTCATTGTGTCACGACCATTTCTTTCAGTATAGCGAATATTCATTTGCTTCATTTCTTGAAAACTCATATGTTACGCATGCATCGTTTGTTACGCATGTGGTTTCATTTTGAATAAGCGTTTCATTAAAGTTCAAATATTATTCCGCTAAATCTAATTGTTGATTTGTGATTCGAATGACCCGCATTATTGAAATTGTTGGCTTCTTTGTTCTCAAGTCAACACGTTTTCTTAAAAATTATTTTCTTTTTCAAGATACATGGCATTTCTGAAAGTTTTCTTGTCGATACATGTATTTATTGTCGGCTTGCGCCGAAATCAAATTTAATTGTTTGAACTTGTTCATTACACATATTCAATTCAAGACACCATATGATGTATTGAAAGCTTCATATTCGAATTCGTTTTAACAAGCGTTTCATTGTTCCGAGTCATGGTAGATTTGTTTGGTCTACGACTCCATTAAGTCGTTTGTTGATTTCGACACCTTGTGGTGTCAGTACAAACTTGTAGCTTCGACTAATTTATGCAAAACACAGGTGATACTTGTTCGATCACCGCTATAATTGAATTGTTTCATTCACTATGACACCTTGTGGTGTCGGTAGAATTTGCAGCTTGGGCTGATCATATCGAGCGTTTCATGCAAACTATTACATTTGAGCTTGTTGAAATCTAAATTCATTGATTGGATGCAATCATTTCTAGAATTCATTTGTATCTTGTGATACGTCCTTGAATTCACATCATTCGAATAAGTCTTGATTCGATTTCATGATCGTTCACTTTGGTACTACTCATATTTTCTACGCATAACGTAACTCAAAGGAGTTGACGTAGTCTAAATTTCGAGGACGAAATTTTATTAACAGGGGGAGACTGTGACAACCGGTAATTTACGGCTCTTAATTACGCGATTAACAGGAGATTAACGCAATAATAAATAGTGATTACAGCATAAATCAACTTAATTAGGCCTTTGGAGTGCCTAGGAATGCTTATCCGACTCTACAGTACGCGTATGAAGATTCGTGTGGAATCTGCGGAACATCAAATGACAACGGACTGATACCGTACGAAATACTGACGACGCCGACAAATATGGATGTTACACGAATATTTTATGCTCATGGAGTTTGGGTCGCGATATCGGGTCTCGTAGAAATTACGGGCCGCTTACACATAAGACGGGCATGTGGGCCCCGGGCCCAAGCCCAAAACCCACAAGCCTAAACCTACTCAAAAGATATTAGATTTTTATTAAATCTCTACAAAAGATTTTGATGGGATTTTAACATGTTTATCAAAGCAATTTCATCCATATGAAATAAAAACGCAGCGGAAATAATGTTTAAAACATGTTACTTTTATAATATATGAAACCATTTATATGCAAAATCCCAAAACCCGGATCCATATATGAGATGTATACTATCAAACACAACCATAGGATGTTTAGAAAAACTACCTTCTTGAAGTACAAGGATTATGAAACGGATGATGCTTCTTGAAATGGTTGTCTTCAAGAGTAGAAGACCTCAAGCTTGTATACCCCAAGCTTCCAACAAACACCTCATGTTTAGCTAGGATTTCTACACTTATGAACTCACTAGATTAACCCTCTTGACAACCATCTCATGGCTGAAAATTTGAGAGGAGTTTTGGAGTTCTTGCACTTGTTATATGAACTTGAAACTCACCAATAGATCAACCATACATGACCCGGTTTTTTAGAGTCTTACACTTGATTTTTCCAAATAAAAATAAACTCTTGGATGATCATGTTGAGGCCAAAAATATGCAGCCATTTTCTCCTATTTTTCAAGTTCATCCTCTTCTAATTTTGTCTTCAAAAGTTTATAAAAACATGTGAGAGAGTTGCCACCCATTCTTGCCCAATAAGAGAGTCTCTAACCATGCAATTTGCATGCTATGTGATTGGCCAAATGTGTTTGGGAAGACCACCCAATGAAGAGGCTTCTAACTTATGACAACATGCATGGAACCTCATTGGACAAGAATATTTTGGGAAGACCCCATGGGGGGGGGGGGGGTGGCGGCCAAGCTTTTATTAAAAAAAAACAATTTCTTTTATATAAAATATAAGTCTTGCATATATATTTTATAACTTTTATAAAATATAACATCATATGTTATAAGACTTATGCTATTTTTATGATGTTATTTAACCCATTAAATAACAAAATAAAATACTCTCTCAAAATAAATTATCCATATAATTTATTAGTTTGTCAAGTGCAATTATTTAGAAAACCAATTTCTAAATATTCTAAGTGTTGATATTTATTTATTTGATCATATCATAAATAAATATTGTAAGTGTTTGTCTAGCTTGTTATTGGGTATGACTCGACTTGGATCATAACGTACTAGCCACATCAATTTAATATGTGTCTTGGGCATACAGAGTCCAACAATCTCCCACTTGCACAAGATACATAGAAGATTGATGCAAGTAGTAAATGACGCCTAACTACGGTTTAGTACCCCTAATACGTATGACTATATGTGCCATTCAATAACATCATCCCCTTCAAGTCCCTTACTTGAACATGATTTAGGTGAATTTATCATTTATCCTTTCGTTACAGATGTCATGTCAAATCCAGAGACACAGGGTGATCACTCTCTGTTGATTCAACTTTAGCAGTCCTTAGACATCTTACTCTCAACGAATAAGAGGAACAAATCCCATCTTGACTACATACGTCTCTCACAATCACCTTGTACCACACCTGAGCTTAGCCTTAT
This sequence comes from Helianthus tuberosus, assembly GCA_030545235.1. NCBI lineage: Eukaryota > Viridiplantae > Streptophyta > Magnoliopsida > Asterales > Asteraceae > Helianthus > Helianthus tuberosus. The sequence continues at coordinate 54,817,002 of CM060389.1, read as the reverse complement.
GTACTGTCATATTACTGACAGCGAAGAAAAAGTCAAGGTATAATATTTGGTGAATATCAAGACCCAATATGTATCTCAGGTCTGAGGATACTATGATATTCTCCTTTACTCAAATTTACTTATGATCAATCACAAATGATTCCATGCAGTAATATTTGAGAGCGAGTCAGTCCAATATTTGTATCCCACAAATATCTATGAACCTTGGCAGCAACGCCTTGCTCTATATTCATACTTCATGAATATCTACCAATCCAAGTTCATAACAGTCTTACATTCATATTTGTTCCCACAATTATGATCGACTACGGACATTTAGAATAAGTAACTTATTCACGGATTTAAACATGCTAATATGGAACATAACTCAAAATACCATAATGAGTTATAATAACAGTTGTTGCAATATCCAAATACAAAATAGATCAAATCCAATCACTAGAATATCGAAGTCCTAAGGCACAAGTATGACCCTTTCATGCTTTGCCCATTCAAGGAGCTTCGTGAGTGGATCCGCAATATTTTGATCAGTGTGAACTTTGCGAATACATATCTTTCTCCTTTTTCAACTTCATCCCTTATGTAGTTGAAACTCCGCTCAATGTGCCTAGTCTTTTGATGTACACGAGGTTCCGTGATTTAAGCAATCACACCATCGTTATCACAAAGATCACTAGGGTCCTGAATGGTAGGGACTACCCCTAGATTGGTAATAATTCAAGTGGCAGATCCATATGAATTATCTCGATCAATGAAGCGGCGATGTATTCTGATTCTGTAGTGGACAATGCTACCCTGATTGTGATCGAGAACCATCTCGATTAGTTTGGAACTCGTATCCATGTAACCATTTACAACGAATTCCTAAACTCGCATCCTTGTAACCCTTTACAACGAGTTCTTCTTTACCAGATCCATATATTAGAAATATATCCTTAGTCCTTCTAAGGTATTTCAATATATATATATATATATAACAGTCACCCAATGACCGTTTCTTGCTGGTTTCTTCTCGTTATGCTTAAAGCGCATAACTTGTCCAGTCTAGTGCATATTATTACGTACATAATGAATCCTATAGCTGACGCGTATGGGATTCCTTTGATTCTTTCTTGCTCATCCTTTGAGCTTGGACATTGAGATGCACTCAATATTGTCCTCTCTTGAATAGGTACCAAACCTTTCATAGAGTTCTTCATCTTGAACCTTTTCAAGACTTTGTCAATGTATGCACTTTTGTTTAAACCTATCTAGCGCCTTGACCTATCCTTATAGATCTTTATTCCTAAATATAGGCGACTTCACCAAAATCCTTAATGGAAAAACAACTTTCAAGGCAGGCTTTTACACCCTCCAAGGTTGGAATGTTATTTCCAAATAGTAGAATGTCATCGACATATAATATTTAAGAAAGTAATAATGCTCCCACTAGCCTTCTTATTTACACAAACTTTATCAACGTTTTTGATGAATCCATATTCCCTAATCTCTTCATCAAAACGGTGATTCCAACTTCTAGATGCTTGTTTCAATCCATAGATTGATATCTTTAACTTGCATACTTTGTTAGGATGTATTGGATCGACAAAACTTTCAGGCTTAACTATATAGACATCTTCCTCAAGATATCTATTAAGGAAAGCCGTTTTGACATCCATTTTACAAATCTCATAATCATATTATGCAGGTATGTCAAATAATATCCTAATTGACTTTAGCATTACCATAGGCGAGAAGGTCTCAACATAATCAACCCTTTGAGTTTGAGTGAAACCTTTTGCTAAGAGTTTCGTTGTACAAGTATCCAAGTTTCCATGCATATATGTTTTCTTCATGAAAACCCACTTACTTCCAACCATTTTGGAGTTAAGAGGTTGCATAACCAATTCCTATACTTGGTTGTTATACATGGATCGCATCTCTACGTTCATGGCTTCAAGCCATTTGTCACAATCGAATTTTGACATTGCATCATGGTATGTGGTAGGTTCACCCGAATCTACCACGTAGCATCCATCCATGAAAAATCCATATCTTTCAGGTGGACTACTTATTCTACTAGATCTGTGAACGTTTCGTGTGTATTTGATCAACCACTTGATCTTTTTTTCAACAACCTTTTGTTGAGTGCTAGTTTTAACCAATCGTGTATCGGCCTGTGGTTCTTGATCCTTATCAAGTTCCACTTGTTCTAATAATTCCTTCCACAAGGAACTTATCTTCCAAGAACTCAGCCTTTCGAGCAACAAATACCTTTTGCTCTGTTGGATCGTAGAAATAATATCCTATATCATCTTTAGGATATCCTATGAAGATACACTTAGTGGATCGTACTTCCAACTTGTTTGGGGTGTATTGCTTCACATAAGCTTCACAACCCATACTTTTAAATATGATAATGATGGAGCCCTTCCATGCCATATTTAAAAGGTGTCTTATCCACTTTCTTGGTTTGGGCCATATTAAATATACGAGCCACGGAGAGCAAAGCGTAACCCCAAAGTGATAGAGATAAGGCGCTCTTAGCCATCATAGATCGAACCATATCTAATAGAGTTCGACTCCTCCTCTATCGAAACGAAGAACTTTAAAAGAGTTGATTTTGTACTTCACCTTTTGAAGATTCTGAACGTTTCAAAACTTCTTCTTTGTGTCAAGTACACATAACCATAACTATTATAGTTGTCGGTTAAAGTAATGAAGTATCTTTCACCACACCTAGTCATTGGCTTAAAAGGATCACATACATTCGAATGTATGATACCTAAGAAATCTATTGCCCTTTCCCACTAAAGGGTTTCTTAGTCATTTTACCTTGTAAACAAGATTCACATGTATCAAATAAACCAATTTCATTTGTTTCCAAAAGATCATTCTTTCGAAGTGTTTACATGCGACATCTGTTTATATGACCAAGGCGATAATGCCAAAGATAAGTCTTACTCAAATCCATTTTGAGTTTGTTGGTGATTGCTTGGTACATTGAACTATCAAATGATGTATTATTTATGAACCAATTCATAACTACCATTTGAAGGCATAGTTTTAAAGTAAAAACATGTCATTCATCGAAATATAAATGTCATTGTTTACAAACTTTAAATCAAAACATATTGTCTCAAAAGGGAAACTTAAATAATATTCCTAGTCAAACTAGGAACATTCAAAACATTTTAAAACAATTTCCAAACCATTTGGAAGTTTCAAAACATAGTCTCCTTTCTTGTAATGTTGATTTCTTTTGAACCTTTTGCAACGAATTGCAAACATGAGTTCCACATCCGGTATCTAATACCCATGTGTTAGAAGAGATAACATTAAGGTCAATATGTATTATTAAGATTGTATCTGAGGTTTGCCTAGCATCCCTCTTGTTTTTCAACTCTTTGAGATAGATTGGACAATTCCTATTTAAATGCCCTATCTCACCACACTCAAAGCATGGATCGGTCATGGCAACCTTTGCCTTCTTCTCTTTTGGTTTCGGTGGTTTCGCTTTAGTCTTTCTAATTATTTCCCTTTGAATTACCCGTTTCCATTTGCAACATTTGCTTTGGTGTCGGGGTGATGCCCTTTCTTGTTGCCACCCTCATTGATCGTTAGAATGGATAAAATCCTTTTATCCATATCGAGCCTTTCGAGGTGATCAATGTGGCTTTTCATCTTAAAACATAAGATGAGTCTGATTGGGTTTCCTCCATTCGACATGCATGAAGCGCTCGAACGGTTTCGAAGTGTTCTACCCTTAGGAACATTTCCTACAATTGGGTAATCATGTCGTATGCTCATGATGTTCAAAAACCTTTTGAATCTCGGAAATCATAATTCCTATTATGAGGCAAGAGGCTTGCGTAGTATCCTCGATATACTTAATCCAATCGTTATAGGCATCCTTATCTTCCATAAGATGTTCATCAGGATTAGGATCGTTTTCTAGTGATAGGTTACGGACGGTTTGGGTAATATAGTTAGCGGCCATCTACAAAATTTTAACAAGGTTCAATTTTAGTATTTTCGATATTATTATATTTTAATCATTAATACCCTTTTGTGTCTCATAGACAATTAATAATTAAAATCTAGAATCCAACATTACATTTAAATATCGGTTAGGTGACCTTTATCCCTTTATTTAAATTAACAAGGTAGTCAACGTTTGACGATTGCAACTCTTTGCAACTTCTAGCCATATGGGATCGCTTAAACATCTTTATTTTTAGTTGGCATGTTTAATCCCATCAACACCGTTTGTTCGCCATGCTTCGGTGACCCTAAGTTCATGGTTTCCAAATCAAGTCGTCCAACTTACACACACGTGTGAGTTTATACACATAAGTGGTTAGGTGACCTTTATCCCACAAACATGGTAAACCCACCTCGAACATACAAGTTCCCTCAAATGTGGTTAGGTGACCTTTATCCCACAATAAGAGTTCCCAAGTGTTTCGAGTGTTGTATAAAAGGATGGTGTTTGACTTGTTTTATAAAAGGGATTTTGAGTTTTCAAAATTCTAGTTTAGAAAACTTTATGTACCATATATTTGCATGCATTCAAATCCTTGGTACTTTTGTGAAAACAAATTTTCAAGGTTCTTTCTAATAAAACCCATTTTATTATAAAATCATTAATTTTTAATTACCTTTTATTAACCAATTTAAATGATCTTTTAAAGAACCAATTTTAAGCTTGTTGTTGATTATTAGTTTGTTAAGCATGCATATCCAAATATCATCAAAACAATATAAATAAGCAACCATACAAGCACAACATATATAACAATAGGTGCATAACCATAGCCAACTATTTTGACAACACTTGTTAGCCGAAACAAGTGTGCCAAAAGGTCCTTCCTAAAGGGTGAAAAATGACACAAGAAATGTGTCGTTGAACTCCCACTTGATCCCGCATCCAAATGCTTCAAGTCTCCATCTTGTGTTGTGATTTCTTCACATTCTTTGGTCTTCCAAAATGTACTTTAATTCAGCTCCAAACTCCTTTGGACTTCAAAATGTGTTTTGGTTATCGGGCTAAAATCCCGTTTAGAACTATGAAGTCCTTTATGCCCGAAATTGGCAAAAACCAAAACCGCATTTTTGTGTGCATCTTCTTTTACAAAATATATCCTAATACATTTTTCTAGTAAAATAAAATGCACCTAATCTATTTATTTTACATACCAAATGGAAAAATAAATAAATTACATGTCTTTACAAATGGAAGACAAATTAATAATTATTACAACCTTTGAAATAATTAAAAATAAATCACAACACAATTATTCAACACAAGGTCATGGCTAGGTTATATGCACCAAAATATATATCCAAATATATATATATATATATATTAATTTCAAGAAGCATAAAAAAATGGTTCCCTTTTAATAACCATTTTCGGCTATGTCCAAAAAACCGAAAAGGTTAGTTTTATCCAAACAAACAAATCATCCATATGAAATAATTTTTCAAGATTCATTTATGCATGTAAGAATATAATCTTGAAAAACAAAGGGATAACCATACTTAAAATTTCGGCCATAGGGTTTTCACCAAACCCGAAACCCGAAAATTTTAAGTCTATTGAAGCATGCACTCATATAAGCGGCTCTGATACCATTGATGGGATTTTAACATGTTTATCAAAGCAATTTCATCCATATGAAATAAAAACGCAGCGGAAATAATGTTTAAAACATGTTACTTTTATAATATATGAAACCATTTATATGCAAAATCCCAAAACCCGGATCCATATATGAGATGTATACTATCAAACACAACCATAGGATGTTTAGAAAAACTACCTTCTTGAAGTACAAGGATTATGAAACGGATGATGCTTCTTGAAATGGTTGTCTTCAAGAGTAGAAGACCTCAAGCTTGTATACCCCAAGCTTCCAACAAACACCTCATGTTTAGCTAGGATTTCTACACTTATGAACTCACTAGATTAACCCTCTTGACAACCATCTCATGGCCGAAAATTTGAGAGGAGTTTTGGAGTTCTTGCACTTGTTATATGAACTTGAAACTCACCAATAGATCAACCATACATGACCCGATTTTTTAGAGTCTTACACTTGATTTTTCCAAATAAAAATCAACTCTTGGATGATCATGTTGAGGCCGAAAATATGCAGCCATTTTCTCCTATTTTTCAAGTTCATCATCTTCTAATTTTGTCTTCAAAAGTTTATAAAAACATGTGAGAGAGTTGCCACCCATTCTTGCCCAATAAGAGAGTCTCTAACCATGCAATTTGCATGCTATGTGATTGGCCAAATGTGTTTGGGAAGACCACCCAATGAAGAGGCTTCTAACTTATGACAACATGCATGGAACCTCATTGGACAAGAATATTTTGGGAAGACCCCGTGGGGGGGGGGGGGTGGCGGCCAAGCTTTTATAAAAAAAAAACAATTTCTTTTATATAAAATATAAGTCTTGCATATATATTTTATAACTTTTATAAAATATAACATCATATGTTATAAGACTTATGCTATTTTTATGATGTTATTTAACCCATTAAATAACAAAATAAAATACTCTCTCAAAATAAATTATCCATATAATTTATTAATTTGTCAAGTGCAATTATTTAGAAAACCAATTTCTAAATATTCTAAGTGTTGATATTTATTTATTTGATCAAATCATAAATAAATATTGTAAGTGTTTGTCTAGCTTGTTATTGGGTATGACTCGACTTGGATCATAACGTACTAGCCACATCAATTTAATATGTGTCTTGGGCATACAGAGTCCAACAGATTTTCACCCTAAAAATAAAACAAATGACCTGAATGTCATTTGTTTGCACAATAGACATAAAAAAAACACTGTGTTTATTAAAAAAAGGCCATCCACCTCTCCTCACTTCACACCCAAACTCAAAGCAACCACAAACATAAGTCTGTGGTCTCTCCCTCTCGATAACATATACACAAACATGGCAGACCAAACAAACACTCACACACCTCCCACTTTTGCTCTCTCTCTCCAGCGAACTGATGCGGCGGCGGAGCCGCCGTACACGGTGGTGGTGGCCCTTTCCGGCGAGACAACCCCCCCCCCTTCTCGGTTCCCCTGCAACCCGGTAACCACCAAGCACCACCCCCCTGCTCCTTTTTCTTCTTCGATTAACAACCGGAGCACCACCACCACTAACCGGTGGTGGTGCGGCGGCGACCGAACAGAAGAGAGAGAGAGAGGCGGCGAGAAGAGAGAGAGGCTGAGAAGAGAAGGAACTACGGGTCGAAATCTCGGACCGGCGGTCGGTTCGTTTAACCGGCGGTCCATGTCCTTATCCGGCAAGATATCCGGTTTCAGGCTCAACTTGGTTCAGGTTCGAGTCAGTTTTAGGGATTCAAGCAATAGAGAACAAGATGGAGACTCGGACCACCGGTCCGATTGTTTGTCCGGCGGTCCTTGCCGTTATCCGACGGGTCTACCGGTAAGTCGTCTCGCCTGATTCATTTCCTTTCTTTCTGATGAAGATGATGATGCTTGATGATGATGAACAGTGGTTAATCGGTCAATCCGGTTGACTCAGTCCACTCACCGAGTCAACTCAGTCAACTCGGGTTAACGGGTCAGATCTGTTGTGGTTCGGGTTCAGCTCAGCGGGTTCAAGTAATGCAGTCCAAGAGATTAGACGGTTTGGTTCGGTCGACTCGGTCGAACCAAGTTCAACTCGGTCAACTCAGACCCGGTCAACTCAGCAAAACTGTCCGATGTTTCGACACAAAAGAAGTGGTAAAGAAAATTAATGACGCGTTTAATATTTGTGTTTTTATATAGATTTAATCTTACGTGAACTAGCTCGAACCGATTTGGTTTAGTGTTTAGTTTATATTTCGTCATTATTTCGAAAATTACATATGTTGATGATTGAGTCTCGATTGAATTTTGATAAAATAACGATGACTTGTGTCGTCGGGGGCGTCCAAAAACAGAGGAAACTCTGCCCGTTTTTCGAGAAAACCCGTAAAATAAAACGAGTTTTATTATAAAAACGTGCTTTTCTTGTAAAACGACAACTATTGTTATAAAGCAACTTTTACGAGATACAAATATAAAGTTTCCTTCGACAACAACTTACAACTTACGAAAACAACGATTCGGAAAAATATTTACAACGACGAACATAGTTGTTTTAAACTTCGGAAATTCGACGAATCCTTTTATAAAAATAAATATAATTTATATATATTTATTTCAAACGTAAACTCGAATTCTTTTATAAATAAATATAATATATATATTTATTTCAAACATCGCGTAACACGAATTCGTTTTATAAAAATAAATATAGTCTTTATATTTATTTCAAAAATCGTACAACAAATTCTTTTACAAACTAGTTATAGCTTTTCTATTCAACGACTCGTTGATACTTTCGCAAAATAAATATAACTTTTTATATTTATTACGAACGCCGAAACGGCATATACATATATTTTGGCAAAAATATACAAGACGCAATATATATAATACAAGTTTATTATATATTGCTTTCATACGAATATTCCTACATACACAAACGACTTCTCACGGCAGTTTAACTTAGTCATTTTCATTAAGTTAACTATTTACCGTCAAATCGTTCGATCAACGATTCGGTAGAGCTCGATTACACGTAGTTAGTTACTGCGTTATTTAGAAACTTATTAGATATTCCGTGTTAGGAATATTGTAGAATGCACGCTAGCAAGTCAAGTCTGGAAACGACATCATGAAGTCGTAATTAGTTAGCTTTGCACAGGAATATTCAGGTGAGTTCATAACCCCAACCTTTTTACGGTTTTACATTTTTCTAAATGTTTTCGGGGTGGAAAGACATGCACTTTTTTTTGCAAAGCATACAAGAATTACATATTTCTAAACCATTTTACAAGCAAGTTTTAACTGACACAAATGGTTTACGAAAAGCTTATGTTTTATACCGGTTTTTCAAACAAGCGTTTACACACGAATTCTAGTTTTCTAAACTACGAGAAAATACAAATACAAGAGTATACAAACACATGAGAATTGATACTTGATATAAAGAATACAAGAACTGAAAAATTGATACTTGATATGATGAATACAAAAACAAGAAGCGCCCTTGGTGATAACTAGTACCAAGTAGGATGCGTTTGAGGAATGATACGAGAAATAGTGTCACGAATAGGGTACCATAAGCACCATTAATCGTGTACATACTTAGACCGCAGAACAAAAGGTTAGATCTAACGGGTGTCAGGGCAGCCCCACTCTTGGTGACAACTAGAACCAAGTAGTGTTTTTGTGTCTCAGTCGTGAATCGACTATAGAAAAATGCCTATGGTTTGGTGGCTTCCTATGTCGTGTCACATGTTAATGGCCTTGCAACCCATTAACAGTACTGATACTTACAGGAATACTTTATTTACATAAAATTCATACCATACTAAAACTTGGTTAATACTTGAAGTACGTGGGGTACTCAAGAAAACGGGAATTATACTTGAAGTACGTGGGATACTTAAGAAAAACTTAAATTATACATGAGTACGTGGGGTACACATGAAAACTTGATTTATATATGAAAATGATTTTAAATTCGTTTTCACAACAATACTTCAAGAACCGGTTATTCAAAGAGATTTATTTCAAATCGTTTACAAACAATCTATGAACTCGCTCAACTTTATGTTGATTTTTCGCATGTTTCTTTCTCAGGTTGCTTTTCAAAGTTATGGCACAGTTGGAATAGGAGAACCATGAAGAGTCGAGTACTTAATGGGCGTTCGCACTCTAAAAGACTTAGCTTATTTGCTTCCGCTGTGCAATGAAGATACCAGTCCAGTCACGCCAATGCTCTGATAATTTCGGGGTGTGACAAAATAAGTTAAAAGTATTTACCTGAGCTAAAATATAATTTTATTCTCAGCCGTATATCAATTCCGCAAGTACAAGTAGCTTTTACTGGGCCCCTAATCTGGAATGAAGGTTTTAATAACCTATTAGATTTCTAACGGGTCTTATTTAAGTTATAATTTAGACCGGTTAGTTTTAAAGAAAAGTTTACGATACGAAACACAAGATTAAGCGATGACCGGATTAGAATGTGATTTAGCCCCAACAAGTATGAAGACTTGTTTAAAATGGGTAAACTAAATACATTCTGGATTTTGAAGTAAAATGATAAGGTTTGACCCGTTTCGGCCAATTCATGCAAACTAGTTACATAAACCGTACCGAACGCGTATATGCATAACGGGTAACCGAAAGAGTCATGAACATGTTCCATAAGTTATTATGCTTAAAATATGTTATGATATCAGTAGGATATCTTTCATTATGCCCAAAACGAATTTAAAACCAAATTAAGCCCCGTAAGGGTTTTTTGGTCATTTTATAGTTTATAAAAAGGTTTAAATAGTAAACAGAGGTTCTGGTCTGAAATAATAAGTAAAAATATTTATTTTATCAAGTTACATCAGTAAGATATCATACATATGTGAAATTTATCTTTTATGGCCAAACTATGCACCGTAGGGGCATTTTGGTCATTTCACATAAGCTTTAAGGTCAAATTTGGAAATCTGAGTTCAAGACTTATACTTACTATTAAAGTATAAAAATTTATTTATAAAATCAGTAGGTAACAAGTCTTAGGCATTAAATATGGTTTTAAACCATACTATGCGCCTATTTCGTATAAAGGTCGGTATTTGACGATATTCGGGTTGTTTAAGGAAATATGAGATTTTTATCAGTCTTAACTGCTCAAAATATTTTATTTAATATATAAAATCTGTGAAAAAAAGTTTGACATGTAAAGGATGTGTAAAACTCATTTTATTAGCGAAAAGGGCATTATCGTAAATTACCGAGTCCATGCAAGAACCCTATGTTATGGTTAGTTTAAAATTTAACAAAAATTTCCAAAAATCCCAAAATATTATATCATAACAGTGGGTAGAAAGTTTGGTACAAAAAATTGGGTTTAAACAAGATTTATGCCAAAAATGCTATTTAATTAACAAAAAGCTTTCACTTTACGATATCGCGCATAACTTTCATTTTAGACCAGAAACGGCTGTCAAATTTTTTAGGACATACTTATAAATCATTAATTAATATTTTTGTCCACTCACATTTCCAAAAATCTTGTTTTTATATTAAAAGGGCAAAATGGTCAATTTTAAGCAATAACAGAACATGCATGTAATCTATGATTTCTAAGGAACCATGTAGTATAACTCCAGAGATTTATACTAACATATAATATGGTCCCAAAGGAACCATAAGGCATAGCTAAACTAAGCTAAATCGGGTAAGAACTGAAAGTCAAAGCAAAAGTCTACTTTTGCGACTTTTGGTTGCGAACCGAGCCTAAACTCAGAATTGTCGAGTTGAACATGCATAAACATGTTCTTATATTATTTACCAAGTTACTTTAGTGTTGAAATATGTTCCATAACTTCTACATTATCAGTTATGAATTATTTTGTAAAAATTGACTCGTTTGACTTTTTATTAAATAGTTTGACCCGACAATTGACCAAGTAAAAGTGATAATCAGTAGGTGCCCTTTTAAGGGTTTATTACCTACATAATTACCAACTCATAGCCACTTTCAATTCGAATAATGGCTGGACCGTTAGTGATTAATCACAAAGTCAAAGCCTCACTACGACAACTTTGACTTTCGGTCATTAAGCTAATAAAACTTTAACTATAGGAGCTAAGAACACTCACAATAGTCCTTAGCACGAAATTTGAACTAAAGAAAGCTTCCTTAATCAGCAGGAGGCTTCAGAGAGTGAATTTGAGTGAAAATTTTGAAGTGTGCAAATGAAGAACACAAGACAAGGCCCTTATATAGGAAGTTGGATGCTCTTGGATCATTGCAACTGTCCCTATGATGTTACCAGATACTCCCAAGTGTCCCTAGGGCAGTAAAAACCATTTGCCCAATCCCTGGTAATGAAAATAGCCATGCAATGGCAGTGGAACAGGCTGCAATATGCAGCTGTGCATGTTTCAGTCGCTGGCATGCTGTCGCGCCCGCGTAGACATTAGAGGGAGTCTACGCGGCCCGCGAGAAACTCTTAATCCGGTAAAAAGTTTCCAAACTTTGCAATTTCAGTCCCTGGTCCATTTAAAGTTTAAATAACTATCGTTTATTACACTTATGACCCGCATAGTTAACTTTTGTGAGTCTTGGGTCACAAATTAACTCCGTTAAGCTCCCGGTTAGTAGTAAGATCACCCGAAATGTCTTGTGTTCATTGAAACTCTATGAGATTACTATCCGATATTCGTGAGAGCAAAAATATACATATTACAATGCTTTTGGGATCGTTAAAAGGTCACTCAGAGGTAACTTTAAACATGTTGACACATTTAACCCTTATGCTTTGTAAATTTTCAATTTAAGCACAAACGGCTTATTATGTTCGTTAATTTATTCAATCATGAATGCGAACATCTTACGATGTCATTCAGAGGCATGAGTTTGGCATATTGACATTTTTAGTCCTTCTACATACATCTTTATATCGTTGTCACTTTTAGTCCCTCGGAACCAATTCATTGCACGTTCAAAATTCAAGACACGTGTCTTTATTATATTGGACACGATTTTTGCGAGGTGTTACATCCTCATCCCCTTAAAAGAAATCTCGGCCTCGAGATTTACTGAAACAAATGAGGGTATTTCTGCTTCATTGTGCATTCAACCTCCCACGTGTATTCTGGGCCTCTACGGGCATCCCATTTCACCTTTACAATCGGCACTTTCTTTCTTCGAAGCTTCTTAATCTGTCGATCTTTGATCGACAAAGGTTTTTCAACGAATTTCATGCTTTCGTCAATTTGCACGTCCTTATGTGACATTCCTAACGATTCATCGGCTAGGTTTCATTAAATTGCAGATGTGGAAAACATTATGTATCCCACTGAGCTCTTTGGGTAGATTTAGCTTATAAGCTACGGTTCCGACACATTTGATGATCTCGAATGATCTTATGTACCTTGGGCTCAACTTGCCCTTTTTTTCCAAAACACATCACCCCTTTCCAGGGTGACACCTTGAGTAGCACTTTGTCACCAACTTCAAACTTTAGAGGTTTGTGCCTCTTATCAGCATAACTCTTCTGCCTATCCCTGGCAGCTTTGAGACGTTCACGGATTTGAACAATCCTATCTGTCGTCTCGAGGACTATATCAGGTCCTGATAGTTGGGTTTCCCCAACTTCCGCCCAACAAACTGGCGTTCTACACTTCCTTCCGTACAAGGCCTCAAAAGGCGCGGCCTGGATGCTCGAATGATAACTATTATTATACGAAGATTCAATTAAAGGAAGATGGTCATCCCAACTTCCGCCCAAGTCTATAACACAAGCTCGTAACATATCCTCAAGCGTTTGAATTATACGCTCGCTTTGTCCATCCGTCTGGGGATGATAACAGTGCTGAAATTTAAACGAGTGCCTAGGGATTGCTGAAAGCTTTTCCAAAAATGAGACGTAAATCTCGTATCCCTATCAGAGATAATAGATACCGGCACTCTATGGAGAGATACTATCTCATCCACATATAGCTGAGCTAGCTTATCGGAGCTGTGCGTTTCTTTAATAGGCAAGAAGTGGGCTGACTTGGTCAGTCTGTCGACTATAACCCATATTGTATCACTCCCTCATTTCCTCTTTGGTTACTTAGTGATAAAATCCATATTTACCATTTCCCACTTCCAAGAAGGAAGTTCAGGCTGTTGCAGCAAACCTGACGGCTTTTGATGCTCGGCTTTAACTTGTGCACATGTTAGACATTTAGCCACATAAGTGGCTATAGACTTCTTCAAACCTATCCACCAATAATTTGCCTTTAAATCCTGGTACATTTTATCACTACCCGGATGTACCGAATATTTAGAACTATGAGCTTCTTGGAGGATCACATCTCTAAGCCCTCCATGGATCAGAACCCAAATTCGACCATTTAATCTAAGGATTCCATCCTTGCCATATGATATCTGATAAGCAGTTACCCCTAACTTCTCATTCGGATAGTTAGTTTCCAATATGGCTTCCTTCTGTGCAACAGCCTTTCATTCAGGTTGTTCCTAAGTTCAATGCTCTTAGCATTGATCCGTATAGGTTTTACCGTTTCCTTTCTGCTTAAAGCGTCAGCAACAACATTTGCCTTGCCTGGATGATATCAGATTTCACAATCATAATCGTTCAATGTCTCCATCCAACGACGCTGTCTCATGTTTAGATCCTTCTGATTAAACAGATGTTGAAGGCTCTTATGATCAGAATAAATTATACACTTGGTTCCATATAAATAATGCCTCCAAAGTTTTAGTGCAAATACAACGGCACCCAATTCCAAATCATGGGTGGTGTAGATCTTTTCGTGTACCTTTAATTAACGCGAAGCATAGGCAATGACCTTGCCTTTCTGCATGAGCACACAACCCATACCTGTGTGTGATGCATCACAGTAAACAACAAACTCTTCAATCCCTTCTGGAAATGTTAACACAGGGGCATTGCTTAATTTTTGCTTCAGAATTTCAAAGGACTCTTGTTGTTTGGGACCCCAATCAAACTTTATATTCTTGCGAGTTAATGATGTTAATGGTGCAGCAATCCTTGAAATTTTTTCAATGAAACGCCTGTAGTATCCTGCTAAACCCAAGAAGCTGCGAATCTCTGTTGGTGTTTTAGGCGCTTGCCAATTCATAATTGCTTCAATTTTGGTGGGATCCACCTGGATACCACGCTCACTTACTACATGTCCAAGAAATTGGACTTCACGAAGCCAAAATTCACATTTGGAAAACTTGGCGTAGAGCTTCTCTTGTTGCAGAAGTTTAAGGCTACACCAGAGGTGTTTTTCATGATTGGTTTGGATCTTTGAATAAATAAGTATGTCATCGATAAAGACAATGACAAATTTGTCTAGATATGGCTTGCAAACGTAATTCATGAGATCAATGAATGCTGCAGGTGCATTAGTAAGCCCGAAAGGCATCACAAAGAACTCGTAGTGGCCATATCTTGTTCTGAATGCAGTCTTGTGCACATCTTCGTTTCTGACTTTCAGCTGATGGTAACCTGACCTCAAGTCAATCTTCGAAAAGTAACTTTCCCCTTGAAGCTGATCGAATAGATCGTCGATCCTGGGCAAAGGATATCTATTCTTGATATTAACTTTGTTCAACTCACGATAATCAATGCACAGACGCATTGATCCATCCTTCTTTTTCACAAATAGAATCGGCACTCCCCAAGGGGACGAGCTAGGTCGTATAAAACCCTTCTCCAACAAATCATCCAATTGTGTTCTCAATTCCTTCATCTCTGTCAGTGCCAACCTATAAGGTGCTCTTGCAACTGGTGCTGCTCAAGGAACGATATCAATCCTGAATTCCACTTGCCTATCTGGAGGTAAACCAGGTAGCTCTTTAGGGAACACGTCTGAGTATTCCGAGATAACAGGAATATCTTCAATCTTGGGCTTTGGCTCATCAAGGGTCACTTGTGCCATATAAATGACACAACCCTTTTTTAAACACTTCGATGCCTTAAGCATAGTCACTTGCTTAGGCAATCCGTACTGCGTATCTCCTTGAATAGTAAGTGGGCTCACCATAAGGGGCCTTGATAACCACTTGCTTTTTGTCACATACAATTTGGGCTTGGTTATGAGATAACCAATCCATACCTATCACTATATCGAATCCAGCCAATTTCAAAGGAAGCAAGGATAGCGGGAAAGAGTGATTCTTAATGGATATGAAACATCCATCTAATATGGTTGTAACTGTCTCTATGGTACCGTCAGCCAATTCTACTTCATACTTTATGCTTAGAGTCTTAACAGGTAGATTTAATAATTTACAAAATTTATTGTCTACAAAGGACTTATCTGCACCCGAATCAAACAATACTCTAGCATAAACATCATTGATAAGAAAGGTACCTGTTATCACATTATCGTTCTGCATAGCCTCCTGAGCATTCATTTGAAAGACCCAGGCATTGGTCTTCTTAGCCTCTTCAGGCTTCTTTGCATATTTGGGGCAATTGGTCTTTATGTGTCCCTTTTTGTTGCAACCATAACAGGTTGCATCCTTCATTTTCTTGCAATCCAAAGTCCTGTGCTCTTTGGACTTGCAGATCCCACAGATTATAGGCTTTGACTGGGATTGTGATTGGGATTTTGATTCAAGCCTGCACTTCCCAAAATGGTTTTTCTGGCAGGTTTTACATTTGGGCTTCTCACCCGACTGCTGATTGTCCTTTTTAAACCCAGAACCCTTCTTGTGCTCAAAGTCCCCTTTTCGTTTCTAATCAAAGCGACGTGAGTTCTCAACTTCACGTTTCCTTTTCCCTTCATCAGAATTCTTAAGCGACCTTTGCCTAATCGCATCTAGTGTAAGAGATAAAGACAGATCAACTACTGACCAAAAGGTGGTAGGTCTGGATGCTTTCACATTTCCCTTGATTTCTGGAGCCAGGCCTCCAATAAAACGTGCTATGCGCTTCGGTTCTGGTGTAACCAAATAAGGAACCAATCGGGACATGGTGTTGAAGCTTGTAAGGTACGTGATGCGTGTAAAGTGTCGTATAGTTTTTAATGTATATTTTAAGCCCTTTAACACTTTTTAGCCAAGTTTTAAATTTATAAAACATGATATTTACTAACACTAAACACACATATAGGCAAGTGCACCCATCGTGAGCGTAGTATAGTGTTGGTAAGATACCGAGGTCGTCCAAGGACACAAGAGCTTTTAGTACCGGTTTATCCTCAACGTCTAATACCAGTGGGTATTAAAGGAGATCCTACTAAAGTTGACCCAGGTCCTTGCAGGATCTATACACTGAACAAGGCAAGACTCTTACCAAACCGTTCCCTAAACCCCCGACCAGGTAGCCAACATACCTCCATATAGACCGTGGAGATATGAATGGTGAAAATCTTTTATTTTATATAGACAGTAAAATAATGCCAAGACACCACAGACAAACGATAAGGAAGACTCACCTTCAACATAAGAAACTAGTTATTAAAGTCATTAATATAGAACCAAATAAAAAGTGCGAAAAGATTAAAAATAAAAAGTATTACACTAGACACTTGTCTTCACCAAGTGATGTAAGAGACTTAGGCAAACATGGCCTTTGATTGTCAAGAACTCTTACGATCAATCTTCGATCCCAAGACTACTCACACACTCTATGATGGATGATGGATGATTGTGGTGGATGTGGGTTGTGATGGTGGTGGTGGGTGGGTGAAGTGTGAGAGAGGTGGTTTGCCAAGGGATGGTTTGCAAATGAGCCAAGCACCCCTATTTATAGCCTGCACAAAAGCCTGGACAGGGCCCCGTGTCCACCCATCTTCTCTTTCTTCATTAATTCCAGTTTGTCTGCATTAGTTGACCACGCCCCCGTGTCCGCTGGGTACGACCTCGTGTGCATAAGCGTATCTGTACTATCAAGATTTCCTCAGATTCTGCGAATCTTAGAGTTGACCACGGCCCCGTGTCCACTGGGCACGCCCCCGTGGTGGGTGATAAAAGCTTCTACAACTTTGTCTTTTCTGCAGACACTTGGGCACGCCCCCGTGCTCACTAAGCAAGGGGCGTGTTCAGCCTTCTGTTCTCTTGGTTTTGCTTTAGAGGATGCTGTCGAGAGGTCGGGCACGCCACGTTTATTCCTTTTCTTGTATTTATGTTGGATTTAGCTGCATTTTTGCTTCTTTTGTTCATTTAAGCTCTTATAACCCTGAAAATACAAAAGGAAAACGAAAGCACACTTTTTCCAACATTAGTACTAAAAAGGGTTAGTTTTATGCCTCATTTGTTGTAATTTATATGTTGCATTTTGCACACATCAAATACCCCCACACTTGAATCTTTGCTTGTCCTCAAGCAAAACTCTTTATTTTGTGGCTTACACTCCCAAATGGAATGGGTAGAAGAGAAGGTTTTGGGCTTGTCATAGAGTGTCGGGATTTCCAAGATTCTTATTAGGTTTTATTTTTATTTTATTTACAATCATATTCATCATGATTTATTTAAAACATTACATAAGATAAATTACTTACTAGGGCCTAACATGCCTCTTTAATTATATACAAGTTCACATACCTCACGGGGGATCACTCAACACTCGGCCAAAGATGTATTTTTGTGAAACGCTCGAGAGCGGCATGGAACTTACTCCTACCATAAGCTTGCCAAGCAATCAATCCTCCTCCTTTTTAACTATACACCTTTGTAAATATCAAGAGGACTTTGGGGGAAGGGTTAGGCTTGGGTTAAAGGTAGGTGGTTGGGTTAGTGGTTAGTAGAAAAGGGCGAAAGGCGTAAAAAGCTTCGGTTTTCGTAAGACTTTTTATTTTTATGACTTTTTAATTTGATGAAGCAATTTTTCAAACAAAGTTCTTTTTGATAAACTTGTTTGTTTATTTCTTTTGCCTTCATCATCATCATATTATTATTATTATTAATTTTTTTTAAGAAAGTTATAAGAGAAACCGAGCTTTGTTACTAAAATAAAGGGTTTAAAATGAAAAAGTGTTTTGGTGGGTAAAATGGTGTTTGTTTTGGGTTAAGAAATGAAAAGCTTTAGGCTCAAAGGGGTTAACTAGGGGGATTTTGGGTAGATGGTAAAAAAAAAAGAAAGATAATGGTGTAGAAATAAAAAGGGTTAGTCCTAATGCCTCCATCATTTACTTACTCGGGTTTATGTTGGTAAGGACCGGGAATGTATCGTCGTGGCAAGTTCTAGAGTTGTAAGAAACCAAGCGGCTATTCATACAAGAAACGGAAAATGAGTATTTAGTTTAAAGATGTGTATTTGTGTGCTCAATAAAGGCTCAAAACTCACTTTTTGTGGGAATGGTTTTTTTATGTGATCAAATATATATAATCAAATTTTAACTAGATTTGTCATGCCGTTTCATAATTTTCTTATGTTGGTTCTTTTTATCACGACGCTATCGGTTGTAAGTTTGTAAAAATATCACCTTTTTAGAACTTGTAATTTCCAATTTAAACCAAGACAAGTAAAAAAATGATTTTTTTTTTTGAAAAAAAATTGGGGTGTTTAGCGGTTCCAATAGAGTTTTGTGTAAGGCTTGTAATTAGGATTTGCAAAATTCAAGGTTTTAGCATCCCCCCCCCCCCCACACTTAAATTACACATTGTCCTCAATGTGTCCCAAAAATAAGTTTTAAGGTTGATTGAATGTGTAAAAATGTGTGAAAAAGCAAAACTTTATGTTACTGGGCGTCCGGACACGGCCCCGTGGTGTCCGGGCACGGCCCCGTGTTCAAATTGCCAGTAACAGAAAATAAAATAAAGTAACAGAAGGCTGGACACGGGGGCGTATTCAGTGAGCACGCCCCGTGTCCAGGTACCTGAACTAGGCAATTTTCTGCAGATGGTTGAGCACGGGGAGTGTTGGCTGAGCACGGCCCCGTGCTGAACTTGCTGTAATGAAGAAAAATCATCGGGTGGCTCTGTTTTTGTGCATGTGGTGCTGGTGCAAGTTTCTCTTGGTATCCTTCACTATCCCGAGTGTGTTTTATTCATTACATCATCATCCAAACACCAACTTACATAAAACCATCATTCATTAAAATTAGCATATTACATTAGTTCCTAGAAAATTTAAAGCAGAAAAATAAAACTAAGGGTCCTAAGATAGGTAGGTCAAGTGATACATAAAATCATCATAAGGAGTTCTATTTTTATCAAAATTTCCGGAAATAGTTTTCCGGTATTTAAAAGTTTTGTAGAACTTCGGACCGAGGGGTATTCCCTAGATGTTATTAAAGTCATTCTTCTATTTCTCTCGGGAGGAAGAAGGCGGGCTCATTTTCTTAGACATCTTGCGGAGGGGGAGTGACACCAACCGGAACCCCTTGTAGTATGTCTCGAGGGGGCTCCGGAGGTATGGCGTACCATTCGGCCGGTATGATGATTTCGGGTATCACATTCCATGCCCTTTGGGTGATAACTGGTACCAAAGGAGGAGAAGCGAGAATGTTCAACCTTTGGTTCAAAATGTTGACCTCTCGAAGACATCCCTCTAATCCCACCGTCAAATGATTGATACGGTCGACCAATGCTTCTTCCACCCCTGACAGTTCATCAATACCTTCTCTTAAAGCGTAAACGTAGTTTACAAGAGAATCTTCAACTGTTGATGACCTTCTTCCTTGTCGGTTGTTTCTGGAGTGCGATGAAGATGTCCCGCTAGTTCTGCTCGCCATTCTCAGAAAACATACCGAAAAGAGTTCAGTTTTTATGGACAGTACCTCGGACACGGCCCCGTGTTCAATGAACACGGCCCCGTGTTCAGATGTCTGCAGATTTTTGGAACACGAAATCTTGGAGTTTTAATTTGTTTTCGTGATTTTTTTAAAACGTTTTTAAGCAAAAACAACTTCAAACCTTGTTGTAGAACTTATTTTTAACAATATTCCATGAATAAAAATCTAATAAACATCTCAATAAAGCTTGGAATTATGGAGATTTGAAGCTCTAATGGATGTATTAAGGAAAAATTGAAGAAGAAGGTAATGGATAAAAGTGGAAAAGACAAGATGGTAGTTGGGAACCTTCTTTAGAATATACCTAGGATGGTATGTGTGAAGATCCACCAGATCTATGTCTTTGGAGTGGCCCAAATGTGCAGGAATCATGCTGCATTTATAGAAAACGGCAGCACACTGCACACGGCCCCATGTCGGCTGGACACGGCCCCGTGTGCAGGCAAGATCCTGACACATTTTGTCCGTATTCTGACACAAAATCAGACGGGAATCTTTGGGTGGACACGAGGGCGTGCTGACCTGGACACGACCCCGTGTGTAGAGGCTGTTTATGAAGTTTCGTCTGTTTCTAAGGAACTTATCTGGATCGGGCGGTTCCTTACTGGATGGAATAACCCCAAAGTGCCTGAGATACCTTAATTGCTCTAGACTAAGACGAGAACGCAAGAGGTTGTCGGTGAGGGTGATTCCTATGGTAAATGTAGGTTCCCTGGCTCTCGTTAAAGAAGGTGTATGCCGAATCGCTCAGGTCTATGTATGCACCGAATGAAGTCGATGGTGAGTCCTTCACGGCACAATCGACACAGGGACGACTATCTCTCAAGTCCTCGCTAGAGTTAGAGGAGATTTCGGGAACAACGAAGTTGTTTTTATTCGAATGCGATCTCAATAATTCTCCTTGGGCTTCATCTTGAGGTGGATTAATGAAATCCATCTTAAGTTCTTTCATCCAATTAAGAATTAGATCTTCCAATTGAAATAATTCATCGAGAAGCATTTCTCCTAGAAGGGTTTATTGAGAGCATTCGAGGGAGAGATTGGGATTATTTTTACTTTCGCCCCTCTTAAGGCTACAGGAAAACAATGGGTCTACATAATGCGGCTTATAATTTAGAAAATAACATTCTAAATCTTTATGAGGGCCGCCACATATTTGACATCACGTACCATAAGAGTGCCGAAAGTAAAAAATATCAGTATCACTCATGTTTGTGTCAGAAATTACCAACCGTCAGGATCTTACGGTTCTGTTTTCAGTAACTGAAACTTGGGTACGGGGCGTGTTGAGTGGGCATGACCCCGTGTTCAGCTTACTGTCTGACTTAAAACAGCATTGCCAGTTCCAAAGATTGGGCACGGGGCGTGTTCAGCGGGCGCGGCCCGTGTTGAGTTCTGCAGAAGCTGAAAAATTAAGAAAAATCCTAAAAAAATAGAAAAATAAGAAAAAACGATTAGGCCGTTGATTCCTAACTTTCTTAAAATCCTTGTGTCCCCGGCAACGGCGCCAAAAACTTGATGTGTGTGAAGTGTCGTATAGTTTTTAATGTATATTTTAAGCCCTTTAACACTTTTTAGCCAAGTTTTAAATTTATAAAACACGATATTCACTAAAACTAAACACACATATGAGGGGATCAAGGAGTTCGGACCCCCGCCATCCAATACCATTGGATATTGAAGGAGATCCAATTAAAGTTGACCCAGGTCCTTGCAGGATCTATACACCGAACAAGGCAAGACTCTTACCAAACCATTCCCTTAACCCCCGACCAGGTAGCCAACATACCTCCATATAGACCGTGGAGATATGAATGGTGAAAATCTTTTATTTTATATAGACAGTAAAATAATGCCAAGACACCACGGGCAAACGATAAGGAAGACTCACCTTCAACATAAGAAACTAGTTATTAAAGTCATTAATACAGAACCAAATAAAAAGTGCGAAAAGATTAAAAATAAAAAGTATTAGACTAGACACTTGTCTTCACCAAGTGATTTAAGAGACTTAGGCAAACATGGCCTTTGATTGTCAAGAACTCTTACGATCAATCTTGGATCCCGAGACTACTCACACACTCTATGATGGATGATGGTGGTGGATGTGGATTGTGATGGTGGTGGTGGGTGGGTGAAGTGTGAGAGAGGTGGTTTGCCAAGGGATGGTTTGTAAATGAGCTAAGCACCCCTATTTATAGCCTGCACAGAAGCCCAGACACGGCCCCGTGTCCACCCATCTTCTCTTTCTTCATTAATTGCAGTTTTTCTGCATCAATTGACCACGCCCCCGTGTCTGCTGGGCATGACCCCGTGTGCAGAAGCGTATCTGTACTATCAAGATTTCCTCAGATTCTGCGAATCTTAGAGTTGACCACGGCCCCGTGTCCGCTGGGCACACCCCGTGGTGGGTGATAAAAGCTTCTACATCTTTGTCTTTTCTGTAGACACTTGGGCACGCCCCCGTGCTCACTGAGCGCGGGGCGTGTTCAGTCTTTTGTTCTCTTGTTTTTGCTTTTGAGGATGCTGTCGAGGGGTCGGGCATGCCACGTTTATTCCTTTTCTTGTATTTATGCTGGATTTGGCTGCATTTTTGCTTCTTTTGTTCATTTAAGCTCTTTTAACCCTGAAAATACAAAAGGAAGACAAAAGCACACTTTTTACAACATTAGTACTAAAAAAGGGTTAGTTTTATGCTTCATTTGATGTAATTTATATGTTGCATTTTGCACACATCAGTACGTCTGACAATCCAAGTTCTTCATGACCAGAGTCAAGAAGTCAGTTTCAATCCTTTCTACCTCATGTTGAGGACAGAAGTTATCTTTGATCAATGCAACAAACTGATCCCAAGTCAAATTATACAATGGAATCTTCCCTGTGGCTTGGATTAGGGACCTCCACCAAGATAAAGCTTCACCTTTAAATGATTGTGAAACAAATTTCACAATATCCTGTTCCGCACAACCAATAATGTCAACCACTGTATCCATCTCATCGAGCCAAGTCATACAATCAACGGATCCTTTCTCTCCTGTGAAGTCCCTTAGCTTGCAAGAGACAAAGTATTTGTAGGAACAAGTCTTAACACGCGGTTCTTGATTAAGCACAATTTGCTTAGATGGAATACTTTTCTGATTCGACGGATGATGAGAATCGTCCTTCTTTGATTCGTGTGTTTTTTAAGGGGGCTTACTATGAGCCACAGATTGAGTCTTAGTGTGAGTACCACTTGATTCCTTGAACTGTCTGTCAATAGCTCTAGTAACGACATTGTCTATTAATGCTTGAAGATTTGCACCAGCTACGTTTACTCTGGTGGTATCATTTCTCTCCCTTGGATGACTTTTAACCTCTTCTGATTCATACATGCTGAAGCTTAATTGCTATAAAACAAATTGACAATAGTTTATTCAGAGGTTTGTTATGGGATCATCATTTTTGATGATTCATTAACCATGGTAAATATAAACCATATTGGTTAATTTGTTAGTCATATTTATTTAGGATTTTCATTATAATTTATCCTTAGTTATAAATCATTAAAGATACTAGAGTGGCTCAAAAGGCCTAGTCACAAGGACAGTTTTAATTCATAAGCCATGATCTCGTAAGATCGGGGCATTAAGGTTTGAACATAGTTCATCACCCTTCTTGATAGGGAGTCATAGACTACAACTGCCATTTGTCTTATAGGACAATAAGTGGTGCCCGAAGGCACTTCATCACTAATGGATGTCTTATATGTGATCATCTTAATTGATGATTTGAACCCATGATTTCTAGATCATTAGGCTAGATAAGGAATTTGGAAGAATCCAATATAAAGATGACATGTGTGACTTTACTGAATCACATCTGCCATGAGTGCTAACATGTTTTCAGATGTTAACAAGGATTTGAATCTTTTAAATAGGTTTTACCATCATGGCCATGTCTATAATGACATATAGGCTAGGTTATACCTTTTAAGATTCCTTTTTAATATTTAATGGCAGATCAATTGTAAATTGGAATGATACTTGATTTGTTTTATATAGTATGTTCATACATGAAATGACAAATGAATTTTAAAATAAAACATTCCATAAATTTAAAAGAAGTACATAGTTGCCCTAAACGGGACTTTAATGAAATAACATTGTCCACACAGGGACTAAAATAAGAAATACAAGTCCACGCAGGGACCAAATACATAAATAAAATGTCCTCGTAGGGACTTAATTGAAAATTTAAAAGTTACAAACCAATAAATATGATTTTTTTTAATAATCCTTCTTCTTCTTCCCTTTTATAAGGTTTGCCAAACCCTTTAGTAGACCTCGGCGGCTCCTACGCTCCTCGTTTACCTGTTGCTCCACCTCGTGCAACCACTGAAGGATCTCCTGCTGCTGCGGTGGTTGGATTTGTGGCGGCTGCTGCTGCGGGGGTTGAGGAGGTGGTGGGTATTGATACCCATAAGTGGGGTACCCAGTTGGGTACGTAGTTGGATAGGGTCCAGGGTAGAGAGCATTGTAGTTTGCCACTTCAAGGTACGGGTCAACGGCAGGGGCATTTTGTAATTATAACCCGAGTAAGCTTGTGGCTCAAACGGGTTATACCCGGCAGCACTTGGGTACGATGGGATTGGGTTATCATAACCCATGTATGGTTCTGGTGCGACTAGTGCAGAGTCGACTTCAGAAACAGGGTTTGAAGGCCCACCCATTTGCGGGACTTCATACAACGGCGGGTAGTTGCTGTTGCTGGAGTGTTTGGGGGGGTGCTGAAGTGGAAACCCCCATGCACGGACATCCGTGCACCTGTTCTTCTACGCCTTGGTGGTTCTGGAGGCAGTTGCTGTCCTGGCGGTGGCGGTGGCGTGACCGCCTCAAAATGTGGGTCCTCTGAGGGGACCTGTTGGTGTGGTGGTGAGTAGCGGTGAGGGGGAGTATACTCCCACTTATATGTAGCCCATCGTTCAGCAAAAATGTCTGGGCCGCTGTAAGGCGAACCATGGAAGGATGATCCGCTTGAAATCTCAATGGGATGCGTGGGCGTCCCAGATGGTGGTAGCTCGGGATCTGGATCCTCGTCCACATCCATATCCTGCATCTCAGGATAGTGGTCAGCCGGTCCCAAAGGGTTTGGACCCTCTGGTTCTTTTATCTGGTTTGCCGGGTTGAACCGGCTCTGGAAGTATGGGGTCGGGTCCTGGAAGGCATGGTGCGAACCCGATCGCTGCAAAGGTATGAAGGAATGGTACAAATCGCTATGCTGCTTGTCTTGATGAGGTCCGAACGAGTGATGGTAAGACGGGGAGGAACAGAGCGAGACAGAGCGTCTCGCAGGCTCTAAATAAGTTCTCCAATCCTCGTGAGGACTAGATCTTAGGTTTGCTGATGGAGTTCGCCGGTGTGATGGCCCGACTTCATGGTCGTTTCTTGCTGTCATTGGGATCCACAGGCGGATCTAAAATAGAAAGAAAATATTTTTCAACAGACTTTAAGTATTAAAAGCTTGCAAGACTCATTATTTAATACTCAGGAGTTTCCAGCCCATTACGCGTAGTAACTGTACTTAACCTTTTTGAAAAATACGTCAGTTTACACTGTTTAATACAATTAACTGACTCTTTTGAAAAGTATTTATAAAATTGGTTTGGATGCACAAGGCATAAAATCTTTTATAACTTGGGGCAATTATTTAAAAATAATCTTGTATACAGATTTATATGTTTGTCGTCCGTTCAGGACTAGGTTAGAAGAGCCGAGTCAAGATTAATAGACACGCCACAAGTATAGGCCCACAAGAGAGTGAGATACCGTTTTTACCTATGCAACTGTCAGGTGTATGCCTACACCCCGTGCTTAAGTCATGGCCATTTCAAATGAATGAGCCGAGGATATCCAGGACATGGTCATTAACCCCCCAAAGGCATTGCATCAAACAAGACAGATTAAAATAGGTTATCTCAATGATTTAACCACTAATCGATTAAATATTCAATACCCGACCAAGCGGTAATAATTTACCGTATCCCAAGCCCGTATAGGGAAAATAAGTTAAAAGTATTTACCTGAGATAAATATAATTTTATTCTCAGTCGTATATCAATTCAGCAAGTACAAGTAGCTTTTACTGGGCCCCTAATCTTGAATGAAGGTTTTAATAACTTATTAGATTCCTAACGGGTCTTATTTAAGTTATAATTTAGATCGGTTAGTTTTAAAGAAAAGTTTACGGTACGAAACGCAAGATTAAGCGATGACCGCATTAGAATGTGATTTAGCCCCCAACAAGTATGAAGACTTGTTTAAAATGGGTAAACTAAATACATTCTGGATTTTGAAGTAAAAATGATAAGGTTTGACCCGTTTCGGCCAATTCATGCAAACTAGTTACATAAACCG
Source organism: Helianthus tuberosus (assembly GCA_030545235.1). Classification (NCBI taxonomy): domain Eukaryota; kingdom Viridiplantae; phylum Streptophyta; class Magnoliopsida; order Asterales; family Asteraceae; genus Helianthus; species Helianthus tuberosus. Next base: position 54,790,273 of record CM060389.1, on the reverse strand, counting down.
TATCGAACGCGTATATGCATAGCGGTTAACCGAAAGAGTCATGAACATGTTCCATAATTTATTATGCATAAAATATGTTATGATATCAGTAGGATATCTTTCATTATGCTCAAAACGAATTTAAAACCAAATTAAGCCCCGTAGGGTATTTTGGTCATTTTATAGCTTATAAAAAGGTTTAAATAGTAAACAGAGGTTCTGGTCTAAAACAATCAGTAATAATATTTATTTTATCAAGTTACATCAGTAAGATATCACACATATATGAAATTTATCTTTTATGGCCAAACTATGCACCGTAGGGGCATTTTGGTCATTTCACATAAGCTTTAAGGTCAAATTTGGAAATCTGAGTTCAAGACTTATACTTACTGTTAAAGTATAAAAATTTATTTATAAAATCAGTAGGTAACAAGTCTTAGGCATTAAATATGGTTTTAAACCATACTATGCGCCTATTTCGCATAAAAGTCGGTATTTGACGATATTCAGGTTGTTTAAGGAAATCTGAGATTTTTATCAGTCTTAACTGCTCAAAATATTTTATTTAATATATAAAATCTGTGAAAAAAAGTTTGACATGTAAAGGATGTGTAAAACTCATTTATTAGCGAAAAGGGCATTATTGTCAATTACCGAGTCCATGCAAGAACCCTATGTTATGGTTAGTTTAAAATTTAACAAAATTTTCCAAAAATCCCAAAATATTATATCATAACAGTGGGTAGAAAGTTTGGTGCCAAAAATTGGGTTTAAACATGATTTATGCCAAAAATGCTATTTAATTAACAAAAAGCTTACACTTTACGGTATCGCGCATAACTTTCATTTTAGACCAGAAACGGATGTCAAATTTTTTTAGGACATACTTATAAAACAATAATGAAGATTTTTGTCCACTCACATTTCCAAAAATCTCGTTTTTATATTAAAAGGGCAAAATGGTCAATTTTAAGCAATAACAGAACATGCATGTAATCTATGATTTCTAAGGAACCATGTAGTATAACTCCATAGAGTTATACTAACATATAATATGGTCCCAAAGGAACCCTAATGCATAGCTAAACTAAGCTAAATCAGGTCAGAACTGAAAGTAAAAGCAAAAGTCTACTTTTGCGAATTTCGGTTGCGAACCGAGCCTAAACTCAGAATTGTCGGGTTGAACATGCCTAAACATGGTCTTATATTATTTACCAAGTTATTTTAGTGTTAAAATATGTTCCATAACTTCTACATTATCAATTATGAATTATTTTGTAAAAATTGACTCATTTGACTTTTTATTAAATAGTTTGACCCGAAAATTGACCAAGTAAAAGTGATAATCAGGAGGTGCCCTTTCAAGGGTTTATTACCTACATAATTACCAACTCATGGCCACTTTCAATTCGAATAATGGCTGGACCGTTAGTGATTAATCACAAAGTCAAAGCCTCATTACGATAACTTTGACTTTCGGTCATTAAGCTAATAAAACTTTAATTATAGGAGCTAAGAACACTCACAATAGTCCTTAGCACGAAATTTGAACTAAAGAAAGCTTCCTTAATCAGCAGGAGGTTTCAGAGAGTGAATTTGAGTGAAAATTTTGATGTGTGCAAATGAAGAACACAAGAGAAGGCCCTTATATAGGAAGTTGGATGCTCTTGGATCATTGCAACTGTCCCTATGACGTTATCAGATGCTCCCAAGTGTCCCTAGGGCAGTAAAAACCATTTGCCCAATTCCTGGTATTGAAAACAGCCATGCAATGGCGATGGAACAGGCTGCAACATGCAGCTGTGCATGTTTCAGTCGCTGGCACTGTTGTCGTGGCCCGCGTAGACATTAGAGTTTAAATAACTATCGTTTATTGCACTTATGACCCGCATAGTTAACTTTTGAGAGTCTTGGCTCACAAATTAACTCCATTAAGCTCCCTGTTAGTTGTATGATCACCCAAAATGTCTTATTTTCATTGAAACTCTATGAGATTACTATCCGATATTCGTGAGAGCAAAAATATACATATTACAATGCTTTTGGGATCGTTAAAAGGTCACTCAGAGGTAACTTTAAACATGTTGACACAGTTAACCCTTATGCTTTGTAAATTTTCAATTTAAGCACAAAGGGCTTATTATGTCCGTTAATTTATTCAATCATGAATGCGAACATCTTACGAGGTCATTCAGAGGCACGAGTTTGGCATGTTGACATTTTTAGTCCTTCTACATACATCTTTATATCGTTTGTCACTTTTAGTCCCTCAAAACCAATTCATTGCACGTTCAAAATTCATGACACGTGTCTTTATTATATTGGACATGATTTTTGTGAGGTGTTACATTAGTGTTCATACATGTCACTTAAATCCTACACGTATCTAACACATAACATCCAAACTGTTAGGATCTGAGTTTGAATTGTTTGTGATTGTTTAATATGAACAATGGAAGAAGATAACAAACATATATATAATTGCAGCGGAATGAAGATAAACTTTATATCGCTAACATTGAGAGATTTTCTTTCATCATGAATACTTTAAATTGAATGATTGAAAATACAATGATTCATTTATGCATGAATACAAACTCCCCCCTTAGCCTTAGATCACTCAGTTTGCTCGTACAAAATGTCAAGTGTGTGATATGATGAATAGAACAGTACATGCACTGTTCTATTTATAGTACAGTGCAAACCACTGTGGAATCTATGTTGACGTCACCTAGACAATGACATCTAACAACTATAACAACCTCTAACATTTGCTATCACTAAAGCACTGTTACATTTAAAACACTGTTATCTATCCACTCTTGAGCCTCATCAGACCTTCTTCATCAAATTTTGTCTTCTATAATCAAAGGGTGATCAGACCTTTGCTTCCAGCAGAACTTAGTCTTCATCAGAGGTTTACTTGAGCAGACCTTGTGAATTAGCAGACTTTAGCTTCTAACAGACCTTTGGTATCAGCAGTTGTTTGATGCCTATTCCGTTGGGAGGAGAATGAATCCAAGCACTGTTATTGAAGGATCAATTGATTGTAGACTGTTTTGGCTTTCGATCATATATTCCTAAGGTGGGATCCACATGAGCCAACAATCTCCCCCTAGAACAGATGATGCCAAAACCCTTCTTTATTCTTGATCTTTATTTCTCATCAACGTCTCCTCGATTTGCCCTATGAATTGTAGTTCAAGTCCAAGGAGATCATGTATTCCTCATCATCCCTTTTAAGTTGAAGGTTCAAAAGATCTAGGAGGTCAAATGTATTCAACTTTAGTATTTTTGGATGACTTTAACTTTAGTATTTTTGGATCAGATTGTTTTCTTGGGACAAGACTTATTAATGACGAGTTTGGTGATTGAGGTCTGCTGATTAACTTTGTAAGTGTTTCTTTAAGTTTAGCAGCAAGTAAATCAACAGCCTGATCAGTTTGAAATTCAAGCTGGCACCTTATTGCATCTTTTCTGTATTCTTTAAACCTCTGCTCATCTTCCTCATCAAACTTCTTTTGCCTTTTTAATTGTCTTAAGGAATTTGTAGATAAAGGAGATGTTGAGAGAAGCTTTTTGGAGGTTTGGGGCTGTTGAGGCATGCTAGCAGTGGTCGTAGGATACACTAGCTTTTGAGGAACATTGGGATCTTTGGCTCTAAGCTCTTCCAGCTTTTTGTAGGTCTCCACTATATTTAGTTTTGAACATCTAGAAACTAATCTAGCTGAACCATAATCAAAAGCCACAAGCTCTGCTCTCATTCTCTTAAGTTTCAATGACTCATCCGGATCCACTTGCTTGGCTTTCTTCCAATTGGGTGGAGTTGGCTTTGTTGAAGGATCATTGATTATTTTAGTAATTCTTTCTATTTCTTCCCTGAGAGCATCTGATGACCAGTCTTTGAATTGAGCCCTGGTTGCTTTGTAAGGCTTGTGCTTCATTATGTGTTCAATATAGTCATCCCTCAGTTCCTTGTCAAGCTCAACACTTATTGGCCTCTTAGACATGGATTTACTAAGGTCCTTAGCAAAGTCTTCAAGCTTCCTGACTTTACTAAGCTCATGTGATAATTGACCTTGGTATTTCCTATCACTCAACCCTTTACTCTCTTCTTTAGCTATAAGCTCAGCCTGTGTTGCTTTCATTTTCAAATAGTCATCTAAGTTTTGAGGCTGTTTATAGCCATAAAGAGATGGGAAGGATCTTTTTGATGGATCCTCTATTTTGAAGAATGACTCAATTTCTCTTTGAACAGTGAGCAATTCTAGAGGATATTGAGCTGCCAGGGGAATGACTGATGGTAGTGTAGCAATTGGAAGGGATGAAGTGGGCTTTTTAGATGGAGGTGATGAAGATGGAATGGTTTGAGTGGGGGAAAATGATAAGGGCATTTTTGATTTAATCTCCTCATCATCTTCTTGTACAACAAAAGTTTTTCTTTTGCGTACATAGTTGATTTTTGGTGATGAAGGATGTTTAGGTGGTGAAGGTGGTTGTGAAGGGAATCTTTGAGGTGTTGGAGGTGGTTGGGTTGTTGGTGGTGTGGTGAAAATGATAATGGTAGAGGTTTCACAAACATCTGCTAAAACAACTTGTGTCTCAACAGCTATTTGGCTAACATCTACTGATACTTTTTTTATCAGCATCTGTTGGGTGAATTGGTGATGATGGTGGTGAAGCTATTGCTTCTTTTATGGTGGCTTTTGTGGAGAAGTTTTGGGTTTAAGTTTAGAAGAGGATACAATTTTCGTAGGAGTAGCAGTGGTTTTAGGAAGGGTGGCAATTGGTGGTCTGACTTGTCTAGTAGACTTTCTTCATCGTGAAGTACCAATATTTTCCTTTTTCCTCTGCTCTTCCTTTTCTTTCAACTAGTTTGAAGCTTTTCTTTCCTTTGTATCTTGCTTCTTCTGCTTTTTCAAAGCTATCTCTTCAGCTTTCTTGTTCAGGGTCTCATCAATTCCTTTTTTCCTTTCCAGCTTCTGAAGCTTTTGCAAAAGATTTTTGTTGAGCAGACTCTGGCATTTGTTGCACCTTTGGTTTTACTTTAGAATCAGGTGGACACTTTCTCAGTGAACCTTTCTCCCCATTTTTGGCATCATCGTCATCATCTGAAATGATTGGTGGAATGGTAGAGCTATTAAGTTTGGGCAGATGTTCCTTAATGTCTACTTGTGTGTCTTTATGCCTAGCATCAACCATAGTTCTGATAAGTTCCATATGAGTGTTGTGATTGATTTCATCCAAATTCCTTTGAGCTTGAAGGATGGGTTGCACAAAATTCAAAAGCTCATTGTCAATTTGCTACGTGCTAGGCTGACTTTTAGAAAGCTCCAACAGATGTTTCAACAGAAGTCATTCTATCCATCAAATCCTTATATCTTAATTCATCACCTAATTTCATAGGATCATCTAAATTCCCACCTATGGTGGTTGTATTTGTTTTGAGTATAGGAGAAGACTCCATATCATCAAAAACAAATGCCCCTTTTTCTTGGTTCTGGGGACTGCCCACTAGAACAGAGGTTACAATTGTAGCCTCAACAGTGGTTGCCTTCAAAGGAGTCTTAATTATGTAACCATTGTCCAACTAATAACCAATGGGTTCAAAAGTTGTAGTGGCTGCTCCACTTGAACTGCCACCAAGAGTTTCATAAAACTCAAGGGGTGTAACCTCCTCAACTGTTTGTGGGATAGCAGATTGAATTGGTTCAGACATAATCATTTGCTGGGTTATATTATCATTAATATGTTGGTGAGAGGGACTATTTTGAGTCTGAATTTCAATTGCTTCAAACAGAGGTAATATTGTTGGTGGAATTTGGGGAGAGGGTTTTGGTGTAGAAAGCGACATTGCCCTGGGAGAGGGGCTTTAAAGCATACTTTCAAATGAAAGGTCTGCTTCATGATGTGGTGTCCCTGTGCTTACAACATGATCCTTTTGTGATGATACATGAGGAGTTTGGATGGGTTGAGATCTTTCCAACAACTGTGAGGAAGTAGTAGCCGTGGTTTCAAGTGACATTTGTGTTGTCACTAGGTTAACCTCAGGATCTCATCTTCCAGGGGACCTTTTTTATTTTGTTTGGTTTTGGTGGGCTTTTTGACAGGTTTCTTTATGGGTTTGGCTGGTGTGGGTTTCACAACACCGGTTGTGGTGTCATGATCACCAGGAGCAGTGGGCTCAGCAACAGAGGTTTGAGCAACAGATGTGGACTCATCTAATACATGCTCATCCCCCTTTGCTTGTATTTTGGAAACATTTGACTATTTAGCCATAAGGCGAGTAAAAGTTTCATTTGTAAGAGTATTTATTTTAAAAGCTACACCTTGTTGAAAATATTTTAGTGAAACTTATTTTTGTAGGTAGTATCTTAATAGTCTGGGGTACATCAAAAAAGCATTATTAGCCCCCTTTTGAACATTCTTCACATTTGTGACCAAATCAGAAAACAGTGTTTGGTAGTAGTTGAAATCAGAATTTGTTAAAATAGCATAACCCAAGTACTGAATTTTAAGTGGTATTTCATTAAAAGCAGTGATCTTGGAAGAAAGACATGTCAAAAGGGTATGGAAAAAGAATTTCATTGGAGCAAGGAAGTTTGTTTTAAACATAGTAACTCCCTTTAATTGACCTTCATACCCTCTTTCAATGAATTCTGCATGAAGTTCTTGTTTTTCAAAGGAGGTCGTACCTACCAGGTCATTCAACCCAAATGTTGTTGAAATGGTAGATGGGGAAATTGCAACAAGTGTTCTCCGAATTTGGAAGTGATAGCAAAGGGCACTTTCTTTTGTGATTGAATTTCAGCATTTGCCGAAAAATCTCGGAGTGTATCTTGATATATTGGAGCATTGGCAGTAAGAATTGCTTTATATTTTGATGATGTGAGAACATCAATTATTGAGTGATAGGAAGTATTTTTGTCTGTTTTTTCAAAGATGGGAAAATAGTTGTGGGGATTTTTGATTGTCGGAGAAGAAATTAGCATAAGGTTGAAGAAGAAGATGGAAACCGCTTTTGTGAATTTTGAGTTCGAGACGGCAGTAAAGCTCTGTTTAGGGATGAAACAGGGTTTTATAAAGTGAAAAAGTGAATGCTGACGTAGTAGCGGTTACAAATATCTGATGGCTAACATCTGTCCACATGGCAACCTCTATTGGGATAATGGAGGACAGTTGTTTGGAAACCACTGTTGGGCAACAACAGTGGTTGGGAACAGTGAAATGAACAGTGGCTGATTCTAGTCTATCAATGGATATACATCGGTGGTTGAGACCAACAGTTGTTTGATCAACAGTGGTCCAAGCAGTGGTAAATGGAAAAAAGTGGGTGAATTTTCAGCCAATCAGAGGTTTGAAAATCAGTAGTTATGGACAGACTTTTAAGGATTTATGAAAAATTTCATTTTAAGCTATTTTTAAGGATGGATTTTTGATTTTCTGAAAACATTTTAATGCTTATTATTCATGGAAAACAAAGTTTTGCCTTTTAATCCATGTTTAGCATGCCAATCCTAGAGATCAAGCTTTCAAAGGTAGATGTGTCTAAAGTTTTTGTCAACACATATGCCAGCTGATCCTTAGTTGGAACATGATGCAGAGAAATCAAACCTTTTTTCATAGCAATCTCTCACAAAGTGATGTCTGATGTCAATGTGGTTGGTGGTTGAATGAGATACTAGATTTTTAATGATGTTTTCAGTTGTTTGACTGTCTACAATAAGAGGAGTCTTTAGAGAAGTTACACCAAAATCATGCAATTGATTTTGAAGCCATAAAAGTTGGGTTGTACAGCTTGTAGCAGCAATGTATTCAGCTTCAGCAGTGGATGTGGAAACAGCTGCTTGCTTTTTTCTTTGCCAAGATACTAAGCAATTGCCTAGAAATTGACACCCTCCTGATGTGGACTTCGTTGTTGTGTTACATCCAGCAAAATCATTATCCGAAAAACCTGAAAGATTGATATTCCCATTATCAGGATACCAGATACCAAGTGTGGGAACACCTTTTATGTATCTAAATATTCTTTTTACAACAATAATATTAGACTTCCTAAGTGCTGACTGTGATCTTGCACAAACACATGTTGCAAAAATGATGTCTGGCCTAGATGCAGTTAGGTACAATAAAGACCCAATCATGTTTCTATACAAAGTTTGATCAACCAAGTCATCTTTTTCATCTGTAGTGACAAGCTTTGTGGTTGCCATGGATGTACTACATGGTTTACAATCATTCATCTCAAATTTTGTTAAAAGTTCTTTTACATATTTGCTTTGATGAATGAATGTTCCATTTTGCAGCTACTTACTTGGAGACCAAGAAAGCATTGGTGTTCACCCATGGCACTCATCTTAAACTCTACTATCATGAGTTTTCTAAACTCTTCACACATGAAGGTATATGTGGATCCAAATATGATGTTATCAAAATAAATTTGGACAATCATCAGATCCCTTCCTTTCCATTTTAAAAACAGTGTTTTGTCAATTTTACCCCTTGTAATCCCTATGGAAATTAGAATGGTGGAAAGAGTTTCATACTAGGCTCTAGGTGCTTGTTTCAAGCCATACAAAGCTTTGTTGAGCTTGTAGACATGATCAGGATAAATGGCATCTTCAAAACCAGGAGGTTGACAAACATATATCTCTTCTTGAATCTTTCCATGCAGAAATGCACATTTTGTATCCATTTGGTACACCTTGATGTTGTGGTTAACAATAAAGGCTAAGAACAATCTGATGGCTTCAAGTCTTGCAACAGGGGCAAAGGTTTCATCATAATCCATGCCCTTTCTTGTCTAAAGACTTGAACCATTAACATGACTTTGTTTTTGACAACAATGCCCCTTTCATCAGTTTTTTTTGAAGACCCACTTTATGGAGTTAATTACTGTTTTCGTCCCTGAGGTTTATAAAAAATAACGGTTTCAGTCCATTAGTTTAAAAATTGTGATTTCAGTCCATTAGTTTCATTTTCGTAACCATTTCAGTCCACTTTTCAAACGGCGTTTGTTTTATGCACGTTTGAAAAGTGGACTGAAATGGTTACGAAAATGAAACTAATGGACTGAATAAAACAAACGCCGTTTGAAAAGTGGACTGAAATGGTTACGAAAATGAAACTAATGGACTGAATCGCAAGTTTTAAACTAATGGACTGAAACCGTTATTTTTGACAAACCTCAGGGACGAAAACAGTAATTAACTCCACTTTATGCCAATTGGACATACATCATTTGACAGTGGTACAAGTTCCTAAACTTGTTTTATTTTAAATTGTTGGAGCTCCTCTTGCATAGCTTCTACCTAACTATTGTTTTTTAGTGCCTCTTGGTACTTGACTGGTTGGATGAGTGATAGAAAGCCTGCAAAAAGACAGATGTTTTGGGATTGACTTCTTCTGAGAACCCCTTCACTGATGTTGCCAATAACTTGGTCTGGTGGATGAGATTTAAGGAAGATGAGATCCCCCTTGTATACAATGGCATTAAGAGGTGAAAGCTGTAGATGTGAATCATCTGAGCTAACATTTGTTGGCAATTTTGAAGAGCCAACATCTGTTGGAGATGGAGGTGGAGGAATAGGAGGAATGGGTGTGGTAAAATGTTGGCTTATATCCATAGATGATGGACTTTTGTCAACAGAGGTTGGACTTGATGAAGTGGCAGAGGTTTGATCAACAACTGTTGATGCAGAAGTGGTAGAGTTTTAGCAGCCGTTTTGTTAGTGCAATATGTCTATTGACTTCGTGTTGTATCATGTAATAGTATAGGATAGTATTATCAGTGTCCGAGGTGCAAGAAACAAAGTTTAGTAGGTTTACATGAGGTTTAGCTTGAAAGTGACATGTGACATATTCAAGAGAAACCAGATCAGTCAGGTTTCGCTTGAACTTGTCATGGTCAGCTTCAAGAGAAACCTCCACCACTATATATAGGGCACTTGTCATTTCATTTGGTACACGACTTCTGAAATCTGTAACGAAGTGCTGCCAAAGTCTGTTCAGGTTGTAAACAGTGTTATTATCAATATTAGTGACAGATTAAAGAGTATCAAGTTGTTTCCACGTCCATTTCACTGATTCCGCCTTTGAATCGGATTTAAAGCTCTTCTGAACGACTCAGTCGGGTCCAACAACGATCCTACAAGTGGTATCAGAGCTCAGGAAGAAGAGTTTAGCTTGATATCATCTCTTTTCTGACTTCTACACCTTCTTTTTCAATCTGAACAAGTTTTAACGGTCAAAATTGGATCAAATTTTCACAGATGGTGTAAAACTACATATTGACAAACCCTGGAAAGTTTCACTGCAAAATTCGAAGTAAAAATGACAAAATTGGACCAAAAACTAGGTTTCGCTTGAACGAACACTTTGGGTCTAGCTTGAAAATAGCTGTTGGTTTCTCTTCAATTCGGCTTTCGCTTGATAAACCTTGTTGGTTTCTCTTCAAATCGGCTTTCGCTTGAAAAACCTTGTTGGTTTCGCTTGAAATTGGCTTTCGTTTGAAAGATCATTAGGTTTCGCTTGAAATTGGCTTTAGCTTGAAAGTTAATCAGGTTTCGCTTGAATCAGGTTTAGCTTGAAGTATCAGTTTTGCCTTTTGCTTGAAAGCTGATTTTAAGTGTCAACTTGGGGTTTCACTTCAACTTGTTGTTTCGCTTGAAGTCTCAGTTCGCATGAAAGTGTTTCAAGAAGATATAATCATGGCTAAAGTGTTTGATGAACAAGAAAACGAGAATCTTAAAGATTTAAATGATTGGACTTCTGGATATTGGATTGATAAGAAGAATAAGAAGGACGTTTGGATTAAAAGATCCGAAAATTTCTTATGCATGAAACATGAATCTTTGGAACAGTTGGATAAACGGTTTGATGATTTGATTGATAAGTTAGATAGATATGAGATAAGGTTTTCAAATGTTGAAAAAATCTCAAAATTTGCTGATGCATTACCCTTAGAATGGGATGAATTTTAGAGTGAACTAAAAAGGGATGCTAGTTTCTCAAAGCTTCATTTTAGAGAATTCATCAATAAGCTTAGATCACATATGCTTGATAAAGAAAAAAGAAAAGAAGAGTTAATGAATGAAATGAAAAGGGACTTAGAAAAGATAAATTTGGATGTGATCATTGAAATGAGAAAAAGATTCTCTGTATGTCTTGCTGCAAAAAATGTCATGAAATATGATATTAAGAGAGGTTGTTTTATTGATGAATATGCAAACCCTCTTGATTTTGTTAAAATTTTTTGTGCAGGAACTTTTAGGATGGAAACAAAGAAAGAAGATGATGCTGAAAAGATGAATGAAAAATGCTCAAAATGTGATGAATCTGGAGCAGACAAGGTAAAATTCTTGAAAGATATAGAGAATTTGACATTGGAAAACAAAGCTTTGAAACCTGAGAAGAAAGCTGATGATGAACAGATTTTGGAGTTGCGTTTAAACTGTGAAAAATTGAGATCTGAAAATGACAAACTTTTGAAGAATGTTGAGAGTTTGTCATCAGAAAACAAAAATTTTTAAAAATTAGAAAATGATTTCAAAGTCAGATAAAGATTTTAGAAGATGAGAGAGATATTTTTGGTAAAAATAATCTCGAAAAACAATGTGCGATAAATTCTCATCTTGATAAAATCATTCGTCTTGAGCATGAAGCCGAAGATAATAGAAAGAAAATTGCTGAGTTAGAGAATAAGTTGAAAAGTTTTGTGACTTCTGCATCGTATGTTTGTCCAAAACCGATCAATGTTATTCCAATAAGTGACAATGTCACAAATTTTGACAAAGTCAAAATTGAAGATTGTGATGACAAAGCTGATGATGAAAAAGAAAAAGAAAAGAAAAGAAAAATATTTTTAGATTTACAAGAAAAATTTAAAAATACTGTTTTGCAATCTACTGAAACAGGTGAATGTTCTAAGCAAAAACTTGTTAAGAAAAATGTAGAACAGAAACAAAAAGTTAAAAATTCGAAAATTTTAAAAATGAAAATAAAAGCTCATCAGTTCAGTCATCCAATCATTATAAAAAATCACAAAATTTTAAAAACCAAAACTCACAAAATGTTGGTAATAAGTGGTGCAGGTTTGACCACAGTGCTCAAAAGACAAATCCAGCATTGAAGAGGAGAAATGATTATCACCAAGCCAAACAATGTTATGATCTGAAGGTTTGGACTGACAGAAGTGGATGGTATGATAACAGAGTGTGTTATTCCTGTGGTGTTAGAGGACACATTGCTGTTAACTGCCAGAATTGGAATTTTGAAACACAAAGATGCTATAATTGCCATATCAGAGGACATATTGCCAGAGATTGCCCAAGGAAATCGATGGGAAGATCAAGGGTTGAATCTCAGAGAACGGTGAAGAAACCAGTCAATGTCAAGCCCAAAGAACAGAAGGTTCTAGAACAGAAAGTGAAGCTTTCGCAGGGGCAAAAAGACAGACTGAGGAAAAAGAGGAAGAAGGCGAGAGAGTATTTGGAGAAGATTTTGTCTTCGGGTTCACCAGTTGGTTCGAATAAAAGTTCTGATGAATCAATTCACTCGACGGCAAAGTCAAGCAAATCGAATTCTTCAGATGCAAATATGAGGACAAACAAGAAGAAAAAGAAAGTTATTGGCGATGAATCTGACTCATCCGAGTCAGACAAGCCAAGTTGGGGCAATGAATCCGATTCCACAAAATCAGATGAGCCACAAGTTGAGATAAAAAAAGGAAGAAACAATTCCTTTAATGAATGATGAGAAATTTCCACCATTACAAGCTGCAAACTTAAAATCAAAAGGTGTTGATGCTGAAAAAATGTTTAATAGCAATGTTAAACATATTTTTAGTAAGATGGCTGATGGTAAGGAAAAAGGAGTAAAAGAATTTTATGAAGAAAAGAGAAAAGCTCAAAATGCACCTAAGGACAGTCAGGCTTGGGTGAAACTTTTCAAATAGAAAAATCTGACATGCCGGAGCTTCCAGGTTGGTAAGTGTGAAGCAAGTATCGGCATCATTCTTGAGAAATTCACAGGATGGTAGCTGTGATATTTCGTCTTACAAGTGGTTAATCAAGGACATTAAGTTGTACTTGATTTTCTACAAGTGATAGTGGTGTTTGACCTAATAATGTTAAATTTTCAAAATGGTTAAAAGAGAACAAGGTGATGAGATGACCCCGAACTCACAAGTGATGGGTAAACAAACTAATTTTTCCAGAAATAACATTCTGATTAACACAAACTTAAGTGTTTTGAAATAATTATGGGAAAATAGTTTATTGTACGGGGGAGTTCTGATTGAATACGTCGAAACCCTCACGGCTGAACAAACATGATTAATTTCACAAGATTGAAAAACGGTTTTCAAACTGTACAAATCAATGTGTTGTAAATCATGGGGGTATGTTATTTTTTTTTTTTGCAAATCAGTGCATGAGAAACAGAAAATGGATGGTGAGACAAAGCTATCAGTGTTGGTTGTCAAATTTTCTTTTAAATGATTTTGCATTTTAGGGGGAGATATATTGTTGTCAGAAAATACAAAAACATTTGAAAATTTGAAAAAGCCAAAAACATGATAAAATTCGAAAATTGAGTTTTTTCGTAAAAAGAGGAAATGATAGTACATCAGTAGACAGTTACAGTACGCTAAAGAAATGGAAAGTTTAAATGTGTTAAACGATCTCACCGTGGATGTGTTGGTAGATTTTTATACATTTAGTAAACTTTTCGGGATATAAACATAAATTCAAACTTGCTTATTTCGTGGGGAACACTACTTGGATATATAGGTAACCCCTGAAATCTCGTTTGAAGGACCCCTCTTTCTGAGATACTAGGTCTTTATGCTTAGGGATATCTGGGGTATTATCCCGGGACTTCTGATTTTGCGGAAGCAATGGCCTAGTCCTCGGAGAATACTTTCTGCATTGCTTGAAATATAGCGCCGCCCTCAGCAAATTGATGAAACAATAAAATTGATAGTCATTGTTGTTGTAATACAAAAGATCCTCTAAAGGGGACACACCAAAAGTCGAGTCGTCATCTCTCTGCTGAACGGAAGTTCTGACCTGAGCTCTCACGGTTTCGTACTATAATTTATTCCCCTTACAGATATCATCTAGGTATACTCACCTGTAAGACTGAATATTGGGATCTGGATACGAGAGTATATTCAAGAGGTGGGACACATGAATGAGTTTAAGTTCCTAAAACACCTAATTAGTATCCTGAATCAGTTGAACTTTGTGTGAAAATTTAAGTGGACAAGTATATCGACAATCTAAGTGAATTGTTTAATTCTTAATGTGTAACTAAGCTCAACGGTACTTGTGATTTGTCAAAAACTGATATGATCCTCTGACGCATACTCAAACAAAAATATTGTTTGTAAATATGTTTGTACATATTTCTTTACTGCTTTATATTTTCAGAAAAAATACAAAAAGATTTTTTATTCTGTTTTATTTTCGACAACCGATGTCTGAATTGCTGAGTTTCAAAATCTAAGTAAGCTGATTGTGTTTCTGAAAATAAAACAAGTTCATTAATTTGAAACTTGCATTTAAAATTTAAAAATTCAAAAACAGTTTGTTATATCTCCAAGGTCATTAGTTTGGACTTGGATGATTTACTGTGATGATTTTGGATATTGGACATTGCCATATCTGTAAAGATTGTTGTTAGAGAGAGTGTTTTAGAGAAGATTGAATTGCCAGGTTACGATTCCTAGTAGTTTAAAATGTTGTTACTTATAAATGTATGAGTATTGCAGGTTATGTACCAGACTACGATCCCGAGAGCAGAGTCTAAGGGGGAGTCTGAAGACAAGCTTGAAGCATGGAAAAGCTTGTAGATGGAAAGCTAGGTGCTGATCCCAAAGAACGTAAGCTTGACGAAAGGGGGAGCCTGAAGCTGATGGAAGAAGAGAATGATTATTGGATGCTTATAATGTTACAATTTGAATGAGAAGGCAGAATGATCAAGACTGAAGATGTGTCATACTGAAGACTAGACACTGAAGACTTCGTCAATATCCGAGGGGGAGTCTGTTAGTGCAATACGTCTATTGACTTCGTCTTGTATCATGTAATAGTATAGGATAGGATTATCAGTGTCCGAGGTGCAAGAAACAAAGTTTAGTAGGTTTACATGAGGTTTAGCTTGAAAGTGACATGTGACATATTCAAGAGAAACCAGATCAGTCAGGTTTCGCTTGAACTTGTCATGGTTAGCTTCAAGAGAAACCTCCACCACTATATATAGGGCACTTGTCATTTCATTTGGTACACGACTTCTGAAATCTGTAACGAAGTGCTGCCAAAGTCTGTTTAGGTTGTAAACAGTGTTATTATCAATATTAGTGACAGATTAAAGAGTATCAAGCTTTTTGCACGTCCGTTTCACTGATTCCGCCTTTGAATCGGATTTAAAGCTCTTCTGAACGACTCAGTCAGGTCCAACAACGATCCTACACGTTTTGAACTTCTGCTTCTCTGGTAATGGAAGTGACTTTTTATTGTGGAATCACAATGTCAAATCCTTGATCATGATTGGAAAATTGTGGTGTACCTGTAGAGTAAGTCTTGAGAGACACATCTTCAAATGTAAATTTATTAAGGTCAAACAGTTTAGCAGGATTTGCTGGGATTTTTAATGAAGAAAGTTCATTGAACTTTACATTCAAGGTCTCTTCCACACACCTAGTCCTTGTGTTAAACACTTTGTAGGCCTTAGCAGCGGTTGAGTATCCCAGAAAATAACAAAAATCCACTTTGTTTGTTGGTTTAGACTTGAGTTTCCCTGTGTGGATTGACCCTTACCCTAACACCTTTTCTTTTTGGTTTGTTATTAGAGAATATATCACCCCTTTCATAAAAAACTTGAGAAGGGCTCTACATTCTGTCAAGTGCATTAAGCCTCTACTATTTAAAACAAGTAATAGCTCAAAGAGTATATCAGCCCCTACTTAAAAAATTGAGAAGGGTTATATGTCCTATTATGTAAATGAAGCCTTTACTATCTAAAAACAAGTAAAAGCTCCCTGATGTTTGTAGTCAAATAGTTTTGGTGAGTGTCCAAAGCCAAAATGGCTTTGGATGGGGTCACAGATATTTCAGCCTCAAGTTCAGGAAAATGGTCAGTGGTTTGAGCAGATTTTGAAACATCTGTTGTGGACCAATTCCCATCAAATGATTGTAATCATGAGGATGCTTGTTCACTTTTGGTTTTGAAGGTCTTTTGTAGGCCTTATTACCATGTGATATCTTTTGAAAAATTTGTTGCCCAAATCCTCTTTGAAAATTATTAACAGGTGATGCATCTATTATCTGAAACCTCTCTAGGAGCAGAGGTTGCACTAAGCTGTTTGGTAACAGGTATTTGAACAGGGATGAAGGTCTGTTTGGCTTTCCTTTTGTAGTACTAACCTGTGGACTCTCAAGTGTTTTTGATTTATACTCTTTTCTTTTGACTTCAAAAGTTTTGAGATAAACACACGTTTGAGTTTTGTGATTTTTCTTCTTCCCCTTTTCAACCCTTTTATTAGCAGATGTTGTAGCATTTTGATGTGTGCAAAATGCAACATATAAATTACATCAAATGTGGCATAAAACTAACCCTTTTTTAGTACTAATCTTGGAAAAAGTGTGTTTTTGTCTTCCTTTTGTATTTTCAGGATTAAATGAGCTCAAATGAACAAAAAAAGCAAAAAGGCAGCTAAATCTAACATAAGTACAAGAAAAGGAATAAACGTGGCATGCCCGACCCCTCGACAGCATCTCCCTAAGCAAAAACAAGAGAACAGATGGTTGAACACGCCCCGTGCTCACTAAGCACGGGGGCGTGCCCAAGTGTCTGTAGAAAAGACAAAGTTGTAGAAGCTTCTATCACCCACCAAGGGGGAGTGTCCAGCGGACACGGGGCCGTGGTCAACTCTAAGATTCGTAGAATCTAGGAAAATCTTGATGGTACAGATACGCTTTTGCACACGGGGTCGTGCCCAGCGGACACGGGGGCGTGGTCAGCTAATGCAGACAAACTGCATTTAATCAAGAAAGAGAAGACAGGTGGACACGGGGCCGCGCCAATGGACACGGGGCCATGTCCGGGCCTCTGTGCAGGCTATAAATAGGGGTGCTTGGCTCATTTTCAAACCATCCATTGGCAAACCACCTCTCTCACACTTCACCCACCCACCACCACCATCACAACCCACATCCACCACCATCATCCATCATAGAGTGTGTGAGTAGTCTCGAGATCCAAGATTGATCGTAAGAGTTCTTTACAACCAAAGACCATGTTTGCCTAAGTCTCTTACATCACATGGTGAGGACAAGTGTTTAGTGTAGTACTTTTTATTTTTAATCTTTTCGCACTTTTTATTTAGTTATGTATTAATGACTTTAATAACTAGTTTCTTATGTTGAAGGTGAGTCTCCCTTATCGTTTGTTCGTGGTGTGTTGACATTATTTTACTATCTATATAAAATAAAAGATTTTCACCATTCATATCTCCACGGTCTATATGGGGGTATGTTGGCTACCTGGTCGGGGGTTAAGGGAATGGTTGGTAAGAGTCTTGCCTTGTTCAGTGTATAGATCCTGCTAGGACCTGGGTTAACTTTAGTAGGACCTCCTTCAATACCCACTGCTATTGGATGGCGGGGGTCCGAACTCCTTGACCCCCTCATATGTAAACTACTACTAAAACTTTAACCCGGCTACTTAGGACTGTATCCCTGCTGACTCAGACTACTTAGCCGAGGGTAACGTCACCTCCAGAAGTGGGGCCTACCACAATATGCATTAATAACTTAGTTAAATATCTTTCAATAATCCAACCCTTTAGGATTGTATCCTTGCTGACTCAAACTACTGGGTTGAGGGTAACGTCACCTTCAGAAGAGGGGCCTACTACAATAACTAAGATAATCTCTTAAAAAGTGCAAAAGTGCGGAAATAATCAAAGGTTATACTAAACACGAGTCGGATCCAAGTGATTCATCTTGTCTATCTGTTTTATTTTTATTTTATTTTTCAGCATTTTAGTTTGTTTTATTTTTCTAATTTAAAACCTTTTTTCTAAACTTTTGATTTGATTAGACGTTGAGGATAAACCGGTATTAAAAGCTCTTGTGTCCTTGGACGACCTCGGTATCTTAGCAACACTATACTACGCTCACGATGGGTGCACTTGCCCATATGTGTGTTTAGTGTTAGTAAATATCGTGTTTTATAAATTTAAAACTTGGTTAAATGTGTTAAAGGGCTTAAAATATACATTAAAAACTATACGACACTTCACACGCATCAAGTTTTTGGCGCCATTTCCGGGGATACAAGGATTTTAAGAAAGCTTAAAATTGACGGCGTAATCAGTTTTCCAAAACTTTTTCAACACGCGCGCACTATTTTTCTGCATTTTAGTTAGTTTTGCATTTATAGTAGGTTGAACACGGGCCGTGCTCACTGAACACGGGGCCGTGCTGCATATTTTTATAAAAACACCCAGATACAGTGTCTGAACACGGGGTCATTCTCACTGAACATGCCCCCGTGCTGCACAAAACCAGTCACTTTAATTCAAATGCCCAGATACAGAACCTGAACACGGGCCATGCTCACTGAACACGGGGCCGTGTCCAGCTTCTGTTTCCGTTTTTAATTTTGTTTTCTGGTCTCGAGACTCTGTTGTGGTCTGCTGAGTGATTCTTATGGATCAATACTCAGGAGGCTACAACTACACCTATGAGGAGGATGATTATAGGGAAGACTATTGCACCATTTGTGGTGACCCGCACTCGGTTCAATATTGTGACTTATTTCAACCATCCACTTCATACACCTACTATGAGGAGCCCAGGTACGAGCCATCAACTTCATACATATCCTATGAAGACCAAAGGTATGAACCTTCTCCCTCATACTCATATTTTGATGAACCAAGGAACGAGCCTTCATACTCATACTTTGAAGAACCACAAGATGAGCCACCACCTTCATATGCTTACTATGAGGAATAATGGCGTGAACAACCCACCTCATATGAGTATTATGAAGAATAAAATTACGACCCTTATCCATCATATACTTACTACGAAGAACAATGGTGTGAACCATCTACTTCCTATGAGTATTATGAGGAACAAAGGATCGAACATCCGGATTCAAGCTTTGAGGATCCCGATCCTTACTCTATCACCGACATAGCCGATAGGATAATAGAACACATTAAAACTATCGAACGTTGCATACTAGAATCTCGCGCAAGGGAAGAGGAGTCCCGCGCAAGAGAAGAGTTAACTTGTAATAAAGAAGAGATAGTTGAAAATGTAAAAATGGAAGAACAAATAAGTGAAAAACCGACACATGAGTTAAACAACGAAAAAGGTGAGTCCGACAACTTTAAAATTCAAGAAGAGTCTAATTTTGAAAAAAAATAATCTCTTCCCACCTTCTTTCGAAAATCATTGTTTAGTACCTACTCATGCTAAGTTTTTAAAAGAGTTGAACACTAACACTAAAATCGTAAGAAACGATAAGCATTAAGTTAACAAATGATCAAACCTCGCTAATAAAAGAAGACCCATTTGAAATCAACATTACACCGGTTCCATGTTTTTTTCAAAACTCCTTTGTTAGTAATGTTACAATTGATAAAGATCTTTGTGTTAATGTAATGGCAAACTACATTTTTGAAAAATTAAGTATTAGTGATTTTTCTCCACTTCAAATACCCATTTTTCTATCCAATCGGAAAGTAATAAAATCAATCGGTATAGTTGAGGATGTCCTGGTTCAAACAAATCAAATGGTAATCCCAACCGACTTAGTCATCCTTGATGACGCTCCTCTAGTGTTGGGACGACCTTTTGTAAAAACCCACAAAGCTTTGATTAATCGGAAGAAAAACAACTTAACCATTCAATTAGGGGCCTTCAAAAGATGTGTCGATCTTGAACGATCAATGAAATATCCAATCGGCAATGACGACCCCCTAATTGAAAATGAACCAGAACCACCAGATAAGGTGGCTCTAGCCAAGGACCCTTATAAACGTGGCGCACCACGGAGGCATAACAATCCATAGTTTTAGTTTAGAGTAACTTTTATGTTTTCTAGTTTAGCTTTACTTTTCAGGAATAAAGCACACTCGAAATAGTGGGGGTTACTAAGGGAAACTGGAACCCACACCCCATGCACAAAAACAAAGCATCCCGACAATTTTTCTTCATTACAGCAAGTTCAGCACGGGGTTGTGCTCACCCCAACACGCCCCGTGCCCGAGGTTCTGTAGAAAATGCCCAGTTCAGGTAACTGGACACGGGGTCGTGCTCACTAAACACGCCCCCGTGCCCAGCCTTCTGTTTAAATTTTATACTGGCAGACTGACCAAGGGACCGTGCTCAGCCAACACACCCCGCGTTCAGCTACCCAGTAACATAAAATCTTGTTTTTTAACCCACTTTTACACATTTTAATCAACCGAAAAACTTATTTTTGGGACACATTGAGGAAAATGTGTAATTTAAGTGTGGTGGGGATGCTAAAACCTTGAATCTTGCAAGTCCTAAAAACAAGCCTTACACAAAATTCTATTGGAACCGCTAATCACCCCAAATTTTTTCAAAAATTTTCATTTTTTTTACTTGTCTTGGTTTAATTTGGCAATAACAAGTTCTAAAAATGTGATATTTTTACAAATTTACAACCGATAGCGTCGTGATAAAAAGAACCAACAAAAGAAAATTACGAAACGGCATAACAAATCTAGTTAAAATTTGATTATATATACTTGATCACATAAAAACCCATTCCCACAAAAAGTGAGTTTTGAGCCTTTATTGAGCATACAAATACACATCATTAAACTAAATGGTCATTTTTCGTTTCTTGTGTGAATAGCCGCTTGGTTTCTTACAACTCTAGAACTTGCCACGAGGATACATTCCCGATCCTTACCAACTTAAACCCGAGTAAGTAAATGATGGAGGCATTAGGACTAACCCTTTTTATTTCAACACCATTATTTTTCTTTTTTTTACCACCTACCCAAAATCCCCCTAGTTAACCCCTTTGAGCCTAAACCTTTTCATTTCTTAACCCAAATCAAACACCCTTTTCCCACCAAAACCGTTTTTCATTTTAAACCCATTATTTTAGTAACAAAGCTCGGTTTTTCTTATAACTTCCTTATCAATATATATATATATATATATGATGAAGCCAAAAGAAATAAACAAACAAGTTTATCAAAAAGAACTTTGTTTGAAGAGTTGCTTCATCAAAATAAAATGTTGCAAAAAAAAAGTCTTACGAAAACCGATGCTTTTTACGAGTTTTCGCCCTTTTCTACTAACCACTAACCCAACCACCTACCTTTAACCCAAGCCTAACCCATCCCCCAAAAGTCCTCTTGATATTTACAAGGGTATATAGTTAAAAAGGATGAGGATTGATTGCTTGGCAAGCTTATGGTAGAAGTAAGTTTCATGTCGCTCTCGAGTGTTTCACAAAAATACATTTCCGGTCGAGTGTTGAGTGATCCTCCGTGAGGTATGTGAACTTGTATATAAATGGAATTTTAAAAAGGCATGTTATGTCCTAATAAGTAATTTATCTTATGTAATGTTTTAAATAAATCATGACGAATATGATTGTAAATAAATAAAAATAAAACTTAATAAAGAATCTTGGAAATCCCGACACTCTATGACAAGCCCAAAAACCTTCCCTTCTACCCATTCCATTTGGGAGTGTAAAACCACATTATAAAGAGTTTTGCTTGAGGACAAGCAAAGATTCAAGTGTGGGGGTATTTGATGTGTGCAAAATGCAACATATAAATTACATCAAATGTGGCATAAAACTAACCCTTTTTATGGAAAAGTGTGTTTTTGTCTTCCTTTTGTATTTTCAGGATTAAATGAGCTCAAATGAACAAAAGAAGCAAAAAAAGCAGCTAAATCTAACATAAATACAAGTAAATGAATAAACGTGGCATGCCCGACCCCTCGACAGCATCTCCCCAAGCAAAAAAAAAAGAGAACAGATAGCTGAACACGCCCCGTGCTCACTGAGCACGGGGGCGTGCCCAAGTGTCTGCAGAAAAGACAAAGTTGTAGAAGCCTTTATCACCCACCTCAGGGGCGTGTCCAGCGGACACGGGGCCCTGGTCAACTCTAAGATTCGCAGAATCTAGGAAAATCTTGATAGTACAGATACGCTTCTGCGCACGGGGTTGTGCCCAGCGGATACGGGGGCGTGGTCAACTAATGCAGACAAATTGCATTTAATGAAGAAAGAGATGACAGGAGGACACGGGGCCGTGCCCAATGGACACGGGGCCGTGTCCTTGCCCCTGTGCAGGCTATAAATATGGGTGATTGGCTCATTTACAAACCATCCCTTGGCAAACCACCTCTCTCACACTTCACCCACTCACCACCACCATCACAACCCACATCCACCACCATCATCCATCATCCATCATAGAGTGTGTGAGTAGTCTCGGGATCCAAGATTGATCGTAAGAGTTCTTGACAACCAAAGGCCATGTTTGCCTAAGTCTCTTACATCACTTGGTGAAGACAAGTGTTTAGTGTAGTACTTTTTATTTTTAATCTTTTCGCACTTTTTATTTGGTTATGTATTAATGACTTTAATAACTAGTTTCTTATGGTGAAGGTGAGTCTTCCTTATCGTTTGTCCGTGGTGTCTTGGCATTATTTTACTGTCTATATAAAATAAAAGATTTTCAACATTCATATCTCCACGGTCTATATGGAGGTATGTTGGCTACCTGGTCGGGGGTTAAGGGAACGGTTTGGTAAGAGTCTTGCCTTGTTCAGTGTATAGATCATGCAAGGACCCGGGTCAACTTTAGTAGGACCTCCTTCAATACCCACTGGTATTGGATGGCGGGGGTCCGAACTCCTTGACCCCCTCATATGTAAACTACTATTAAAACTTTAACCCGGCTACTTAGGACTGTATCCCTGCTGACTCAGACTACTTAGCCGAGGGTAACGTCACCTCCAGAAGAGGGGCCTACCACAATATGCATTAATAACTTAATTAATTATCTTTCAATAATCCAACCCTTTAGGATTGTATCCTTGCTGACTCAAAATACTGGGTTAAGGGTAACGTCACCTTTAGAAGAGGGGCCTACTACAATAACTAAGATAATCTCTTAAAAAGTGCAAAAGTGCGGAAATAATCAAAGGTTATACTAAACACGAGTCGGATCCAAGTGATTCATCTTGTCTATCTATTTTATTTTTATTTTATTTTTCAGCATTTTAGTTAGTTTTATTTTTCTAGTTTAAAACCTTTTTTTCTAAACTTTTGATTTGATTAGACCTTGAGGATAAACCGGTATTAAAAGCTCTTGTGTCCTTGGACGACCTCGGTATCTTACCAACACTATACTACGCTCATGATGGGTGCATTTGCCCATATGCGTGTTTAGTGTTAGTAAATATCGTGTTTTATAAATTTAAAACTTGGCTAAAAAGTGTTAAAGGGCTTAAAATATACATTAAAAACTATACGACACTTCACACGCATCAAGTTTTTGGCGCCGTTGCCGGGGACACAAGGATTTTAAGAAAGCTTAAAATCGACGGCCTAATCAGTTTTTCAAAACTTTTTCAAAATGCGCGCACATTATTTCTGCATTTTAGTTATTTTTGCATTTACAGTAGGTTGAACACGGGCCTTGCTCATTGAACACGGGGCCGTGCTGCATATTTTGCATAAAAACACCCAGATATAGAGTCTGAACACGGGGTCGTGCTCACTGAACACGCCCCCGTGCTGCACAAAACCAGTCACTTTAATTCAAACGCCCAGATACAGAACCTGAACACGGGCCGTGCTCACTGAACACGGGGCCGTGTCCAGCCTCTGTTTCCGTCTTTATTTTTGTTTTCTGGTCTCAAGACTCTTTTGTGGTCTGCTGAGTGATTCTTATGGATTAATACTCAGGAGGATACAACTATACCTATGAGGAGGATGATTATAGGGAAGACTATTGCACCATTTGTGGTGACCCGCACTCGGTTCAATATTGTGACTTATTTCAACCATCCACTTCATACACCTACTATGAGGAGCCTAGGTACAAGCCATCAACTTCATACACATCCTATGAAGACCAAAGGTATGAACCTTCTCCCTCATACTCATATTTTGATGGACTAAGGAATGAGCCTTCATACTCATACTTTGAGGAACTACAATATGAGCCACCACCTTCATATGCTTACTATGAGGAACAATGGCGTGAACAACCCACCTCATATGAGTATTATGAAGAACAAAATTACGACCCTTATCCATCATATACTTACTATGAAGAACAATGGTGTGAACCATCTACTTCCTATGAGTATTATGAGGAACAAAGGATCGAACATCCGGATTCAAGCTTTGAGGATCCCGATCCCTACTCTATCACCGACAAAGCCGATAAGATAATAGAACACATTAAAACTATCGAACGTTGCAAACTAGAATCTCGCGCAAGGGAAGAGGTGTCCCGCGCAAGAGAAGAGTTAACTTGTAATAAAGAAGAGATAGTTGAAAATTTAAAATGGAAGAACAAATAAGTGAAAAACCGACACATGAGTTAAACAACGAAAAAGGTGAGTCGGACAACGTTAAAATTCAAGAAGAGTCTAATTTTGAAAAAATTAATCTCTTGTCACCTTCTTTCGAAAATCATTGTTTAGACCCACTCATGCTAAGTTTTTAAAAGAGTTGAACACTAACACTAAAATCGACGAAACGGTAAGCATTAAGCTAACAAATTATCAAACATCGCTAATAAAAGAATACCCGTTTGAAATCAACATTACACCGGTTCCATGTTTTTTTCAAAACTCCTTTATTAGTAATGTTACAATTGATAAAGATCTTTGTGTTAATTTAATGCCAAACTACATTTTCAAAAAATTAAGTATTAGTGATTTTTCTCCACTTCAAATACCCATTTTTCTATCCAATCGGAAAGTGATAAAATCAATCGGTATAGTTGAGGATGTCCTGGTTCAAACAAATCAAATGGTAATCCCAACCGACTTTGTCATCCTTGATGATGTTCCTCTAGTGTTGGGACGACCTTTTGTAAAAACCCACAAAGCTTTGATTAATCGGAAGAAAAACAACTTAACCATTCAATTAGGGGCCTTCAAAAGATTTGTCGATCTTGAACAATCAATGAAATATCCAATCGGCAATGACGACCCCCTAATTGAAGATGAGCCAGAACCACCCAATAAGGTGGGTCTAGCCAAGGACCCTTATAAACGTGGCACACCACGGAGGTATTCCGCGGAACTATCCATAGTTTTAGTTTAGATTAACTTTTACGTTTTGTAGTTTAGCTTTACTTTTCAGGAATAAATCACACTCGAAATGGTGGAGGTTACTAAGAGAAACTAGAACCCACACCCCATGCACAAAAACAGAGCCTCTTGATAATTTTTCTTCATTACAGCAACTTCAGCACGGGGTCATGCTCACCCCAACACGCCCCGTGCCCGAGGTTCTGCAGAAAATGCCCAGTTTAGGTAACTGGACACGGGGCCGTGCTCACTGAACACGCCCCCGTGCCCAGCCTTCTGTTTAAATTTTATACTGGCAGTCTGACCAAGGGGCCGTGCTCAGCCAACACACCCCGTGTTCAGCTACCCAGTAACATAAAATCTTGTTTTTAACCCACTTTTACGCATTTTAATCAACCGAAAAACTTATTTTTGTGACACATTGAGGATAATGTGTAATTTAAGTGTGGGGGGGGGGTGCTAAAACCTTGAATTTTGCAAGTCCTAAAAACAAGCCTTACACAAAACTCTATTGGAACCGCTAATCACCCCAATTTTTTTCAAAAATTTTCATTTTTTTACTTGTCTTGGTTTAATTTGGGAATAACAAGTTCTAAAAAGATGATATTTTTACAAATTTACAACCGATAGCGTCGTGATAAAAAGAACCAACATAAGAAAATTATGAAACGACATAACAAATCTAGTTAAAATTTGATTATATATACTTGATCACATAAAAACCAATTCCCACAAAAACTGAGTTTTGAGCCTTTATTGAGCATACAAATACACATCTTTAAACTAAATGCTCATTTTTCGTTTCTTGTGTGAATAGCCGCTTGGTTTCTTACAACTCTAGAACTTGCCACGACGATAGATTCTCGGTCCTTACCATCTTAAACCCGAGTAAGTAAACGATGGAGGCATTAGGACTAACCCTTTTTATTTCAACACCATTATTTTTCTTTTTTTTACCACCTTCCCAAAATCCGCCTAGTTAACCCCTTTGAGCCTAAACCTTTTCATTTCTTAACCCAAATCAAACACCCTTTTACCCACTAAAACTCTTTTTCATTTTAAACCCTTTATTTTAGTAAGAAAGCTCGGTTTTTCTTATAACTTCCTTATCAATATATATATATATATATATGATGAAGCCAAAAGAAATAAACAAACAAGTTTATCAAAAAGAACTTTGTTTGAAGAGTTGTTTCATCAAAATAAAAAGTTGCAAAAAAAAGTCTTACGAAAACCGATGCTTTTTACGTCTTTTCGCCCTTTTCTACTAACCACTAACCCAGCCACCTACCTTTAACCCAAGCCTAACCCATCCCCCAAAAGTCCTCTTGATATTTACAAAGGTATATAGTTAAAAAGGAGGAGGATTGATTGCTTGGCAAGCTTATGGTAGAAGTAAGTTCCATGCCCGCGCTCGTGTGTTTCACAAAAATTCATTTCCGGCCGAGTGTTGAGTGATTCTCCATGAGGTATGTGAACTTGTATATAAATGGAATTTTAAAAAGACATGTTATGCCCTAATAAGTAATTTATTTTATGTAATGTTTTAACTAAATCATGACGAATAGGATTGTAAATAAATAAAAATAAAACTTAATAAAGAATCTTGGAAATCCCAACACTCTATGACAAACCCAAAAACCTTCTCTTCTACCCATTCCATTTGGGAGTGTAAAACCACATTATAAAGAGTTTTGCTTGACGACAAGCAAAGATTCAAGTGTGTGGGTATTTGATGTGTGCAAAATGCAACATATAAATTACATCAAATGTGGCATAAAACTAACCCTTTTTAGTACTAATGTTGGAAAAAGTGTGCTTTTGTCTTCCTTTTATATTTTCAGGATTAAATGTGCTCAAATGAACAGAAGAAGCAAAAAGGCCGCTAAATCTAACATAAATACAAGAAAAGGAATAAACGTGGCATGCCCGACCCCTCGACAGCATCTCCTCAAGCAAAAACATGCCTCGACAGATGGCTGAACACACCCCGTGGTCACTGAGCACGGGGGCGTGCCCAAGTGTCTGCAGAAAAGACAAAGTTGTAGAAGCTTCTATCACCCACCACAGGGGCGTGTCCGGCGGACACGGGGCCGTGGTCAACTCTAAGATTCGCAGAATCTAGGAAAATCTTAATAGTCCAGATACGCTTCTGCACACGGGGTCATGCCCAGCGGACACGGGGGTGTGGTCAACTAATGCAGACAAACTGCATTTAATGAAGAAAGAGAAGACAGGTGGACAGGGGGCCGTGCCCAATGGACACGGGGCCGTGTCCGGGCCTCTGTGCAGGCTATAAATAGGGGTGTTTGGCTCATTTGCAAACCATCCCTTGGCAAACCACCTCTCTCACACTTCACCCACCCACCCCACCATCACAACCCACATCCACCACCATCATCCACCATCCATCATAGAGTGTGTGAGTAATCTCGGGATCCAAGATTGATCGTAAGAGTTCTTGACAACCAAAGGCCATGTTTGCCTAAGTTTCTTACATCACTTGGTAAGACAAGTGTTTAGTGTAGTACTTTTATTTTTAATCTTTTTGCACTTTTTATTTGGTTATGTATTAATGACTTTAATAACTTGTTTCTTATGTTGAAGGTGAGTCTTCCTTACCGTTTGTCCGTGGTGTCTTGGCATTATTTTACTGTCTATATAAAATAAAAGATTTTCACCTTTTATATCTCCACGGTCTATATGGAGGTATGTTGGCTACCTAGTCGGGGGTTAAGCGAACTGTTTGGTAAGAGTCTTGCCTTGTTCAGTGTATAGATCCTGCAAGGACCTGGGTCAACTTTAGTAGGACCTCCTTCAATACCCACTGGTATTGGATGGCGGGGGTCCGAACTCCTTGACCCCCTCATATGTAAACTACTATTAAAAATTTAACCCGGCTACTTAGGATTGTATCCCTGCTGACTCAGACTACTTAGCCGAGGGTAACGTCACCTCCAGAAGAGGGGCCTACCACAATATGCATTAATAACTTAATTAATTATCTTTCAATAATCCAACCCTTTAGGATTGTATCCTTGCTGACCCAAACTACTGGGTTGAGGGTAACGTTACCTTCAGAAGAGGGGCCTACTACAATAACTAAGATAATCTCTTAAAAGGTGTAAAAGTGCGGAAATAATCAAAGGTTATACTAAACACGAGTCAGATCCAAGTGATTCATCTTGTCTATCTGTTTTATTTTTATTTTTCAGCATTTTAGTTAGTTTTATTTTTCTAGTTTAAAACCTTTTTTCTAAACTTTTGATTTGATTAGACGTTGAGGAGAAACTGGTATTAAAAGCTCTTGTGTCCTTGGACGACCTCGGTATCTTACCAACACTATACTATGCTCACGATGGGTGCACTTGCCCATATATGTGTTTAGTGTTAGTAAATATCGTGTTTTATAAATTTAAAACTTGGCTAAAAAGTGTTAAAGGGCTTAAAATATACATTAAAAACTATACGACACTTCACACGCGTCACATTTACTGGAGGGTCTTTTAAGGGAAGGATAATCAATTCAGAATTATTTATAGCAATGTTTTGAGAAACTTGGACATTTTTGCAAATGCTTATGCCAAATTTCATATTACTTTTGATCTGGTTTTCTAACATCAACTCATAACCTCTGCAAAATTCTACCTATTTCTTACAAGTGATTTGGGTAGACTCAGGCTCCTTTTTACAACACCTGTATTTTTCTACCGTTGTTTGGAGTTGATCCTTGGTTATGCTTGAATTAAGTTTGAGACTGCTGATTTTCTTTTCTTTTTCAAAATTTTTTTATTTTAACCTTTTTAGCAGTTTTCAAACTGTTCTTCAACATTTAAGATACGGTTCCTAAGGTTTTCATTCACCTCGTTGATGTTTGCAAAGACAATAATGCATTTATCTGAACATAAGTCTTTGAGAACTTGAGCTGATACCTTAGTAACAGCCATCATGGCACCATCATATTCTCCATCACAAACACTGGAATTCCATGGAATAGGGTACCAGTGTTATGCATATCTTGTGTGTTTTGAGACATTTTGCCTGTTTTACAAAGTTTTCGTTTAAACTACTTTGATTGTGATTAAAATTTTAACTCTGTTTTTCAACTTCCTAGAAACAAACAATATCAGTGAAATGAGCTGATCTTTTATATCAAATTGATTGTTAAATCAGATTTGATTGACCAAAGCTCTGATCCCAATTATTAGGATTTGAGTTTGGATTGTTTATGATTGTTTAATATGAATAATGGAAGAAGATAACAAATATGGATATAATTGCAGTGGAATGAAAATAAACTTTATATCACAAACAATGAGAGATTTGCTTTTATCATGAATACATTAAATTGAATGATTGAAAATACAATGTTTCACGTATGCATGAATACAAACTCCCCATCAGCCTTAGATCACTCAGTTTGCTGGTACAAAATGTCAAGTGTTTGAAGTGATGAATAGAACAGTACATGCACTGTTTATTTATAGTACAATGCAAACCACTGTGGAATCTATGCTGACGTCACCTAGACAATGACATTTAACAACTATAACAACCTCTTACATCTGCTATCACTAAAGCACTGTTACATTTAAAACATTGTTATGTATCCACTGTTGAGCCTCATTAAACCATCTTCATCAGACTTTGTCTTCTATAATCAAAGAGTGATCAAACCTTTGCTTCCAACAGACCTTAGTCTTCATCAAAGGTTTACTTGGGCAGACCTTGTGAAATAGCAGACTTTAGCTTCTAAAAGACCTTTGGTATTAACAGTTGTTTGATGCCTTTGCCATTGGGAGGAGAATGAATCCAAGCATTAATATTGATGGATCAATTGATTGTAGACTATTTTGGCTTTCAATCATCTATTCTTAAGGTGGGATCTACATGAGCCAACACAAACACATTGACACTTAAGTGTTCATTCGTGCACGTGTTCATCTCATATCATACAACACGTTCAATGATACTCATTTAGGTTTTAATCAACAATTTATACCTTGTAGTGACATGCACACACCTTAGAAATATTTACATAAACATTCAGCCTCTTTCATTTTAATGCCCGTTTTTTTGGACTGCTTTAAGGAATTTATTTAAATTAGTAAATGGACTATAAAAATTCCAAATATGTTATGAGACATGTCAATTGGTCCATTTGACATTGTGTAAAATTTTCAAAGCTTAATTGTTTACAAATCGGCTGTAAAAACCCGAACAGATTCTGTTTGCAATCAACTTTCAATTAAAACATGTTTATGATTCTTTTACCATAACTTTCAGCAAATATAACCTCTATAACATCAGATACATTAGATTTAACATCAAGTTTCATCGTCAACATCATGTGTAGTCGAAACCCTAGCATGCATTTGAAATCACAACGTTACTAGATCATCAAGAAACATTATATAAAACTGGGAATGAGTTTCTAGCAAACCCTAACACATAATATCCATGTTTTTCATGCACTCAAGCACCCAAGAAATCAACAAAACATAGCCATAATAACAAGTTATGTGTGTGTGTTTGAGGGATTACCTAGAGCGATGGAGATGAAGATCAAGAACCTATAAAAGGTGAGTTTTCTTGCTTCTTCTTGAATTGTCTAGAGAGAGGGAGTAGAGAGAAAACTATGGAGGGTAGGGTTTGAGTTTGTGTGGAAGAGGATAAGGGGAAGGAGATAAGGATATTTAAATAGTTAGGGTTTTGAGTGGGTGGGTTAGGTAGGTTTACTAGTGGGTATATACCGCGTGTAAGAAGTTGTTTCAAATCTCGTGTTTCACTTATAATTGCTCGTATAATTATAAAGTGACTATATCAAGTAGTTATTCATTAATCCGATTAAAATGAATATATGGAATATGTATGTTATATATAAAACACATAATATATGTTGAATCAATATCGTTTGGCAAAAGTTGTCGATTAAACAACACGTTGCACGCAGCGTAGTTTGCTATTATACTTTGTTATTATTTACTAAACAATATTCCATAATATTTCTATAGTTCACATTCTATAGTTAATAGGGGTTGAAAATATGGGTTGTCACAAATAGTTTCTCTTGATGATGTTTGGATCATCACTTTAAAATACGATTATAATGAAACATAAAGAGAAATTTTGAATGACTAATGATACGTGGTTGAAAGTCCGGTGTTACACGTGCTTAAGTTTGTGTTTTTATGTGAATTTAAGTTCTGAATGAACCAATTTGATTTGGTCGAAAGTCCAGCATTTCAGAGCTTCACGGGATATTGGGATGAGGCTAGAACCAATCAGGTGCGGAAAACGATGAAAACTGGGTTGCCGTGTCGGCGACTTGGTTCTTGGCCATCGCCAACGCAACCTGTGTCAACCAGAAGCCCGTCGACATTAAAACAAGCCGTCAAACATAATTAGTCCATCGCTGATGACCAGCTAGCCCATTGCCGACACAATTTGCGTAGCTGACGGCTAGTTGGCCCGTCGTCGACACAACACTGATGTTCAAGGCAGTCTTCTATGGAGTAACACATCCTTGGAGCCAAAGATTTTTGAAAACACTCTCAATCACCATCATTATTGTTGGACCTACAAAAGAATAGATGATATCCAAAAGCCAAAGCATGATCCAAAGCATGATCCGCTAATCAAGAAATAAGCAAAAGATTGAACCGGTCTCTCCCCAAAGATAATGAATCTTGAACACCTATTCAGAACACTTGTTCAAGAGCATGGCTTACATCTGATGAAGACTTGGAACCGCTGTTCAAAAGTACCAACATTTGTTGAAGGCTAGCATCTGTTGAAGACCAAATCCTTGATCAAGCCAATGGCCTGATGAAGAAGACCAAACATCTGTTAGGCCAAATAGATGTTTGGACAACTACAACAGATGATAGCTTAGACAGAGGTTTCTTAATGTAACAATATTTATCTTATCACTATTTAGTATAGCCTAGATCAAATGATAGGATTTGCTCATATGTTTGCAAAATTTGAGAGTCTTTTCTGTTAGGAATATTAGATGTCATTATCAGGGTGACGCCAGCCAATCACTGAACAGAGCTTTCATACTTAGTATAAATTGATCACACCTGTTAGTGATGTATTCATCACACACATCACATCTTCTCTTGTACGAACTGATTTTTCTGTGTGATCAGCTGAGGGGGAGTCTGTAGAGTCAATCGAATTCTAAAACATTTGAATCCTTTTTTATTAACGAAAAACAATCGTTGATGATGACTTCCAGTTTTTTAATATTATTGTTATAATCAATACTTGTTTGCAAACAAAGAAACTCAGTTTCTAAAATTTGGTATCAGAGCTTGGTCATGGTTAAATTTTATTTCATAATCAGTTTAACAAAAAAAGATCAGCTCATCAAATATCGAATTTCAGTTCGTAGCTCAAAGTTTTTTAGTGAAGAACTGATAAAGTGTCTCTCACAGACTCTATTTTTTCTTTAAAAGAACTTGAGAAAATGGCACATAATGATCCCCATAACACAGGCTTCAACAATAAACCACCTATGCTTGTCAGATCGAAATATAATATCTAGCGACATAGGATGGAACATATGTTTTCTCAACAAAATACAGGGTGTTGGAGATCTGTGGTTTTTGGACCACATGTCCCAATGTTACAAAATAACAAAAACCCACATGTATTAGAGCCAAAGAAGCTTGAAAACTACTTAGAGCAAGATTATTAGAAATTCGAGCTAGATGCGAAAGCCTTCAGCATCGTGGCTATGACACTATCGAATGATATGTATGCAGGCCTATTACATTGTAATAGTTCTAAAGAGTTGTAATATGCATTGAAAGAGTGATTTGGTGGTATAGAGGGAGTTCTCGAGAATGCTCATGAGATCCTCAACCAACAATACGAGACTTTCACACATGTCAAGGGAGTAACCCTTACACAGTAATTTGAAAGGTTTCATGTTTAATCAGTGAACTGAAGTTGGTGAACAAAGAGTTCACAAAGTCAACTTTAAGTAGTCAATTTCTGAGGTCTTTACCTGAGAAGTGGGATACAATTGCGATAATGATGAGAACAAATCCAGATTTCAAAGATATGACACTGACCCAGCTTCATGGAAAGCTCTTAACATTCGAAAAAGAGCTTGTCCAGAAAAAGAAGCTCCAGGAAACTGGAAAAGTGTCTGATGAATATGTATTCGGAAACACAGAACTTCTAGGTCAGGAAGGTTCATCAATAGGAATGATAAATGACCAGAGTTATGATCACTTTATTAACATATCAACAGGAATCAATTCTGGTCAACATTCCTCAAAATATGCATTTACTGTTGGTGATGAGAGTCATTTGCTAGACAATATGTCATTTGTTTTTGATGATCTTAAACATATTGATCCCAATGATCTTGAGGAAATGGAAATTCTGCACTAGGTGGCTCTACTGAGTGTGAGAGCAAACAACTTTTACAAGAAAATTGGTAGGAGTTATCCAGGACTTAATGGGAGATCTAGGGTTGGGTTGGACAAATCCAAGATAAAGTGTTTTAAATGTAATCAACTAGGTCATTTTGCTGGGGAATGTAGGAGGCAAAACCCTACACATGTCGTTACCTATCCAAATCAAAGACCTCATGCTAACAATCAAACATACTTTTATCAAAATACCCAAAATACCGATATATCAAGTGTTCAAAACACAAGCCATTTTGCTAGTTCTGCACCTGGGAAATATATCCAAGCACAACTTCCTCAAGTTCAGTATGTCCAAATGCCCATATCACATGTTCTAGCATCTCAAACTGTTCCTGCTCCTACAGCAGTTTGCCTGAAAATTTAACTAATGAAAATCTTTCTTTAATAGCAAGTGATAGTGATGAACATGTAAACTTCTGTTTTAGGGCTTTTGATCATACCTCAGGTGAAGAATCTCATGAAAATGAAAACACTGTTAGTGAAATCTCAGTTGGTGAAACTGCTGAGAGCCCAAGACAAACATCTATTTTTGCAGAATGTAATGCAGAAGAAGCCAAAATCTATCCCAATAATACCACCAACTCCATTGATGTTGATCATTTGAAGGTTGATATTTCCAAGGTATCACCTCAAGCTCTAAAAGAACTGCGTTCAGACAAGTGCATTATAGCATTTGCTAACATTAAGAAGATAAATGAAAACCTATGGGAAAAGGTCCAAGTTAGTGAAATTATCTTAGAAAAACTAAAAAGTGATTTTAAAAATAGACTAACTGAAAAGGATCAAGAAATCAGCAACTTGAAACATGAAGCATCCATAATTAAAGACTAACTCCAGTCTATGATAGAAAAATATCATAACTGCAAAAAGGAGTTGGAGTCCACCCAAATTACTTGTGAAAAATGGGGGAGTCATGTTTTGATTGTTAAAAAATGCTAGAAAAACAAATAAAAAGCAATGAGAAGTTTGTTGCTGGTCTTGCAAAACTTGACCAAAATACCAACACATCCTTGTGCTCTAAACTAGTTGATGACAAATCAACTAAGTCAACTGGAAAAGAAATCAAGGTTATTGAAACCAGTGGAAAGAATGTCATTCTTGAAAAGCCACAAAGTTCCATTCTGTCTGAAAAACCAAAATATGTTTTTAAATCAACTTGGTCAGATGAATGTGATAATCTTGAAAATTTCAAACCAATTGATTTTGCAAACCCTGATGGTCTTAAGCCACCTAAGATAAAACTTGTTCCTATTACCAACTCTCAAACATAAGTTAAACATATGTTTCTGAAAAGAGAGACAAATGTAAAAGGAAAGACAAGATTCCAGACATGTTGTATGATTTCTGTGGTAAAACAAATCACTGGGTAAAAGACTGTTTCAAGTTAAAAGCCCTTGAAATCAATCAAAGCAACAATATTTGTGAATCCATTCTTGGGTGCACCATTTCTTAAAAGCAACCATTTAACTAAACAATGCTCATTTCTTAGATCACATAATTTTAACAAAAATTGGTCAAGAAAGAAATCGAGTTTCAAAAGGGAAGATGGGCCTGGGAACAGGAATACCCAATCTCTTTTCAAAAGAGTTGAGTCTGATCACTCTGTTCCATCACAAAATGCACTACCCAGATGCTATGGGCAACCACCTTGCAATAGGATGCCTTATAGGAATATAGAACTTGTACCACAACCTCAAAAGCCAAGGGTAAACATGCATCCTCACGGGTATCAACATCTTGTTGGGAATGGTTAACTTCCTACTGACCCAAGTGTGCAGGCACTTGTAGAGGGTTAAAAACATTTGTTGGAGATTGTACAAAAACTCCTAATGACCAAAGACCAATCCCAAGAAGCCATTGCAGTGGTTGATAACACCAAATCCAAGGCAGATAATCCTTGGATCCCCTGCAAGATTGACTCATTCACCATCATATACAGGGAACCACTGTTGGTAATTTAAAAGTACCAACAGAGGTTATCTGTTCATCTATCTTCTATTCCAATAAGAGAAAGAAAACTGTCTTGAAAAATCCAAATTATTTCTATCTTTTATTTAATTCATGTCTTAAAGTTCATAAAAACCAAAATCTTTCTTTAAAATTCAAGAAAAGATTGACAAAATCACCAAAAACAAAACTCTGTTCAAAAGAGTTAAACAGTTGTTTAAATGGTTCAAAAGCCTATTCAAGTGTGATAACCACTATTTAAGGCAAAAGAACCACTATGTTTCAAAACCACTGTTTGACTTTAAAAAGTCAAACAGAGCTACAGTTTATATCCAAAACTCTATATAACCCAATAAAGGTTTGAAACAAAGGTTATCCAAAACTCTGTTGACCAAGAGTCAAATAGATGTTTCAAAACACTGATCATGTTGTTCAAAGGTCTGTTGAGCATAATAGAAGTTAAACAGACATTTTGAAATAGAACTTTGATATCTTCATTAGAGGGTTTCTTCAGTAGGACCCACTTTCTGAACAGAGGTTTGTTATGACAAATAACAACTGTCCACATGGCCTAAAAGGTAACTGTTGTCCATGATGGCATCCCTGTTCCATTAACCCTATAAAAAATCCATGAGAAATAGAGTTTATTCTATCCTCCATTATTAAAAAATTTCAAAAGCATTTCAAAAGAGAAAAACTCCGAATTTACTTCCATCAAACTCTGCTTTCAATCAAAATAATTTCTCAAAATATTTGAAAAATAGTTCATCGTGGCTCTCGAAATAAAAACCCTGCACAATTACTTGCCGTATCTTGTAAAGCATAACAAGAATACGGACTTCCACTCCATCATGGACAGAATCAATACATCAAAATACATTTACATACTCACAGCCGATGCACACAACTATCTCTCCACACTCATAGAATTCCGGGCAAATGCAAAGTTGTCTTTGCAAAACAAAACGCCCTATCTCATCACCTCTACCATTAATAAAGAACATGTGGAAATCACCGCCGCATCCATATCCACCATGTTTCAATTAGAGGATCAGACAGTTATGGAAACTTACCCCAAAAATGAGTTAAATGTTGAGTTTATGGAAAGGGGCTATGAAGGTCAGACGGTGGGAGCAACACTTTTTAAACCAAAGTTCCCACCTGAAATGAAATCCTTTTTCCATACTCCTTGGTTTGCCTCTCTGCTAAAACCATTGCTTTTAATGAGATACCCCTAAAAACTTAGTATCCGGGGTATAATATTTTTAGAAATTCAAATCATAAGCTATCTCAGACACTGTTTCTAGATTTGGTAGCAAAGTTGAGAGCAATCAAGAGAGGAACTGGCAATCCTTTTCTTATCTATCCAAGGCTGTTAAGCTTCTACCTTAAAAATGTTTTAACACAAGAAAGTTTTGAACAAGGTGAAGCATTACAAAGTAATAGTCTTTCAAGCGAAACTTTTACTTGCATAATGGCCAAATCCAAGAAAATGTGGTAAATGGAAACATTTTAGAAAACCAAGTAACAATTGTTACAACATCTGTTGCCGAGCCAGTGCTCCTGGTGACCATGGTGCACATCCCAGGACTGTGGAATCCACAATAGAAACTTCCACAAAAACCACTTCCATTCCTATCCCTAAATCAAAAAGAAAACCCAAAAAGAAAGGATCTATGGAAGTTGAGATACCAGAGATACCTACTGTAACACAAATGCAGCTAACATTTGTTGTAACACAAATGCAGCAAACATCCTCACAAAAGGATTGTGTTATAAGCACAGTGGACACACATCAAGGGGGAGATATATCACTTAACTATCTCTTCTCAACTCCCTTTACTAGGGCTCCTTCTCTTTCCTCACCACCATTTACTTCAACTGTCACTTCACCCATACAAAAATTGATTGACGCAATTGATACATCTGACTTGCATATACCTAGTTCCTCTTAACAAAAAAATCAAAAAGGGTTCACTTCAACAATTGACTATGGCAAGTTCAGGGATCATTGCTATCCCACAAGTATCGGAGGCTACACCTCCTGTATCCAAAGAGATACCAGTTATGATTTCAAGTGGGGCAGCTACTACAACTGTGGAGACCACAGTATTACAGTTGGGCAATGGTTACATCTCTAAGACCCCCTTGAAGGCAACAACTATTGAGACATTCTCTACCTCAGTGGGAAGTACCCAGTACCAAGAACAAGGGGCACTTGGTATAAAAAAAGTTTAACCTCCTCTGGTGGGAATTCAATGATGTCGTTAACTCAAGTGATGGATTAAACTATCAAAATTGATGGAGAGGGTGACATAGTTGGAAACATCTGTTGGAGAGATTAAGGATATGATGAAAATCCTGCAAAAAAATTTCACACCCAGA
The DNA here is from genome assembly GCA_030545235.1 of Helianthus tuberosus. Lineage (NCBI taxonomy): Eukaryota > Viridiplantae > Streptophyta > Magnoliopsida > Asterales > Asteraceae > Helianthus > Helianthus tuberosus. The sequence continues at coordinate 54,752,154 of CM060389.1, read as the reverse complement.
CCTTCTAATGCAGTCATTGCAAAAGAAATGTGCACATATGTTCAATTTTACCTACATCTTCAAAAGAAAGTTGCAGAAGAAAGATATACCATGCAGGTAGAGCTTATACGCCAAACAATGGATGCCAGGTATCAAGATACACATGCAAAATTAAAGCCATTAAAGACTTTATCTTTGAAAACACTGGTAAAGCTCTCCCTCTCCTTAAATATGATGATGCCAAAAAGGGGGATAAAGAAGACTGCATGAGGAAGCTCCCACCCTTAGTCAAAAAGGCTGGCAAAGAGCCTGACATTGTTGCACTCAAAAGGGCTAGAAAAGAAGAAACTGATAAAGAAATTGAGAAGCAAAAGAGAAGGGATACAAGGGAAGCTAATTTGCAGCTCACAGTGCAGGAGATCATCAAAAGAAAAGAAATACAAGACAACCATGATTCTTCAATAGAGGTTAGTCAAAGCACTACCCCCAAAAGTGATAACAGAGGTTACAACTACTCAAACACCACCTTAACCATTACTATCTAAGTCCCCAAAAGGACTTCTCAAAAGAAAAAACTACATCACTTCTCCCACAACCACCACCAAAAATACAAAAATTACAAACCAGAACCAGGAGAATTAAGTTCATTATCAAAGATGATGATGAAGAAACTCCCGATGCATCTCCTATCCAAACAACCACCACCACTACATCTCACATTTCCACCACCACTACTACTGCACTTACCATTCATTCACCTACCACATTTCCACCCAACATACTTGATCCATTGGAGTTAGGACATGCCTCAAAAGAGATAAAGTCCTTCTACTCCACAACTGACATAAGCAAAGTGACCTTTCCTTCCCTTAAACGATATAAATAGCCTAATAATGTACAAGAGTACCTGGATTTAAAGCTTAAACAAGCTGAAAATATTGCTGCTATCAAAAGCAAGGGAAAGAGTGATAAAGAGGCACAACAAATCTTGTATGTAGAATTCACCAAAGTGAATAGATTTGAAGACTTTGCCAAAAATGTCAGTAAGAGGGCTTGTCAAGGACCAGTTAGTAACCTTGACCTGAAAAAGGAATTAAGAAAAGACTATCTGGACTTCATCATGAAGAATAAGCCATATAGAGCTTCAAGAGCTCAATTCTCTGGATCGTTTGTTGAGGCCCTTCTAGAAGTAATATCCAAAATTGAGATGATGAATCTCAATCCAGATATCAAGCCCACCCTTCCCAACTGGACTGCAGGTAGAAAACTTGCTGGCTTAAAAGTTGTTGAGCTCACAAGAATGAAGGAAGAGATGGTGGCTGCCAAATATGGCACTATACAATCAATGGCCAAGTGGGATGAGCCAACAATCAGGGCAACTTACAAGAAGCTTGAAGCTTTAAGAACCAAAGATCCCTCATTCCCAAGAAAGCCAATTTATGACTTACCTATCAGTTCAAATGCCATCATATCTGAACTTCCATATGCAAGACAAGCCTTTTCATTGGCAAGAAGCCATCTTACAAGACAAAAGGATATGTCTGCAGAGGATGTAAAAAGATTTGAAGAAGACATCATGACGGAAATGATCAAAAACATGATTATGTATGAACTTCCTGATACCAATCAAGCTGATCCGATAGGTCAAGTCATGGGAAAACAAATCCCTTCACCTCTTCCAATAACATCACTCCCAGTAAACCCCATTGCCTCTAAAATTCAAAAGTGGTCCTCAGACATAGCCAGCCACAAATTGACTCTGGTCAGGGCAAATGGGGAAGTGCAAAAGACTTCAATGAACAGTATAATGAGCTTAAAAATTGAAGATCTGCAAGATTTACTGAATCTTCCACTCGAAAAGGATGCTAATGACTCATTATCTGAAAGATTTGAATAGAAATTCAAGGCACAAATCAAGATAATGTTAAAGAAGAGGAATAAAAGTTGATCCAATAAACATTTGTTTTGGAATCATCTATTCTAGGGGGAGATTGTTGGACTTACAAAAGAACAGATGATATCCAAAAGCTAAAGCATGATCCACTGATCAAGAAATAAGCAAAAGATTGAACCAGTCTCTCCCCAAAGATAATGAATTTTGAACACCTATTCAGAACATCTGTTCAAGAGCTTGGCTAACATCTGATGAAGACTTAGAACCGTTGTTCAAGAGTACCAACATTTGTTGAAGGCTAGCATTTGTTGAAGACCAAACCCCAGATCAAGCCAAAGGTCTGATGAAGAAGACCAAACATCTGTTAGGCCAAACAAATGTTTATTCAACTTCAACAGAGGATAGCTTAGACAGTGGTTTCTCTATGTAACAGGTTTTATCTTATTAGTGTTTAGCATAACCTAGATCAGATGATAAGATTTGCTCAGATATTTGCAAACATCTGAGAATTTTTTCTATTAGGAATGTTAGATGTCACTATCAGGGTGCCGTCAGCCAATCACTGAACAAAGCTTTCGTACTTAGTATAAATAGATCACACCTTTTAGTGATCTATTCATCACACATATCACATCTTTTCTTGTACGAACTGATTTGTTTGTGTGATCAGCTGAGGGGGGAGTCTGTAGAGTCAATCGAATCATAAAACATTTGAATCCTTATTGATTAATGAAAAATAACCGTTGATGATGACTTCTAGTTTGTGAATATTATTGTGATAATCAATACTTTTTTGCAAACTAAGAAACTTAGTTTCAAACAATTATTCACATCAATCACACAAATCCATCTTTCAATTATGAATCATCATACCTATCATCATCCTTCATCCGCATCACCCTTCCAAGATTCTTGGAGCACACCATCATATCCACCAATCATTCACTCAAGATCGAGAACCAAGATTCAGTGGCCAATGTGTCGTGTTCATCATCCAGTGATCAAGCCTCGCGTACCATGAGCGGCTAGTCCCCTAGGGTTTCACCCTGGTGTAGATTTTGTAAGATTTCTAGGGTTTTGACATTTGTTTTATGATTTGATTTGTGACTAATTGCATTTTTTGAAGTTTATGTTAATTGTATTACATTTGTTTTGAATTCACAAATTGTTGAATAAGTTAGGAAATTTAACTTTGTGAAATGAATCTATGCAATTGTGCTTTGGCATAGACTAGGTTTTACATGTTCTTGGTAACGAAGTAAATCTTTGTCCGTTTGTTGTAAGATAGATAGCTATCAGCACCTAACCTTGTAACACTAAACCTGCTAATAACCAAGTGTGATTAAATCAAGTTTAAAACATGTAGAAACCCTAGGTCTTGCAATTTCGAACCGGGTGTGAACTTGGTTTCAAATTTTTTATTTTAATCAATAGTTCGAAACATAATCAAACAACCATTTTCTTAGTAATAGTAAACTGTAGGTCCAAGCCGCCTCTTTTCAAACTAACCAAACAAACCAAAAATAATTGAAAAGCTATAAGATCAACTAAATCATGACACGAACCATAAACTCTGAGTTGTTCGACACCCTCACTGCCACTTACTATCTGTTTGAGGTATTTAGGAGTTTATAAATTTATCTTTGACTGGACTACAATACTCCGACCAAATTTTGGCGCCGTTGTCGTAGAGTTCGTGCGCTTTGTGTCTAGATTTGTTTGATTATTTCATGATTAACTTTTTGAATTGTTTGGTTATTTTACTATATTATCTTTTCCTTGTTACGCGGGTGTGTTATTTGTGCAGATTACAGGTAGTGCATGCGTACAACAACGTCCGGAAGAACCTCTCCATTAGTGTTTAAGCCAGAATTCGAGCGTTAAGTGAGAAGAAACTAAGCCAATTGGTTAGAGGTAACACTTGCTTCTAACTCACCAAACCAACCTTCACATCACACTCCTTCCATTGGAACCATCCAAATGGAAAACCAAAACCAAAACCAAAACCACAATAACCGGTTCGGTGGTAGCAACAACCAAAGACCACCGACCTCGCCATATCTAAACCATCCATAAAATACACGCCAAAACCAATGCCAAGAATACCCTCTTGAAAATCAACAACTCCCACCAAATCCCTACAATCCTAACTCCAACCCAAAACATGGACCCGCGCCTAATCGTGGCAATCCCACGTATTAGCGAGTTATCTGAGTTAAAGCGGGTTATATCGAGCAACAAATTCCCAATGAGAAAAGAATATCTTGCATATATAATGAAAGAAAAATTCTATTCGGCTGAAGAAAAACAGTTTGAAGAATGGCCAATGATCGCCTTAAAGCATGAAGCAAACAAAATTGAAAGGATTAAAAAATGATCCAAGAAAGAAGAAGACAGCTCCAAATTGGAACAAATATAAAAAGCTCATTGCTGATCTTACATCCGAGTACAAAAAGAAAAAACAGGAACTGATAGATGCTAAGGTGGATACTGCTGAAGCCATAGCAAAATGGACAAAGCAGTATACCGACGAAGCTTATGAAAGGCTTAAGAAAAGAAGAATAACAGTCTCAGACACTTCTAAGAAGCCTGACTACAAAAAGCTAGAATAGCAGATTGATGCTCTTCAAACATTGCTCACATTAGCAGATAACCCTATCCTTGTGGAAAACCAAGAAAAAAGAAAACTGTTGACCAGTGAAGAAGAAAAAGAAAAGGAAGCTGAGTACTTCACAGAAGCCATCAAGAAAATGGATCTAAAAGAAGAGAGTTCAGTGAGCCTTCAAAACCTTTTCAAAAAGGTATTAACCAAACCTGCAGCAGATATCTCAGACACTGAACTTGAACAAAGAAAAAAGCAAGAGCTGATTGAACAAGAAGCTGCAGAAGACATAGCTACAGCAAATGAAGTCATAGAAGAAGCTTTTAAACGAATGTCTGAAGTTCAGGATACTGCGTTACAATTTTTCTCAAGGCCAAAATCTCCAAGCTCATCAGCAAATAAATCTCTCCCAAGAAACCCATTTGGTTTAAAAATACTAAAGTGGCTCTCTAATCAAAAGACCCATGTATTGACTCTGGTCAGAACCAATGGTGATGTGAAGTACATATCAAGGAAAGAAGCACTAGGCCTTAGTGTTGAAGATTTGCAGGATCTCCTTGAACTTACACTGTGCCGGGATGAAGATGACTCAAGTTCCAAAGATTTTGAAGAAGAATTTAAAAGAAAAGCAAGGGAACTTCTGATGAGGAATAAAGATCCAAAATAATGAAGTGTTTTGGCATTATCTGTTCCAGGGGGAGATTGTTGGGATTGAACCCTACCAGAGGAATAGATAATGAAAGCCAAAACTGGTTCACAATAGTGGATTCACTATAAACAGATGTTTACACTAAGTCTTCTCCCTTGAAAGTGATTATAACATCTGATGGTCTTATATCCACTGCCCGTATACAACTGCTGCTGTTCTTATAACTACTGATGAAGCCCAGAAGACCGCTAAGAAGCAAACACTGCTGGTACAATCTACTGATGACAAAGCACTGCCCAACCAAGGACTGATCAACCTTGAGGAAAGCACTGATGTAACGAGAGAGCAGTAGTTTAGTGTGTCATCTGTTTTATGTATAGTCAGTGGTTAAGATTAGCAGTGTTTGTATAAGAACAATAGATACAGGGTGTTAGGCTGTTAGACGTCGCTTTCATGGTGACGTCAGCTGAGAATCCTCAGTGGTTTGGATTGTCTATAAATGGAACAGTACTCTGTACTGTTACATTTGATCGTCTTGAGTGAGTTCTTCTCCTTAATTCAATCCTTTCATCTTGTGCAACCAACCGTGGGGTATCAGGCTGAGGGGGAGTTTAGTCTGTAAACTTGCATTGTAATCTTTTGCTTTGTATTATAATCTTTCGACTCTATGAAAAGCAAATGTTTATCTAACTATGTTCTCCTTTGATTGTGTTTACAAAGTTTGTTTTCATTTCCGCTGCACTTTACATCAATTCGTATTTATTGATTGATCATTTATTACAAACAAACACAATCATGAGAGCCTCTGATCCTAACAATTGGTATCAGAGCTCGGACAGTCAAATTCGATCTAACAATCAATTTGACATAACAGTTCAGCTCAAAAATTCATTGATACTAAGGTTGGTTATATTCAGTTGAAAAACAGAGTAACGAGTAATTAGTTCAAAACTGCTATTCAAAAACTCTGTAAAACAACCAAGATGTCATAAGATACACAAATTTCACACAACAAGTGATGTCATACACAAGACACTTATAGTTTTCAGATCTGAAAACATGTCTGTTAAACTATGGTATTATTTCTTATTTTCAAAATTGATTTCAACTGTTGTTATGAAACTTGTGATGTCACTATATTAGATGCTAAAGTATGAACCTCAGATTAACAAAAGCCTATGTTCATAAAAACATTAGTGTTCTTACTAACGTAAAAAGAGGGAAATTAAAACTTTAGTCATAAGAACTTATGTGTTGAAAACAGGTTGAGATTCTCAAATGGAACAAATCAACTCTGATAAAATACATTAAGAAAACAGGATAGTCCATATCATATGTAATGTGAGATTGGTCAAAAATTTGTACAGATATGGCCAATCCTCTTAAAGCATTACTGCAAAATGATTCTGGATTAAGTATTCCTTCAATAAAGACCTCCCAGTAAGTATTTTATTACTTATGAATGGGAAGGATAAAAAGGGAAGAAGAAAATTCACAAAAAATCACAAAAACTCAGAAGTGTGTTTATCTCAAAACTTTTGAAGTCAAAAGAAAAGAGTATAAATATAAAACACTGAAGAGTCCAAAACTGGGTTAAGAATGGCTATCAAGCAACTGTTCAGGGAAGTTCAAGTGAAAATAGTATCACCTGTGAACGAACTTACAAAGAGGACTAGACCAGTGTTCAGAATCAACACATGGTAACAAAATCTACACCAGGTTTTTTTTAAACTCATGTGATCTTGTGTCCTCATTTTTCTATTGTCAATCAATCAACAAGAGAATGGTACCAAACTGTGGTCAAAATGTACTTAAAATTTCATACCACTGTCGTTAAACCACTGACCATTTTCATAAGCTTGAGATTGGTATGATTAGGAGTTTCAGTGGAAAATTATACCAGATTCTTTTTGATGTTGGTTTTAGAAAATCCTTTATTTATTTTTCTGAAAAAGGATTCTCTCAAATAATGCAGGATATATCATTCTTCATTTTTTTAGAATAATATATTTTGAACTTTTACTGGTTTTTGATAGTAAAAGGTTCTATCTCCTGTCAGGATGTATAACCTTTATTTTTGTTGGTTATATTATCCTCAAAACAGATCAAAAGGAAATTGGTACATGTATTGACAAAAGACCTTGAAATACTGGGGTACTCTTGTTTTAATTCAAATATTATAGCAAGAATGAGTAGCCTTGGTAAAAAGTTTACATCATCTGGGGTACTAATCCACTGTCTGGGAGTCGTAAAAGATTCAAAATATGTAAATGACATGTGGCAAAATCTTGAATGAAAAATTCTCAAAACAGTTGCTGACATACTAATCTTTCAAATCATTACCATTACCCTACTCCTAACCACTGTTTTGGTATAACATATGTTTCCTAAATACTATCCACTGCTGAAAGTCAGCCACTGATCCTTCATTTTCTTTGGCAAGCACTGATGCTCAAAATCAGTGTCTTATCCACTGATAGTAAAAATCATCCACTGTTATCACATTATCACCGTTATAACCACTGATGTTTGTTTCATCAGTGGCTCTCAAAACAACTGTCTTCCACTCTTCATCCATTTCATCAGAGGTTGGCACGTGGTCAGTTTTTAGCCCTCAGATCTTTGTAACCGCTGCCACATCAGCACTCACTTTTTCCATTAATAAAACCCTGATCAAAACCCCCAAACAGGGTTTTACACTGTCGAATTGAATTCTAAAATTCTCTTCTCAAAGCGGTTTTCAACTCTCCATCACAAATCATTCTCTATTCTTCTTCTTCTTTTTTCAAAATGATGAAATCAAAATCAAAATCAAAACCAAAATCACCATCGTCTTTCAAAGAGGTCGCTCAAACGGCCGCTGAATCCATCGAAATACCATACAAATCCCCTCACAACTATTTGGGTCTACTCACAAAACCCACAAAAAACCACACCTTTGATTCCATCATCGACACATTATCTGAATCAAAGTACAAAACTTTGTTGATAGCAGATGCTCCCATTTACCAACAGACCCAGAGAGAGTTCTGGAAAAATGCTACTATCGAAAAACAAGAAGACATTGTTGTAGCCATTAACTCCCCGATACAGGGTAAAGCAATTCAAATTTCTCCGCAATCAATCTCAGAAGTCTTTAAACTCGATGATCAGAAAGGTAAAACTTCCTTTGATAAAACTGAGTTGAAAACTGATTTCTTAAAATGGGGTTATGCAGAACAACCAAAGAAGGATACCTTACAAAAAGGTTTCTTTCCTTCTGTACCTAGGTTTTTATTCCACACACTTTTGATGTGTGTCTCAAATAAAACAACTGCTTTTAACGAAATACCATTAAAGATCCAAAGTCTGGGTTATGCTATTTTAAATAATAAAAATTATAATTATTCCCAGGAGATCTTTAGTGATTTAGCAAAGAATGTTGACAGCAAATCATTTTTACTTTTTCCAAGATTCCTAAGTTACTATTTCAAAGAAAAATTTGGAAACGAAAATGAAAACCTACTCAAACAAGGTGCTTCTTTTAAAATAACTGGGCTAACAATTGAAACATTTTCTAGAATGATGGCACCTATAAAAAGAAAAGCAGAGGTGCCTGAGCAAATTTTAGCAGTTACCACTGCTCCTCAGACATCTGCTGTTGAGCCCACTACTCCAGGTGATCATAGCAGTATAACCACTGCTTTGAAACCCACACCTACCACCACCAAAAAGACCAAAAAGAAATCCTAGAAAAAGGCAACTCTGGAAGATAAGATCCCAGAGCAACTGCCAGTGACAACACAAATGTCACCAAAAACCACTACTGCTACTTCCTCACAGCAGTTGGTAGAAAGATCTCCACCTTTACCTCAAACTCCTCCTGCATCCTCACAAAAGGATCAGGTTGTAAGCACAGGGACCCCACATTATGAAGCTCTGGATTCAATAGGATCCATCTTCCTTAGTCCTGATCCCAAGGACATGTCTCTTTCAACTCCTTTATCATCACCCCTCACATTACCACAATCTATAATACCCTTGTTGCATGCAGTTGATATAGCTCAGACTCAAACCAGTTCCTCTCTATCACCTATCATTGAGAGTATACTCCCACAAGTGACTGGGTCTGATGCTTATACCTCTGCTATCCCAGCAACAACTGAGGAGGTTACACCCCTTGAGTTACAAGTAACTCTTGGTGGTAGTTCAAGCGGAGCAGCAACTAAAAGTGTTGGATCAACAGATCTACATTTGGACAGTTGTTTCATCAGTCAGAATCCCTTGAAGGCAATTTCTTCTATAGCACCGCTGGTAACCACTAGTGAAACTATTTTGACCACTGGTACAATCAAAGGGTTATCAAGTGCTGAAGAGAGAAGACCCCAGAACCAATAACAAGGGGCATCAATGGGTGATTTTTGGGACTCAGTTCCTAAGTCACACATTGGTACAACCACTGCTAGTGGGAAATCAGATGATCCTACTAACGTGGGTGATGATTTAAAATATCAGGAATTGACGGGCAGAGTTGAAAAACTTGAAACATCAGTTGCTGAAATAAAGGATATGGTGCAACAGCTGTTAAAAGCTCAAAAAGCACAATCCACTGCTGTTCCAGCTCAAGCTCATGTACAACCTGCACCTGGTCCATCACAAGCACTTGATGCAAATGAGCTCTGGAATCTTTTTCAACCCTTGCTTGAAAAACAAAAACAAATGGCTGACCAGCAGCATGAAATACATGTAAAAATGCTGACAAACATGGTGGAGTCAAGATTTAAAAATACTCAAGCAGACATCAAAGCTATCAAGGCTCATATCCAAAGCACCGCTGGAAAAGTTCCTTCCAATATACTATTCATGGATAACCCCCTTCCAGATAATGCCAAAAAGGGGGAGAAAATCAAGTTGGAGAAGAAGGGAATAGAAGATGGCCTGTATATTGAACCAGAACAAGAAAAACAGACATCTAAACCACTTTCAAAAGGTTCTAAACCTCAAACCACAAAATCTCATATTTCCATCCAAACAACTGACACAACAGTGGTTTCAAAAACTGCTAGCCAAACAACTGTCATCTCATCAACACACACAACTTCACCACACACCACCAAAATCACTGCCCTACCACTATCATCATCATTACCTCCTGCCACAAAGTAGAAAACAGCATATGTTACAACATCTGTTGTAATGACAACAGTGGTTGAAACACCAGTTGTTTCAACAGCTGTTAGTCAATCACAAATCACTACCACTCAAACCACTAATACACCCAAGACATCATCAGCCTCTCCTACAATAAAAAGGAGAAGGGTTTTCATTCCTGATGATGATTCTCCATCACCACCATCAAAAAGTACTTCACAACTTTCAACCCCTGCTCAAAAGCAGAAGATATCTACTAACACATCAGTAGTTGTAATGACAACAGAGGTTGAGACACCAGTTGTCTCAACAGCTGTTAGTCAACCATCCACCACTGCTCTCATCATTCCTACATCACAACCAAAAGTCCCTCCAAAGCTTCACAAAAGAAAAAGAGAAACAACTCAGGCTACTGATGAAAAGTATGATCCTTTTGCTGCTAAATATCCACTGGAATTAGAAGCTGTGAAAAATGAGATGAAACAATTTTACACTGGGGATGATCCTTCAAAAAGAAGATTTCCTTCTCTCATAGGCTTCATAGTCCTAGAAGACATAGATGAATATCTTGAGATGAAAGCAAGGCAAGCAAAGATTAGAGCTAAACTCGAATGCAAAGATCAAGGTGATGAAGCCATTTCTGAAAAATTGGAATTTTTGCTCACAAAAGTCAAGCTGATGGAAAACTATGCACAAGATCTGAGCAAAGAAAAGGCAGATCAACGAAAAGCAATGAGAAAAGAATATTTTGCATATATAATGAAAGAAAAATTCTATTCAGCTGAAGAAAAACAGTTTGAAGAATGGCCAATGATCGCCTTAAAGCATGAAGCAAACAGAATTGAAAGGATTAAAAATGATCCAAGAAAGAAGAAGACAGCTCCAAATTGGAACAAATATAAAAAACTCATTGCTGATCTTACATCCGAGTACAAAAAGAAAAAACAGGAACTGATAGATGCTAAGGTGGATACTGCTGAAGCCATAGCAAAATGGACAAAGTAGTATACCGACGAAGCTTATGAAAGGCTTAAGAAAAGAAGAATAACAGTCTCAGACACTTCTAAGAAGCCTGACTACAAAAAGCTAGAACAGCAGATTGATGCTCTTCAAACATTGCTCACATCAGCAGATAACCCTATCCTTGTGGAAAACCAAGAAAAAAGAAAACTGTTGACCAGTGAAGAAGAAAAAGAAAAGGAAGCTGAGTACTTCACAGAAGCCATCAAGAAAATGGATCTAAAAGAAGAGAGTTGAGTAAGCCTTCAAAACCTTTTCAAAAAGGTATTAACCAAACCTGCAGTAGATATCTCAGACACTGAACTTGAACAAAGAAAAAAGCAAGAGCTGATTGAACAAGAAGCTGCAGAAGACATAGCTGCAGCAAATGAAGTCATAGAAGAAGCTTTTAAATGAATGTCTGAAGTTCAGGATACTGCGTTACAATTTTTCTCAAGGCCAAAATCTCCAAGTTCATCAGCAAATAAATCTCTCCTAAGAAACCCATTTGGTTTAAAAATACTAAAGTGGCTCTCTGATCAAAAGACCCATGTATTGACTCTGGTCAGAACCAATGGTGAAGTGAAGTACATATTAAGGAAAGAAGCACTAGGCCTTAGTGTTGAAGATTTGCAGGATCTCCTTGAACTTACACTGTGCCGGGATGAAGATGACTCAAGTTCCAAAGATTTTGAAGAAGAATTTAAAAGAAAAGCAAGGGAACTTCTGATGAGGAATAAAGATCCAAAATAATGAAGTGTTTTGGCATTATCTGTTCCAGGGGGAGATTGTTGGGATTGAACCCTACCAGAGGAACAGATAATGAAAGCCAAAACTGGTTCACAACAGTGGATTCACAATAAACAGATGTTACTAAGTCTTCTCCCTTGAAAGTGATTATAACATCTGATGGTCTTATATCCACTGCCCGTATACAACTGCTGCTGTTCTTATAACTACTGATGAAGCCCAGAAGACCGCTGAGAAGCAAACACTGCTGGTACAATCTACTGATGACAAAGCACTGCCCAACCAAGGACTGATCAACCTTGAGGAAAGCACTGATGTAATGAGAGAGCAGTAGTTTAGTGTGTCATCTGTTTTATGTATAGTCAGTGGTTAAGATTAGCAGTGTTTGTATAAGAACAGTAGATACAGGGTGTTAGACTGTTAGACATCGCTTTCATGGTGACGTCAGCTGAGATGCCTCAGTGGTTTGGATTGTCTATAAATGGAACAGTACTCTGTACTGTTACATTTGATCGTCTTGTGTGAGTTCTTCTCCTCAATTCAATCCTTTCATCTTGTGCAACCAACCATGGGGTATCAGGCTGAGGGGGAGTTTAGTCTGTAAACTTGCATTGTAATCTTTTGCTTTGTATTATAATCTTTCGACTCTATGAAAAGCAAATGTTTATCTAACTATGTTCTCCTTTGATTGTGTTTACAAAGTTTGTTTTCATTTCCGCTGCACTTTACATCAATTCGTATTTATTGATTGATCATTTATTACAAACAAACACAATCATGAGATCCTCCGATCCTTACAATAATATTGACGATGACCCATTTAGTGTTCTAGGTTACCAATCAGCGGATCGGGTTAGCATGCACACATATCACACGGGTGATGATGAGAACTCTGATAACAAGGATGATAATGGGTTTAAGAACGAAGGGTGCGGAGATTATGATAATGATGGGAATTTTTACGATGGTGGAGGGTATGAAGAGGAAGATGGGAACCAAAGTGAAACCTTTGGTCATGTGAACGGAATTGGAGCTATGGTTACATTAGCGACGACGGTTAAGCTAATAACAGTCAACCGATGCAAAATGTACAAAGGAAATACCCAACCGAAGATATCCGGGAGATCAAGAGGTTAATGTTCCTCTACCACAATGCCGTGAACATCAACAAGCAAGAGCTCGAGATGTAAATGGTCGGTTTACACCGATTATATCCGACAACATCTCACCTATTGTTCCATCGGCTATCGGAAGAAGTTCTTTTGATTGCTAGACAAATTATATTAACACCTTACCTCATTTTCATGGTATGACCAACGACGAGCCTTACACTCACTTGGCTGACGTTTCCGCCTTGTGTAGTACCATCGGGGGACACAATTTCTCTCAAAATGTGGTAAGGTTGAGGCTCTTTCATTTTTTTAAATACAAGGCAAAGCAATGGTTTCTCACATTGTCGGCCAATAGTATTCGCAGTTTGGAAGAAATGCAACAAGTTTTTCTCGAGGAATACCTCTCTATTGCCAAAACTGATGACGTAATGGATAAGATTAGAGCATTTAGGCAATTTCCGGGTGAGCTGATGCATGAGGCTTTCACCCGATTCAAGGAATTGATAAGTAAATGCCTATATCACCAAATCGAGTAATCAGAGTTGGTGAAATGTTTCATCATGGGGCTGGAAATGGAGGAATGAAAATATCTCCAATCGACTAGCAATGGCACATTGTTAAACAATGATGAAGAAGACGATTGGGATTTTCTAGAGATAATGAGTAAGAATTCCAGCGCAGTCGAGCCAAAAAGCATCCGATCTCAAAATCTTTGCAAGATCTCGATTCTAGTTATAAGGATCGTATCACCATGTTGGAAAGAGAATTGGCCAAGATGAAGAAGAAATATGTCAATGCGATCCAATTTTCCGTATGTGAAGATTGTGGTGACATAGGTCATCGGGCCGAAAATTGCCAAGTGAATTCAACTGTACAGAGATCTAAAATGATATGACATAAATTCCAACAACTGTCACCCTGGGTTGAGGAACTATCCTAATTTTAGGTATGGTAACGCCTCAAATCAAACAAATCTGAACTTTCAACCGGGAGGTCAAGGTAGGCAATCATATCAAGGCCATCAAGGTGGCAATCAAGGAGGTTGCCAAAGGAACAATTATAATCAAGGTGGTAACCAAGGGTACAACAAACGTGACAATAACTACCAACGGGGTTATAAGCAAGGTAGGAATTTCAATTATTCTTCTAGCAATCAAGGCGGTAGCGATGATTTGGGTGCCAAAACGGATGCAATGTTGAACATGAGTAAAGAGACGAAGAAAGAGAATGAACTGCGAGACAAGTTTCATGAAGCGTTGGTACGGAAAGTGGGCCAACTTGCCGAAGATGTGGCTCAACTCAAAGGAAGTGGTGGAAGGCTTCCGAGTGTTACTACCGTGAACCCGAAGCATCAAGGTTCAAACCTGAAAAACATACGTGAGGTACCTATTAAAAAATTACGCTGCGTAGTGGTAAGATGGTTAATAGCGGTGTCGAGTCACCATTGCCCTACCTTGTTGAAGGGGTGGTGGAAGATGTGAGCGATGAAAGAGAGGGTGAATGTAGTCAAATGGGTCAAAAAAAATTTTTTTGAATAATGTTAAAACAAACCGTGGAGATTACACAAGTTCCAAAGGCTAAGGAAAATGGGTTCGGAGGGCAATACCACCCCTTATCCTAAAGCTCTTCTGGAACCGATGAAAAAAGTGGTAAAGAAAGAGGGCCCAAAACAAGAAGAAATGTGAGAGATTTTTAAACAAGTTAAAATCAGTTTACCACTTTCGGATGCCATAAATCAAGTTCTCTCATATGCTAAGTATTTGAAAGATTTGTGCACCCAAAAGAGAACTCACAAGTTTCCTAAGAAACTTGACTTAATCGAAAATGTCAGTTCCATTCTTTTGGGTGTACTTCCACCAAAGCCACAAGATCCGGGGGCGCCCATTGTTGTTTTTGTAGTTGTTGTTGTTAAACGTAAAGTATTTTTATTCCATTAAATTACCCTATTTTGATCATCTCTAATTCTTAGGATTTAGCAAGGACATAGAAACCGCATATTTTCTAAGGAGGGTTACCAAATAAAAAAAAGGACTAATCGATAGTTAATACTTTCAATGGTGCCCATGACATTATAACCAAATGGCATCTTGGCGCCACAAAGGGGCTTTCCCATATTTATTGGGTTTCATTTTGAATTGGTGTATAGACATTATTGCCTAGCGGAGATAGATATGACCGGGTGGTTCCGTTGGTGACATGATGATACTCAAGTGGTTCGTAAGTGCAGGAGCGGACCCACATGATACGGGTTGGGGTCCACGGACCTCAATGTTTAAAAAAAAGTAGAACCGGTATATTACATTTTTTAAGGACCCCATAAAATAAATTAATTGGACCCCGTAATATTAAAAACAAAGATAGTGTGATGGTAAATCTTCTTGTGTTTCAACAAATAGATCTCAAGTTCAAGTCTTCCATGGCATCTTTTTAGTAAACAATACAACCATATATTGACCCTCTAATTTGCTTCTTTAATATGATAAATTTAATATCTCCAAATGATTTTATTTCACATTTGATTACCAAATAAGACTTCCAACATATAGTGACGTTCATAAAAAATACTTAAAAAAAAAACTTAAACAAAATTTTGAAGTTATGCTTAAAAATGGTTCTTAATAATGTAGCGGTTTCATGTCCACTAAAGGCTTTTACATTATTTCCTAGCCCCAACCCAACCTGACTGTGGATGACCGACCTGAAAATTTTAATGTTTGTTTATGAAAATTTTTATACAAAAAAATGGACCCCAATGGAAAAAAATCATAGGTCCACCACTGCATAAGTGATCCAAATTTACCGTTAAAAAAATACTTTCAGTGGTGCTTTGACAATGAATGACAAGGCAAATAATTCTCATGCTTTGACCGCTTGTTTGTAACATAACTTCGATCTTCATTCAGAAACTAGTGAAAGAGTAAGAGTACTGATAACGCGTTAGAGAACAAGAGATTTTAGAGAGAACTCAAGTGTATAATACTCATAATCATGTTTACATTATATAGTTATTACTATGAGCCCATTAATTTATGGGTAGCCTGAATTTTTTTTTTTTTTTTGGTTTTGGGATAACTTTATCAATTATATTTTGGACATTCTTTC
Source organism: Helianthus tuberosus (assembly GCA_030545235.1). Classification (NCBI taxonomy): domain Eukaryota; kingdom Viridiplantae; phylum Streptophyta; class Magnoliopsida; order Asterales; family Asteraceae; genus Helianthus; species Helianthus tuberosus. The sequence continues at coordinate 54,735,937 of CM060389.1, read as the reverse complement.
AATTCTATTATTGTTAATTTGGGCTAATTTTATCATTCGGTCTTAATTATTATACAAGTTTTCGAGTTGTAAAATGTTTGGGTTTATAAGAAAAATTGGATTTTACTAAAATCAAATATCCTATTTTTTGTTAGGGGTATCCTCGTACTTTTTAAGGGTATCCTTTGTATAAAACCAAAGAAATAAAATAAAAAATAACATTACGAATACGTGGTTGAGCCTTAGCCCGTGCTACGGCTACTAATACTATAGTTCATCCCATGGTTACAAGAAGAAGAAACTACAATTAAGTTATATCATTAATGGTACCAAAAGGCCTTTGGCCTAGTTATATCAAGGTGTTGGATAAGACTTTGTGTTTCATGTGGTGAGGGTTCAAGTTCCATTGGTGACAAAAATTTAGCCGCTAAAAAAAAGTTATATCATTAATGGTGGTAAATACCTAGTCAAAGTAACTGATTTGTGGTTAATGTGGTAATGAAGTTCTGGTGTTATAACAAAATGTTATTTATACAAAAATTAAAATTATTTTTCTATAAAACTTTGAATATAATGAGAATAAATGGCTATAAAATATAACATATAGTAATTTAAAACAACATATATAAATACAAAAGATCAAATACAAATACTTTTAACGTACAAAACGTATGAACTAAAGGTTTTCCTGAAAAAACACGGTGATATTTTCATAATTATTTTACTTGTAGAGTAATTATTAAAATTACTCTACAAATGATCTTGTAGGGTAATTTTAAATTGTATGTTGTTTGATAAACTCTTAGAGTAATTTAGATAATTACCTTACAAGATCATTTTACAAAATTACTCTACAAGATCATTTGTAGATTAGTTTTGAAAATTACCCTACGAGTAAAATAATTACGAAAATGCCACCGCGTTTTTTTTTTTTACCTTTTCATGCCTTTCGTACTTTTTGTAAGTTAACCATATTTGTACGCGAACTTAACTCCGTATATAAAATATAAAAAAATAAACAAATGAGAATAAAATGCTATAATGAATTTTGATGCAAAGTTAAATGGATTTATAAGTATTAGTTGTCTTTTGAAAAAAAAAAGGACATTAGAAATGTATAGGTGATGATGTTCACAAGGAATTATCAACTTTAGAGTTCTTGAAAAATACGCCCCGCTTGCGGTATGCTCATATAATGTATATATGTGTGGGCGCTCGGGGGGCAAAAGTGAAAGTGCACTAATTTTAACATTATTTTACTAATTTCGTGAAAATAATGTTAAAAGAGGGGAATGGTTAATCATGCATCATGTGGTGGCGTTGATAGCCAAAAGACAAGGGGGTACATGCACTAATCGGCGTTTGTCTCAATTGCTGAGTGTTATGTGCCTTATGTCCAAGGCTTGATGCAAAACTACAATCGAGCCGAGGGTCTCATTGGAAGCAGCCTCTCTATTCCTACGGGGTAGAGGTAAGGCTGTCTACATCTCACCCTCCTCAGACCCTACCTTAGCTTTGCTATTGGTGGGATATACTGAGTATGATGATGAGAGTTCTTGAAAAAAAAAGAATATTGATTTCTCTAGGCTTATTCAGAGAAACTTCTTGATACTCCGCATTAAACTTTGCAAGTGTTACTTTAATAAAAAGAAAAAGATACCCAAATAATAACATAATAATTTTCGATGACAGAATTAAAAAATCCGTCGCTTCAAAAAGTAGAAAAAAAAAAGTTCTACCACCCCATCAAAGATGCTATCTTTATGAAGAATGGAAAAACATCATCTAACATTCGTTTCCGGTCAAAAATCAAAAGTAAAACCCATATCCATTAGGCCAGACTACAGGGCCCAATAATATATGGGTTGAAATCATATGTTAACTGGTTTGAAAGAGGCCTTTCTTATGCCGGTCCACATATTATTTGATTATGAACATTCATAACAATTAGGGGTGTGCAAAATCGGTTAATCGAGGGCTCAGTTAACCGAGGGCTTGGTTAATTGAAAAGTATTAACCATAACTATAACTGATGGTCGGTTAACCATTGTTCGGTTAACCGTTGGTCATGGATCTGTTTTGGTTAATTTTGGTTAATTATCCAATGTATATAAAACTTATAAAATATAAACTCATGAATATAAAACTTGCAAAACTATATAGATACCACATGCATATTAGTAACAAGCCTTAATATTACATAATAAAACAAACATTAATGACTGAAAGGTTATAAGAATCTAGTGGGCCGTGAACTTATAAATAATATTACATTTAGAGAGTTTGGTATATATATGTGTTTGGCTAATCGGTTCGGTTATTTTTGGTTTTATATATATGATTAACCGAAACCGAAATTCGGTTATTCAAAATTCAATAACCGAACCATATGTTATTGCTTCGCTTCTGTTTTTAGTTCGGTTATTCGGTTTCAGTTAATTCAGTTTTATGCTCACTCCTAATAAGCAATTTAGGGGTGTGCAAGGTCGGTTAACCAAGGGTTCCGTTAATTGAAAAGTATTAACCATAACCATAACCCGATGGTTGGTTAACCATTGGTTATGGATTGGTTTCGGTTAATTATCCAATGTATATAAAACTTGTAAAATATAAACTCATGTATATAAGACTTGCAAAATTATATAGATACTACATGCATGTTAGTGATGGGTCATATGTACATGATAAAACAAACACTAAGGGACCCTCAATTGGACTAAAAGGTTAAAAAATATAGTTATCCATAAATTGATGCAGCCATGGAGATAGACATGATTTTCAGCTCGATCTGGTTCCCGTTTAGGGTGACTGATGGTATTTAGGAATTTATATGGTGATGAACTCGTGAATGATAGGAGAGAGAAGGGAGGACGATTCAGTTAATGTCATGAGTCTAATCTTTAACCCTCTCTAAGTATCTCCTTAAATACACCCAAGGGGAAACCTTTATTAGTTAGTAAGGGTAATACGATCCATCAACAATTACCAACTAATACAATAATAACGTATAATTATTTTACTTTGATCTATTATAATATAAATAATTATAATAACTACATGACTAAATTCATATAATATATTTAATCTAACATTCTCCCACTTAGCCAAGTAATCATTTATTATGAGCATTAGATAAGCTTGGTCAGGAGTTAACGCTTATTTTAGCTTTAAACCAAGAACGTAGTAGAGAAATACAACCGTTGAGTCATCATTCAACTCAAGATCCCATTAGTCATACTACAACGTTAATTTAAAAACTAATAGTTATGATCAAAATTTACAATTAAGCCCTCTAAATATTCGATTTGTATAATAATTGTCTATATGTCATTATGTATCCAGAACATATTTAGAGACATAGAGAATCAAAACTAATGAGGAAAATTAGTAGTTAATAATACGCTTTGCAATCGCGAATAGTTATCAATAAACTCGTCATTATTATAAGTGCTTACATAATGGTTATAGATGATAGACTTTTAGTTATTGGATCCCTTAGCATATCATGAATGTATTCGATACAAAGATTCCGTTTCATCAATTCATTCGTAATGACTACTTAATTTCATATCGAAATTTAATGCAACACCTCTCAAACTGTTACTGTTCATGGAGAAATGGTAGCTGACTTTATCGCAGTAAGGTGTTATTTGTTTTTGCAGACATAAATTGTCTGCAAGCTGATTTCATCTATTTTCATGTCTGCAACTGAAGATGTGGTCTGAAGCTCTTCAAGCTGAAAATATAAGACTGTTTGTTTTTATAAATTGATACCGTCTGTACAAACATGAACTTTGTTTTATTTTCCATATCCACAAGAATTAAAAACTAAACCTAAAATTCAAAAACAATACAAACTTAGCTGAATTAAGTTGCATATACACAGTACAAATAAAAGAAATCAAAGAGGGTATTCTTGCATATAAACATTGCATATAAACATTACAAACTTTGTTGAATTAAGTTGCATATAAACATTACAAATAAAACAATACAATCGAAGAAGATAAAGAAGTGGAAACACAAGATATTGAACCGATTTTTACTGTCATTCTTGGTGGGTATGATGAAATTGAAGTCAAGATTAGATTTTTAGAGGAATTGGATGAGAAAGAAAAGGAATTTGGAGAAACCCATTTGAGAAGAATCGATGATTCAGAACAAAGGGAGAGATCGAAGAGAGAAAGAGAGAGAGATCGCAGATGAGGATGATCGATGATGATGTTGAAGGTTGATGGCAGCCGCGATGGTGGTGGTGGCCGACTGAGGTGAAGATGATGATGAATTATTGTTGTGAGGTTGTTGTTGTTCTTCAATGGGGATTTTGATTTGGGGGAAACATGGTAAAGATGATGATGAACAGGAGGGTTTTTGAGTTCAGAACTTGTGAAGATGTTTGAAGGAGGGGGGCGGGATAGCCTTTTTTTAAGCTGAAAAAAGCCATTTTCAGATCTGTTTAAAATAAAAAAAACAACCAATCTTAAAGGGTAACGTCTACACGCCTACAGACATCAGCTCCCTTGAAGATGTTTGAAGAAAAAACCAACACCCCCTAAGTCTTTAATATATAATCTATATGGATTTCATAAACTTATGAGCCCACTGATAAGCTTTCAACAACCTTTAGTGACCACTGCTTTGTGATTAGCAACGTATTACGTCCTTATTACTTAGGTTGTTATTATCAGTTCGTTATGACTCCTCCATGAGATAGGTTTTGTCTAGGGATGAGGTTGGTAGCATATCGGTACCAATACCAAAATTGAGGAAAAGTAGATACCAAATATCGTATAGTATATATCGGCTCGGTATCGGTACGGTACTGGTATCTGTACCAGTATTTCAGTACTTTACCGCATTGGTGCTTTCCATTGTTTTATCTAATTTTCATAACTGGTGGATACGAACCATTGTCTTATAAATGAGTTTAACTTATCATACTAGGAGATGCCATGAATGAGTACACTTGGGCCATGCTTTTTACTGATGATAAAGATGTTATGATCAATTTAGAAGAAAAACTGTGGAGATGGGATATTGGTTTGGAATTCAAATCTAAATAGAAAAGTACAATATAATTGAAAAATTAATAATGTGTACAAGATAATCTGGCTCATATGCATTAGTTGTTTTAATCAATTGACTCAATCATACAACTACTATCCAGTATCTGCCTATTATTCATTTCACAAACTATGCAAACACTTATATGTTTAGTTTAAAATAACAATAAATATCTAAACTGGTTGTAAACAAATATTCAACTAGTTTATAAGACTAAAATACATCACCCAAGTTAACACATCTATCATTATTTAAAATATAAATTGAAGGATAAATTACTTAAATAGTGGCAAAAAAAACCCTTGAAATTCCTTAGTAAAATTCGGTACTAATACCAGTTTTTACTGAAAACTACCGGTATCGGTACCATTATCTACCGATACCGAAATTTAAAAATCTAATACCGGTACCATACCGTTTATGATCGGTACGGTAGTGGTATGGTATCGGTATTTCGGTAAAAAATATCATCCCTAGTTTTGTCTGCTGACAAAAGAATATAACTGAAGTTACATTTTGTCATCTTTGAATATTACAAAGTTAGAATAATCATGAACGGTTCGCTTTTTCATACTTTCCATATTTAGAAAGTTGTATTGGCATTTCTATTTTTAGAAACTTATAATCATGTCATATTCGTGTTCATTTCCCATCTTTTAATCCGAGGCGTTGATCATATTGAAAATTTATTTTATACATATACGTGTTACCTTTCATATTTGTGTTATATACGCAATCAATCTTTAAATACGTGTTTTTATGCAAAACCAAGACTTAAAATACACTTTGGATATCTAAAAACAAGTTAAAATACAAGAAAACGACATAAAATAACCTAGTTACAAACTCCAGGGACTAATAGTGAGCAAAACCAAAAGTTTTTCCACCTCCTTTTCTCCTCCAATCACCTTCCACCTTTCTTTAGCCAATTAGATTCCACTCTTTTCCACCTCCTTTCTACTCCAATCACCTTCCACCTTTCTTTAGCCAATTAGATTCCACTCTTTTCCACCTCCTTTCTACTCCAATCACCTTCCACCCTTTCTTTAGCCAATTAGATACCCTTTTCCACCTCCTTTCTTCTCCAATCACCTTCCACCATTCTTTAGCCAATTAGATTTCACTATTTTCTACCTATTTTCTCCTCCAATCACCTTCCACCCCTTCTATTTCGACCCTTCCCCACCTCCTTTCTCCTCCAATCACTTTCCACCTTCATTAACTCCCAAACCCTAATCCCCAGTTATAAGTACAAGCTTCCACCACCTCCTAAACACTTTCCACACACTAGTCTACCCCCAAACTCTCTAAACCTCTCAAGAACTCCAAGCAAGGAAGAATACTTCCAAGTGTTCTAAGTGAGTTTTCATTCACTTTTCTTCACATTTCTTCTTCTAATCTTCTTTCAAACTACTTGGGCAACCTCTAGGAAGGTTTCCACAAGTTTGTCATGGCAAACTAAGGTGGAAGCTCACAATATTTGAGGTCCAAAGTAGCATAAAATTCTGCTCTAATTTATCTTTTTGTTTTTTATATATAATGCTTAAAACTTAATGGAATCTTGTACCCACCTTGCTCCCAACTAAGCTCATAGTTGTGGGTTTGTGTTGTGGTTGATTTACACCAAGAAACAAGCTTAAAACCTTCTTTAAGTTTTTCCCATATATATTCTAAGTGATTGAAAACCAACCAAGCTTCAACCTTCCATGTTAAAGGCCTGTGCATGAGTTATGTGTGAACCATGGAAGCTTTGGCTATCCGAATTAGTTCCACAAAATCTCACTTGTTCACACTTTTTGACTAGTGACATCAAGTAGCTTCCAAGAATCAAAGTAACATAACTCCGCCTCATCTCCAACTGGCACAGCCTTTGTTAGTTGACTTTATTCTATATGGGTCGTATAACATAATACGGCCCGTATACACCATGCAAGAATAAGATTTTTTTCTGGTCTTATATAATGTATACGACGCTTTATACGGGTCGTATAACATTATACGACCCGTATATTTACAATTTCGTCTGAATTAAACGTTAGATTTCTTGATATTCGTGCGAGTTATTTGATTCGACGTTAGATTCCTCGATCCGCGTGTTAATCATTTGATACGATGTAATATTCCGCAGAAACGTCTTTATAAACGACACTAACATTATTCATTTTCATTCAACTTCTATTCGTTTCTTCTATATTTCTATGTATTCAAATTGTATTACGTTATCAATGTCGCGGTGGAACAGTGACTCGGCTAACGAGTTGAATCAGTAGAGCGATCAAAACAATAAGAATAACAATCCGGGTGTGTTTGATCTAAATGTTCCGTTCGATCTCAACCTTGTGTCTGATGCAAGTCAGGATCCTTGGGGTTTTGATGCCTTTCAACCTAATTATGTTGGTTATTATCCACCGCCACCCATTAGTTTTCAATACCCTCCTGCTAGTGGTGGACCGCTGCCCAGTAGTTTTCAATCTCCTCCCGGTAGTTTTGAAGCTCCTCCCGGTAGTGGTGGATCTCCTAAGGGTCCAAATGTTAACCAGGAACCTAGTGAGTTTACAACTAATCAGGTATAACATTTATTTATATATTTATTTGCCGTACGTTTGATATTACTGTTTATATGTTTGAAGTCAAACAAACGACCAGTAAATAAACACGAAGCAAAGGCAAAGTAAACTTAATCTCCAAACACATACCGAGTACGATTTCTTCAATTTCACCTATATGAATAATATATATATATATATATATATATATATATTACTTGTATTCGGGTTGTATACTATTACGATACGTTTCTAAGCCTCGTTAGTGGATTAAACTTTCGGATTATGTAACTTGTTTGATTATATGATCGCATAGCATATCGAATAGCGTAGATTAGCGTAATTAAATTGATTGTTTGATTGAATTTAAAAAAAAACTGCACATTCAAGTGTATACGAGGTCGTATACAATATATACGATCGTGTACTATTTAAATCTTCAAGTTGTATACGATAGTATAATCCTCGTATAACCTGTTATTGTTATTGTTTACGGACTATATGGCTAAGTCATCAACAGTTGGAGCACGTCGTCGAGGGGCAGGTAGGGGACGCGGACGGGGACGGGGACGAGGTCAGCAAGAGGAGGAGGTTGATTATGATTTTCAGGAGACGAAGCAGGTTGTTGTAGGGATCCACCACGGTACGGTTGCCCACAGGTGTTTGGGTAGATTACGACAACTGGAGTTGGATGCGCCCCAGACCATTGATATAGGTTTTTTGAGCGACATTGGAGCGATTGGTCGGGTCCGGGAGTTCATGTCAGCTACTTCCCTGTGGGCCCGTTTATTTGAGGCCCGCCGAGAGTGGGCCCACAGGGAGATTACATTCGGGTTTTTGTGTACGTTTGCGTTTACCGAGACCCAGGGTAGGGGTTTACGGTATTTTTTGGAGACCCCCGCGGTCTCGTTTACTCTTTGCGGGGCGCCTCGCTCGATTACGCTCCCATAGTTTGCTATTGCGATGGGACTGTACTCACATGATAAGTCAGTATCCCAAGCATTTTTGGATGCGCCGACCACCACGTCCGCTAACGTGTTATGGCCCTGGTGGAGCACTATTGGTGCCGGGGACTTCGTGCACCACGTGTGTGATCCCCGAAGGTGTGGGTGTCGCGCATTTATGACCTTTTGCACCGATACCTACATAGGTGTATCACGGTGATGATTGCGGGTCGTCACGATAGCAGGGAGCGGGTCACCCAAAATGACCTGTTCTTCTTCCACGACCTACTTATCGGGGGGGGAGCAACTTGGCATACAGGTTGGCCACATACTTCGTCGAGTACGCTTATAAGCGTACGTCGAGCCACATCAGTTGTGGCGGCTTCGCCACCCATCTTGCGAAGTACCGGTGTCGCCTCTTGCCCTGCAGGTGGCTCGGGATATGACCATCACACGTCAAGTTGATCCAGTAGGCAGGGACACAGCATGCTCGATGGGGATAGCCCACCAAGACGAGGACCACATTTTTTGGTCGCTTGATGACGGTCGTACCGAGTGGTATGATGGTAGCCACTGCAGATAGAAGTGGAGGCGGCAGACCACAGGGGCGAGGGAGGTGAGGGTCAGGTTGAGGTTGGGGGTGAGGGTGACGGGGCAGAGGGAGAGGGAGGTGATGGAGTTGATGCTGCGATCAACAGATCGCAACAGGATGTGCAGGATGCACAGGTTGATCGCCAGTACGAGCGATGGATCGTGAGACCACGTGCGATGCCTCCACAGGGGGTGGAAGAGAGACTGGCTCAGGTCGAGTCAGATGTAGCTGCTGTACGGGTGGACGTAGTTGTTGTACGGGTGGACTTAGTTGTTGTATGGGTGGACGTATCCCGTATGTGTAACAACCCGACTTTCCGGGTCAAAGGCAAAGCTCAAGTCAAAGTCAAAGTAAAGTCAAAGTCTAGGTCAAGTCATGTCATTACTTAGATCTGTTACTCTTTGCTTAATTGACTTGTACTCTCGAGATTCGATAATAGTTTAACCCTTTGCGGTAATCGATATGTTGACTATTTTTAAACGATATTTTAAAACTATGTTTCACAACGCTTACTCAAAACACAGCTATCGCATTTTAAACACAGTTTACAACGCATACTATTTGAACGCATTTTAACGCATATTACATCGCATGCTTATACTAAACGTTATCGCAACGCTATCACAATCTCAACGCAACTCGAAACGCAGATTTACTTTTTTGCATTTTATGTGTTATGTGTATTATTTGTGTGAATACTTGTTTAATGTTATGTGGTTATCTCATCGCAACGCTCACTCGCAACTCGCTTAAACGCTACGTAATGCTTAACGCACAAAACGAAAGTCGGAAACCAACACAATGCAACTCGGCTGGTCGAATGACCACCCGATCGAATGGATATCTGACCGGATACCCATCCGATTGGATGGCCATCCGATCGAGTGGCCATCTGACCCCCCGTACTCACTTACACCGCCTTTCTCCCTTTCTCACACTATAAATACCCGTACACTCCACTGTTCAATTGATGTGACAGCTCTATCCGACCCAGACACTCCTAAGTCTCTTTCAAGAACTCTTCTCTCAATTCAAGGCTATTCCGTAGGTATTACACCCTAAATCTTGTACTTCCATCATAACTACACACTTTCTCATCATTTTCTCCATCAAATCTTACGTTTTCACCATGAAATCACTTGGTTTGGGCTACTTGAAGGTGACGTCATCACGGTTTCTTATGCAAACTGTGGTATGGCATCATCTCATCCAGATTTGTTCATATCTAAAGGATTTCTACACGATTTAACATAAATCCCAACTAGATTTCAACACTACTTTACAGATTCAAACTTCCCTTCAACATTCTTCACTTTTTACTCAAAACCGGCGAGATCTTGGCTCATTCAGGTTCTCTGCTCATTCTCTAGTTGAGAACCGGCCTGAGAACGGATTTCCACAGAGAAGATGACTGATTCACAGGTTAAACACGAAGTCCCGACAAGAATAGTTAAACTAATAAAATGGGGTGATTCCCATCCGATCGAATGGGCTGAGCCTTGTTGTGTTTCCGTTGTTTGACACGTTGTCAAGTCGTCTCTGTTCAAATTTTAAAACTTTTTAACTTAAAAGATTTTACAAAATTTTCAAGAAACAGAGCACCCACTCGAATAGCCATCTGGCCGAATAACCATTCGACCGAATGACCATTTAATCAGGTTACTGACCCCAAAACTATTCCTTGTTCAAAACGGTTTGATCAAAACTTCAAAGAATATCACACTTTCAATCGAATAGCCCTCTGATCGAATGGTCATCCACCCGGATGACCATCCGATTGAATGACTTGATTTATACTACAACGAAAACTTCAAAAGTTTCAAAACGATTTACAAAAACACTCACCCAATCGAATGACCAACCGTCCGAATGATCATCCGTCCAGATCACCATCCGTCCGGATGGCCATCCGATCGACTCACCATTCGACGCTCAACTCGTCTAATGCACTGTTTATACACTGTTCAACACTTACGCTACTGTTCTATGCTCAGGCTAATCTCCACGCGCTCCCTTCAATTAAGTACTGTGTTTACTAGCTAAACACACACTGTGAGTATACTCGAACCCATTTTCTTTAACGCACTTTGGGTGTTACATACGTTCTATATCAAATCACATCGAATACACAACGTAAACACTTTTAACGCTAACCGCTCTCACATGTTATACGTGACTCGATGAATGCTTGTATGTTATGTTTACACAGTGATTGCTTGCCTGACACCTTAGTAATGATAGTACTATAGTTTGGACTCAGCACCTGTCGTGGACAGGTGTTGTTAAGGGTTTTACTTCACATGGTCACAGTGGTGATAATGTGTTGCGCATTCTACAACATGCAGTCATGTCGGTTGCATACGTCATTGTCGATAGCTTACTTGCTTCACATTTCTACGTGTTACATGCTAGTTATGCTTAAACGCTTTCGCTATACTATATGCTATGAAAACTTGTGTACTCACCTTTACACTCTGTGTATTGACCTTATTTTAACGTATGTGACAGGTTGATTAGGATGCTTTGCTTGCTATGCTTTGGTGAATCAAGTAGGAGGTATAGAAACCCACCAAATAAGAAATATGAGTTGTCGGAACAGTTTACTTGTTTTTGAGAAACTCTGTCTGTAATAATTGTTTTTACTTTACATGTTATTGGTATGGGACTTTAACGTTAAATATATCATCATTAATAGTTGTTGTGGATTCTCTTGAATATTCTGTTTTTCTATCAGTGCCATGCCCCGATGATTCTGCCATCGGTTAGGGTGTGACAGATTGGTGTCTGAGCCATAACTATAGGGAATTAGGAAAGACTCGACCTAGTCTGGGTTGATGTCTTAGGATTGACCTAGTCTATAGTCTAAGCACCAACAGAGCGCCTTGTGAGAGCCCAGTAGGGGTTTTGCACGAGCCTGCTATTGATACTCTCGCTTGAAAACTGCATTCTTGCGCGAACACCGCATACTACAGCTTCGCGCAAAGACAACTTTTCCTAAGGCTGGAACGCACTATTGCCTTTCCTAAGGCTGCACAATTCACACAATTTTGAAAACACTCGCATAACACATTCGAGTGATTTGGTCGAGATTAGGTGTGAAAACCGAAAACTCTCGATGAAATCGCTCACTCTACGCGCATTTTTTACTATTACCACGAGAATTTTCGTTGAGTCAGGAGTGAAATCCATATCTCGACAAAATTATCCATCTCTATTTCGTGGTTATATCGCACTTTCATGATCAGGGTTGTTAAGTTAGGGGTGAAACCCGTATCTTAAGGACTAGTTCCACTCTCTACTTGGATTTTTACAAAACTCTCACCAAAGTCTCGATGGATTCCAACAACTCGATCCACGTGGAATCCAAAAGATGTGTGCTGTTCACCGCGTTGCGGTGAGAGAGCACATTCTACGAGGCCAAAGCGTGTACTTGGAGTCGTTGTGAATAGTCGAATCACTTTGGGCAGTTGATACCTAACACCCAAGGTACTCTGTTTCGATTCTAAGCCCGCATTCGCCGATTTCACGCATTATTGATTTTATTTTATTTTACGATTTGTGATCTCCTCCATTATAGCAGAAAGCGTAAAATATCCGGACCGCGCATGCTACGATTTTATGTATCACTGTCAACTTTTCGCTCCTCGCTTTATTAAACGCGCACAACTTGCACAACACTTTTAGCTCAAAACACTAACAAATCGCAGACAAACTATGAACTCTCGCTATCGCTACTCGCACTTGCAATTCTCAAACGTGCTTCACGGAACCTGAAAGATAGGTGAATACATGCAAAATATGTAGGCGAATACGTGCAAAATATAGGTGAATACGTGCAAAATATGTGCTTACGTGGATTACCTGCTTATGTGCCTATGTGGATTATGTGCCTACATGACTATGTGCCTTTGTGTTAGACGTGTTCCTGTGCTTTATCTAATAATAATAAGTGTGTTGGTTAAACACCGTATGACGAGATTCGATTGTATCATCTAAATCATACGACGATGTCTGCTGCAGACATTGTCTTCCCTTGGTTCTCACACTCGCCGAAACGCTCAGAGAAGCAGAGATGACAAGCGCATCGCTTCTCTCATCGCCAAGGAAATGGCTAAAGTCATACCTCAGATCGTCAGTGAGATCAATGAGGTCAGCAGCAAGTCGTCCGTCGAATCTAAGAGCGACTCACCGAAAGCTCCCTTCAGCTTTAAACAATTCAAGGCCTGTGGTCCTAAAGACTTCACTGGTGAAGATAGACCCATTGCTATGTTCCAGTGATTTGACTCGATTGAAGTCACTCTTCGTCAAAGCGGGTGCCAAGACAACCTCCGCACTGTTAATGCTACTAGAGTTTTTCAGTCCAGGGCTCTGGATTGGTAGACTATGGAGCGAAACAGGCGTGGAAATGATGTAGCCTATGGACTCTCCTGGGAGGAACTGAAGGAAGTCATGATGAAAGAACTTTGTCCCCCAGATGAACTCAAGAAGCTGGAAAACGAGTTTTGTGGTATCAAGCAAGAAGGAGGTGACATTGCTGGTCTCACCGCTCGCTTCAAGCGGCTCAGTATCATCTATCATGGTCAAGTGTCTACCCCAGATATCATGATCAAGAAGTACATTCGCGCTCTACCCGATTGTGTTACCGATATTGTTCAAGCAGCAAAGCCTGCAACTATTGAGGAGACTTACCAACTCGCAGCTGAGATCAATGACAAGCGAGTTTTGGCTGGTTATTTTAAAACCTCAACCAAGAGTCTGAATCAAGCAACCGCTAATCCCGCTCCTGAAACCACAGCACCCTAAGTTTCGAAGTCTTCACGCCAGAATCGTAAGCGCAAGGGTAACAACAACAAGAACTGTGCTACCACCGTCGTTCCTCTCAACGCTGTTCCCATAAAACCCAACCAGAACCAGAACTGACAAGTTGCAGTACCTATGACCAACGCACCGCCTGCTAAGCGTGCGTACACTGGTCCTCATCCTTTGTGCCCTACTTGCACCTATCATCACCCCGTTGGGATAGCTTACCATTTCTGTATCCACTGCAACCTCTATGGGCACTTCACAGCAAACTGTCGTACTGGCCCACGTCAACAAGCTCAAGTTCCTCCAGCACCACCCGCTCAACCTCTCGCTATTCAGGGCAACCAAGCAACTCCTGCTCCCGCTGCTCATGCACGAGCTTGCTACTCTTGTGGTGACCTGAATCATTTTGCAAATGTCTGCCCAAACCGTGTGGTGAAACAAGAGCCGCACCAACCACCACAACAGCAGCAACAACAACAACAACAGCAGCAGCAGCAGCAACAGCCACAACAACAAACAGGCCGTGAAAGAACCTTCAACATCAATGTCCTCCAGGCTCAAACTGACAACAATGTTTTCAATGGTACATTTCTCGTTAACGGTATTTATGCTTCGTGTTTATTTGATACTGGAGCCGATAACTATTTTGTGTCGTTTGAATTCGAAAAGCTCCTAAACCGTAAACGCGCTGACCTCCCAACGATGTTCGACATAGAAATTGCCACTGGAAGAACCGTCACCGTTAGTTCTATTCTCCGTGATTGTACCCTCGAACTCAAAAATCACGTTTTCCCGATTGATCTCATCCCAATGCAACTTGGTAGTTCGATGTCACAGTAAGCATGGATTTTCTCCGTGAAATTCGTGCTGAAGTCATTTTTTTCGAAAAGATGATCCATTTCTCTCTTTCAAACGGTGATCAACTCTGTGTCTATGGCGAAGTATCTTCGAAGGAACTTAAACTCATGTCGTGCATACAAGCAAACAAGTATCTTCGAAAGGAATACATGGCTTTCTTGGCGCACATCGTAGTAGCGGAGAAGGAAAAAGAAAAGAAGGCAATGGAAAAGGTACTCGTGGTTCGTGATTTTCCTAATGTCTTTCCTGACGATTTACCTGGTCTACCGCCATCTCGTGATATTGATTTTTGTATCGACCTCAATCCTGGAGCTAACCCTGTCGCTAGGGGTGAGCAAATTAACCACCATAACCGGTAACCGAACCATAACCGCCATAACTGAACCACTAATAACCGATAACCAATATAACCAATGGTTATGGTTATGAAAATTTGTATAACCGCTCAATCGGTTATGGTTATGGTTATGAAGCTTTGGTTAATCGATATAACCGAAACCGAACCGAACTTGTAATGTTAACTTTATATAATGGATTTGTGTTTTACAAAACCATATAGAGGGTTTTTACTAAGATAAAAGTATGTTAGTAACAAAATGATTTTGATGAAGATGCCATTTATTTTGATAAAGAACTAAGGTGTTATGGCCATAATTGTTTTTGTTTGAGAATTAACTTATTAAAAAGAACCCTATTTATTTCAAACCTTGCTTGGTTACTTAACCGAAATTAACCAAAATCGAACCATAACCGACTTCATAACCGATTAACCGTAACCGAAGTTTGGATATGGTTATGGTTACCAAAACTCCATAACCGAACTAGCGGTTATGGTTATGGTTAATAGTAAAAACCGAACCAAACCGACCCATGCACACCCCTACCTGTCGCTAAAGCTCCTTATCGCCTCGCTCCGTCTGAAATGCGTGAACTTTCTAGTCAACTCCAGGAATTACTTGATAAAGGCTTCATACGCCCTAGCACATCTCCGTGGGGCGCACCTGTCCTTTTCGTGAAAAAGAAGGATGGGTCGTTCCGAATGTGCATCGATTATAGGGAACTCAATAACCTGACTATCAAGAATCGCTATCCTTTGCCCCGAATCGACTATTAATTCGATCAATTGCAAGGCGCTACGTGTTTTTCTAAGATCGGTTTACGCTCTGGTTATCATCAGCTACGAATTCAGGAGGAAGATATCCCTAAAACCGCTTTTCGCACTCGCTACGGCCATTATAAATTTGTCGTTATGCCCTTTGGTCTTACCAACGCACCCGCAGTTTTCATGGATTTGATGAATCGCGTGTGTAAACCCTTTCTCGACCGCTTCGTCATCGTGTTTATCGATAATATCCTTATCTATTCGAAATCGAAAGCCGAACACGCACTACATCTCCGTTTGGTACTCGAACTACTCCAAGGGAATCGCCTCTACGCCAAGTTCTCTAGGTGTGAATTTTGGCTTGAGGAGGTTCAATTCCTCGGTTACATCGTCAATAGTTAAGGTATTCACATCGATCCCGCGAAGATTGAATCAATTAAGAGTTGGATTACTCCAAAAACCCCGTCCGAAGTTCGTTCCTTTCTTGGATTGGCGGGTTACTACCGTCGATTTATCGCTGATTTCTCTAAAATCGTCGTTCCTCTCACCTACCTCACGTAAAAAGACAAGACTTTTGTTTGGGGAACCGAACAAGAGGATTCCTTTCAAACTCTCAAGCGTATGCTTTGCCACGCTCCTGTACTCGCGCTATCCGATGTAAACGACGACTTTGTAGTCTATTGCGATGCCTCCAACCTAGGTCTTGGTTGTGTCCTTATGTAACGAGACAAGGTTATCGCGTATGCCTCTCGACATCTCAAGGTTCATTAGAAGAACTACACAACCCACAATCTCGAGCTCGGTGCAGTTGTCTTTGCGTTAAAGATTTGGCGACACTACCTTTATGGTACTAAGTGTACGGTCTTCACTGACCATAAGAGCCTACAATACATCTTGAACAAGAAAGAGCTAAACATGTGCCAACGCAGATGGGTTGAACTTCTCAACGACTATGACTGTGAGATACGCTACCACCCAGGCAAAGCAAATGTCGTTGTCGATGCTCTTTGCCGACGAAGCTATTTACATGGTGTTCGTAATATTCAAGCCCAGAACGACCTCGAAGCTCTCATTCGCGATGCTCAACACGCCTATTTTACCGAACGCACCTTGAAGGAAGAACGAATATTTGGAACCGAAGAGCAACTAGTGAACAAACCGAATGGTATTTTCACTATCTCGACCACATTGGATCCCCAGTCGCAATAACCTTCGGGAGATATTGCTGACTGAAGCCCACAAATCCCGATATTCCATTCATCCCGGTGCCAACAAGATGTACCAGGACCTGAGTGCCAGGTATTGGTGACCTAGAATGAAGAAGGATATCGCTCTCTATGTTTCAAAATGCCTGGATTGTTCGAAAGTCAAGGCTGAACATCAAAAAACCTCTGGCTTACTTGTACAACCCTAGATCCCTCTGTGGAAATGGGAGAGTATAGCTATGGTCTTCATTACGAAACTCCCGCGCACACCATTAGGTCACAATAGCATTTGGTTTGTCGTTGATCATTTTACGAAATCCGCTCACTTTCTACCAATACGAGAATACTATAAGGTTGAACGATTAGCACGAATCTATACCGACGAAGTCATTTGTCGACATGGGACACCTCATGACATCATCTCTGACCGCGATGGTCGATTTACCTCGCGGCTTTGGAAACTTTTCAATCCACTCTCGGTACTACTCTTAACCTCAGTACCGCTTTCCATCCCCAGACCGACGGTCAGATTGAACGCACGATTCGCACCCTTGAATACATGCTTCGTTCGTGCATTATTGATTTTGGTGGTAATTGGGATTCACATTTACCTTTAGTCAAATTCTCGTACAACAACAGTTATCACTCTAGCATTCAAATGGCACTATTTGAGGCATTATATGGAAGAAAATGTCGATCGCCTATTGTATGGCACGAGAACGGAGACGCGTAAATTACCAGTCCTGAGTTATTGCAAGAAACGACTGACAAGATCCTCCAGATACGAGACAATCTCTTGAAAGCTCGGAGTCGTCAAAAGAGTTACGCCGATAAACGCCGCAAGCCCCTTGAGTTCAAAGTTGGTGATCACGTACTCCTAAAGGTTTCACCTTGGAAGGGGGTGATCCGATTCAACAAGAAAGGAAAGCTAGCGCCTCGATACGTTGGACCTTTTAAGATTCTAGAAAGAATTGGCAAAGTGGCCTATCAACTCGAATTACTGGAGGAACTCAGCAACGTACATCTGATTTTCCATGTTTCAAACCTCAAAAAGTGTCTAGCCGAAGAGAATTTGCATGTCCCTCTCAAGGATTTGCAAGTTAACAAAACTTTACACTTCGTGGAAAAGTCAGTAGAAATAATGGACCGAGAGACCAAGAAACTTCGACGCTCTCGCATTCCTATAGTGAAGGTTCGATGGGAAGGCAAACGCGGCGCTGAGTTCACCCGGGAACTCGAAAGTGATATGAAAGCTAAATATCCACATCTCTTCGTTACGATTGCGCCTTAATTTCGGGACGAAATTGTTGGTGAATTCATTTGTCGTCTTCGTCTTATATCGAGTCTTAGGTTCGTTGCGGTTCGGAACAAGAATGATGCCATCATTCTTGATGATGACATCATCTAAATGACATAGTGCTTACATCATCATTCCTACATCAGCACATGAATCCGAATAGAATGATCACTAGAAGACAAAATAGTATGCATGTTTGAAATAGAATTGTATTTTATTGGCTGATTTCGCTCCAACTCACATGTAGGTGATTTCGCTCGAAATCACAAGTTCTAATTTCGCTCCTACAGTTCTGTGTCATTTCGGGCGGAATTAGAACACTATATATAGGTTAGCAGGAGCGAAATCATTAGTAGAGTTCTTGATTTCCATACCGAGGTGCTGCTGGTGTGACGTTTGCATGTAATCTGTTAGATATCAATACAAAAGGTGTTATAAAGTGAATTGCTTGTTGTTTCGAAGTCAGTTTCTTGTTTTCCGCACCTGAAACTGATTAACACTCCTCTGAAAGACTTATTCAGGTCTGTATACGATCCTACAATTGGTATCAGAGCCAAGTACGAGGAGTTTTTGACGAATTCAGCTAGATATCATTGTTTTTCTGTCTTCTACATCATTCTTTCTTCATTTCAGCAATTTTTAACGGTCAAAATCAGTTCATTTTTTCACAGATTGTGTAAAATTACGTATTGACAAACCCTTGAAAGTTACACATTAAAATTCAGACTAAAAATAGGTAAAAATGATGTCCGAAGTGATTCCGCTCGAACTGTTTTTGTTTGAATTGGTCTGATTCCGCTCCAAAGATTAACAAAAGAGTTGATTCCGCTCCTGTTTTCACTGATTTCGCTCCAAAGTTACCAAAAATGTTGATTCTGCTTTACTGATTTCGCTCCAGACTGCCATACTTCTGATTTCGCTCCAGACTTGAAAGATAGATCTTGTGTAAAATCATAACTGTGTGTGTCAGTACATGTGATTAAAGTCTTTATCGAGAACGACATACCGTTTGAAAAATGCATCGTGTATTGTGAAAGTTTTAAAGGATGTCAGTCGGATTTGTTTGAAACAATTAGTTTGTCAGCCCATAATACATGTTTTAGGTCCAATAGAATTTGATATACAATTAAAGGCTGAATGTGATCATAAATATCAATATGTGCGGCCCAATCAAATGTTATTGAATGTCAGTGCATGAGATATGTCAGTTTGAATAGATTAAAAAGTCAGTTGGTTTAGTTCAAGAATTGCTTGTGATACTAGTTTGTCGGCAATTAAAGGTTGCATGTGGGGTTCAATTAAAAGTTAGTGGGAGATTGTGAAAGTTGTCGGTTTGCATGTGAAATAGTATTGGTTCTATCAAATATCAGAATTCACGTGATGCACTAGTTTTTGATAAAGTTTGTTTTCGCTCAAATTGATATTCATAAACATTAGTGTGTGTCAGCTCATATATTCGGTTCACTAAAGTCAAGTTGGTAATATCATTTTGAGTGTTGTTCAGCCCAATCATTACTAAAGTTCAATAAGTCTTCATCCCAAGGGTCATCATCTTTAAAGTCTTCAACATTATAAAGTCTTCATCTTTAAAGTCTTCGGCCCAAGGGTCATCATCTTTAACAGCCCAATCATTTGTTAGTTGTCAGCCCAGTTGAAAGAGTTCTATATCAAGTTTAATCGGCTAAATTGAATTCATATCTTTTTGGCAAAGTTCATCCATTCAGCGATCTCACGTCATCAACATTGAAACAAGTTCACAAATCTTCGACACGAGTCTTAGATTGATTTTATCAACAAATTTTTACATATTCATTTCGTTTAAACTGATTGTTTTGTTTGTTTGTCATTCAGGTGATTTACGAGGTGAAGCAGTTCGTTTGAAAGCTTGTTTAAGAAATTCTTCGATACCGAAACATGGATTCTGAATTCTACAACGCATTTGCTTCAACTCCGACTACTCCGGCTGACATTGCTAAGAACATGAACATGGAGAATGAAACCAGAACAATGCAAAAACCCCCGAAACTTATGGGAATTGAAGACTATCATGGATGGAAGAAACGTTTCGAGAATTGGGTTCAAGCTAACCATTTAAAAGCTTGGGAAAGCATTGAAACTGAATATGAGAGGCCACAAAACTCAGTGGGAGTTGGTAAAATCATTTCAGAATTCACAGAGCAAGAGAGAGAAAGTTATAAAGGAGAGAAAATGATGATCAATCTATTACAAAAAGCTGTTAAAGAGGATATATTTGTGTTGCTTCAACATGATGACAGTGCTTATTCTATCTGGGAAGCTCTTAAAAAGAAATTTGAAGGAAGTACAGAAATGCTACAGAGTAAAGCAGCTTTGTTGAAAAAGGAGTTTGAATTGTTTACTTGTATGCCTGGTGAGACAACAAAGACTCTCATTGAGAGATATTGTCATCTTGTTCGCACCATGTCACAGTTGAAGATTACAAAAACTCCAGCAGAATGCGTAGAAAAGCTTGCTGATGCATTACCACAAAAGGAATGGGGTACATATTTGATGATTCTGAAAAATTCTGGACAGTTTAGCAGATTATCAATTGCTCAGTTTATTGAAAAGCTGGAGGCACAGGATCTTGAACAGCAGAAAATTGCTAGAATGAACAGTTCAAGCAATCAGCAAGAAATCAAACTGTACTATAAAGGAAATGTTCAGACAGTTGAAGCGAGTCCAAAAATCCAAACAGCATTTAGTGCAGGAAATTCATCTGGAACAAGCAGTCAAAGCTCAATCAATACTAGTGGATTTTCAAATGTGAATTCTCTAAGAGTTCAAAGTGCATCTGTTGGAAATGGGCATCTGATTCAGTGTAATGTGGCTTTACATCTTCAAAATGGACAAAATTATTCTGAAGAAGTTGTGAAAAGTCATATGGGATTACTGGTCACTGCATTAGAATCTTATGAAGGGTTGATTGCCGGAAAAATTGGTAATCCGATGCTCACAAAGGAAGATTATGACCAGATCGATGCAGAGGAGTTGGAACTGATGGACATTAAATGGGCATTAGCTAGTGTTTTGAGGAGAGCAGAAAAATTTAGAATGATTACAGGAAGAAGTGATTTCTTGGATGCAAATCTTTCTAATTTAGGTTTTGATAAATCTAAAGTTGTCTGTTTTCGTTGCAGGGAGAAAGGCCATTTTAAAAGAGAGTGCAAGAATCAGGAGCCAAGAGGAGTAAAGGATTCTTTTGGAAAAGATGATTATTATAAGAAGTCCATATATCAACAAATCACTCATCTACCACATCAACAAAAAGATTCACAAACGACACATGGGAAATGATCGAAGATGCAAACAAGAAAGCTTACTATGGCATCATTGATCAAGATGACGAGAAAGTGGTTGATGGTTTTAGCCGGGACAAGTTTATTCCAGCTGATCCAAATGTTAAAGCTTTTATTGCTCAGATTGTGAAAAAGCCAGAGTTGATAAAGGAGTGGATGGATGTGATGTCAGATAATGAGGAGAGTCAAGATGGAAAATCTATTTCTTCTGAAAGCAGTGATGATGATGAAGAAGTTGAACAGATAAACATTGGAAAATCTCATTTATCTTCTGACAGTTTTGAATTTTATTTTGCAGATAAATTGAAGAAACTCAAAGAGAGAAAAGCTGCAAAAGAATTGAAGGAAGTCAAAGTGATTGAGAAAATAGTGGAAGTGGAAAAGATAGTTGAAGTTGAAAAGATGGTGGAGATAGAAAAGATAGTTGAAATCACAAAACCTTGTCTTACTTGTTTAGAGTCATGTAAACAATGTATAGAAAAAGATGAGAGGTTTAGTGAGTTAGAAAAGTTGAAAGAAAATTTGTTGTTTGATGTAACAAATTTGAAAGAGTCATATGATGTATTGAACAGAACTGTGAATAGTCTGGAAAAGACTAACTCTGAAAGAGAGAAAGCTTTGAAAATGTTGAATGCTACCATGATGTCAAAACAGAAAGAGATAAATTTTTACATTGAAGAATGTGCAAAATGGAAGCAAGAGTTGGAAACTGAGAAAGCTGAAAATGAAAGAATAAGAAGATTGCTGCGAAGTTATACAAGTTGTGATTACATAATTGATAGAATTTATCCAACGGTTGAAGGTTTTGAAGCGTTTAACGAAGATCAAAAGAAGTCGAAGAAAAAGGATACTGGTAAGAAACAGAGTGTTAGTTATAACAAGTGTCCGCCTCCAATTTGGGAAGGGTATTCATCTAGAAAACCAAATGAGGAGCAAGTAAAAAAGGCAGTTAATATAAAGTTGGAGTCCGTGATAACCGACGTATTACTAGACAATATTGATATCACGTTCACAGCGTCCGACATAGATCATGAGTCTGAGTTAATAAAAAGGATGGTCGATCAGGTGTTAGATAAGGATGAGGAGTCTGAGTCAATGTCTGAGTCCAGGAGTTCGAGTTCGTCTGTCAAGAGTTCAAAGTCGTCGGGAAAACGGGTGTATAGTAAAGAATTTTTGTTGTCAAAATCTAATTTGAATGACGAAACATTTGAAGTTGCATATACTTTGAATGATTCTGACAAATTATATTTTGATAAAGAATTTCCAATAAGAAGTGTTCGATTTGAAAAGATAAAAAAGGTTTTCAAAATGACAGAAATTAATATTTCTGAAATAAAAGATCTTAGTCTTTCTGAAAGACCTAAAAAATACACTTCAAGAGTTCAACAGCGTTTAAACAAGAAAAAGAATTACGGTTCCGGTTCTGGTTGTCAAAAGAAACCAAACCGTAACGGTAATTTCAAAAGAAAAGGTTTAGGTTTTATTCCACCTGAAAATTATAAAAATGAGAAAATTTATAAAAATACAAAATTTGTTTCAGGGACAAATTGTGAAGAAGAAGCAAAGAGCTCATTCTGGAAACAGTCAAACCAGGAGTTTCTTGCTGAAAAGATGAAGAATGGAGTTTTTCAAAGAAAGGAGACTAGAACCTGTTACAGATGCAATGAAGTTGGTCATATTGCATGGAACTGTCCTCAAGCAACAAAAACAAAACAGGGAGTCTCAGAAAAACTTAAAGAAGTAGTTGTTGACAAAGCTGAACAACCAACTGAAAGATTTAAAGTGTTTAAGAATTCAACATATGAGGTTGGTGAGTGTTCGAAAAGGTTTTACAAGAAGAGGGGAGATCTTAACAACCAAGCTTGGGTTGTTAAGAAATCAGAGGTAAAATCTGGCGATGAATCTGATTCCACAAAGTTAGAGCATCCACAAGTTGTTAAAGCAGAAAACTCAGTGCCTCAAATGGATGATGTTCATTTTCCACCATTGAGTGCTGAGAATTTTAAATCAAAGTTTGGAAAAGTTGAAATCTCAAACCAATTTTATTCTGAAAAGAATGAATTTAATGTTGAGAAAGCTTTTAATGGAAATGTGAAAAATATTTTTGAGAAAATGGTCAATGAGAAGGTTAAAGGGGTAAAAGAATTTTACGAATCAAAGAAGGCTACTTACAGCCCAACCCCTAGTGAAGTTGAGAAGGTTACACCCAAAGCTGGTCAAGCTTGGGTGTTTGTGTTCTTTACTTGAAAAATCTGACTTGCCGGAGCTCCCAGGTTGGTAAGAGTGGAGCAGGAATCGGCATCATTTTTGAAATGTTTGGTTGGTAAATTTACAGGTGATATCTTTATATTGTTATATTTTGATTTACATGAGGATATAGTTGGTGAGTGAACCTACAAGTAGTTGAAGAAGGTTTTCATTACAAGTGGTAAATCAGGGACATTAAGTTGTACTTGGTTTTCTACAAATGATCGAGGAACGATATGATGAACCCCTAACTTTACAAGTGGTAAATTTAACAAAACTTATTTTCCGGAAAAATCATTTTGGTTAAAACAAACTTAAGTGTTTTGAAATCATAATGAGAAAATAGTTTTGTGTAAGGGGGAGTTCTGATTGTTTATGCCAAGTGGATGGCGAATTGAAGTGATTCGATATCGGTTGTTAATTTTTCTTGTACAGTTTGTTTTCAATTTTCTTTAATGTGTTTGAATTTTAGGGGGAGTAAGAAATTTCAGAAAATCCAAAAACATTAGAAAATTTGAAAAAGCCAAAAACATGATAAAATCAAAAACGAGTTTTGTTGTGAAATAGAGGAAATGATAGTACATCAGTGGACTGTCACAACATGCTAAAGATTTGGAAAGTTAAATATGTGATAAACAATCTCACTGCGGATGTGCCAGTAGGTTTTTACACATTTAGTAGATTGTGACGAGATATATACCTAAATTCAAACTTGCTTATATCGAGGGGAACAACTTCTTTGATATATGGGTAACCCCCGAAATCTTGTTTGAAAGGTCCCTTTTTCTGAGATACTAGGTCTTTATGCTTAGTGATATCTGGGGTATTATCCCGGGACTTCTGCTGAAAGAAATTTCTAACCTAGTCCCCGTATAATACTTTCTGCAATGCTTGAAATATAGCGTCACCCTCAGCAAATTGATGAAACAATAAAATTGATAGTCATTGCTGTTGAAGAAAAGATCCTCTAAAGGGGACACACCAAAAGTCGAAGCCGTCATCTCTCTGCGTATACGGGAGTATCGACCTGAGCTCTCACGGCCCTCGCATTTTAACCCTTTACAGATATCATCTAGGTATACTGTTGGATCTGAGTTTGGTTTTGATTGTATTTTCTGTTTGAATTAAAATGAAAATGGATGAGTTGTGCAGCGGAATTAATTATGGAAACAAACTTTGCATACAATCAAACGAGAGTATTGCTTTGATCAAGACATTTTCAACAAAGAACCGAATGATTGAATTTAGTTTCAACAACGATTACAGAGTAATGCTTGAATACAAACTCCCCCTCAGCCAGAGCTCAGTGTTTGTTCGTGCAAAGAAGACGGTGTTGCAAAATAGCTAATAAAACAGTACAGGGCACTGTTCTATTTATAGGCACTAGCAAACCACTGAGCATCTAATGCTGACGTCACCATGAAAGTGACATCTAACCTCCTAACAAACTCTAACCTCTGATCTATACAAACACTGCTATGCTAACTACTGCTATTATATTACATTACAAACAGACTATAGATCAGCTGCTGCAACCTTCCACTGCTGTGAACCCAGCAGTACTTGTCCGGATCAGCAGTGCTTGACTCAAGACAGTAGATTGAATCAGCAGAGCTTCAGTCTTTCATCAGGTCTTTACTTGAGCAGCAGTTGTAGGTCAGCAGTTTGCATGATCAGTAGATAGGAGGTCAGCAGATGTTGAAATCACTATCAAGGGGAGAGACTTGTATGGAACCATCTGTAAACGTCTGCTTATTGTGGATCCACTGCTCTGATCCAGTTTTGGCTTTAATTATCTGTTCCTCTGGTAGGGTTCAATCCCAACAATCTCCCCCTGGAACAGATAATGCCAAAACTCTTCATTATTGTGGAAGTTTATTGCCTCATCAACAGTTCCCTTATCTGACCTTTAAATTGTAGTTCAAAGTCTAGGGCATCTGTGTTTTCATCATCCCTGCTAAGTGGAAGATCACGGAGATCCTGCAAATCTTCAAGACTCAGGCCAAGAGCTTGTTCCCTTGATATTTTCTTCACTTCTCCACCAGACCTGAGCAAAGTCAATACGCAGGTCTGTTTGTCAGTTTCCCACTTTTGTATTTTTGAGCCTGGTGGGTTTCTTGGGAGATGTTTATTTGCAGAGGTATTTGGTGAGGCTGGCCTATTCATGACTGGCTGAGCAGTACTTGCAGATTGTTCCAATTCAAGATCTTCTTTTATCATTAATTTAAGGCCTGCTTTTACAATAGCATTTCCAGCTTTTAGATCTTGAATTGTTTCAGCACTTGACTGGTTTTGGCTCCTTCTTTTGTAGATGGCAGCACCAGTTGGAGCAGTGGTTCTTTTGATTTGCAGCTTTGGTGGTCTTTTTGAGACCTCTGCTTTTGAGTAGTCAGGCTTTTGTGGAACTTTTGAATCTTTCTTTCTAAGTTCCTCTAAGCTTTTGTAGGTTGCCCTGACCCTATCTTCTCCCCACTTTGTCACAGAGTTCTTTGACCTATAATCAGCTGCAATCAGCTCCTCTTTCATTCTCCTCAACTCTAACATCTTATCAGCTTCAATTTGTTTGAATTTTTCAGGAGGAGTCTGCTTGACCTTATTTTTGATCATGTCTTGAATCCTGGCTGCCTCTTTTTCAAGCTCAGGAATGGTCCAGTTTTTGTACATGTGTTTCTCCCCCTTGTATTTCTTGTAGGTCATGATGTTCTCAATGTAGTCATTTCTCAAGGACTCATCTGCCCTTTCTGAGAGTTGTTGACATACATTTTTGGCAAATTGCTCCATTGCACTGACCTGTGTAAGTAGAAACTGATAGCTTTGCTGGAATTCTCTATCAGATTTCCCTTTTCTGTTTTTTATTGCGATATCCTCTGCTTGCTAGGCCTTGAGTTTCAAGTATTCTTCGATATTGTTAGGCCTGGGATATCCTGCAATTGATGGCAAACTCCTTTTGGCTGGGTCATCCTCATAATAAAAAGATTTGATTTCTTCCCTGACTGCAATGAGTTCCAAAGGAAATGAGACACCAGCAGGAGTGAATGGCTTTAGAATTTGAGCTGAAGAGAGAGGTATGGGTTTTGGAATTGTGACAAGTGACAGAGATTTTGAGGATGTTGGTGATGGTGATGTGTCATCATCTTTTAAAATTAGCCTTCTCCTTTTTGGTTTAGGAGGGACTGATGATGTTTTAGATGGAACAGTGGTGGTAGATTGAGTGGCAGTGGTTTGTGATTGACAAACAGCTGTTGAAACAACTGGTGTTTCAACCACTGTTGTCATTACAACAGATGTTATAACATCTGTTGTCTTCTGTTTTTTGTCAGCAGGTGAAAATGGTGGTGAAATTGTTTTTGGTGGTGACAGTGGTGGTGATAAAGTAGTGGTTGTGATGTGTGTTAAAGTGGTGTGTGTTGAAGTAAGAACAGATGTTGAAACCACTGAAGTACCAGCAGTAGTTGATACAACAGGAGTTACAACAGCTGCTTGGGTGGAGGTTTGATGCTGTTGGCTTTTGGATGGTGGTTTTGGAATATGCTTTGGAATACTGGATGAGGTGGACTTAGGTTTCCTTTTTGTCTTGGGATTTTTAGTATCCTTTGTACCAGAACAACCCTGCTCATACAGCTCCATGAAAGCTCTTTTCTCCTCATTCCACCTTGAAATATCCTTTGCCAATCTATCCTTCTTTACACTTGCTACTCCTTCATCAAGTGCTTCTTGAGTTGCATCAACCTTTTTACTACCATTTGGCACAGGAATTTTTCTGGTCATAGCATCCTTCTCAGGTTCAATGTACAGACCATCATCTATTCCTTTCTTCTTCCACTCCTGAATTTTCTCCCCCTTTTTAGCATTATCTTCTAGGAGTTTATCATTGAAAAGTACCGTTGGAGGAGCAGTGCCAGTGGTTTCCAATAAATGGGCCTTGATTGCCTTAATATCTGCTTGAGTGTTCTTGTATCTAGACTCTATAATGTTTCTCAGCTTTTGGACATGAAGTTCATGTTGCTGATCAGCCATTTCTTTTTGTTGCTGGAGAAAAGGTTGGAAAAGGTTCCAGAGCTCATTTGTAGCAAAAGCTTGTGGTGGAGCAGGTGCTTGAGGTGGAACGACAGTGGATTGTATCTTTTGTATTTTCAACACCTGCTGTAGCATGTTTTTAAGATCTGCAACAGATGTATCCAATTTTTCAACGCGTTCCGTCAAATCCTGATATTTTAAATCATCTCCCAATTTAATGGGATCATCTGATTTCCCACTAACAGTGGTTTTATCAGTGGTTGAGGTAGGGAGTGTACTCCAAACACTAACCACTGATGCCCCTTTGTCTTGGTACTGGGGTCTTCTTCCTTCAACACTTGACAACCTTTTGATGTTACCAGTAGGATAAATAAACCCACTGGGGGTTGGCAGAGGTGCTATGTAAGGAATTGCCTCCAAGGGAGTCTTATTAATGTAACCACTGTCCAACTGTAAACCAGTGGGTTCAACAGTTGTAGTGGCTGCTTCACTTGGACTACCACCAAGAGTTACGTGTAACTCAAGGGGTGTAACCTCCTCAGGTTGTGTTGGTGGGTTAGCAAAGATTGATACAGCAGACACAGTCATTTGTTGAGTTATATTCTCATTGATGGGTGATTGAGAAGGACTGTTTAGTGCCTGGTTCAAATCAATTGCATCCAACAGCAGTTTAGTTGGTGATGGAATTTTGGATGTGAGGTTTGGTGTAGAAATAGGATTTGCTCTGGGCATTGAGCTGTGGATGATGAAACCAAGTGGTTTCAGAGCATCATGATGTGGTGGCCCTATGTGTACAACCTGTTCTTTTTGTGAAGAAGGAGGAGGAGTTTCGGTTATGGGTTGAGATATTTGTACCAACTGCTGTGAGGAAGTAGCAGCAGTGGTTTCTTGTGACATTTGTGCTATCACAGGCAGTAGCTCTGGTATCTCATCCTCCAGAGTTGCCTTTTTGATGGGTTTTGGGGGTTTTTGAGTTTTTCTTTTTGGCTTTTTGGTGATTTTAGGTGTGGGTTTCAAAGCAGTTGTGCTGCCACTTTGATCACCTTGAGCAGTGGGCTCAGCAGCAGATACCTGAGGAGCAGTGGTAGCTGCTAAAATCTGCTCAGGCACCTCTGCTTGTGTTTTGCAAGGTGTTAACATTCTTGAAAAAGTTTCAGTTGTTAAACTGTTTATTTGAGTATAATCACCTTGGTTTATTACAGCAATATCATCCTTACTGAATTTCTTTTCAAAATAATAACTTAGAAACCGTGGAAACAGTAGGAATGATTTTGTTTCAACATTATTAACCAAATCATTAAAGATTTCCCGAGAATAATTAAAATTTTCTTCTTGAAGAATTGCATATCCCAGATTTTGAATCTTTAATGGTATTTCATTAAAGGAAGTGGTTTTGTTTGAAACACATAAGAGAAGGGTATGGAATAAAAACCTCATTGCAGAAGGAAAGAAACCTTTTTGTAAGGTAGCTTTCTTCATCATTGTGTCTGCATACCCTCTCTCAATGAAGCCAATTTTTAACTCGTTTTTAGGGAAAGAAATTGTACCTTCCTGATCATCGAGTTAAAAGACCTCTGAAATTGACTGTGGTGTAATCTTGACAGGTTTTCCCTTTAGAGTAGAGTTATTGGCTATTACAGCGTCTCCTTGTGTTTCAAGGGTTGCATTCTTCCAAAACTCCCTTTGGGTTGTTAAGTAAATTGGTGCATCGGCTATTAACAAAGTTTTGTACTTTGATTTAGCCATTTTGGTAATGATGGAGTCGAAAGCATCGGTGGTGTCGGGTTTTGTGAGAAGACCCAGAAGATTTGTGAGATGGTTTGAATGGAAGTTCGGTGGGATTGGCCTTTTGAGATGCCGCTTTCGACGATGATTTGGAGGAGGGTTTTGCAGATGGCTTCAATTTTGTCATTTTGAAGATGATGATCGAAGAAATTTGTGAAGGAATGTGAAGAAAAACTGTTTTGAGACGAGAATTTTTGAGAATTCAATTCGACAGTAAAACCCTATTTTTGGTGTAAAGTGGGGGGTTTTATAGAGGAAAAAGTGAAGGCTGACGTGGTAGCGGTTACAGAAGTACTGACCACTATGTACTGCCCACATGCCTAGCTCTGAGGAAATGAAGGACAGTACTTTTATGAAAGTTACTGATGAAGGCAGTGGTTACAATGGTAAAATGGAAGCAGTGGATGATTTTCACTATCAGTGGATAACATATCAGTGGATAAGACACTGCTTTTGAGCAACAGAGTTTATCAAGGAAATGAGATAACAGAGGATGACTTTCAGCAGTGGACATACTTTAAAGTAGAGCAGACTTTTGAACAAACAGTGGTTATGGCAGACTTTTAAGGATTTTAATGAAAATTTCATTTTTGGCTATTTTTAAGGATGGATTTTTTATTTTTCTGAAAACATTTTGATGCTTTTATGCATAGAAAAACAAGATGTTGTTTGTTATTCCATGTTTAGCATCCCAATTATAGAGACCAAGCTTTCAAAGGTGGCTGTATCAAGTGCTTTTGTGAGCACATCTGCCAACTGGTCTTTAGTTGGGACATGATGCAGAGAAATCAAACCTTTTTCATAGCAATCCCTCACAAAGTGATGTCTGATGTCGATGTGTTTGGTGGTTGAATGGGAAACTGGATTTTTGATGATATTTTCTGCTGTCTGGCTATCCAACATGAGTGGTGTCTTTAAGGCAGTGATACCAAAATCCAGCAACTGATTTTGAAGCCACAAGAGTTGGGCTGTACAGCTTGCAGCAGCAATGTATTCAGCTTCAGCAGTAGATGTTGAAACAGCTGCTTGCTTTTTGCTTTGCCATGAAACTAAGCAATCACCTAGAAACTGGCACCCTCCTGATGTGGACTTCCTTGTAGTGTTACATCCAGCAAAGTCACTGTCTGAAAAGCCTGAAAGCTTGATATTCCCATTAGCTGGATACCAGATACCAAGTGTGGGAGCACCTTTTATGTATCTGAAGATCCTTTTTACAGCAATGAGATTTGATTTTCTGGGAGCTGATTGACTTCTTGCACAGACACATGTTGCAAACATGATGTCTGGTCTAGATGCAGTTAGGTACAATAAAGACCCAATCATGCTTCTATAAAGTGTTTGGTCAATCAGCTCATCCTTTTCTTCAGACATGACAAACTTATTTGTTGCCATGGGTGTGCTGCATGGTTTACAATCATTCATATCAAATTTATTCAAAAGTTCTTTAGCATATTTGCTTTGATGAATGAAAGTTCCATTTTGCATTTGCTGAACTTGGAGACCAAGAAAGCATTGTAGCTCACCCATTGCACTCATTTCAAACTCAGCTGTCATGAGTTCTCTAAACTCTTCACACATTTTGTTACATGTGCTTCCAAAAATAATGTCATCCACATAAATTTGGACAATCATTAGATCCTTACCTCTCCATTTTAGAAACAGTGTTTTATCAATGGTACCTCTTTTGAAACCATTTGAGAGTAGAAAGTTGGAAAGAGTTTCATACCAGGCTCTTGGTGCTTGTTTCAAGCCATACAAGGCTTTGTTTAGCCTGTAGACATGATCTGGATAAAATGGATCCTCAAAACCTGGAGGTTAACAAACATATACCTCTTCTTGAATTGTACCATAGAGGAAAGCACTTTTGATATCCATTTGAAACACCTTCATGTTGTGGTTGACAGCAAAGGACAGGAACAGTCTAATGGCTTCCAATCTTGCAACAGGGGCGAATGTTTCATCATAATCAATCCCCTCTTCCTGTCTGTAACCTTGAACCACAAGCCTGGCTTTATTCTTGACAACAATACCCCTTTCATCAGTTTTGTTCTTGAAGACCCACTTTGTGCCAATAGGACTAACCTCTTCTGGCAGTGGTACAAGTTCCCATACTTGTTATCTTTTAAACTGTTGGAGCTCCTCTTGCATGGCTTCTACCCAGCTGTTGTCTTTCAGTGCCTCTTGGTACTTGACTGGCTGATGGAGTGATAGAAAACCAGCAAAAAGACAAATGTTTTGGGTTTGGCTTCTTGTGAGCACCCCTTCATTTATGTTGCCAATGATTTGATCAGGTGGATGAGATCTCAAGAAGATTAAATCTCCTTGGTATGGTATGATGGCATTTGTTGGTGAAGGCTGCAAATGTGTATCATCTGAGCTAACCACTGCTGGTGACTTTGATGACCCAACAGTGGCTTCAAAAGGTGGTGGAATAGGAGGTAATGAAGTGGACACCTGCTGACTTTTATCCACTGTTTGGGGACTTTTGTCAGCAGTGTTTGAGGATGTGGAAGCAGTGGTTGATGGGCTACTTTGGTCAACAACTGTTGAGGTAGCAGTGGTTGAGCTTTGACAGCTGTTTTAAACAGCTGATGCTTTTCCCACTGTGGCAGACCTTTGAGGGATGATGATTTCATACCCATAGTCTGGTGTTGAATCCTCTGATGGACCTGCACTGTTAGTCTTGACAGCAGTATTTTCAAAAGTAAAATTTTCAAGATCAAACAGATCTGCAGGATTTGCTGGGATTTTCATTGATGAAAGTTCATTGAACTTAACATTCAAAGTCTCCTCCACTGCCTTGGTCCGTGTATTGAACACTTTGTAGGCCTTGGCAGTGGTTGAGTATCCCAGATGATAACCACAATCAATTTTGGCTGCAAATTTTGAAATGGAATCTTTTAAGTTCAAAATAAAGCATGGGCAGCCAAACACCTTAAAGTAAGAGATCAGTGGTTTGATTTTATACAGAATTTCATAAGCAGTCTTTTTGTGCCTGGGGTTTATTAAAACTCTGTTCTGGACATAGCAAGCAGTGTTTACTGCCTCTGCCCAGAAAATTAATGGCAAACCTGAATCAGCAAGCATGGTTCTGGCAGCCTCAAGCAAAGTTCTGTTCTTCCCTTCCACTACCCCATTCTGCTCTGGTGTTCTAGGGATGTTGTACTGCTCTGTGCCATTGTCACTCCTGAAGCTTTTCACTGGAAGGTCAAATTGCTTTTCAACCTGTGTCACAAAGTCTTGCAAAATGCCTGCAGTCTCATCTTTTGAGTGTAAAAAGAAAATCCATGTAAACCTAGAAAAGTCATCAACAATAACCAAACAATATCTTTTCTTCTTGAGGCTCATGACTTGAACTGGGCCAAACAAATCCATGTGTAGCATCTGCAAACACTGGGTTGTTTTGGACTCTTCAATGGACTTATAAGAACTTTTATGTTGTTTTCCTTTTAAACAGGAAATGCAATGTTCAGGACATGAAAACAATTTTTGTGGTAGGCCTCTCACCAAACCATTTTTTGAAATTTCAGTGATTGTCTTAAGATTTGTGTGTCCCAGCCTTCTGTGCCAAAGTTCTGTCTCTTTGTTAGAGGCAGCTGAGAACAGACATGCATCAGCTCTGGGACACTCTTTTGACATATCAACAACATAAACATTGCCACTTCTTTGAGCAACAAGTTTTGTTTGACCAGTTTTTATTATTGCTTCAATCTTTTTGACCATTTCTGGTCCAACAATCCTACAACAATCTTTTGTGAAGAATGAACCAAATCCTTTGTCACTCATTTGGGACACACTCAGAAGGTTGAATTTTAGATTGTCTATCAGATTGACATTTTCAAATTTTACATTTCCAGACTGCACTGTACCAGACCCCAGAACTTTCCCTTTACTATTATTCCCAAAGGATATATCACCCCCTCCATGGATTTTAAAGTCTTTGAGGAGGGCTTTACATCCTGTCATGTGCCTGGAGCCTCCACTATCTACATACCAAAGATTATCAAAGCATGCAGAAGCTCCCTGCACATGAAGTAAAAGGATTAGTTCATTAGGGTCTCCAAAGCCAGCAGGGCTTTGGATGGGGTCTCAACAGTGTCTGGGATGGATGCAGAATGATGGACAGTGGTTAGGTCAGGGGTTTGGACAGTTTCAGTACTGTTTCTTGCTAACCACTGTTGGGGGTCTTGACCAATCACCTGTTGGTAACCAAAAGGATGCCTGTTCACTTTAGGTTTAGAGGGCCTTTTGTAGGCCTCATAAACGTGTGGAATCCTTTGGTAAGACTGTTTTTCCTTGCCTTTTCTGAACTGATTAGCAGGAGGTGCATCCGTAACCTGAACATCTCTTTTGACAGATGTTTGGTTCAGCTGTTTTGTGACAGCTGTTTGAACTGGCACAAACAGTGGTTGTTTCTTGGTGAATTTGACATATGATGTTGATGGACTCAAGGATGTTTTGGCAATGTACTCATTCTTTTTCACATCAAAGTTTTTGAGATACACACATGCTTGAGTTTTGTGGTTTGTTTTTCCACAAACAATGCAGCTTTCAGCTGAAACAATGACACTTGTTCTGTTTAAATCATAAGCTTTTAAGTGGAAACAGACTTTTGTTAGATGATTCCTTTTCTCACATAATTCACAAAACAAGTTATCAATTTTTTCTTTCTTCTTTCTCTTATCAGACTCCTTTGCAGCAGAGGTTTTAACCTCTATTGGGATGTCCTTAAGAGGAATGACTTTAGCTTTTGGAGCTTTAACACCATCAGTTGATGTAAAGTCCATTGGCTTGAAATTTTCAAGAATATCACACTCATCAGACCATTTTGGTTTAAACTGATAATCTTCAAGCTCCTCAAAAGTAGAGGATCCCATTGGTCTGTCAAGTGTGATTTTGTTACCAAGTTTGTCAGTGATTTTCACTTCTTGGCCATTCTTGTTTGTGGGTATGAACTCAGTGGTTACATCAGTGGTTTGAACAGATTTTCCAAAAGCAGTGTTTTCATCATCATGTTTTCTATAGCCCACACCAAATTTCACATTGCTTTTTATCTGTTTTTCAAGCATAACCTCATACCCTTTGCATGATTCCACCCATCTCTCACATGTGATCTAGGTGGACTCCAACTCCTTTTTGCAAACTTAGTATTTTTCTACCATAGTTTGGAGTTGAGTTTTGGTTATGCTTTGTTCTTCTTTCAGACTGCTGATCTCTTTTTCCTTTTCAGTCAATTTGTTTTTAAGTTCTTTTAAAGACCTTTCAAATTTGACTTCATCAGTTAAGATTTTATCCCGAAGGTTTTCATTTACCTCTTTGATGTTAGCAAAAGCAATAATGCAATTGTCAGAACACAGTTTTTCAAGAACTTGAGGTGATACCTTGGCAGCAGCCATCATTGCACAATCACATTGATGATTTTCTTCATCATCAGCTCTTTCTTCTTTCTCACCTGCTTTTTCTTCTTTCTTTTCTTCCTTATTCTCTTTGGACCATGGGTCTGTCAGTGGTTCAATCAGGGTTTCGGAATTTTCTCCCAGCAGTAGTTCACCAGCCATAGCAGTAACCACTGCTTCAGTTACCTCATCCACTGTTTCATCACTTAGCTGTTCACCTTCAGTTTCAACTCCCTCTGGTATTGACTCTAATGCCATCAAACAGAATTCATCATTAGAAGATTCATTAGAAGCATAGAGTGCAAAATTTTCATCACTAAGTTCATCAGGCATGCTGCTCCAATCAACAAAGCCTTGAGTGAAAAAGCTTTGCTGATCTGGTTGTACCACTGCTGGAGCAGCAGTTTGAGGTGCAGGTTGCACTTGTGCCTGGGGGATAGGGGTTTGAACATATTGAATCTGTGGAATAGTGGTTTGGACATAATGCACAGGCACAGGGGCAGCAGCATAATGAGCAATGTTAACATGTGCTGCAGGGGTATATTGGGTATAATGCACAGTGCTTTGATTTTGAGGTCTAGGGTTTGAACTAGGTTGAGTGATTATAGGACCAGTTGTTTGACTCCTGCATTCCCTAGCGAAATGACCTAGCCTATTACACTTGTAACACTTGATTTTCGATTTATCCAACCCAACCCTTAGATTCCCATGTAAACCTGGGAATTTTCTCCCTGTTCTTTTGTAGAATTTGCTTATTCTCACACTAAGCAAAGCCAACTGATGCAAGATGTCCATCTCCTCTAAGTCAGTGGGATCAAAATGTTGCAAATCATTAAGTTCAAAGCACAAATTATCTGACATCTGGTTTTCAGTGTTTGCAGTGAAAGCATAATTTGCAGATTGAGGATCAGGGTTGGTAAAGTTACCACCGGCTATTATATCAATGAAATGATCATAACCCTGTTCCTTACTGCTGCTACCAGATTCTTCCTGACCAAGAAGAGCTGTGCTACCGAATGAGTAATCATCAGTGGCTTTTCCAGACTCTTGCAACTTCTTTTTCTGGTTCAACTCCCTTTCATAAGTCAGGAGTCTACCATGAAGTTGGGTCAGGGTTAGATCTTTGAACTCAATAGAGTTTCTAGTCACAAATGCAATTGTGTCCCATTTATCAGGTAGTGATCTAAGAAACCTGCTATTTTGGGTTGATTTTGGAAATTCAACCTTAACAAGTCTTAGCTCACTGATGAGACAACTGAACCGTTCAAATTTTTGGGTCAATGTTTCACCCTTAATGTGACAAAAGGTTTCATACTGCTGATTCAGAATTTCCCTATTGTTTTCAATAACTTCTTCAGTACCCCCAAACTGTTCCTTCAATGCATCCCATAGCTCTTTGGCACTGTTGCAATGCAACAGTCCAGCATAGATCTTATTTGGTAATGCAGATGCTATGATGCTAAATGCTTTGGCATCCAGTTCGAACTTTTGAAAATCAGTTTCAGTATAGTTTTCATAAGGTTTTGGTACGTTCTTCTTTGGATCCTCAGCACTTGGCACCATAGGAACATGGGGACCAAAAACAACAGACCTCCAACATCCAGTGTTCTGTTGAGCAAGGATGTGACCCATCCTTCTCTCCCAGATGTTGTATTCATTACGTTTAAGCATAGGTGGTTTGAAAAGCGAGCCAACATTATTCTTATCATCTTGTGATTGTGACGTCATCTTGGTTGTTTTACAGGCATTGATTAATCAACTTTAATGGTGATTAAACCTTACTCTGTTTTTCAACAAACCGAACAAACTATCGATATCAATGATTTTGAGCTGAACTATTTATGTCAAAATGATTGTTAAATCAAATTTGACTGTCCAAGCTCTGATACCAATTGTTGGATCTGAGTTTGGTTTTGATTGTATTTTCTGTTTGAATTAAAATGAAAATGGATGAGTTGTGCAGCGGAATTAATTATGGAAACAAACTTTGCATACAATCAAACGAGAGTATTGCTTTGATCAAGACATTTTCAACAAAGAACCGAATGATTGAATTTAGTTTCAACAACGATTACAGAGTAATGCTTGAATACAAACTCCCCCTCAGCCAGAGCTCAGTGTTTGTTCGTGCAAAGAAGACGGTGTTGCAAAAGAGCTAATAGAACAGTACAGGGCACTGTTCTATTTATAGGCACTAGCAAACCACTGAGCATCTAATGCTGACGTCACCATGAAAGTGACATCTAACCTTCTAACAAACTCTAACCTCTGATCTATACAAACACTGCTATGCTAACTACTGCTATTACATTACATTACAAACAGACTATAGATCAGCTGCTGTAACCTTCCACTGCTGTGAACCCAGCAGTACTTCTCCGGATCAGCAGTGCTTGACTCAAGACAGTAGATTGAATCAGCAGAGCTTCAGTCTTTCATCAGGTCTTTACTTGAGCAGCAGTTGTAGGTCAGCAGTTTGCATGATCAGTAGATATGAGGTCAGCAGATGTTGAAATCACTATCAAGGGGAGAGACTTGTATGGAACCATCTGTAAACGTCTGCTTATTCTGGATCCACTGCTCTGATCCAGTTTTGGCTTTAATTATCTGTTCCTCTGGTAGGGTTCAATCTCAACATATACTCACCTGTAAGACTGAATATTGGGATCTGGATATGGGAGTATATTCAAGTAGTGGGACACGCGATTAAGTTTAAGTGCTTAAAATGTTAATATCGTATCTCGGAGCAGTTGAACTTTGTGTGAAAATTTAAGTGGACCAAGATACTAACAATCTAGGTGAATTGTTTAAAACTTAAAATGAAATAAAGCTTAACGGTGTTGGTGATATGTCTCAAAATCTGATATGTTCCTCTTACACAAACTCACAAAAATATTGTTTGTAAATATTTCTTTATTGCATTTCATTTCATTGCTTTAAAAAAATCCAAAAAGATTTTCGGTGTGTTTTAGCATAAATTTTTGAAAAATCAAAAAGATTTTAGACAACTGATGTTGGAGAAGCTGATTTTCAAAATTCCAAGTGCTGAACATGAGGAACAGGTTTGGGAAAGAAAGTTTGTTTGAAGATGTTTAAAATGAAAATTGATATTCATTTAAGTGGTTCATCAGATATTACTAATGATTAAATCATTTTGAGATTGTGTGTTCGAGTGATTAGAAGATAGTAAATTTGTTGAAATGTTAAATTTGTGAAATTTACTTCTGGGTTAAGAATGTGCAGGTGTAGCCAGGTTTCGATTTTGAATCTGATGATAGAGAGACAGGTTCCGATACCTGAGGTCTATGTGATTTCAACATGCCAGACTGCGATCCCAGCATATCGAAAGGGGGAGTCTGAAGACATCCGAGTAGAGATTGTTCGTGGGGAGTCTGTTGATGCTGAAGATGAGAAGGAGATAAAGTTTGAGGATGCTTACACTGTGAGATATTTCAGAGAGCGTTCAGACCGATAAAGACTGAAGATTGTAAAGACTCGACACTTAAGACTCGTCAACATCTGAGGGGGAGTCTGTTGGTGCATTCATCTGTCGTCTTCGTCTTATATCGAGTCTTAGGTTCGTTGCGGTTCGGAACAAGAATGATGTCATCATTCTTGATGATGACATCATCTAAGTGACATAGTGCTTACATCATCATTCCTACATCAGCACATGAATCCGAATAGAATGATCACTAGAAGACAAAATAGTATGCATGTTTGAAATAGAATTGTATTTTATTGGCGGATTTCGCTCCAACTCACATGTAGGTGATTTCGCTCAAAATCACAAGTTCTAATTTCGCTCCTACAGTTCTGTGTCATTTCGGGCGGAATTAGAACACTATATATAGGTTAGTAGGAGCGAAATCATTAGTAGAGTTCTTGATTTCCATACCGAGGTGCTGCCGGTGTGACGTTTGCATGTAATCTGTTAGATATCAATACAAAAGGTGTTAAAAAGTGAATTGCTTGTTGTTTCGAAGTCAGTTTCTTGTTTTCCGCACCTGAAACTGATTAACACTCCTCTGAAAGAGTTATTCAGGTCCGTATACGATCCTACAGAAATTCCCTAAAGTAAGGAAGGTGTAACAACCCGACTTTCCGGGTCAAAGTCAAAGTCAAGGTCAAGGTCAAGTCATGTCATTACTTAGATCTGTCATTCTTTGGTTAATTGACTTGAATTCTCGAGATTCGATAATAGTTTAACCCTTTGCGGTAATCGATATGTAGACTATTTTTAAACGATATTTTAAAACTATGTTTCACAACGCATTCACAACGCTTACTCAAAACGCAGCTATCGCATTTTAAACACCGTTTACAACGCATACTATTTGAATGCATTTTATCGCATATTACATCGCATGCTTATACTAAAAGCTATCGCAACGCTATCACAATCTAAACGCAACTCGAAACGCAGATTTACTTTTATGCATTTTATGTGTTATGTGTATTATTTGTGTGAATACTTGTTTAATGTTATGTGGTTATCTCATCGCAACGCTCACTCGCAACTCGCTTAAACGCTACGTAATGCTTAACGCACGAAACGAAAGTCGGAAACCAACACAATGCAACTCGGCTGGTCAAATGACCACCCGATCGAATGGACATCAAACCAGATGACTATCCGATCAGATGGCCATCCGATCGACTGGCCATCCGACCCCCGCACTCACTTACACCGCCTTTCTCCCTCTCTCACACTATAAATACCCGTACACTCCACTGTTCACTTGATGTGGCAGCTCTATCCGAGCCACACACTCCCAAGTCTCTTTCAAGCACTTTTCTCTCGATTCAAGGCTATTCCGTACGTATTTCACCCTAAATCTTGTACTTCCATCATCAACACACACTTTCTCATCATTTTCTCCATTAAATCTTACGTTTTCACCGTGAAATCACCTGGTTTGACTGCTTAACGTCATCACAATTTCTTATGCAAACTGTGGTATGGCATCATCTCATCAAGATTTGTTCAGATCTAAAGGATTTCTACTTGATTTAACATAAATCCCAACTAGATTTCAACACTACTTCATGGATTCAAACTTCCCTTTAACATTCTTTACTTTTTACTCAAAACCGACGAGATCTTGGCTCATTCAGGTTCTCTGCTCATACTCTAGTTGAGAACCAGTTTGAGAACGAATTTCCACTGAGAAGATGACCGATTCACGGGTTAAACATGAAGTCCCGACAAGAACAATTAAACTGATCTAATAGGGTGATTCACATCCGATCGAATGGGCTGAGCCTTGTTGTGTTTCCGTTGTTTGACACGTTGTCAAGTCGTCTCCGTTCAAATTTCAAAACTTTTTAACTTAAAAGATTTTACAAAATTTTCAAGCAACAGAGCACCCACTCGAATAGCCATTCTGCCGAATAACCTTTTGACCGAATGACCATTCGATCAGGTGACTGACCCTAAAACTATTCCTTGTTCAAAATGATTTGATCAAAACTTCAAAGAATATCACACTTTTAATTGAATAGCCCTCCGATCGAATAGCCCTCCGATCAAATGGCCATCCATTTGGATGACCATCCGATCGAATGACTTGATTTATACTACAACAAAAACTTCAAAAGTTCAAAACGATTTACAAAAACACTCACCCAAACGAATGACCAACCGTCCAAATGATCATCCGTCTGGATGACCATCCGTCCGGATGGCCATCCGATCGACTCACCATTCGACGCTCAACTCGTCCAACGCACTGTTTACATGCTGTTCAACGCTTATGCTACTTTCTTTGCTCAGGCTAATCTCCACGCGCTCCCTTCAATCCAAGTACTGTGTTTACTAGCTAAACACACACTGTGAGTATACTCGAACCCATTTTCTTTAACGCACTTTGGGTGTCACATACGTTCTATATCAAATCACATCGAACACACAACGCAAACACTTTTAACGCTAACCGCTCTCACATGTTATACGTGACTCGATGAATGCTTATATGTTATGTTTACACAGTGATTGCTTGCCTGCCACCTTAGCAACAATAGTACTATAGTTTGGACTCAGCACCTGTCGTGGACAGGGGTTGTTAAGGGTTTTACTTCACATGGTCACACTGGTGATAATGTGTTGCGTATTCTACAACTCACAGTCATGTCGGTTGCATACATCATTGTCGATAGCTTACTTGCTTCACATTTCTACGTGTTACATGCTGGTTATGCGTAAACGCTTTCGCTATACTATATGCTATGCAAACTTGTGTACTCACCTTTACACTCTGTGTATTGACCTTATTTTTAACGTATGTGACAGGTTGATTAGGATGCTTTGCTTGCTATGCTTTGGTGAATCAAGTAGGAGGTCTAGAAACCAACCAAATAAGAAATCTGAGTTGTCGGAACAATTTACTTGTTTTTGAGAAACTATGTCTGTAATAACTGTGTTTACTTTATATGCTATTGGTATGTGACTTTAACGTTAAATATATCATCATTAATAGTTGTTATGGATTCTCTTGAACAATATGTTTTGCTTAGTGCCACGCCCCGATGATTCTGCCATCGGTTGGGGCGTGACAGTATGAGTGTGGACGTATCCCGTATGTAGAGCGACATGCAGTGGGTGGTGGAGGTGATTATTGCTATACATTCTGGCGCGCCTCTACCTCCACGAGTTGGAGTTGCACCACCAACACCACCACCGTAGCTGTTTATTTTATTTTGGTTTTGTTGTTTTACATTTGAAACACTGTAAATATTTATGTTTTGTTGTTTTAGATGTAAAACATTAGAAATATTAATCTTATGTTTACATTTTATCTTGTTTGTTTAATAATTGTTATCGTATTGTTTATTATCATGTTTCCAAAATAATTGTTATGGTATTGTTTATCATATCCACATGTTTGCTTATCTGATATATATAAAAAATAATACGGCAAATACTATTATAACATAGAAGTTTTACAAACTCGTAATATAATCTGATATATCTAAGTAATACGGCAAACGTTGTCTAAACAATTGCTAAAACTTATTAAAGGGTTGTTCGGTTTTACAAAAAATACATACATACGGGTCGGATAACATTATACGACTCGTATACAAATGTTAATAACCCAAAAACCTCATAAAATCTCACCAAAAAACACCTCAGGCCGTATAACATTATATTGCTCGTATACAAATGTATATGGCTCATATACAGGTAAAAAAAACATTCCAATGCATTTACTTCTATGCACCATTACTCTATACGGCCTTTATAAGGTTATACGACTCGTATACATCCAAGGATGTGAAAATAACAAAATAGTGATGTGAGAATAGAAACTAGGGGTGTTCAAAAAATCCAAATCTGAATCTGAAATATCCGAAATTCCAAATCCGAATTATCCGAAATTTTGGATATCCGAAAATTCGGATTTGGATTCGGATATTGATTTTGAAAAGTTTCGGATATTTCGAATATCCGATATCCGAAATACTAAATAATACTATTTTTTATTATTTTATATATAAAATATAAATACCCATGTTTCCTTATTTCCTTGCAAACCCTAGATCTGATTCCTCACACGACGCCACCTATCCAAATCACCATGGCTCCATCGATCTAAATCCTCCTCCATCGATCTGAATCCTCACTTCACTCGTTCAAATTTCATCGATCTAGTCTCCATGACACCATGACTTCATCGATCTAGTCTTCAATTCGTTCAAACTTCGCAAATTTTGGACCATAGAATCAGTTATATATGTTTGTAAAATTAGAGATTACACCAGCTTTGGTAGTTAAAAGATTTGCTTATTAGATTGTTTTTAGTTGTTAGTTACACCAAGTTTAGTAGTTAAAAGATTCGCAATAGACCCACCACTGGTTAATCGTCACATGATCCATTGCCCTCTGTCAACTACCCAAACGGTTGACAAACACTTCCCTGTATAGAAACATAATTGTACCATTGACTTTGTCAAGTATATAGACTATAGAGATCTGACTGAACTGCCATTTGATGGATTTTTTGATCTTGTAAGTGTGTCTATGCACTTGTTTTAGAGGTTTTTGGTAGCTTTTCTGGATGTGTGTGGTTTGATATGAATATGATGACAGTGGCTAGGATCAAATTGTGAAGTGGTTTATTGTTACTTGCAGTTGAGTAATTCCTTTGGGACTACAAATAGCCATTACGTACTTAAATCATATTCGTCTAGAAATATATAGAATTACATGCACACAAATTCTTTGCTTCTCTTTATTTTAGTTATTGATCTCTAGATTGCTAAGCATCTGTGTATACTTGTTCTCAAATCTCAACTCGTGTTCGACAAGAATTTTCACAAGCATTTGATTCAGGGGCGGAACCAATGAACAATGTGTCGTAGCACGGGCTACGGCTCAACCCCATATTCGTATTCGTAGTGTAATTTTTTTTCGGTTTTATACATAGCATACCCAAAAACATATACAAGGATACCCCTAAGAGAAAATTATGAAACTTGATATCATTCATTAAGCCCAAAATCTGCTTAGTAACAAAGCCCAAATAATTAGTTGAGTAAAATGCAATTTGCGTCCCTGTGGTATGTCCCAAACATCAACTTGAGCCCCTAAAAACAATTTTTTGCATTTTGAGCCCCTGTGGTATGCATTTCATAACACTCTGAGTCCTTCTGTCAAGATTCCGTCTGTTTGACTGTTTGACCCAGGGGTAAGACCGTCTTTTTGCATATATTTTCAATAAAATCATTAAATTCATTATCAAGTCCCAAAACCCAGTTCATCTTCATCATCTTCATCTTCATCTTCATTTTCATCATCCCAGATCTTCATCATCTTCATCTTCATCATCTTCATCTTCCAAAAACCCCAAAATTCATTATTAAACCCAGATTTAATGTATATATATATATACCTGCAATGCTGCAGCGCAGACAAGGAGGTAACGGGAGAGTTGATGGTGGTGCCAAGGCCTAGAAAGGCCAAAATATTAT
Source organism: Helianthus tuberosus (assembly GCA_030545235.1). Lineage (NCBI taxonomy): Eukaryota > Viridiplantae > Streptophyta > Magnoliopsida > Asterales > Asteraceae > Helianthus > Helianthus tuberosus. The sequence continues at coordinate 54,691,809 of CM060389.1, read as the reverse complement.
CTCATCTGCTCCCCAGCCCCAAAGGCCAAAACCCTAACCCTAAATCGCTTCAATTTTCACTTCTCTACGCATGGGCAGAACTTTCTGATCCAATCCAATCGATTCCTGTTTGTTAGCAGATCTCTGTTCGTTTGATTTGAACAAACAATGTCTGCGATTGTGTGCGGGAAGAGATCGTTCTTCGAAGACCTACAAACCTCCCCAAATTCTGCTTCTCCTCCGGCTTCCAAGAAAATTCGTTGCTTTACTTCAACTTCTCCGGTTAGGTTTTCATCGTTCGCTACTTCTCCTCCCTCGCCGTTGCTTGTTGATAAGCTCCGATCGGTTTTCCCTAATATGGACAAGAAGGTAGGGTTTTTTAATCTATCGTAATCGTATGTCTGTATATGTAGTTTAACTTATGCAATTGCTGATGTATGAATCTATTGTTTTTGCTTGTGAATGGCGTGAATCAGTATGATTGAAATTATTCATGGTGAATTCAGCGAACTTATTCATGGAATTGAAATTATTTAAGGGTTTAGAAACATATTTGGACATTTAAGGGTATAAGGTCAAACAATCAAACAATAGTCAAACAGTCAAACACATTAGGGGATAAGGGTATATTGGACATTTAACAATAGTTAAACAGTCAAACTGACGGAAGTCAGACGGAAGGACTTATACTGTTATGAAACGAATACCACAGGGGCTCAGAATGCAAAAAATTGTTTTTAGGGGCTCAAGTTGATGTTTGGGACATACCACAGGGACGCAAATTGCATTTTACTCTAATTAGTTTTATGATAATTAAGCCCAAATTGTAATAACTAATAAAGTCCATATAATATAATAAGTGATCTTGCGCGTCTTATGGTTGAAATAGGTGTAAGGCCTTATAATGGTGTAGGTTTACGCTTATCTTTATCAAACACAATTATAGGCAATTGGGCTTAGCCTTGTAGTGGGTTAGATAATAATGGGATAAGCCATGTGGGCTAATTCGTGATTTGGGCTTATTTAGTTAATATTGTGCATGTGGGCTTGGCCCAACTTGTAACTAGGTCACCCTATGTAACTATAAATAGGGTGAACCTAGTTCATTATCAGGTTAGACACATTTTAGAGAGGTTCTTCAGTATTTTTGATTTCTGTGTTGGTGTACCATACGGTTCTCTAGAAACCGTGTGCATTTTGGTTATAATCGATTGTTTGTTCTTGTTCTTCTACACTTTTCATCAGTATTCCGTGCTCTTGATTAGTGTTTGATATCCGATTGTGTAGTGTTTCTGGACTTACAATTGGTATCAGATCCTAAGTAGTCTTGCGAAGGCTCGGTTTTAATCGGATATTTTTGAAGATTCAAAGAACGCGAAGAACACACTTGAAGATACGAAGAACAATTGAAAATTGGTGGTTTGATCTAGTTTTGAGGAAGAATTAATTTGTTTCCGTGTTTTTAGGAGATTATTGATGGAAATAATCTCTTAAAAATTGAATTTCGAAATCAACTCCTTGATTTTCGGGATTTTAGCTGTTGACTTGTTAGCAAAGAATTTGAAGTGTAAGAGATTTGTGCGACTGCAAAAGTGTGAAGTCAACTTGTGCGATCCTTTCATTCACAAAAATAATCAAACTAATTCTTGTGCGATCGGAGATTCTTGTGCGACTGAAAAATTCTTGTGCGACCAAAGTCTTCTTGTGCGACTAGAAACAACATCTTCATCACTTGTGCGATTCAATTGTTCTTGTGCGATCACTTTGTCAACGATCACTTGTGCGATTCTATCATCATCTTCTTATCTTGTGCGATTACAACTCAAACTGTGAACCCATATTATCATCACCACCGTGCACCGATACCGATTCCGCAAACCGTTAACTGCCACCACCACAGTCATAGCACCACCTCCTCAGTCGCTGCTTCTTCTCCTTGTTACATCGTCATCCGCATAACCCGATATTCATCGTCACCTACATCTCCATCTCCGTCGTGTTCCGATTACCGTTCAACCTGCAACCTTCTCCGGCTGTCAGCTTCATCGCACCACCGTCATCATCACCGTGAAATAACCTTCTCCGGTTGTCAACCTCCATCGTCACCAACCTACAACTGTTCATCACCGGCGACTACTATTCATTCCGATCACGACACCACTGCATACCTCTGGCGTTCATCATCTTCACTTTGTCACGATCACAACCTCAATCGTATCATTTTCTCCGACAACCAACGACACCACCGCACATCCACTGTTCTTATCATTAACCTGCAACCACCACCATCTTAATCGGCTGCTCTGTTTCATCTTCATCTCCAGCAGCTGAGGAAATAGGTTTTTGTTCAGTTGTTTGTCGAACGAAGAAGACGAAGTCGTTTGGCGGCTGATTTCATATTTAGGGTTTTGGTTTCTGGTGTCTAACGAAGAATAAGAAGTTTGATACAGAATGTGATTTAGGATTTATTTTTAATAATAATCATCATTACCAAATCAATGAGTTTTTTATTATAAAATTAATAAAAATAACAAGTATTACTTTATATAAAGAAAAATAATTAATATTAATATTTTTAATATAATATAATAGTAGTTTATTATAAATAATTAAAAAAAGGGGGGTTTTGTTATTGTTCGGTAATAGGTTTTGACAGGTTTGGAGGCGCGGTAAAGGAAACAGATTCGTGCATGTTACAAAATGTTTGAGTTAGCGAGTACACGAGTTCTTGATTTGGCTTGTGTTTTGAAGAAATAGTGGGGATCACATTTTCGGGGGATCACATTTTTGGGGGATCACATATTCGGGGGATCATACTTCCGGGGGATCACAGTTCAAAATCTAAAAATGTCTTCTAAGAGAGAGGTGCTTGAGCATGAACTTCAAGGATTCAGATACTCATATGGTGAAACTATAGAAGCACTTACAGGCCGGTTTGCTGAACTACTCTCTGAGATGGAGAAGGCAGAGATGGTGGTGTCTACTCGCACGAGCAACACAAAGCTTCTGGATGCTATAAAAAGGATTCCAGATCAGGCAAACTGTAGTTGGTTTAGAAATGTTAATCAGATAATTGTAACAACCGACTGCTACTGTTACAAAATGAAGACGGATGAGATGATCTCACTCATCAAATCATATGACAATGCTGACAAGCAGAAGGCTCAATGCAACACATCTGATGCAGTTTGCTCACCCACTCCTACTCCTATTGCTCCATTGCCTGTTGTAGCTTGCTCATCCACTTCTGATGCAAGTATTCAAATTCATGACTTCACTCCCATTCCCACTGAGGTAGGTGTAGACGATGTTTGTTGTACTGTAAAATGTAGAGAGAAAGTAAAAGGTTTTAAAGAACAGGCTCAATCGCTTTCTATGCAACTTCAATGTACCAAATCCAGTAGCTACGAAGTTAAAAAGAAACTGGATGGGTATAAGGAGGTGGTAGAGGCTCAAAAACGTGACATTCGACAGTTGCATAGTGATCTAAGCGAAGCAAAATGTCGATGTCTCCACTTCAAGGAGCTATCTGAAAAATTAACTGTTGAATTAAACGACTTAAAATCGACTTTCGAAAATACAGAATTTAATTTCAAAAAAATTTGATGTTTCAAGCGAAAAGGTCGAAAAGATGATAAATCAACAGTTAAAGTATAGCAAAAAAGAAGTGAGGAATAAAGGATTGGGATTTGTATGCATACCTCCACCATACAATCACAATTACACCTCTATTCCTATGACTGAGGAGGAGATAGCCGACTTGCCTGAAATGGAATATGGGAAGCCCGGGGATAGGAAGGTTGAGCCTGTTAATCAAAAGAAAGTTAAAATCACAAGGCCTGATAAAACCGAAATTATTCTAGAAAAAACAAGCGTTTAATAAAACTTTTGTGAAACCTGCTGAAGTTTCAAAGCAAACCGAGACTCTAAATTTTGATAATAATGTGAACATTGACAAACATTTTCAAGTATTAGATAATATTGTGTCAAGTTTTTCTCAAAATTCATCTGAAGTGCAACCTCAAACAAAAGAGTCTGAATTAACAGAGCCTAGAGTTAATGTAGACAACATCGAGTTTTCCATGTTAAGAGGTTTGACTGAGTTTGTGAAAGAATTTAATAAGAGCAAACAAGCTGAATCTGCTTTGTCATTTGACACATCTTGCGATACTTCTTAAACATCCACTTCTGAGAAATCAAAAATGGGCGAATCACCTAGTGTCAACAATGCTTCACCTGCGGAAGCAGAGGCATCTCAAACTGAATCAATAGCTTCATCTGATTCAACTAGTGACTCCCATGAAAAGACTGACTGTGATAATTCAGAGTCCGTTGCTTCAGTGGAATCAACAAATGAATCATCTAAAACTGTTGATTCAAATTCGATTAAAGAAGAATAAAAAACAACATCAGGGGCATTTGTTAAGTTAGATGGTAATGAAACCACAGGAGCACCTGCTGACTGTTCAAAGGAAAATAATTCTGATTCTTCTGAACCAATTGTGTCACAAGAAGCTGAGAGCAATTCTGCAGCATCAAGTGACACTGTTTGTGAGAAAATTAATGATACTAACCCTGTTGCTTCAAATGCAGACCAAGTAATTATTGAGGATTGGGTTGAGGGGGATGATGTTGTTTGTCAAAAGGCTGACGATGTTTGTCCAAAAACATCAAATTTTTCTGCCGATGCTCCTCCTTATGTGAGAAAGGATGCTTCTGAGCCAGCTTTGAGAGGCCCTTCAAACAAATATGTGCCTCCAAAGCCAACAGTTAGGAATGAAAATGCTAAATCCAATGAATGTGCTAACTGTTGTAAACATGGACATAAGAAGCAGGGGAGAAAGTCTGAAAAGTTTGCAAACAAATCATCCAACAAATCGTATAACTCATACTCAGCAGCGGTTGGATGGAATGGATCGAGATATGCTCCTTACGTAAAAAGCAGACCTGCTACAACTGCGGCATACCCGATCACATTGCAAGAAATTGCACACATCGTCCCTATGTGCCATATTATACACAGCATTAGAAGGTTACACCTAGGGATAGATCTTATTCTAAGCCAATGAAGGTTGAAAAACCTAAGGCAATGATGAATAAGCATCCCCAAGTTAAACCATCTGATGGGGACTGGAATGCTGCCAAAGCTAAAAGAAAACAAGCTTTGAAACCTAAACAAGTTCTAAAAAATAAAAAGGTTGAAAAGCAGACTGTTTTGCCCAAGGCACCTAAGAAATTAGAGAAGCCTAAACAAGTTTGGAAGGCAAAACATAAAGCAGCAACATCACCAGTCCTTGAATCAAAAGGGGGCATGTGTTTTCGAGAAGTGTCGTACTTTGATTCTTCAGGAATACCCAGGACCACGATGGCCTGGGTACCAATGTCTTACTAATCTCCTTACTTTTCAGGGACAACCAAGGAGGAGCTGTTGACAATCCTTAGATGTTGATAGCGGTTTTCCAGGGACATAACAGGTAACATTTCACTGTTTCTAAATGTATATTTCTTTACAGTTGATATGTTTCGTTTGAAGGAGATAAAAGAGAAGTAAGACTAGATCAGCGAAAAGGTACAAAATTTGAATTTCGTATTCTAATTTCAATATTGATTAGTCTTAAATCTTGTGATGGAACGGTTAGGCAAAAAGAACAAAAATATTTTCATTTTCTTTTGTGTTTCTCTTTGTACATACGTTTTCGTTGTTTAGGTAAATTTGCGCATAAGATTTAGGCACAAATTTAGGGGGATATCTAGAGATATCTATCTGTAAATAGAGAAAATGAGAAAATATAAAAAAAATGAAAATGAAAAAATGAGAAAAATATAAAAATAGAAAAATAAAAAATATTTTGTTGCATACATGGGAAATGAAATAATTTCACTATGTGGATTAAGGCTGACTCATGTAAGACCAATATTGAAATGGTCTTACTCTAGAGTGATGTGCTGGTAGGCTTTATCCTGATGGCTGGACTCTTTGACTGGTACTGCTTAAAACACTAAATTTATTCTATGACCTCAGGAAAGATCGGTCACTTGGAATTAGGACATGTCTATTTGAATGCGTGTGTGACGTCCCGATACACACAATTTCGTTCTAGTTCTGAAATCTTTTCTGTCCAACTCTGTGTTTCTCTTTGTACATACGTTTTCGTTGTTTAGGTAAATTTGCGCGTAAGATTTACGCACAAATTTAGGGGATATCTAGAGATATCTATCTGTAAATAGAGAAAATGAGAAAATATAAAAAAAAATGAAAATGAAAAAATGAGAAAAATAGAAAAATCAAAAATATTTTGTTGCATACATGGGAAATGAAATAATTTCACTATGTGGATTAAGGCTGACTCATGTAAGACCAATATTGAAATGGTCTTACTCTAGAGTGATGTGCTGGTAGGCTTTATCCTGATGGCTGGACTCTTTGACTGGTACTGCTTAAAACACTAAATTTATTCTATGACCTCAGGAAAGATCGGTCACTTGGAATTAGGACATGTCTATTTGAATGCGTGTGTGACGTCCCGATACACACAATTTCGTTCTAGTTCTGAAATCTTTTCTGTCCAACTCTGTGTTTCTCTTTGTACATACGTTTTCGTTGTTTAGGTAAATTTGCGCGTAAGATTTACGCACAAATTTAGGGGGATATCTAGAGATATCTATCTGTAAATAGAGAAAATGAGAAAATATAAAAAAATGAAAATGAAAAAATGAGAAAAATAGAAAAATCAAAAATATTTTGTTGCATACATGGGAAATGAAATAATTTCACTATGTGGATTAAGGCTGACTCATGTAAGACCAATATTGAAATGGTCTTACTCTAGAGTGATGTGCTGGTAGGCTTTATCCTGATGGCTGGACTCTTTGACTGGTACTGCTTAAAACACTAAATTTATTCTATGACCTCAGGAAAGATCGGTCACTTGGAATTAGGACATGTCTATTTGAATGCGTGTGTGACGTCCCGATACACACAATTTCGTTCTAGTTCTGAAATCTTTTCTGTCCAACTCTGTGTTTCTCTTTGTACATACGTTTTCGTTGTTTAGGTAAATTTGCGCGTAAGATTTACGCACAAATTTAGGGGGATATCTAGAGATATCTATCTGTAAATAGAGAAAATGAGAAAATGAGAAAATATAAAAAAAATGAAAATGAAAAAAATGAGAAAAATAGAAAAATCAAAAATATTTTGTTGCATACATGGGAAATGAAATAATTTCACTATGTGGATTAAGACTGACTCATGTAAGACCAATATTGAAATGGTCTTATTCTAGAGTGATGTGCTGGTAGGCTTTATCCTGATGGCTGGACTCTTTGACTGGTACTGCTTAAAACACTAAATTTATTCTATGACCTCAGGAAAGATCGGTCACTTGGAATTAGGACATGTCTATTTGAATGCGTGTGTGACGTCCCGATACACACAATTTCGTTCTAGTTCTGAAATCTTTTCTGTCCAACTCGTGTATCTCCTCTGTTTTGCGTGAGAAAAGACCTGGAGGTGCTAGGCAACGTCAGCTTCTGCTGCATCCAGATACATGTTGACCAAGCTGTACGTTGTCGCGCTATAGATCAAATACACCCGAAAGAGGCCCTCTAGTGCCCAAAAGAAACCCAAAAATAAAAACCTATATCAACTGAGAAAATCTCATTTGATCTGTATATTATATCCATCTCTGCTACTGATCTATTCTTTTCTCTTCTCAATCCAGTCCTAGTTAAGATTTCAGAATCCTAGAACGGGCTGGTGAAATATGTGGTAGGGAAACTGCATGTATGATAGCGTGTTCTGATTTAAAATTCCAGGATTTGATTGTGATTTAAATTGAGTGTTCATATCAATTAAATTGAAAAACAAGATAAATCAGTTGCAGACCGTTACATGAAAAAGGCCTAAGGATATAAGTTTAAGTGGACAAATATACTGGCAATCGCTCGGATCATCCAAAGTAAATTAGTGTTGATAAGTGTAGTCTAGCCTGAAACACTGTGATTTGATCCCATTGCAATTATAATTGTATAATTAGTTTCTTTGTTTATTCATGTTTGGTTTATATTGTTAGTTTTTATAAAATAAAAAAAAATCCAAAAATAGAATGTTTATTTGTTTTATTAAAAATTTAACCCTTCTTGAAGATTTGATTGATCATCATAAATTGAATGAAATCTGAATTGTGAAATCCGAGTAAAAATACTTGGATGTACCAAATGTTCATGTGGTACTTCCCTCTGTTGCTTAGAAATTTTGCTTATGAATTTTTGAGCATGTGCAGAAAATTGTTTTAAATCAAGAAACAGGGGTTGTTGAAGATTGAGATGTTTTTGACAAAGCATGAAGCATCACAGTAGCAAGATGTACCTGAGTCAGAAGAACCAGATACGTGTTATCATCTGACAGTGATAGTACAATTGAAGTACCTATGAACCTGCTTGAAATAGAAGATATTGATGAAGAAAAGAGTTGCTGAGAATCCTCCTCTTGCATTCTTTTAAACAAGATTTCAAGCAAAGCTGATCATAATTGAGAAGAACAAAGAGCCCAAGTTTCAGAATGAAGACATGAAGTATCTTCCCACATGAATAAAATGAAGACAACAGTTTGATAACGACAGCATAAACCTAGGGGGATATTGTAAGGCCTTATAATGGTGTAGGTTTACGCTTATCTTTATCAAACACAATTATAGGCTATTGGGCTTAGCCTTGTAGTGGGTTAGATAATAATGGGATAAGCCATGTGGGCTAATTAGTGATTTGGGCTTATTTAGTTAATATTGTGCATGTGGGCTTGGCCCAACTTGTAACTAGGTCACCCTATGTAACTATAAATAGGGTGAACCTAGTTCATTATCAGGTTAGACACATTTTAGAGAGGTTCTTCAGTTTTTTTTTTCTTTTTTTTTAAGAACAAGAACGCAATCAATTGAATAACAAAGTCAACAGCACAATATTAACTAAATAAGCCCAAATCACTAATTAGCCCACATGGCTTATCCCATTATTATCTAACCCTATGTAACTATAAATTCTTTGCTAACAAGTCAACAGCCAAAATCCCGAAAATCAAGGAGTTGATTTCGAAATTCAATTTTTAAGAGATTATTTCCACCAATAATCTCCTAAAAACACGTAAACAAATTAATTCTTCCTCAAAACTAGATCAAACCACCAATTTTCAACTGTTCTTCGTATCTTCAAGTGAGGTTCTTCATAATTTTCGAATCCTTTGTGGGTGTACCAGACTGTTCTCTAGAAACCGTGTGCACTTTGGTTAATCAATCGATTGAGTGTTCTTGTTCTTAACACTTTTCTCAGTATTCCGTGCTTTGATTAGTGTTTGATATCCGATTGTGTTGTTTTGGGACTTACAATTGGTATCAGAGCCTAAGTAGTCTTGCGAAGGCTCGGTTTTAATCGGATATTTTTGAAGATTCGAAGAACGCGAAGAATACACTTGAAGATACGAAGAAGAGTTGAAAATTGGTGGTTTGATCTAGTTTTGAGGAATAATTAATTTGTTTACGTGTTTTTAGGAGATTATTGGTGGAAATAATCTCTTAAAAATTGAATTTCGAAATCAACTCCTTGATTTTCGGGATTTTGGCTGTTGACTTGTTAGCAAAGAATTTGAAGTGTAAGAGATTTGTGCGACTGCAAAAGTGTGAAGTCAACTTGTGCGATCCTTTCATTCACAAAAATAATCAAACTAATTCTTGTGCGATCGGAGATTCTTGTGCGACTGAAAAATCCTTGTGCGACCAAAGTCTTCTTGTGCGACTAGAAACAACATCTTCATCACTTGTGCGATTCAATTGTTCTTGTGCGATCACTTTGTCAACTATCACTTGTGCGATTCTATCATCATCTTCTTATCTTGTGCGATTACAACTCAAACTGTGAACCCATATTATCATCACCACCGCGCACCGATACCGATTCCGCAAACCGTTAACTACCACCACCACAGTCATAGCACCACCTCCTCAGTCGCTGCTTCTTCTCCTTGTTACATCGTCATTCCGCATAACCCGATATTCATCGTCACCTACATCTCCATCTCCGTCGTGTTCCGATTACCGTACAACCTACAACCTTCTCCGGTTGTCAGCTTCATCGCACCACCGTCATCATCACCGTGAAATAACCTTCTCCGGTTGTCAACCTCCATCGTCACCAACCTACAACTGTTCATCACCGACGACTACCATTCATTCCGATCACGACACCACTACATACCTCTGGCGTTCATCATCTTCACTTTGTCACGATCACAACCTCAATCGTATCATTTTCTCCGACAACCAACGACACCACCGCATATCCACTGTTCTTATCATTAACCTGCAACCACCACCATCTTAATCGGCTGCTATGTTCCATCTTCATCTCCAGCAGCTGAGGAAATAGGTTTTTGTTCAGTTGTTTGTCGAACGAAGAAGACGAAGTCGTTTGGCGGCTGATTTCATATTTAGGGTTTTTGTTTCTGGTGTCTAACGAAGAAGAAGAAGTTTGATACAGAACGTGCTTTAGGTTTTACTTTTAATAATAATAATCATTGTCTAATCATTAGGTAATAATTTTTTTTTTTTAATTAAAAGGCCTATTAAAATTAAAAAAAAGGGGTTTGGTTGTTTTTTGGTGATAAGTTTTGACAGGTTTGGAGGCGTGGTACAGGGAAACTAGTTCATGCATTTTTCAAAGGCTTGAATTAGCGAGTACACGGGTTCTTACTTTGGGCTTGTGTTGAAGAAATAGTTACAACGCACATTTTCGGGGATCACATCTTTGGGGAATCACATTTTCGGGGGATCATACTTTCGGGGGATCATAGTTAAAATTCTTAAAAATGTCTTCTAAGAGAGAAGTGCTTGAGCAGGAATTTCAAGGATTCAGATACTCATATGGTGAATCTATAGAAGCACTTACAGGCCGGTTTGCTGAACTGCTCTCTGAAATGGAGAAGGCTGAGATTGAAGTGTCTACTCGCACGAGCAACACAAAGCTTCTGGATGCTATAAAAAGGATTCCAGATCAGGAAAACTGTAGTTGGTTTAGAAATGTTAATCAGATAATTGTAACAACCGACTGCTACTGTTACAAAATGAAGACGGATGGGCCGATCTCACTCATCAAATCATATGACAACGCTGACAAGCAGTCCACTCAAGGTATTCAAATTCACGACTTCACTCCTATTCCCGATGAGGTATGTGTAGACGATGTTTGTTGTACTTCAAAGTGTAGGGAAAAGGTAAAGGGATTTAAAGAACAGGCTAAGTCGCTTACTATGCAACTTCAATATACCAGATCCAGTAGTTATGAAATTAAAAAGAAACTGGTGGGTATAAGGATATGGTGGAGGCGCAAAAGCGTGATATCCGAAAGTTGCATAGCGATCTAAGCGAAGCGAACTGTCGATATCTCCACTTCAAGGAGCTATCTGAAAAGTTAACTGTTAAATTAAATGACTTAAAATCAACTTTTGAAAATACTGAATTTAATTTTAAAAAGTTTGATGTTTCAAGTGAAAAGGTCGAAAAGATGATAAATCAACAGTTAAAGTACAGCAAAAAGGAAGTGAGGAACAAAGGATTGGGATTTGTATGCATACCTCCACCATACAATCACAATTACACCTCACTTCCCATGACTAAAGAGGAGATAGATAATATGCCTGAAATGGAAGAGGGGAAGCCCGGGGATAGAAAGGTAGAGCCTGTTGAATCTAGGAAAGTAAAGATCACAAGGCCTGATAAAACTGAGATCACTTTAGAAAAACAGGCCTTCAAGAAAACTTTTGTGAAACAACCTGAAGTTTGAAACCACTCTGAGACTTTATATTTTGAGAAAAATGTAAGTGTTGATAAACATTTTAAAGTATTGGAAAAGGAAGAGTCGTGTGAGTCACAACAATCTTTTGAAAATAAATCAGCAACACAAGAGCCTGAGGTAAGAGCGCCTAGAGTTAATGTAGACAACATTGAGTTTGCCATGTTAAACTGAGTTTGTGAAAGAATTCAATAGGAGCAAACAAAGTGAATCTGCTTCGTCATGTGACACATCTTGCGACACTTCTGAGACATCCACTTCTGAGAAATCAGAAATGGGTGAATCACCTAGTGTCAACAGTGTATCACCTGAGGAAGCAGAGGCATCTCAAACTGAATCATCAGCTTCATCTGATTCAACCAGTGACTCCTATGAAAAGACTGACTGTGATAATTCAGAGTCAGTTACTTCAGTGGAATTAACAAATGAATCATCTGAAACAGTTGATTCAAATTCGATCAAAGAAGAATCAGAATCGACTTCAGGAGCTTCTGTTGAGTCTAATGGTAAAACGACTACAGAAGCCCCTGCTGCTCTTTCGAATGACAATGATTCTGAAACTACTGAACAAATGGTGTCACTCGAGAATGAAAAAATTACTATGGCTTCGCCTGACACCGCTTGTGAACAAGTAAACGTTACTGATGCTTCTACTTCATGCGCAGATGAGGTAGTAGTAGAGGATTGGGTTGAGGAGGATGACATCGTTTGTCAAAAGGCTGACGATGTTTGTTCTAAAACATCAAATTTATCTTCTGATGCTCCTCCATATGTGAGAAAGGCTATTTCTGAGCCAGCTTTGAGAGGCCCTTCAAACAAATATATGCCTCCAAAGCCAACAGTTAGGAATGAAAATGCTAAATCCACTAACTGTTCTAACTGTTGTAAACATAAACATAGGAAGCAGGGGAGAAAGGTTGAAAAATCTGCAAACAAATCATCCAACAAGCTTTATAACTCATACTCAGCATCAGTTGGATCTAATGGATCGGGATATGCTCCTTATGTAAAGAAGCAAACCTGCTACAACTGCGGCATACCCGGTCAGATTGCAAGGAACTGCACACATCGTCCCTACGTGCCGTATTATACACAACATCAGAAGGTTACACCAAGGGACATATCTTATTCTAAGCCGATGAAGGTTGAAAAGCCTAAGGCAATGAGGAATAAGAGTCCCAAGGTTAAACCATCTGATGGGGACTGGAATGATGCAAAAGCAAAAAGGAAACATGCTTTGAAACCGAAACAAGTTTTGAAAAACAAAAAGGTTGAAAAGCAAACTATTTTGCCCAAGGCTCCTCAGAAATTAGAGAAGCCTAAACAAGTTTGGAAGGCAAAACATAAAGCAGCAACATCACCAGTCCTTGAATCAAAAGGGGGCATGTGCTTTCGAGAAGTGTCGTACGTTGATGCTTCAGGAATACCCAGGACCACGATGGCCTGGGTACCAATGTCTTACTAATCTCCTTACTTTTCAGGGACAACCAAGGAGGAGCTGTTGACAATCCTTGGATGTTGATAGCGGTTGTTCCAGAGACTTAACGGGTAACATTTCACTGTTGCATAATGTATATTTCTTTACAGTTGATATGTTTCATTTTAAGGAGATAAAGGAGGTAAGACAAGATCAGCGAAAAGGTACAAAATTTGAATTTCTTTTTCTAATTCGATATTGATTAGTCTTAAATTTTATGATGGAACGGTTAAACAAAAACAACAAAAATATTTTCATTTTCTTGTGTGTTTCTCTTTGTACATACGTTTTCGTTGTTAGGTCAATTTGCGCGTAAGATTTACGCACAAATTTAGGGGGATATCCAGAGATATCTGTAAATAGAGAAAATACAAAAACATTCGAAAAAAAAACAGAAAAATTAAAAATATTTTGTTGCATATATGGGAAATGAAATAATTTCAGTATGTGGATTAAGGCTGACTCATGTAAGACCAATATTGAAATGGTCTGACTCTAGAGCGATATGTTGGTAGGCTTTATCCTGATGGCTAGATTCTTTGACTGGTTCTGTGCAGAACGCTAATATTATTCTATGACCCCAGGAAAGAACGACACTTGGAATTAGGACATGGCTATTTGAATGCATGTGTGATGTCCCGATACACACAATTTCGTTCTAGTTCTGAAATCTTTTATGTCCAACTCGTGAATCTCCTCTATTTTGCGTCAGCAAAGACCTGGAGGTGCTAGGCAACGTCATCTTCTGCTGCATCCAGATACATGCTGACCTAGCTGTACGTTGTCGCGCTATAGATCAATTACACCCGAAAGAGGCCCTATAGTGCCCAAAAGAAACCCGAAGAAAAAACTATATCAAACTGAGAAAACTCATTTGATCTATACATTATATCCATCTCTGCAAATGATCTATTCTGTTCTTCTCTCAATCCAGTCCCAGTCAAGGTTTCAGAATTCTAGAACGGGCTTGTGAAATATGTGGTAGGGAAACTGCATGTATGATAGTGTGTTCTGATTAAAATTCCAGAATTTGATTGTGATTGAATTGAGTGTTCATATAAATTAAATTGAAAAACATGATAAATCAGTTGCAGACCGTTACATGAAAAAGGCCTAAGGAGATAAGTTTAAGTGGACAAATATATTGGTAATCGCTCGGATCACCCAAAGTAAATTAGTGTTGATAAGTGTAGTCTAGCCTGAAACACTGTGATTTGATCCCATTGCAACTGTAATTGTATAATTAGTTTCTTTGTTTATTTGTGTTTTAGTTTATATTGTTAGTTTTTATAAAATCAAAAATCCAAAAATAGAGTGCTTATTTGTTTTATTAAAATTTAACCGTTCTTGAAGATTTGATTAATCATCATAAATTGAAAGAAATTTGAATTGTGAAATCCGAGTACAAATACTTGGATGTACTGAGTGTTCACGTGGTATTTCCCTCTGTTGCACAAAATTGTTTGCTTATGAATTTCTGAGTTTGTGCATATAATAATTTTAAATCAAGAAACAGGGGTTGTTGAAGATTGAGATGTTGTTGACAAAGCATGAAGCATCACAGTAGCAAGATATAACTGAGTCAGAAGAACCAGATACGTGTTATCATCTGACAGTGACAGTACAATTGAAGTACCTATGAACCTGCTTGAAATAGAAGATATTGACGAAGAAAAGAGTTGCTGAGAATCCTCCTCTTGCATTCTTTTAAACAAGATTTCAAGCAAAGCTGATCATAATTGAGAAGAACAAAGAGCCCAAGTTTCAGAATGAAGACATGAAGTATCTTCCCACATGAATAAAATGAAGACAACAGTTTGATAAAGACAGCATAAACCTAGGGGGATATTGTAAGGCCTTATAATGGTGTAGGTTTACGCTTATCTTTATCAAACACAATTATAGGCTATTGGGCTTAGCCTTGTAGTGAGTTAGATAATAATGGGATAAGCCATGTGGGCTAATTAATGATTTGGTCTTATTTAGTTAATATTGTGCATGTGGGCTTGGCCCAACTTGTAACTAGGTCACCCTATGTAACTATAAATAGGGTGAACCTAGTTCATTATCAATTGAATAACAAATAGTTCTTGTCCTTTGGTTTATCGGGTAGTAAAGCTAGCTTTGGTTTTACCGGTTGCAACCGTAACCGTTGAAAGATGTTTTTTCGAAATTGAAGATTATCAAGACGGATATACGCAATCGAATGGACCCGAAATTTTTGAACAATGCCATGTTTATGCGGTCGAAAAAGATTTTTTTTTTTCACAAAGTAAAAGACGACGATGTGATGGAACGATTTCAAGCTATGAAAAAAAAGAAGAGGCCAAATCTATTATGTATTTGTTTACTTTATTTATTTATTGTCTTTTTTTTTAATATTGTATGATTGCACGATTAAAAAATTTAGGATACCCCTAATTTAATAGACTAGTTCCGCTACTGATTTGATTCAAACAACTCACCAAAGGTTGACATCTACTAAGTTTGCGTTTTTCATATCAAAGTTGCGTACTTAGCCACTTGTGCTTATGGTTCACTAGATAGTAAAGTAATTCCTTTTATTGTAATATTTCAATTTATATTTTATTTTAAATACATACATGTTGTGTACTTGGTTACTTGTGCTTATCATTTTTCCTTTTATTTCAGGTATTTATTTAGCTTGGAAGTTGGGAAGAATCGAAGATGGATTGGAATTTGGGTTAATCTGATTTGGAAGATTATATCTTTAGTTTGGAACAATGAATTATGTTTATTATTATGTTCTAACTAGGATATAACCACGTGTATTACACGGGTTGAATAAATAAAATTTATATACTAAATAATAAAACAGTATATTTTTAAAAACCTCCTTTATTGCACGGGTTAAATAAATGTAATTTTATATATTAAATACTAAAAAGTTATATCGATAAGAACCATATTATACGGGTTGAATAAATGTAATTTCATAAACAAAATAATAAAAAAGTTATATCTTTAAAAACCCTCGTGTATTACACGACTTGAATAAATATGATTTATATACCAAATAATAGGAAAATTATATTTAAAAAAAACTAATGGATATACTCGATACGCGATAGACATTATGGTGATTGCGGAGATGATTATTGAAAAGTTGATACAGTGGTCAAACATTTTATTCAAGAAGTAAATAAGCAGCCATTTGAGTGATCAAATATAAGTTATATTTAAAAAACCTGTAATAAATCTAATTTTATATATAAAGTAATTTTAATATTATAAATGAGAAGTATACATTAAATTTAAACTAAATAATAATTATCTATAGTTAAGTAGAAAAGATTAAACAAAATAATATTTAGTAAAAGAGTTATCTATAATTAATTAGAAGAGATTAAACTAAACAATAATTATTCATAAAATATTAAACTAAATAATATTTAGTAGAAGGGTTATCTATAATTTATTAGAAGAGATTAAATTAAAAGAATAATTATCCATAAGACATGGCCTAATATGATGACAAGTGTCCTATAAATGGTTTATTATAAGTACTAGCGGTAAGACCCGTGTGCAAACACGAGTCGTTTCTTAGAAAACCATGCATAACACATATTGATAGAACATATAGATATGTGTATAGATATTGTACCAAAACGTGTTATCTATTATAGCTAAAAGACAACTATAGACATGCATCATCATTTAATATATAAGATAGATATGAGTATTTCCATTGTGCTATCCATAAAAAAAGTAGCACCCACCCATTGACAATGAAACCTGTTTATAGACATAACTACATATAGAACATGTCTAAGAAGTAAAATAAGTACCACCAGGGAACCAAATGTACAACCACAAACAATCATGACATGAAACTAAGAGGACTTTATCTTTATCACGATATGCACAACTTTTTTTTAACTTCAGCAATTGAGTAGACTTGTGAAACTCTAATGAAAGTTCATTACTAAAAGCAATATTGCAAGATCGGAGATAAGAAGACCATCCAACAACAGCGTAGTTGAATCTAGTATTGGTTTTTTGAGATGTTGTAAACAGTTCCTGGACTTCACATTTGAGATTCTAGATCTTGATAGGCTTAGGATTATCAGTATACAGATCCAACGCAGATGCTAAAAAACAAAAAATTAAATAGTGAATTTTATAAAATATTGATATATAACTGAAATTGTTAAAATAAAGAAACAAAGCAATTACTGCAAAAGCTTACAAGTCTGTCTTCAGCATGTGTGGTGAAGTGCAAGACTGATTCTGAAGTGGATGATACTAAATGAACCTTTTGAACTTTACACGGTCTATCAACAGCTTGGTTATCCTCTACAATTGTCTTGCCACGAAGTTTGTGCATCTTTTCCACCTAAGTAAATTAATTTAGAATATAACAACTCTAAATTCTTGAAATTTTATAACTTTCTTTATCAACACAAACTATCTTCTTAACTCAGCTTTGAAGTTTAAGACTCAATCATATAGAAGAATATCAATATATTCAAACAATAATAAAATAGACAGTATAAAACTATTAAACACTTACATTAGATACAACACTTGAAGAGGCAGAAATGTCATGAACAAGAAAATCTTTAGACTGAGTTGAGGATCGTTAACATCATCAGCTATTTTTACAGAATGATCTTCAGGCTACAACAAAATTTAAAAAAAAAACTTCTTCTACTTATTATACAATAAAATATATGCGTAGGAAATTATAAATTTACAGCATTTTTAACATCTGACTCATCAACCAGACGCGCAATCTTTGAATCTAATAGCCCATAATCAGCAAACTATATTTATAAGAAGGATCATATATAAGAAACCATATTTTAAATCATAATAATATATAAATATTACAAGTGTGTATATACATTAAAAATATCCTCAAAACTCGTAAACTGCTTAGAATTTCCAACCGAAGCTCAAGTATACTCATCATTTAAAGCAACTTCCCCGGAATCCAGAACCTGTTTGTGTTTAGCCTACAAAATGAGATTTCAAAAGTTGTAAGCATAATATAATAAAAGTTACTTATCACCGTCATGTTATCAAACAATGTATTTTATCATTAAAATTTTATATCGCAGCCAATAAATCAAACCCACCATCTCCATAAACTGAATCATCCAAAACAACTACATCAGCTTTCTTGAAGGAAACCTCAGTTCCAGTCTCGGAATGGAAAACGGAAAGCTCAAACGTTTTAGATGCAATCATGGTGAAAACCAACCAAGATTCAACTGCTATGCGAACTTCTTCAATCAATTTTAACCATCCATCAGTAAATCCGCATCCATCAGTCCATCCTTTCATCATCACATTCCAAAACCTTTCGCCAACATAGATAGTTGCCATCCCATACTCGTAATTTTTACCATAGAATTGTTTCCAAAATTTGTCAGCAATTAGCTATAGAAGAAGCAAAGGAATATTTAGTGCAGACTTACAAATTTGATATGAACTAATGAGCAAAAGAAGTTACAACGGATTAGTCAACAAAAGTTAAAATGATAATTACTCAACAGGGTTAGTCAACAGTAGTTACAGTATTTACACACAACCTAACAACTGTTTAGCTATCAACTATTACATACCTCTGTTGCTATCCAACAAAGGTTTCGTAACAACTGTCATCCATTATGTCCAACAGAGGTTGCAACGTGGACAGATCTTAAATATCAGATGTTAGTCAACCGAGGTTAAAAGACTTAGTCAACAGAAGTTAAAAAGGTTAGTCAATAGATGTTAAGATTATAAGGAAACAAGCATTAAAAGGGCAAACAGATGTTAGCAAGTTGTTGAGCTACAGTATTTAGTCAACAAAAGTTAAAATGAGAATTACTCAACAGGGTTAGTCAACAGTAGTTACAGTATTTACACACAACCTAACCACTGTTTGGCTATGAACTATTACATACCTCTGTTGCTATCCAACAGGCATTTCGTAACAACTGCCATCCATTATGTCCAGCAGAGGTTGCAACGTGGACATATCTTAAATATCAGATGTTAGTCAACCGAGGTTAAAAGACTTAGTCAACATAAGTTAAAAAGGTTAGTCAACAGATGTTAAGATTATAAGGAAACAGACGTTAAAAGGGCAAACAGATGTTAGCAAGTTGTTGAGCTAGCAAAAAATGTTTACAGTAAGTAACAAAATAATATATCGTTACTTACAATCATGCCAAATTCAGGTCTAATATTTACTGAAATGTAAGAGTTCTCATAGACATTTTCTTTAAAACATGAGACAACGAATGACAAACGTCCAATAGCTTTCACCAATACAGCATCTTTCGTTTTCAAACAACAATCTCTAATAAACTTTGTCCATCCGTAAATATACAATGATCATCTCTCTTCCTTACTCGTACTAACCATGATTTGTCACCATCAAGTAACTCTACAATTCGACCGTACGGGACCTCCTTGCCCCACAAGAGAGTCTCAAAATCAAGTGGTATATTCTGCAATAGTATTTAACAAACATCTTACATAAAAAATTAACATAGAATCCTAATAGTAGCAAGAAAGTTAAAAAAACAAACCAAAAATATAAAATCATCTTCATTAAGGAATTTTAAAAAGGATGGTGTTTGATTGGATAGATTCATATCTGCAATAAACAATTTAAACTTACAAGTTATAAAGATGAACGACATCTGACAAAAGTCATAGACAAACAACATTATAAAATAGACATCACTAA
The DNA here is from genome assembly GCA_030545235.1 of Helianthus tuberosus. Classification (NCBI taxonomy): domain Eukaryota; kingdom Viridiplantae; phylum Streptophyta; class Magnoliopsida; order Asterales; family Asteraceae; genus Helianthus; species Helianthus tuberosus. Next base: position 54,671,806 of record CM060389.1, on the reverse strand, counting down.
CATCCCTTAAACTAAATCAGCAATTAAAAACAAAAGTACCAAATATTAACCGGACTATTTGTATAAAAACAAAGCACAAAACGAAAATCATCATCTCTCACAACAGTTAAGCAAATGAGCATCAACCAAAAATTATATGGTTGATTTATCAATCGTAATGTAGAAGACAACATTACGAAGATGCATGCACAAATTGTGACAGAGAATGCTATCAGTAACTTCATTTAAGTTAATGCAGTACTTAATCGATAAAAATACACCGGATTACAGCAACTATTATTTGCTTCAAGAAAGAAAATAAAACGACGTCAGTGACAAATACATACTCATAACATCAAATAATGATTAATCTAACATTTATAATACAAACAATAAATTCAAAGAAACAATACTTGGTTTTATAGCATGTAATCTATATTATGCAATAGAACCTTGCCGATTTTGATAAGAAAGTTATTTGAGAAAACTTCCGAATATGTTTTCTGGAGCTTATATTCAATAATGGAGATGAAAAGTATATTAAATGGAGTTAATACAGATGTTACATTTACACTGGTTGGTTGAAATTAAGTTTTGTAAAATTTATACTTTACCCCCTTTTACATTAAAACATGGCAATTTTTTCACAGCATCAACCACTGCTTGACTATAAATTTAAAATGTTAAATACGAAAAACTTATCTATTAATTTAATATATTTATATAATTAAAAATAGTATTTAAATCCCGATATTAAAGATTATTTTTAAGTTAAATAAATAAACAATTACAAGTTAATAGATAAATATCTTATTTTCAACAATCCCAATACAATCTCACCTCTTCTTCTCCGGCGAAAAAACTCTACAGTTTCTTCTTCTTCTTCAGACTTGACGATCAGAAGTTTAAAGTTTTAGATCAGGTATATTTTTTGTTCTCTTTTGTATTTTACTTTTTTTGTTCTCTTGACATGTTCCTTTCAGTTTCCTCATTTCAAATTATATAAACATCAAAATCATAATCTATTGATGTGAAAATAGATAAACTTATATGAACTTGTTTTCTTTATTTTATAATAAGATTTATATCAACCTATTTAGTTACATTTTGATTCATTCATCTAAATAACAATCTGAAATATTATTGTTTAATAAATATTTGGTTGTAAAGTTTACGAATGATTTTAGAATTATTGTATGAACTACCACGTAGTATTGATACATTTGTTCTATCAATATTAATTTTGATAAAATATTCTGCAATCAGTTTATAGTACTTATATGTCTGATTTATAAGTGAAAATAGCCTTGTCTGCTGAAAAAAACTGAAGTTTGAAGTTGACACAAACATGGATATTTGAAAACTTTATTGCCATATAATATTTTTTATTATACAAGAATATAAATTTGATCTTACACAGTGTTAGATTCATATTGTTGGTTGTAGGGATCATATTGAAGTACAGAACATATAAGTTTGGTCCTACAGAGTGTTGGATATTTTTTTATACCTTAAATAGAATGCTTTTCAGATACAATTGATTTTATGTTTTAGTATTTAACTGTTATTGTATTTTTTACTTTCAGATGGAGTTTATGATAATTATCAATGTCTCTGAATTGACAGACCTAAATGAGGGATTGGTAAGCTATATTCTTAGAACAAATTAGCTCAAATCACAATTGTATGCTAAAAACTGTATTTATAAAATTAAAGATATATTAAATGTTGTGTATTTTATATACATAGGTACTTCCAAGGATAATGAGTAACCAATTACCAAGAAAGTGTGAAGTAATAAAGTTGGTTGATTATATGGGTTTTAAGTATAAGATTGCAGTACAGAGCATCGGTCATAAAAGTAAGAGGATAAACGGGCCAGAATGGACTCGGTTTGTTGAAACTTATAGAAATAACAACATAGACAAGCTGTGTTTAAAAAAATTGAAGGAAGCAAAATTTGAGATAAATGTTTTGAACAATGAGGGATTTGAGATTAGAAACAATGGCTTGAACAGAGATTATGTTCATGGTTGCTTGATACAAGCTGAAGAAGAAACATACTACAAGCAGGTTAAAAATTGCTACCTTATTTTTATATATTACCAGTGTATCTTTTGGACTGTTAGAAAAACTTCTAATTTATATTTTGTATCCTATATAAAATCTAATATCACATTTCTGAAATGAATGAAAATTATAGCATTTACCACACGATTTGCTGAAGCTGTTGTCGGAGAGGAGATTAAAAATTGATAACTTGGTTGCAAAAGTACATGGACCAAAGCAGAGTAGTAAAGTTGATGAGTATTATGTTTTCTCTCATGAAAACAAAAAGGGATTGGCTGCTAGTTTTATGGGAACAGGATGGACAACTTTTTGCTTCGAAAATGACATTGCGAAAAGCTGCCAACTGCTGTTTCAATGGATGGGAAGTACTCCTGAAGATGACTTTAACTTCACTGTGAAGGTTTTTAACAAAGACGAGATTGGACTTCACGGGGAGACTAAACATCACTGCAGCCGTACCAATCACCAACACCGCAAAAAGCGTCCACATTATAAAAAACAGTTTGAATACCATGTTTTAGAGACACACAGCTTGGTATTTACATATCTACTTTTAATATGGTTGATTTTACTTATAATGTTGGATCTATCTGTTATTACTTAAAGTATATGTTGTTTTGAATGAATAACTAAAGAAAGAATTTTCCTTTACAGGCAATACCGAGGAACTTTGTTCGAGAACACCAGCTAAATGATTATCGTAGAGCTGTGCTGTCATTTGGTCATGTGAAGTTTTTGGTACAGCTGGTTGTTAGGAGAGATCCTAGAAGACCTGACGACAACAACCATCTAGTGATGCACACAAACTGGCAGCGTATCATGGATGAAACGAGAATATCTGTGGGGAAAAAGCTGAGGTTTGAGATAGTCGAAGAAAAAAGTGTAACAGGAGATAAAATACACTTTGAAGTTTGTTGACATAGTCTTTGAACATCTTTTCAGCCTTTAATAATTTATGTTTTAGTTGACATCTTTGATGGACAAATTTCTTCTTTGAAAACTAACTTAAGAATGAAGTTATGTAGTCTTAGTATATACTTTCAAAACTTTGTGGTTTTACCTTTTTGTATTTTTCAAGTAAACATTACTATATTTTGCATCTAAACATTACTGTTTTCCATTACATTTCCCGGTCACTCAACAAAAAAAAATATAAGACTCAAAATTAATAAAATAGTATACAACTTGTAATTACAAATAACAGTGTTTTAAAAATCTGCTCCTACTAAAGGGACAAACTCAACATCTATTTCGCTAAACTTTTCTAAGAAACGTCTGTTGAAGACAACCACTGCTGAAAGAAAAGTCTATTAAACCAAACAACCTCAGCTCATGAGCCAAACAAACTCTGCTGATGAACCAAAAGGTCTGTTAAGACAAAGACTGCTGAAGCAAAGGTCTGCTAAAGAGAACCTCTGCTGATGAAGCAAAATGTATGATGAACCTAAGTTCTGCTGTGCACCAACAGATATTACACAATTCAACAGAAGATCTATAATATAAGATCTTTAACAGATGATGATCAACAGATCATAAAGTCTGTTGAAGCACGCTATAACAGTGCTTAGCCTTTAACAGATCTTTAACAGTGTTTAGGGGTTAACAGATGTTAGCACGCTATAACAGTGCTTAACCTCTAACAGATGTTAATGTATCCCAGACCCCAACAGTTTTCCGACTAACCAATTGATTAAATTTTCATTCATCAATCTAACAATAATATACAACCCTAATACTTATCCAATCCATCAATATCACAAAAAATGTATATAATGTATAATAACAATATTATATAACAAACAAAAGGTTAACCTTACTTGATATTCAAACCGTAGACATTACATAGCATATTCATCATTGTAGCCCTTACAAACCAAACTTTTAACCACAGTTTGTTAAAACAACAGTCAACAGACATAAATAAAAACCACAAGGATTCTTCAAAAATAAGTGGTTTCTACTTATCTCTCATAAAAATTGTTTTTTCATAAGCATCTATTGTTAAGCTTAGTCAGCTTCTTCCGTGTTCTTCTCACATTATTGGATAGCTCACCAACGTTGACACCATCAGCATCTTGAGCCATCTGCTTTCCATTGGGACTTGATCCAGAATCCTTTTCAACTTCAACGACTGAAGAGTCGGCCGTAACAGAGACACCATCCTTGCAACAGATCACAAAACAACTATTGATCTCATTTAATAAAATAATGAACTCTTTTTAAACATACTAAACATACTTTAAAAATAAATACTCACCCTTGAAGTTCGTTCAGCAGACACCTGGGAAGATTCTGAAAGGTTAACATCTTTAACGTCAGCTACCTCTTGAGTAACCTAAAGGATCACAATATATGATATCATATAAAAAAGTACAGAATCCAGTGTTTAAAACTCAAAAGAAAAATAAATAGATTGAAAGAGTAATTTTATATGCTACCTCATCAATATTTTCATCACCATTACCATCTCCACCAACCAACTCAGCAATTATTACTGGATCATCACATGTTTTTTACACAGTATAAAAACGATAGTCATTTTTAAGATTGAACTCTGAAACATCAATCTTAAAAGCAACCTTCTTATCAACCAATCGAAATATCTCATGAGGGAATCCAGTATCATTGGCCTTAACCTGCCTCTCTCTTATGTCACTCGCCCTAATCCAAGAAGCTTCTGAACATCTCTATCAAACATAACAAAAGAAACACTACCACTCTCATCCTGCACCCGCACTTGCACCCTGAACCTGAAATATACACAACTAACTAAGTAAACTGCAAAACTATATTCAAATATCAGTCTTAAAATGTTACTTATATAAATATAGCGCTAAATAATCATCATTGCTTACTTTGTGGTGATCGATGTACATTCACTATGACATTTGGGACAAACCAAAGAAGTCGCAGGCAATCGAACAATATCATGCGAAACATTTTCAACTGCAATTATTCACTTTTACCCATCACCTTCTTGAAACACTTACGACAGGCAGCATAAAACCAACCATACTCTTCTTGCACAATCTTAATTGTCGCAACCACAACACAAGACATTTCCTGTAAAAACACAAGACACTTCCTGTAAAAACATGCATGTGACAAACCAAACAAATAACCAAACTATATAAAAAGATGTGAAACCTTTTCTATCTCACTAATCTCATCAACATGTTTCTTCACACCATCAGTTACAAATTCTTTATGCAATGGAAAAACACTCTGAGATGATAGTATTGTTTGAGAAGTAGAAGCACTCCCTTGTCCAAACTTCAGTATAAGCCTTTTGAATACCACAAAAGATTATAATTAGTATACAAATAACATGAAACCAAGTATTTGACTTGAACATCTATATACAAGAGAAATTACATTGAAAAATTACCTCCTCCTTAGCTCATTAACTTTATCAATTTCTTCATTCAGAAAAATTAATGTTGCAAACTTATCACTTTGAACAGTATATTCACCTACATGGAAAAGTATATAGATATTTAATGTATACCTTTCTTTATATTGCCAGAAATAAACAGTATAGTTATGATTTGCAGAAAATAAAAAAAATACCTTTCCATTCCTTACACTTTCCATGCTGTATAACAGCCATCACATGCTCATGAGGTGGGATTTTAGAAATGAAGTCCTTAATCTGCAGAGCATAATAATTCCACACAGTACACCGCAAAACCTTACCCCTACATGAAAAGAATATTCATATGACGATATACTAAAGACTAATTTATGACCATTTCTTTACAAATCTCTAATATCAAAACAACATTGAATGAATAAAAACAGACAATCAAAGGAAAATTATGACATTTATTAAAGTAGCAAATGAGCCATAAATTAACTACCATATTCACTAAGAATAAACTGTAGACCTCATTTATTACCTTGATTCAGCATTAGATACAAATACTATATATCTCATTTATTACCATGATCCCACGTTAATTACCAACATTCTTCATCTTATTTATTAACATCATTAAATACAAACAATGATCAGTACATGACTGCACATGTAAACTGTCACACCCTGGCTTTTGCGGAAGCGTGGGTTTATTTGGTGTGACTTCTTAATACCATAGCAACAATCATAACAATGTTATATGAAAGTAAAACACATGATGTTCATCCATTCATTAAACTTAAAGACACCACAACGTCATTGTCTAAAATATCGACACACAAAACAAGTTACAACCAAGACAAGATTAAAGCGTTTTCACATGACACAACAAAAGACTTAAGTAATACGTGATTTAAAGACATGTAACCGTCCAGGTAAGGGTTACACCTCCTAAACCCGGATGACATCGTTATTCATTACGCAGCTTGACACAATAGCATACTTCCCAGATCCATTAATTTCCTGAAATACATGTATTTTGAAAAAAATCAACAAAAGTTGAGCGAGTTCATGTAAAAGTGAGTATGTATAAACCTTCAAAGTATGAATAAACGTCCCTGGTATGTAGCAATAAGGAAAAAGAGATCACCATTGGGTTGCAAAGCCAATGATATGTATGAAGTGATGCAGGAAGACTCAAACCTAGCAAATTTGTGCGTCGGGCTCAAAGTCACCCCATGGTCCGTACTGTGGACTCAGGAGCTGGGCTCGCTACACCCAAATAGATCTACCGCTCATGACCCTCGGTCCTACAACGAGGATTAATGGCCTTAAGTTCCACCTACCCACTCACATGATCTAAGTAGTAAACCCTCCTTAAGCTAACCATACCATGTATAAAATGTCTGTAATAATTGTAACATGTATTCCACCCCCGAAGTATAAAACTGAAAACTGTTAAGAGAAAAGGGGGACATGAACTCACCTTAATTACGAGTAAGTCCTAACGAGTATGCAAATGTGAGAGTTCTTGGAAATAAGATTCCACGTCACTCTAATTGATTGAACATGCAACAATATGGGATATGTATCAACAATAATGTTTAATTGGATAATTGGAAATCCTAAATCTATAGGATTCGGTAGTGTTTTGTTTAAATGGTACTTATGTGGTTAGGATAACCTAATAGAGAACTCGGAAAGTGAATATGAGGTAATGGAATTATTTATGAAAAATATTTATTTATCATAAATAATAAAATTACACAAATTGTACAAATGATTTAATATAAACATTTGTAATAATAAACCAAATATATTTAACTAGTATAATAACATAATTAAATATAATGATTATTGGCAAAAATATTGTACAAGTGATATAATTAATTTATAAAAATTATAAATTAATTTATATGGTTGAAATATTTACTATTTGAAAAATAAATATTTCGTTTAAAAGAATACATATGATAATTATATGATTAATTATCAGAATAATTATATTAAATCTGAATAATTAAAAATAACATTTTTAATTATTGAACTTTAGTATTACAGATTTAAAATAATTATTATGGCCTTGGAATCATTTTAAATGATTAAAATGAATTAAAATGGTTAAAATAACCATTAATAAGTTTATATAAGTTTAATTATCTAAATAATTAAATATAATAAAAATTCAGATTATTATTTTATATAAACTCAGAATAATGCATATTTTGTCATAAAAATAATTTTCGATCAAAATTATATAGTTATATAATTTAATTACATTAAATTAAACTATATAAATAAGTATAAATACTGATTTATTTATATAAATATCAAATTTACATAAAATATCATTAATAATATTATTTTTGTAAATTCCAACATGTAAAATAATTACTATAAAAATTTCAATAATTAATTCACTAAATTCAAATTATTATAATTTTGTAAAGATTAAACTATTTTTAATTTATAAAAAATAGTTTTATAAACAATTTGACTAACATAATATTTTTAATAATTGAATCAGTAATTAAAGTATACATGTTAAAAATTTCGGACTTTAACTGATTAAAATCGATTTATTATGAATTTAAGAACAATAACTGTTTTTAAAATACATAAAATAAATAAATAGACTTCATCTTCTTCCCCAAATCTGGTCAACCGAAGTCAACAGGTCTGATTACTCGATCAAAACATGTTTATACTTAAATTAAACTTGCAGAAACATTAAACAGTTGTAGATATACCGATTGGATGAGTAAAACGGCTCCGGTATCGGTCGGAATAGCGTGTCGACTAACTTCCGGCGAGTTTTGAACTCCGGCGAGAGTTTCCGATCGGGTTTCGTCAAAAACAGTATGTTTAAGTGTTCTAATGGGTGTGGAAGATTTGTAAGAGTTCATGGAGCCTTTTATACACGAAAAATTTGATCAAACCGACACAAAAATTAGTGGATTAGTCCCACTTTTAATACTTTTTTTTTTTAAACAAAAATCCCGATTAGTGCTCGTTTAATGCGTTCTTAGTGCGAATTGTTTAAGGAAAAGCATTATAATCATAATGGGTTAGGTCAAGAATGATGAAGGAAGTGGAAAAATTCGGTTTTGGTCGAAATTGGTGGATTTTGGTCGAAATCCGTAACTGCAGTGCTGTGCATATATTTCAGCATTAATTTTAAAATTAATATAAATATAATACTATCCTAATTAAAACACAAGTGAGTTGGTAGACCAGCTGGTTGGGGCTTGTGTTTGTGGGCGTAGGGTCTCGAGTTCGAATCTCACTTGCGACCGGTTCAACCACATTTTTTGATTAATTTTGAAATATTTACACTTTGGCCCCTCAAGTTTCATTTTATACAAAAACAGTCCCTAAAGTTTCAGAAATTTACAAAATCAGCCCCTGAACTTTCGAAAAATATTCAAAACAGACCCTCAAGTTTCGAAAATATGCAACTTTGGTCCCTGAAGTTTCGGAAAATGTCATAAATGGTCCCTGTATTAGTCAGTTAGTTAAACTAACAGGGTTAAGTTTTAAAGAAGGATTTATTATATAGGGATTAACTCAGTTAACATAATTCAGTTAAAATGAGTTTCTAAAAGTCAGTTTTAGTCCCTAGAGTTTAAGTTTGAGAAAATGGCCAAATGAACCTTGGACTTTTATTTCAAAAATATCTATTTATTTCTTTTATAAAATAAGTTTCCAAAACTTACAAAAAGAACCCAAAACTTATAGTTTGAAATAATTGCACTTTTAACCCTTGTATTTCTATAGTTTCAAAAAAAAGACAACTTAGTCCCTAAACTTTGTACTTTCAAATAATGACGGTTTTAGTCCTCGAAATTAAAATTAATAACTTCAAGCAAGTTTCAAAGAATGTCAAATAGGTCCTTCAACCTATTGTTTGTCTATGTGTTGGCATTGTCAGCATGTTTCTGAGTTATCCGTTCACTGTGCTAACTGTGTTTTGTGCATCATGTTTGTCACTAAAGTTTGTATGTAATGAGTGGAGTGACAGTATGAAATGTGATGCATATGTATGTAAGTTACAGGAATCAGAAAGCAGTTTACGTTATCAGTAGTAATCAAGCACAGTCATTAGGCACGTAATTAAGATTAATTAATTGTACAGTACCTGTAATTTTGAGGGTTGTCACATTCTCCCCCCGTTAAGAAAATTTCGTCCCGAAATTTTAGGATCTGCGTCTAGCTGCAGGGGTCTTGGGGAATAAATGTGGGTACTTAGCCTTCATACGATCCTCACGTTCCCACGTGAATTCTGGACCGTGTCGTGCATTCCATCGAACTTTGACGAGTTTGACACTACTCCGGCGCGTTTTGTTAATCTTCCAATCAGTGACCTCAACAGGTTCTTCAATAAAATGGAGTGTGTCGTCGATATGAACTTCATCAACAGGAATGGCAACTGTCACTTGAGTTGGACTCTTTTTCAGATTAGATACATGAAATGTATCGTGAACACCATTAAGTTCAGCAGGTAGGTCCAACTTGTATGCTACCAAACCAACCCTCTTCAAAATTTTGAATGGACCAATGTATCGCGGATTCAACTTCCCACGCTTCCCGAAGCGTGCCACACCCTTCCAGGGTGAAACTTTCAATAAAACCATATCTCCAACTTGGAATTCCAAATGTTTCCGGTTTGGATCTGCATAGGCTTTCTGTCTGTCGCGAGCCGCTTCGATGGGTTTTCGAATTTGCGCAATCTTATCTGTCGTCTCTTGGACGATTTCGGGACCAACAAGCTGCCTATCACCTGCGTTAGCCCAGCATAGGGGTGATCGACACTTGCGTCCGTAAAGAGCTTCAAATGGCGCGACTCCAATACTGGTGTGGTAGCTGTTGTTGTATGAGAATTCGGCCAACGGTAAATGCTTATCCCAGCTACCACCAAGATCCATTACACATGCTCTCAGCATATCCTCCAATGTCTGAATAGTTCTTTCACTTTGGCCATCAGTTTGCGGATGAAATGCAGTACTTAGGTTCAATTGCGAGCCAAAAGCTTCTTGGAAGGATTGCCAAATCCTTGACACGAAGCGTCCATCTCTATCAGAGATAATTGAGAGAGGCACTCCATGACGTGTAACTATCTCTCGCATATATATTTCAGCCAGTTTACTTGTGTTATCCTTTTCCTTGATTGGCAAAAAGTGCGCGGACTTGGTTAGGCGGTCAACTATCACCCAAATTGTATCATGGCCTCTGGGCGTCTTGGGCAATTTCGTTATGAAGTCCATAGAAATCTGTTCCCATTTCCATTGGGGTATTGCAGGTTGTTGCAAGAGACCTGAAGGCTTCTGGTATTCAACCTTTACCTTGGCGCAAGTTAAACACATGCCAACGTATACCGCAACATCGCCTTTCATTCTTGGCCACCAATAAAAATCCTTTAGATCTTGGTACATTTTATCCGCTCCTGGATGGATCGAGTACCGTGACCTATGAGCCTCGTCAAATATAACATTTCTCAAACCACCAAACAAGGGGACCCAAATCCGTTTCATAAAGCATAGAGTTCCTTCCCCGTTTGGTACTAACTCTTTCTCCATCCCACGGAGATACTCATTCTCAATATTCCTTTCCTTAAGAGCTTCTCTCTGTGCGGCACGAATGCGCAACGAGAGGTCCGTTTGAACAATCATCTCCAAAGCCCTAACCCTTATGGGCTTAATCCTTTCCTTCCGACTTAGAGCATCAGCGACCACATTCGCCTTCCCTGGGTGATACTTGATTTCACAATCATAGTCATTCAATAGTTCAACCCAGCGTCTTTGCCTCATGTTAAGCTCCTTTTGGTTAAATATGTGCTGTAAGCTCTTGTGATCAGTGAAGATTGTACATCGCGTACCATACAAATAATGTCGCCAGATTTTTAGTGCAAACACCACCGCGCCCAATTCCAAATCATGCGTGGTGTAATTTTTCTCGTGGATCTTCAATTGGCGTGACGCGTATGCTATAACTTTATGTCGCTGCATCAAGACGCAGCCTAAACCCTGATGCGAGGCGTCGCAATATACCACGAAGTCATCCGTTCCTTCGGGTAGCGATAAGATCGGTGCATCACAAAGCTTGTTCTTCAACAACTGAAAGGCCTCTTCTTGCTTGTCTCCCCAATCAAACTTCTTATCTTTCTGAGTGAGAGAGGTCAAAGGTTGAGCGATTTTCGAGAAATCCTCAATGAACCTGCGATAATAACCAGCCAAACCTAGAAACTGTCGAATCTCGGTTGGCGTCTTTGGAGTTTCCCAGTTCTTGATCGCCTCGATCTTTGTAGGATCCACATGGATTCCATTTCCATTAACCACATGACCAAGAAACTGAACTTCGCGTAACCAGAACTCGCACTTTGAGAACTTTGCGTACAACTTCTCCTTTTTAAGTAGCTCTAAGATAGCTCTTAAATGTTGTTCATGCTCTTCTTCCGTCTTTGAGTAGATTAGAATGTCGTCAATGAACACAATCACAAACTTATCGAGGTACGGTTTACAGACTCTGTTCATCAAATCCATGAATACTGCTGGCGCGTTCGTTAAACCAAACGGCATAACCAGGAACTCGTAATGTCCATATCGAGTTCTAAAGGCCGTCTTTGGAATACTTTCCTCTTGTATCCTTAACTGGTGATAACCTGATCGTAGATCGATCTTTGAGTAAAAACTTGAACCTTGTAATTGATCGAATAGGTCATCGATCCTTGGCAAAGGATATCTGTTCTTGATTGTCAACTTATTCAGCTCCCGGTAGTCTATACACATGCGAAAACTTCCATCCTTCTTTTTCACGAACAAAATTGGAGCTCCCCAAGGCGAGAAGCTTGGTCTGATAAATCCCTTGTCTAACAACTCTTGAAGTTGCGTTGACAGCTCTTGCATCTCTGATGGTGCAAGTCGATAAGGTGCCTTAGCTACAGGCGCGGCGCCTGGAACTAAGTCAATATGAAACTCGACTTGTCTTTGTGGCGGCAATCCTGGCAGGTCTTCTGGAAAGACTTCAGGATATTCATTCACGACTGGAATGTCTTCTATCCTCGGCTCAGCTGCTTCTTTATCCACGATGTGTGCCAAGAAGGCAACACATCCCTTCTTCAAACACTTTCTAGCCTTCAAGCAACTAATGATCCTCAGAGGCGTATCGCGCTTCTCTCCGTGTACTATGATCGTTTCTCCATCCGCCATTGGGATGCGAATGGTCTTCTCGTGACAAACAATCTCAGCTCTGTTGCTTGACAACCAATCCATCCCTACTACCACGTCGAAGCTCCCCAACTTGACTGGCAGTAGATCTAGCGTGAATTCGTATCCTCCTAGTTCTATCACGCATCCTCTGATGACTTCATTTGTTTCAATTAGTTTCCCATTAGCCAGCTCAATTGAGTACGGAATGTCTAACTTATTAGTAGTTAACCCAAGCATATTCTTAAATTCTAACGATACAAAGCTATAGTCGGCACCAGTATCAAATAGCACAGATGCAAAGCGTTGATTTATAGGGAACGTACCAGTGACAACGTTTGGATCCTGGCGCGCTTCCCTTGCACCAATGTTGAAGACTCTTCCTTGTGCTTGGTTCAGTTTTGGGCATTCCCTCTTAAAGTGCCCGATGTCTCCACAGTTAAAGCACCCCGGTCCCTGACCATTCCCATTTCCATTTCCACCTTGAGCATTGTTTTGGTTGCGATTTTCACTCCCAGCTTGGTTTGCAAAGTTCCCACGGTTTCCATTTCCGCCATTTCCTCCTTGTTGGCGGTTTCCATTACCATTCCCATTGCCTCGATTACCACCACGCCCAGCACCAGTTCCAGCCCAACATGTATCCTTCGAGTGGCCGTTCTTTCCACATGACTCACATTTCCTTAATCTGCACTGGCCGGAATGATGGCGCTGGCATACCTCACACTTGGGCAGAGTGCCCATGTACCCCTTTTTGTTTGAACTGCTGGTGCCTTGTTTGAAGTTGGAGAATTTCCGTTTGTTTTCTCCTGAGGATTCCTCGTGAATTTCTTTCTTCTTGGGGTCAGAGTTTGGAAACTTGTTTAGACGGATAGCTTCCTCAGTAAGTGACACGCTCAGGTCGATGGCTTCAGTAATGGTTGCAGGCTTGGACGTGGTTACCATGCTCATGATCTGGGGTGCCAATCCCCAGATGAAGCGCTCAACGCGTTTAAATTCTGGCGTGACCATGTATGGCACTACATGGGACAAATCATGAAACCTTTGAACATATTCTGCAATCTTAGGACCTTCCATTTTTAGGTGCCAGAACTCAGTTTCTAGCTTCTGTATTTCAGCACGCGAGCAGTACTTTTTCCTCATTAACTCTTTTAACTCAGCCCAAGTTAATGCATAAGCAGCGGCTTCTCCTAAAGTTTGCACTTGCAGATTCCACCACGATAGAGCACCATCCAGAAACAGCCCTGAAATGTAAGTGACTTGTTGATCGGGAGCGCATTTGCTCATTCTCAGAACCGAATCTGTCTTTTCGGCCCACCTAACAAACGCAACAGCACCTCCAGTGCCATTGAAATTTACTGGCTTACAGTCAAGGAATTGTTTGTAGGTGCACCCATGGGGTGGATTGTTGTTGCCGTTGTTGTTCGAATTGTTCCCGCTAGTTCCTCCTTGGGAGGCCGCATATTGTGCTATGGCTGCGGTAATTATCCCTTGGAGTTCTGCCTGGGAAGTAGGCATGCCTGGGTCGCGTCTCGGAGACATCTTCTAAAAGAAAGATCATATTGGTCCGTTCATAATAAGTATAGTAAGTAATATGCGTATGTAATAACACAATAACTCCTAATATCTCATGTCATAACGCAAAATAAATGATGCAACAACGCATGTAAGTCACAATCAATGTAAGCAAGTAATCATGCTAGTCTTCCCCAGACTATCCCACCCAGTCTCATAGACTGAACTCCTTAGTTTCTCAAACTAACTCCCTGGTCTCTAAGATCAAACCTTCCAGTCTCTAAGACTAAACATCCCCAATCTCTAAGATTGAGCCCCTCAGTCTCTAAGACTGAACCTCCCTCAGTCTCTAAGACTGAACCTTCCCAGCCTCTAAGGCTAAACTCCCTCAGTCTCTAAGACTGAAATATAAATTTTTGAATGGTGTATTTGTGCCTTTTGTTTGTAAAAATGTTTGTACCCTGGATCTGGACGTTTCGTGTATGCAATTGTAAAAATGTTTTCGTGAGAGCCCTAGTGATCATAGTCTAGACTCGAGAAAGAATCCTAATTCGCTATGATCGAGGCTCTGATACCAAGCTGTCACACCCTGGCTTTTGCGGAAGCGTGGGTTTATTTGGTGTGACTTCTTAATACCATAGCAACAATCATAACAATGCTATATGAAAGTAAAACACATGATGTTCATCCATTCATTAAACTTAAAGACACCACAACGTCATTGTCTAAAATATCGACACACAAAAAAAGTTACAACCAAGACAAGATTAAAGCGTTTTCACATGACACAACAAAAGACTTAAGTAATACGTGATTTAAAGACATGTAACCGTCCAGGTAAGGGTTACACCTCCTAAACCCGGATGACATCGTTATTCATTACGCAGCTTGACACAATAGCATACTTCCCAGATCCATTAATTTCCTGAAATACATGTATTTTGAAAAAAATCAACAAAAGTTGAGCGAGTTCATGTAAAAGTGAGTATGTATAAACCTTCAAAGTATGAATAAACGTCCCTGGTATGTAGCAATAAGGAAAAAGAGATCACCATTGGGTTGCAAAGCCAATGATATGTGTGAAGTGATGCAGGAAGACTCAAACCTAGCAAATTTGTGCGTCGGGCTCAAAGTCACCCCATGGTCCGTACTGTGGACTCAGGAGCTGGGCTCGCTACACCCAAATAGATCTACCGCTCATGACCCTCGGTCCTACAACGAGGATTAATGGCCTTAAGTTCCACCTACCCACTCACATGATCTAAGTAGTAAACCCTCCTTAAGCTAACCATACCATGTATAAAATGTCTGTAATAATTGTAACATGTATTCCACCCCCGAAGTATAAAACTGAAAACTGTTAAGAGAAAAGGGGGACATGAACTCACCTTAATTACGAGTAAGTCCTAACGAGTATGCAAATGTGAGAGTTCTTGGAAATAAGATTCCACGTCACTCTAATTGATTGAACATGCAACAATATGGGATATGTATCAACAATAATGTTTAATTGGATAATTGGAAATCCTAAATCTATAGGATTCGGTAGTGTTTTGTTTAAATGGTACTTATGTGGTTAGGATAACCTAATAGAGAACTCGGAAAGTGAATATGAGGTAATGGAATTATTTATGAAAAATATTTATTTATCATAAATAATAAAATTACACAAATTGTACAAATGATTTAATATAAACATTTGTAATAATAAACCAAATATATTTAACTAGTATAATAACATAATTAAATATAATGATTATTGGCAAAAATATTGTACAAGTGATATAATTAATTTATAAAAATTATAAATTAATTTATATGGTTGAAATATTTACTATTTGAAAAATAAATATTTCGTTTAAAAGAATACATATGATAATTATATGATTAATTATCAGAATAATTATATTAAATCTGAATAATTAAAAATAACATTTTTAATTATTGAAATTTAGTATTACAGATTTAAAATAATTATTATGGCCTTGGAATCATTTTAAATGATTAAAATGAATTAAAATGGTTAAAATAACCATTAATAAGTTTATATAAGTTTAATTATCTAAATAATTAAATATAATAAAAATTCAGATTATTATTTTATATAAACTCAGAATAATGCATATTTTGTCATAAAAATAATTTTCGATCAAAATTATATAGTTATATAATTTAATTACATTAAATTAAACTATATAAATAAGTATAAATACTGATTTATTTATATAAATATCAAATTTACATAAAATATCATTAATAATATTATTTTTGTAAAGTCCAACATGTAAAATAATTACTATAAAAATTTCAATAATTAATTCACTAAATTCAAATTATTATAATTTTGTAAAGATTAAACTATTTTTAATTTATAAAAAATAGTTTTATAAACAATTTGACTAACATAATATTTTTAATAATTGAATCAGTAATTAAAGTATACATGTTAAAAATTTCGGACTTTAACTGATTAAAATCGATTTATTATGAATTTAAGAACAATAACTGTTTTTAAAATACATAAAATAAATAAATAGACTTCATCTTCTTCCCCAAATCTGGTCAACCGAAGTCAACAGGTCTGATTACTCGATCAAAACATGTTTATACTTAAATTAAACTTGCAGAAACATTAAACAGTTGTAGATATACCGATTGGATGAGTAAAACGGCTCCGGTATCGGTCGGAATAGCGTGTCGACTAACTTCCGGCGAGTTTTGAACTCCGGCGAGAGTTTCCGATCGGGTTTCGTCAAAAACAGTATGTTTAAGTGTTCTAATGGGTGTGGAAGATTTGTAAGAGTTCATGGAGCCTTTTATACACGAAAAATTTGATCAAACCGACACAAAAATTAGTGGATTAGTCCCACTTTTAATACTTTTTTTTTTTAAACAAAAATCCCGATTAGTGCTCGTTTAATGCGTTCTTAGTGCGAATTGTTTAAGGAAAAGCATTATAATCATAATGGGTTAGGTCAAGAATGATGAAGGAAGTGGAAAAATTCGGTTTTGGTCGAAATTGGTGGATTTTGGTCGAAATCCGTAACTGCAGTGCTGTGCATATATTTCAGCATTAATTTTAAAATTAATATAAATATAATACTATCCTAATTAAAACACAAGTGAGTTGGTAGACCAGCTGGTTGGGGCTTGTGTTTGTGGGCGTAGGGTCTCGAGTTCGAATCTCACTTGCGACCGGTTCAACCACATTTTTTGATTAATTTTGAAATATTTACACTTTGGCCCCTCAAGTTTCATTTTATACAAAAACAGTCCCTAAAGTTTCAGAAATTTACAAAATCAGCCCCTGAACTTTCGAAAAATATTCAAAACAGACCCTCAAGTTTCGAAAATATGCAACTTTGGTCCCTGAAGTTTCGGAAAATGTCATAAATGGTCCCTGTATTAGTCAGTTAGTTAAACTAACAGGGTTAAGTTTTAAAGAAGGATTTATTATATAGGGATTAACTCAGTTAACATAATTCAGTTAAAATGAGTTTCTAAAAGTCAGTTTTAGTCCCTAGAGTTTAAGTTTGAGAAAATGGCCAAATGAACCTTGGACTTTTATTTAAAAAATATCTATTTATTTCTTTTATAAAATAAGTTTCCAAAACTTACAAAAAGAACCCAAAACTTATAGTTTGAAATAATTGCACTTTTAACCCTTGTATTTCTATAGTTTCAAAAAAAAGACAACTTAGTCCCTAAACTTTGTACTTTCAAATAATGACGGTTTTAGTCCTCGAAATTAAAATTAATAACTTCAAGCAAGTTTCAAAGAATGTCAAATAGGTCCTTCAACCTATTGTTTGTCTATGTGTTGGCATTGTCAGCATGTTTCTGAGTTATCCGTTCACTGTGCTAACTGTGTTTTGTGCATCATGTTTGTCACTAAAGTTTGTATGTAATGAGTGGAGTGACAGTATGAAATGTGATGCATATGTATGTAAGTTACAGGAATCAGAAAGCAGTTTACGTTATCAGTAGTAATCAAGCACAGTCATTAGGCACGTAATTAAGATTAATTAATTGTACAGTACCTGTAATTTTGAGGGTTGTCACATAAACAACAACTTACTCCAAGTCTTCAATATCGAAATTCATCTTCTTAGTCTCCTTTGGAGGTCGATCAAAGATTTCAAGATCTCCATAACAAATCACAGATCCAGCAACATCTATATGATCACATTATAAAAGAATATAAGTAAAACTCTCTAATATTATACAAGCAAGACATGATTACAAAAATATACACTACCAACACTCAAAGCGTTTAACGCCTCTCCTTGAAGAATATCTTCATAAGCTCTAAAGTTGAAACCATACTCAACACCTTGCCAATCTCTCACAGGAGTAACAGTTATGCATCTATAAAAGTTGATTTTATAAGGCTGTACTACTACTTTATATAAATCTTTATTCTCACCAACACCAAATTTTGACAGAATCACAACAGCATCTTCTTGAAGCTGTCCATCAAAAACAGGTACCAGATGACTCTTAATACCTGCTTGAATCTTAGCATCCTGAAGAACATTTAAAGAAAGTATCTTCTTAGCATACACCACTACATTCTCTAATAAAACGGAAAAGCAGAGATACAAATTACCTTTTCATCAATGAAGATGAGATCCATCTTGTAACCCTGATTCCATTTTCGAATAATTCTCGCTTTCATGTTCCACATATCTTTCCCAGGATTCAAATCGTTAACAAAACTAAGATTGTTACTGTCAACTGATATTGACATGCTTCTAATTCGGAATTCGGATTGTGATTAAATTTCAAATTTCAAAATCAGAGAAGATGAAAGCAAGATGAAATATGAAGAGGGAAATGAGAAGAAAAGCCTTATATAAGAAGGATGATTGACAGGAGTTTCTTGATGACATGCATTAATTGCTAATTACTTATTCCCATGCATTTTTGAATTTGAATTTCCCGATAATTAGCCTTAAACATCTGCTGATCTAAAAGCATTACGGAAGATAACAACAACTGCTGCTAGGTATTAAAGTAAAGTCACATATAAATGAGCAGATGTTTACCCTGGCAGAGGTTTAGACCGTATTTTAAAGTGATTTATATATTAGGCTTTATGATGTAATAATGATATAAGAAAAGCATTGTTGGACGGCCTCTCTTGCTGACACATCAGCTTTTCTTATGTCATTGGGATTTCTCCTTTTATAGAAAGTACTAGCGGTAAGACCCGTGTGCAAACACGGGTCGTTTCTTAGAAAACCATGCATAACACATATTGATAGAACATATAGATACATGTATAGATATTGTACGAAAATGTGTTATCTATTATAGCTAAAAGACAATTATATGTAAATATAAAAGATATTTAACAAACTTAATAAAAGATGTCTAAGAAACTTAATAAAATTCATTAGTTACATATGATTATTTCCATTCTCTTATTCAAAAAAGAGAGTATCCACCCATTGACAATGTAAATTGTTATAAACATAAGTACATGTAAAAGATGTCTAACAAACTTAATAAAATTCAAATACAACTTAACTTTAACAAAAATTAACTAAGAACATACGATCACCTGCCTAAACAACACACATCAAACCTCACTCAAGAATTTGTTACGTAACAATATGTCCTTTGCTACGTGTTGTAATCTGGTTAAATATGCTACTGCAAACAATGTAACAGCTGCTAATCCAACAATCTCCATATACAACGGATGATACAAAAACCCTTCTTTATTATTGATTTTTATTTCTCATCAACATCTCCCTGATTTATCCTTTGAATTGTAGTTTAAATTCCAGGGAGAACATGTCTTCTTCATCATCCCTCTCAAGTTGAAGGTCCAATAAATCTTGGAGATCGTATGCATTCAGATTATATGCACTATCCATTTTAATCTCTTCAACACTACCATCTGATCTGATCAAAGTCAATACTTGGGTATTTTAGCATGAGTTCCACTTTACTATTTTTGGATCAGTTGGTTTTCTTGGGCAAAGAATTATTGAAGATGAGTTTGATAATTGTGGTATGCTAACTAAATTTGCAATTGATTCAGACAAATCAGATGATGAGAGAAGGTTTTTTGGAGTACCGATTTTTAGAGACAGAGCAACAGTTGTAGGATAGATTGGGTTTTGAAGAACATTTGAATGTTCGGCTCTAACTTCTTCCAGCTTTTTGTAGGTCTCAATTATCTTCAGTTTAGACCATCTGGCAATGGATCTAACTGGACCATAACCAGCAGCCACAATCTCTGCTTTCATTCTTTTAAACTTCAATACCTCATCTGAATCCACTGTTTTGACTTTCTTCCAATTAGGTGGAGTTTGCTTTATCAGAGGATCATTGTTCATTTTTGTGATTCCATCGATATGAGTTTTTCTCTTACGTGTGGAGATGATTTCTGGTGAAGGAGAATGTTTTGGTAGTGAAGATGAATCTATGGGAAATCTTTGTGATGTTGGAGATGGTTAGATTGTGGTTGGTGTAGTGAAAATGATCATGGCAGATGTTTGACAAACTTCTGCTGAAACAACTGGTGTCTCAGCAGCTGTTTGGTAAACATCTACTGATTCTTTTGTGTTCCCAGCATCTATTGACAAAATGGGTGATGATGGTGTGGAAGGTATTTTCTCCTTCTTTTGTGGTGGTTTTTTTTGGAGAAGGTTGGGATTTAGATTGAGCAGGAGATACAATTTCTGTAGGATTAGCTTTTGAATCTAGTGGCAACTTTCTCAGTGAATCTTTCTCCCCCTTTTTGGCATCATTATCATCATCATCATCTTTCTCAAAGATAGATTAAAGGTGGAGCCAGTAAGTTTCAACAGATATTCCTTAATGTTCATAATGTCTGCTTGTGTGTCTTTATACCTGGCATCAACCAAATTTATGATAAATTCCAAACTGAAATTGTGTTTACTTTCAGCCAAATTCCTCTAAGCTTGAAGGATGGGTTGCATAGAATTCCAAAGCTCATTGGCAATTTCCTGTCTGGTAGGTTGACTTTTAAAAAGCTCTATCATCTGCTTAATCAATTCTTTCATTTCAGCAACATCTGTTTCAATGGTAGATACTCTAACCGTTAAATCCTTATAAGTTAATTCATCACCTACTTTAATAGGATCATCTGAATTCCCATCTGTAGTGGTTGTATTTGTTTTGATAATAGGAGAAGTTTCCATATCATCAGAAACAGATGCCCCCTTTTCTTCATTCTGGGGACTTCCCACTGAAGCAGAGATTACAGTTGTAACCTCATCAGTGGTTGCCTTCAAGGGAGTCTTAATGATGTAACCACTGTCCAACTGATCACCAATGGGTTCAACAGTTGTAGTGGCTGCTCTACTTGAACTACCACCAAAAGTTTCTTAATACTCAACGGGGATAACCTCCTCAACTGTTTGTAGGATAGGAGATTGAATTGGTTCAGACACAGCCATTTGTTGCGATGTACTCTCAGTAGTGTGTGCATTAGAGGAACTGTTTTCTTTCTGAAATTCAATTGCGTCGAATAGAAGTAATATTGTTGATGGAACTTGAGTCGAGGGTTGTGGTGTAGAAAGCGTGATTGCCCTGGGAGAGGGACTTTTAAACATACTTTCATATGAAAGGTCTACTTCATGTTGTGGTGTCCCTGTGCTTATAACATGATACTTTTGTGAGGATACATGAGGAGTTTGGATGGGTTGAGATCTTTCCAACAACTGTGAGGAAGTAGCAGCAGTGGTTTCAAGTGACTTTTGTGTTGTCACTGCATTAACCTCTGGGATCTCATCTTCCAGAGGAACCTTTTTATTTTGTTTGGTTTTGGTGGGCTTTTTAGATGTGACAGCTTTCTTTTTGCGTTTTCCTGGTGTGTGAGCAACTGATGTGGACGCATCTAAAACAGGCTCATCCCCCTTTGTTTCCGTTGTTGAAACTTTTGACTCTTTATCCATAAGTTTAGTAAAAAATTTACTTGTAAGACTATTTATTTGAAAAGCTACGCCTTGTTCAAAATCTGTTTGTGACACTTGTTTTCGTAGGTAGTAGCTTAGAAGTCTTGGATACAACAGAATTACTACAAACACCTTTTTTCAATATTTTCACATTTTTCACATTATTCAACAAATCAGAAAACAGTGCTTGTGATAAATTGTAATAAGATTTTGTTAAAATAACATAACCCAAATACTGAATGTTCAAAGGTATCTCATTAAATGCGGTGGTCTTGGCTGAGAGACAAGTTAAAAGCGTATGAAACAAAAATTTCATTGGAGGAGGGAAGTTTGGTTTGTAGATAGTAACTTCCTTTAATTGTGCATCATACTCTCTTTCAATGAACTCTGCATGAAGTTCAAAATTTTCAAAGTTTGTCTTACCTCCCAAGTCGTACAATGCAAATGTAGTGGAAATTGTAAAGGGAGAAATTCGTACCACACTTTCCCCGACCTTAGATGTGATGGCAACTGGATTATTATCTTCAGACTCTATTTCAGCATTAAACCAAAATTTTCGGAGTGTTTCTGGATGAACCGGAGCATCAGCAGTAAGAATTGATTTGTATTTTGATGACATTAAAAGGTCAATTATTGAGTGATAGCTGGTATTTTTGCTGGTTTTCTCGAAGATGGGGAGGTCGCTGTAAGGGTTTTTGATGTTCAGAGACATGATCGGAGAAGAAGGTGATTTGGGGATGAAACAGGGTTTAAGTTGGAAGGTTTTTAATATGTTGGAAACTGTTTTTGAGAATTTTGAATTCGAGACGGCAATAGTAGAACCTCGATTTAGGGATGAAACAGCTTTTATATAGAGAGAAGAAGTGAATGCTGACGTGGCAGTAGTTACAAATATTTGATGGCTAAGATCTGTCCACGTCAGAACCTCTCTTGCGACAACCGATGACAGTTGTTTGGAAACCTCTGTTGGTCGTTGGGAACAGTGTGAGTCAAACAGTCGCTAGATAAACAGAAGTTTTGAGAACAGATGATAACTTTCAGCAGTTATTTATTTTTAGCTAACATCTGTCCCACATCAGAACCTCTGTTGTAATAATGGATGACAGTCAGCAGTATAGTAAATCAACAGTCATTAGGATAAACATAAATTATGAAAACAGACGGTACCCTTTAGCAGTGGATGTATTTTAGGCAAGCAGAAGTTTCAAAAACAGTTGTTTTCAATCGGTGTAACTCAACAGTCGTAAGTCTAACATCTGCTATTAGCCCAACCACTATTAGTATGAAATACTCTGTTAAACATTTTAAGATTGAATATCATCCGTTGTTCGTTAACATCTGTTGACCCATAGCAGACCTTTGCATCTTCAGACATATATTCATTAGCAGATGCTCTCTTTTGTCAGACTTTAGCTACAACACGCCTTTTATAACAGCAAAATATACCGTAACTTCTTCCAAAAAACTGTTATTGATAAACAAAATTATATAATAATACTTATAGCAGACCTTATATAATAATACTTATTCATCATTAGCCCAACCACTGTTAGTATCAAATCCTCTGTTAAGCATTTTAAGATTGAATATCATCTGTTGTTCGTTAACATCTGTTGACCCATAGCAGACCTTTGCATCTTCAGACATTTATTCATCAGCAGATGCTCTCTTTTGTCAGAACTTAGCTACAACACACCTTTTATAACAGCAAAATATACCGTAAATTCTTCCAAAAAACTGTTATTGATAAACAAAATTATATAATAATACTTATAGCAGACCTTATATAATAATACTAATTCATCATTAGCCAAACCACTGCTAGTATCAAATCCTCTGCTAAGCATTTTAAGATTGAATATCATCTATTGTTTGTTAACATCTGTTGATCCATAGCAGACCTTTGCATCTTCAGACCTTTATTCATCAGTAGATGCTCTCCTTTGTCAGACTTTAGCTACAACACACCTTTTATAACACCAAAATATACGGTAAATTCTTCCAAAAAACTGTTATTGATAAACAAAATTATATAATAATACTTAGGAATGACTGAAATAATTAAAATGAAGATGCGACAACAAAGATTAATACAATTAAAATTTATTCATTTAGTCAACAGTGGTTAATCAACAGTCGTTAGCATACACAGTTGTTTCATCATCAGCAGATGTTCTCTTTTACCAAACTTTAACTACAACAGACCTTTTAGAACTCCAAATATTGAATCTCTGTAATTTGTAGGAGCACATATTCTTCAAAAAACTACTATCAATGATCAAATTCTGAACATTTGTTATATCTTTGCACTCATCTGTTCACCATCAAACTAACCTTTGATACTATTAAACCTCTGTTGACTTACCAAATAGATGTTCAGACACAATTCAACATCAACATTATCTACTCACCATCAAACCAACCCTTGATACTATTAAACCTCTGTTGACTTAGCAAACAGATGTTCAGACACAATTCAACATCAACATTATCTTTTCACCATCAAACCAACCCTTGATACTATTAAACTTCTGTTGACTTACCAAACAGATGTTCAGACATAATTCAACATCAACATAATCTAAATCAAACTCAAACACTAAATAAGTAAAACTAAAACGCAACATAGATTCATAAGATTAAAATTTATTTATTTATTCTTGACATTAAAAGTCCAATAATTACATAACATACTGAACAACATTAAAGTTCAAATCTAACAATAATAGCAAGAATTAAGAAAGTTTAACTTCAACTCCATCGATTGCTGAACCTCTCGATGCATGTCCTTCAGCATCGCCATGAACTCCACGTCTCTATCAACGCACTCTATATTACTGACAACACAAAGCTCACGAACGGAAGTTGAAGGCATCCGCATAAGATTTCTGGAAACCTGCTCTCTAGTGAACATGCCAACTTGCAATCTATCAAAACATCTCTTCAGCTCTTGAAGAGTAGCCCTATCTTCATACTCCTGTTCCTCGATTTGCCTGACAAAACGCTGCTTTAAATCATCTGATTTTGCATTTGTGAATGACGCCATTTGAATAAACTATATTACTTGACTTTCCTAAAAGTATGATATCTTCGTAGGAAAACGTGATGAAAAACAGGTGAAGTGACTATGAGTTTATATACTGAAATTTGTAATTGTGAAAACGTGTAGATTTAATATAAACATATTAATGTATATTTCAAAACAACAGTCTTTTAATGCAAAAACTTTTTCAAACCCCAACTTTTATGGGAAAACTGTAAAATTAAATACCAAGAAACCCAAGTGACAAAATTTCGAAGTTCAAAGAACAAAAGCACATTATCACAATTACAATTAACCTCTTCATTTACCATGTAGACGCGTTTTTAAACTCTATAAAAGACCGATGATTACTTTTGATTCAAAACATCAACAAATTGTCCTACAAATCACTTTCTGTCAAAAATTGTTCCAAATCAGAAAACCAACAAAAAATCTACATGGCAAACTTCTGCTTCTACCATTGGTCAGACACCAGCGATGTTAAAACATAATTCTCGATGTGGTCACTCAAAGAACAAAGAACAGACGAATAACTAAACAGGAAAGTCGACATAATCAATGACACTAATTACCACAAAACCTGGAACAACATAGCATTGCTCGATGAAGTCCTCCACTCTCCTCCATCGGAGTTCCAGAAGAATGCAGAAGAGTTTCTGGCACAACTTCTAAAGCAGGATCAGAAAATCTGCAACATGCTAACTGACCTGAAATTCAAAAGAGAGAATGAAATCATATGGAGAAAGGCCAGAGTCTACGAAATCCTAGCAAGTGTTAACTCTAGCGTGTAATACTTTATAAATATTTCATTAAATTTCTATTTTTCTATGTAGTAGTTCATTTTAATAATATCAACATGCATCTTAACATATTCTAAAATGTCAGTGTCAATAAAAACTCTCAACGTCATCAACAGTTAATCAAAATAAGAAACAAACCTGAAATGCAACGGTCTTCTCTCAACTGTTGTAGCACATCTGACTTTTCACGATATTGCACGAATCTATACTTTCAATAAAAGGAGAAAATCTTACTGACGTAAGAAAACCTGACTTTCGATTTAACGAAAATCGAACAATGCAACTCTCCCATCAAAGAAGATAGCACATGCAACTTTTCACGATGTTGCAATAATGATACTGCAACATCGATATTGAAATGTTGATGTGTGATGGGAAGCTTCATTGAAACGACAATGTTGGAACAATGATACTGGAACGATAACATGTAAACAGAATCAACAAACATTCGAACAAAGAAGTGTAATCGGAGATTAGCGGCTGAATCACGAGAAAGATGCATTTGAGAGAGAGTGATACGCTCGCTGATATGAGCGAGAAAGATTTGAATGTGGAGCCAGATAATTATATCTTATTTATTGGATTAAAATATATGGTTTGAATTTTGAATGTGTAGCCAGAATTTTGAATCTGGACAGATGTTTATTGGGAACAGATGTTTGATTATAAAATGTTGAGGGCAGATGTTTAGACAAAATGTTAAATGATATTTTATATTAGGCTTTCTGATGTAACAATGACATAAGAAAAACCTTGTTGGACAGCCTCTCCTGCTGACACATCAACTTTTCTTATGTAATTGAGATTTCTCCTTTTATAGAAAATATAGATAGATAGATTTAGAAGCTACAAATTGTGTTTATTTGCCTTTTTTTTTACTTCTTGTACTTGGTTTGCTATGTTACAAGTGGTTATGTTAGGACTTTCAATTGGAAACTTTTTTTTTTTCAGAAATTCGGATATCTGTTTTACTATCCGAATCCGTATTCAATTCGAAAATTATCCGAAAATTCGAATAGTGAAATTCGATATCCGAAATTCGGATATCCAAATTTTCGAATATCCGGTTTTGAACACCAAGAAACCCCTTATATTATAATGACCGTTCTAGAAATTCCCAAGGAACTTACTTCTAGGAACTCCTGTGAGTCTACGAACCACAATACAGTTGTCCCTCGTGCAGTTGATACCCACTAAACCTACATGTGTGGGCATCGCAAATAAAATTATGCATATATTTACAATATCGTATAAATCGAGGTACATTAAATTAATAATGCATGAAAATTTAAATTTTCTACCCGGCGCTTAATTTACAACTTAAATTAGCCAAAAAAAAGGGGTCAAGTTAACTAATATAAATCGGTTTTATATTAAAACTGGCTTTTTATTATAACCTTTTTGGAATATTATTAATATTTTTATAAATCATTTTTTATATGAAAACTGACTTTTTATTATAACCTTTCTGGATTATTATTTAATGTTTATTTCTTAGATAACAGAATTTAATGATAATATCAACTTATTGGGTAAAGTTATTCTACAAATTCTTCTAATTGTAAGAAGTGAAAGAAGGATTTATAAAGTGATAAGTGTTCAATAACCTAAAACCTACTACACAACCACCCAAAAACCTAACCCCCCACCCTCCCACAAAAAAAAAAAAAAAAAAAAAGTATACCTCACCAAAAAACCTACAAACCCCCCCCCCCCCCCCCTCCCAAAAAAAAAAAAAACAATTTTTTTTGTGGATAAGGGGGGGGGGGGGGTGTTAGGTTTTTGGGTGGTGGTGGGTGTTTAATTTTTTTTTTTTGTAGTAGTAGTAGGTTTTTTTTAGGGGTCTTTATATCGTTCTTACAAGAAGAAGTGTTTGTATTTGATTCTAATCTCAACTTATTGTTCAACTGTATGATATAAAATGCTCATTGCATCATGTAAGAGTAATATTTTTGATATTTTAAAAATAGTATAACATATACTTCATACGAATATTTTTCTAATGTAAGAGTAATATCTTTGATATTTAAAAAATATTAAAACATATACTTTAGATGAATATTTTTCTAATATGGAAAGGAATAATTAACATGTAAAAATAAACTTGAAAAATAGAACTTTCTCTTTCCTAATTAAACTAATTACTTTAATTATTCGTTTAAGTGGCATATTTAAGCCGACATATAAGAGTCGTCATTTCAAAACATAAAGTGTTTCAGTGTTTGTGAATCTTGCTTCAATAACAAAGTATCTGACTCTCTTTCTATAAATAAACCAGACAGTGAATCTAGTAGTGGTTCAAGTACGTTTATGCTTTTAGAAAGTACAACTCTTGATGCATTTCATACAAACTTTTACTACCATTCAAATATTTCAAGAATGGCTGAATGGGAGCTTAGATTAACGTGGTTCCAGAGAAGATGAATCTGTCGTGTACTGTGTCTTATACACACTAAACAAATACAATAAGGTTGATGTTAAATATATATATATATATATATATATATATATATATATATATATATATATATATATATAGGGGACCGCTAGAATGAGAACCACCACGAGTAATGAGAACCGCGAGAACCAAGTGCCACGGAGGGGCGTTGACCACGATTTTTTTTTACAACTAGATCCGTATATTTTAACAACATTCGTAAAAAAAAATTTCAAACGGCGCGCCCGAGGGGGTAGTTTTTTACACCCAAAGTTTGGTGTTTTTATTATTTTTTTGTTTTTTCTTTTTTTTTTTTTACAAACTTTGGGTGTAAAAAACTACCCCCTCGGGCGCGCCGTTTGAAATTTTTTTTTTACGAATGTTGTTAAAATATACGGATCTAGTTGTAAAAAAAAATCGTGGTCAACGCCCCTCCGTAGCACTTGGTTCTCGTGGTTCTCATAACTCGTGGTGGTTCTCATTCTAGCGGCTCCCTATATATATATATATATATATATATATATATATATATATATATATCATCAAATGTCTAGGCTGATGTTAAAATATTATTATATCTATATTTCATCAAATGTCTAGCTTAATATTTGTATTAACATATTGGACATGGTTTCAAGTATTATGAATGATATATATATATTTGAATGTATTAAAAAAAGATTGTAATGTTAAAAATGACTTTCATTTGGATTTTTTTTATTTGCAGGCGATTTGAAAAATTATAAGCATTTTTAAAGGTTTTGGTTCGTAGGCCCAACATCCGCTTACAGATAATTTCGTAAGTATTGTATTTCTTTTTCTTTTCTAGTAATTCACTTAACATATAACTTGATTTTTCTTCACCTACGTGTAATAATTAATTATTTTTAAAATCTAAATACGAAGTTTTTATATCGACATTTAAATCTAAAATTTATTAAAAGTTCAGATTTTTTTTCTTTAAATAAAAAGTTCCTCTAACTTTACTACACCACCTACAAATAAAAAAACCTCTTATTTAAATATATAGTAATATATCATTGCTGTAAACATAATTATTTCTATAATTCTATACACCTATATAGCACAAAATTTACTATTTGATTTTAACTTTGTTACAAAATGAAGACATTCAGAAAAAAAAAAAATCTATGCTGATTAAAACATGAGAAGAAACCTACCTTGTCAACAAAAATCAATCAAAATATTAAAAAACTTTAAAATTACAAATCAATACAAATCAAGAAACCCTAAAACTGGTGAGATTAAGAAGCAAAAGAGTTGACATACACTATAATAAAAATAAGATGAAACTAAAGAATTGAAATCACAAGATTTTGCTCAATGACATGCAGTTACAAATGTTATGATCTTAGAATGATGGGCGACTGCTACCATGGTTACCCCAATAAACATCATTTGGCAACTGAACTGAGTTTAGTAGATTTGGTGGCATGCCTTGAAACAGTGACGGATCCGTCATTAATTGTTGTTGCTGTTGTGATGGTGGTGGTGTGATGGCTCCGGGAGATCCTAGTGAGCCACCTTGAATAGGCAAATTACTTTCTTCATCCTCAAGAGGCAGTCTTTCATAGGCGGCGTTGCTAAACGAAGCCGCCATGATAACAACCGGCCCTACGGCTAATAGGGTTCCCACCACACTACCACCCACCACCTGCCCTTGGCCACCGGCTAAATAAATAGTCAAGCCGGTGGCAGCAGGTGGTGCTGGCGGTGGTAGGAAAGATCCTGCCAACGACAGGATCTCAAACCGCCCGTGCAATGTGACAACCGCCCCAGGCGAGGCCGGTTGTCGCAGTGTCACATTTGTGACGGTTCCTGTACCACTTATGATACAGACACCACGTTGCCGACGGCGTGCGAATGTGCTGATGCAATCCATCACATCACACCCGTCGGCAACTTCCATCACATGGGTGCGCAGCGCGTTCGCACTGTCCCTTGTGATTATTATAGGTGGTTTGGGTTTGTTTTTCGACCCCGCGGGACGTCCTCGGGGTCGTCTTCCCATCTCTCCGTCTCCGTCTTTGCCTTCACTACCGCTTCCGCCGCCGCCACCGCCGCTATTGTTCAACATATCTTCATTCTCATGTTCTCTTTTGTGACCACTCATGTTAAGACCATTGGTGCCGCTTTGTTCCTCTTCAGAATTCTGTTGGAACTGGTGCAGATTGAAGTTTCTTGTATGAAACGGTGGTGGGAGAGAGTGGCCATCCATCTCCGCTCAAAAACTGAGTTCAGAGCAAAGAATTTCTAGTGGTAATCTTCCGGAGAAAGATTTGAAGATGAGCAAGAACACCAAATTCCACTTTGAGCTGAGTTTAGGGTTTTAAACAGGTTACTGAGGATGTATGAGGTTAGGGTTAGGGTTAGATTCAGATCGGATGGTGGATTGGCGTTGACCTGATTGTGTGCATATTATTTTCTATAAATAGTTAAATGCCGGTATATATTAGATATGACAAGACTTTCAAGTATGTATTTGTGGATATTTATCATGAAATAAGACGTTAACGGTTAGAAAAATTAAAACAGATGGTACTTTCTTTTTGAATTTTATTTGACTTTTTTTATAGTGAAATTAAGAAAATAAGTTCAATTATTAATCTCTATTAATAAAAGAAGTTAAATGAACAGTGTTCCGAAGAGATGGTTTAAATTGATTGGGCTTTTTGGGCGGTGGCAGCCTCATCACCAATGAGGCATGCGTGGCTTCATCTGGAGGGGCGGTGTAACGCCTGTAAAACACCGCCCAACTTTGACACACTCTCACTTTCTAGAATCCAGACGAGGGGGCTTTTTTAGAGAGAGAAAAGGTTGTTCACTTGCTGTTACCGGTGATTTTCCGGTAGTCCATGACGGCGGCGAATCTGTGTACCAAAAAGGGTGTTCACCTGCTGTTACCGGTGATTTTTCGGCTGTCAAAACGATTCTGGTCGTCGTGGGGAGGGAGGACAATAGTGATGGTGTTTGCACCGGAATCACGAACGGTGAATCCCCAGTCCTCCCAAACGCTGCCATAGCCAGATCTACATCAACGGTGAAACCAGGTAAGTTTTTAGGTTAAAGTTTAATATAACAAGGGTTTTGAATTGTTATTACGTTGTTGCTGAATGAGGTCAGGGAGATGAGTGACTGATTTATGAGGTGTTATGTTTTGTTGTTTGAACTTTTTTGAGAGAGATGATATATGGTGAGTGAGATTTGTCGATTGTTAAGATACATCAGGGTGGAGAGTCTATGAATGTGTATGTTTTTCGGTTGATGGGGTTTCGGGTCATAAATTGCATCTTGATGAGGTTGTGAAGCAAAGGGAGCAGCTTCAACATTTTTATACATAAAAGCCCAAAGTTTCTCTATTTTTTTTATAATGGAATAGTGATTTTCAACATACCTTCTATTCATATTCTGATGTTTTCTGTTCTAGACATTTTTAGGTTCATCGTCGGTTGATAGTATGTGATTTTATAGATGTTTTTTGTGTTATACTTACGGTTTTAAGTTGTGTACTAATTTGAATGGTTAATCAGTTGTTAATTAGTTATATTCTAATGCGGTGTTTAACGCTTCACGCTTAAGAAATTAGTCTGGTGCAGGTTCATGTTATATATCTAATGAATGTGTAGGGTAGGTTGCGGGTGATACGAGATGGTGTTGGCGGTGGTGGATTTTCAGAATCCGCTTCTTGGAGAAACAATTTGTGGGACGTTGTTGCACCAGTTGCAAGTGATATACTTTTTCTAAGACTGTTTGTTGTAGTTTTTTTGTTATTAAGTTTGTGGTCGGGGTAATGAAGTTATTGAAATTCTGTGTACTTTTGCAGAAATTTGGGATGAGGTCGATGAAAGTGACGAGGAAAGAGATAAGATGCATCTTCAGATAGAGCAAGAATGTGTAGACGTGTAGAAGAGGAAAGTGGACCAAGCCACATGGTCTAGGGCACATCTTCTTCGGTCGCTTGCAGATGCTAAACTTGAACTATCCACTTTGCTTGCATCACTTGGAGAAAAAAATGTTTGCTGCGATTGTAAGTAATGTGCTACCTATGTTTTGTAGAATGAAATTCGGGTGCTTATTTGTTTCTTATGTTATGATATGCAGCCTGAGAAGACTTCGGGAACCATCAAACAACAACTTGTTAGTATAATTTTTGGATCGTTATGAAACAAACGTATTCGTATAATTAATTCTTTATGTTTACTACCAAACAATCATGTTAGCTACCAATCATAATAAAAACCCCATTAGAGCCGAAATATATTAACTACTTTTTGCAATATAAAAGATTAATTTGTTTCTAATTTTCAATTTACAACGAAAAACTAATCACAAATGGATATCGTTGTAAAATTCATACCAAATTTTGCTATTGACATCCTGTCTCAAATGTGTCTTAATATTAGATAAAATTCATTTACTGAGATATGCGTTGCTATATGTAGTAGTTGCACTGACGTGCAAACACGCTTGAACACAAGAACCCTTGAACACGCATTGACACGTACATGTACATGTGAACACATATATTCATACATAGCTAGATACATACACAAGAGTATGCACCAAAGTGTGGGCAAGTAATCGCTGATTGGGTGAAAATCATTCCATTACACACACATATGTACATGTTGCATCTCAACTTGATGACGAGTTGGGTTAAATTCCACTTTTCTCCCTAAAATAGAGGAAGAGTGAAAGAAGTCATCCATCCAAGTGTATCAAGGAGGAGGCATTCCCTTGTCATCCAAAAAACAGGCATAATTTCAATAAACCGTATGTCTCCAGGAATAGGAATAAAGAAGGAGAGGATATCTCCTTCTCAATAGGGTAATAGCTTAGATGTGCAAAGATCGAGGTGGATTAAGGTCACATAGGTCAAAGCCAAAAGGTCAAGACACGAGCTATAAATGCAACATGCAAAGGGACAAGAATAGAGTTGTCTTTTCCAACTAAAGAGAAGTCAATTAGTTTCTTGATTTAGAGCGTAATAGGAAAACAAAGATTTGGAAGGGAAGAAAAGGGTCTGTACATTTTCTCTCCTGAAAATATCATCGGTCGCCTTAGGAAAAGGGGAAGCCTCTTGGTTGGCTATAAATACTAGCCCAAGGGTTCATTGCAACACATCCCAGATACAAGACTTATACCATAGACTTGTAGGCCTACATTCTTGCTTACTTCTCCTTTGTAATCTGTATACTCTTCCTTTGTACTTTTTTAGTTGTAACTTGTACTCCTATGTAATCATACCACTTAGCCTTGGATCTCCCAAGGATACGTTGACTGTTATAACAATAATACGTACTTAATTACCATCGTTTAATCGTTGTAACAACAAGCCTCATTTTTAGTTATTAGAATATCATAGATCCTATGAGCCATTTTCAGAGTTTTCCTTTCACAATGTGAGTTTACTACTAAAATTGTGAATGAAAGTTACAATTACGTCCAAGGTTTTCTACGCCCCAATAACTTGAACAATGCCCTTAATTACATGCACGGATACCCAATAACATGTCTTTTGCCTAACTAACACGCTTTGATAAACCCCAACATGTGGACAATTTCATGGAAATGCAAGAATAAAGATTTCTTCAAGCAGCTTTGGTTTCCTTGAAAAACAATGCGAGAAGGCATGACCCGACTAATTAATGCCAAAAGCGCATCTCGTATAGAATAAATAAGCTGTAAACCACTCACTACTTGATCTTATACTTACAAGGTGGCTTTTGAGTCGTGGATTTTAGTAAAATGATGGTGGAAGGTAATTTCCCATATCATGATGTTATCATTTTCAAATTGACTTATGGTTCTCTTGAAATCTCAATCAATAATTCAGAAAAAAGAAGAATTGATAAGTATTATTTATTATAATAAATTATATAGATCAAATATTAGGTTTTAAATGGTGAACCATATCGCAAACGTTTTGCCAGAATGAAACAATGCTTTATGAAACAGTGCGTTAATCTTGTTACCAGTAGTTCTTATTTTAGACTCGTGTGAGCACAAACATAGTAACAGATGATGACTGTCTTCTGTCAGTAGGAACTATGTCGTTTGTTGTTTTTGGTCATCGACACTAACACTGACACTTGTCCCTACTAATCAAGCAATTCATCACTTAGTTATTGTTGATTAGTTAGTTACTATTGAATAAGGGATCACGACCCCAACTCCGTTATTGACCTAAGCTATAAATCAAATTAATCATGAACTCACCTGCATTGTACACGTCTTAACTTGAATCGAAGTTGTGTAAGAATTTAATTTAATTTAGTCTTAAGTATAGATGTAATAAACTTGGTGCTTAGTAAGTGCATGGGTCATGGAGGATCCGTCAACAACGCTGATTGTGTTATTGGAGATCTGTTAGTGAAGCGCTTGTCGATAATCAATCAGAAAGATTCTTTAGTGATCCATCTATATCCACGTCTAGTTTTCCCATTAACTTTCAGTAACGTATAATATATATCTTCACCATCGGGTTACCGTCAAATCTGCCTATTAGTGAAAGTACTCTAGTTAAAGAATGAACACCGACGTATGCCTAGTTTGTTGATTTATGTTCGTAAACATTCGTTTATTAATGTTCGTTAGTTTACCTTTGTTTAAGTTTATTCGTTTATATAATCATTTAGAATATTTAGGCCCTTACAATTTAGTTTAGTTTTTTTAAAATTTAAATGTACCCTCCGATAATTTAGTCTAGTTTCATTATTTTGGGATATTGGATTTAAATAACCCCAACTTTCACCAATTGACCGATAACACTCCCAGCTTTTGATTTTTACCACACCACTCCCAACTTTCAACTTAATGGCCGATAGCACTCCCAAACTAACCAAACACTAACTCGGTTAGTTTTTTTGCTGATATGGCAATTGTGGTTGATGTGGCATATGACTTGGTTTTTTGAACCAGTTAAAGCCATTTCACAAAAGACTCCTTTTGGTTTACTAAAAAGAAAACCACCAACCCCCACTCCATCTCCTTCACCGAAAGCACCTACTGTAACGCTTCACATTTTTGTACTTTCCTTATTTAAAAAGTTGTAATCGTATTCTATTTTTGGAAACTTGTAATCGTATTATATTCTTCAATCACATCCAAACTTGTAATGCGATACTTCGATCATAATGAATTTCATCTGTTATACTTACACTT
Source organism: Helianthus tuberosus (assembly GCA_030545235.1). Taxonomy (NCBI): domain Eukaryota; kingdom Viridiplantae; phylum Streptophyta; class Magnoliopsida; order Asterales; family Asteraceae; genus Helianthus; species Helianthus tuberosus. The sequence goes on along the minus strand of CM060389.1, from coordinate 54,636,286 downwards.
ATTATACTTATACGCAATCAATCTTTGGGTACTTGTTTTGTGCAAACTGAGACTTATTATACGCTTGATTCACATTTATACATACACGATACGTAAACTCGCATGCATTATACTCATACAATATCTTGTTACACTTTAAAAACCTAAAAATGGGCTTAAATACAAGAAAATAGCATAAAACAATAAACATTTCAAAGTTTGGGGGCTGAAATGTAAAAAAACAAACTAGGGCATGAAAAGTGCCTCCTCACGACCCGCGAGCCAAAAGCCTATTCCCCTCGTGGGTGGCGAGAAGACTCAGTCCGCATTGACCATTTTCACCTAATCAGGATATAACCTCATTTAAACACAAACCCTAATCCACCATTATAAAACCAAACCTTCTACACCTCCATTTCACTTTTCCAACTCTCTAAACACTCTCAAAACACTCTTAAATCTGTTGGAATATCAAGTTTGAGGCAGAATTCTCTAAGTGCAAAAGTGAGCCTTCACCTCACTTTCTTCCACATTTCTACATCTCCCCTTCTTCTTCTTGAAATCTTGGAACACCTCTAGGAGTGTTTCCAACTTTACCATGGTAAACTAAGGTGTAACATCACCATTTTGAGGTCCAACTTTTTGTTTTGGAAGAAACTTTAATAAACTTTTACAAACTTTGTGAAATCCTATACCTACCTTGCTCATAACCAAGTTTATGGTTAGATAGCTTCAGCATGGTTGATTTCTATAAGTTTAGAGGTACAAACACCCTCTAAAATTTCTGTTTTGATAAGGTTTTAAACAACCTACAAGTGTTAAGGCCAATCCAAGATTCATCATCTTCAATATGATGGAAAGTGTGAACCGTGGAAGCCTTGGCTTTCCAATCTAGTTCCACTGCCTCACTTGTAACTTTTGGTACAAAACAACTTCCACAAAGTGACAAGGCTATGTCACGTCCTTGAACACTTTCCATGCTCAAGATGTATGCATCTAGTTTACTCACTTGGTTGGTTTTGTTAGTTAGTTTAATATAATCTTATATTCATGACCAACCGAACCCATCAACTAAATTGATGAGTTTGTGCTTTGGTGAATCATACAAAGAGGTTTAATGGATGGGAATCATCCTACCTCCATGCTTGACTTACATGATAATACATGATGGACGGAATTATAACTTATACGATATATAATATATACCTATTAACCGAATTCTTGAAACTAGCCGGATTATGGTAGATGTCAAGGACTTAGGTTAGATTATCTTCGTTTCTAGACTCCTCGTTTGTGATTCTAATGGGCAAGTTAGGACCTATGAACAAACATAAAAACTTACTGTCCAAACGAGTATCTAGACAAAATATACTTTTGTGCGCGTATACTTTCCATATTAATTCCAAATCCAAACTCTCTACAAAACTCCATGTACTCATACGCCTTTGTTTCCCCAATGTAGGGTAACTTTGGTGCTCCATGCTTACCGACTCGTCATCTCACCTTCATTTTGGAAGCTTAGCAAACCGTGAGTGTACATGACCCCTTTTTATTTTTCGACACTTTTGGGTGCAATACTTATGATTTATTAAACTCACACAATCACTTACAAACATGCTTGACACAAACAAACAAACAATCCATTATACATGCTTAATACGTGATGCTTAGAAACTCATACATGCTAGAATCTTTACTTGCACAATACTTTGTCATTAACTTTCTACAAGCATCCCTTAACATGTATAACTGGTGTGTGTAAGGTGTGATATATTTTTATTGGTATTTTAAGCCCATTTTACACTTTAGACAAGTTTTAAATTTATAAAACACGATATTCTACTAACACTAAACACACACTTGGGCAAGTGCACCAATCATGAGCGTAGTATAGCGTTGGCAAGATACCGAGGTCGTCCAAGGACACAAGAGCTTTTAGTACCGGTTTATCCTCAACGTCTAATCAATCTAATTTTTTTGAGAAAAGGTTTTAAACATGAAAATAAAAACTAAAAATGTAGAAATAAAAATAAAATAAAAACTGATAGACAAGATGAATCACTTGGATCCGACTCGCCTTTTATGTACCCTTGATGATTTTCACACTTTCGGACTTTTTAAGAGATTATCTTAGTTATAGTAGTAGGCCCCTCTTTTGAAGGTGACGTTACCCTCAACCCAGTGGTTTGAGTCAGCAAGGATACAATCCCAAAGGGTTAGAATATTGAAAGATAACTAATTAAGTTATTAATGCGAAAAGTGGTAGGCCCCTCTTTTGAAGGTGACGTTACCCTCGGCTAAGTGGTTTGAGTCAGTAGGGATACAATCCCAAATAGCCGGTTTAATGTATTAATAGTAGTTTACATATGAGGGGGTCAAGCCATTCACACCCCCGCCATCCAATACCAATGGGTATTGAAGGAGGTCCTAGTAAGCTTGACCCAGGTCCTTGCAGGATCTATACACTGAACAAGGCAAGAACCTTACTAAACCATTCCCTTAACCCCCGACCAGGTAGCCAACATATCTCTATATAGACCATAGAGATATGAATGGTGTAAATCTTTTACTTTATATAGACAGTAAAGTAATGCCAAGACACCATGGACAAATGATAAAGAAAATTCACCTTCAACATAAGAAACTAGTTATAAAAGTCATTAATACAAAACCAAATAAAAAGTGTCGAAAGATTAAAAATAAAAAAAGTAATACCTAAAATACTTGTCTTCACCAAGTGATGTAAGAGGCTTAGCCAAACATGGCCTTTGATTGGCAAGAACTCTTACTATCAATCTTAGATCCCGAGACTACTACACACTCTAAAGGTGCATGATGGATGATGGTGGTGGGTGTTGGTGGTGTAGTGGTGGTAAAGTGGGAGAGTAGTGGTTTGCCAAGGGATGCCTTTGAAGTGAACCAAGCACCCCTATTTATAGCCTGCACAGAACCCCGACCACTGCCCCGTGTCCGGTGGGCACGCCCCCATGGCCATCCTTTTTGCTTCCTTCATTAAATGCATTTGTCAGCATAGGGCTCCACACGACCCGTGTTCAGTGGACACGGCCCCGTGGGCAGAAGCATATTTGTACTACCAAGATTTTGCAAGATTCTGCGTATCTTAGCGTTGACCACGCCCCGTGCTGAGCTGGGCACGCCCCCGTGGTGGGCATAGAAGCTTCCACAGCTTTGTCTTTTCTGCAGGCAGCTGACCACGCCCCCGTGTCCAGTGGGCATGACCCTGTGGTCAGTCCTCTGTTTCTTGTTTTTGCTTTTGGGGATGCTGCCGAGGGGTCGGGCATGTCACGTTTATTCCTTTTCTTTGTATTTATGTTGGTTTTTGCTGTATATTTGTTCCTTTTGTTCGTTTAAGCTCTTTTGATCCTGTAAATTCAAAAGGAAGACAAAAGCACACTTTTTTCAACATTAGTACTAAAAAGGGTTAGTTTTATGTCTCATTTGATGTAATTTATATGTTACATTTTGCACACATCAATAGCGCTATAGGAGTAGCACACCGCCCGTATTCTTGAGGTAATGTTAAGTCATACAAAACAGTCTTGTCGTTGTGACGACAAGATTACACTAGTGGAAAACTTTGGGTTGACAATTATGAGATGCATGCTAGTGTTGTCATGATATGTCTTAGTTTACGATTATGCCATGTGGATTCATTTAAATCGTTTTATACTTATGCTAGTAATTCAAACGTGTATGCTCGCCAATAATTTATGTGTTAACATGTACTTTAAGATTATTGCTAGAACTTGATGTTACGTTGAAAGAAATCTAGTAGGAAGACTAGAAACGCACTTTAAATTTTGTTTACGTAATGTACTTTGTTTCCTTGTTACAAGATGTTGTACTTTTCTTTCCAACATTGTATTTCCGAGTTAGAAATGAAATGAAATTTTGATTATTAAATACTTGTCACAAATAGTTGTTATGAAGTCTTTTACAATCTCGTTTTCATCTCACTCCAATTTTTTCACCATTGGCTGGGATGTGACACCTACACCTTAAACCAGGCGTAAAAGACATAAGTTTATTATTTAAGATGACGATGAAGAGACTCCAATAGCTACACCCATCAAAACTTCAACTTCCATTCCTGCCACTTCATCACTACCACAAACCACAAAATCAATCATTATCACCAATCTAGAACCCAATCCAGTTTCTTTATCAACACCAACTCCATTAACTACCACAACATTCATTGCCATTACACATCCCTTAGAAGTATCATGTGTATCTTTAGAAATAGATTCCTACTGTACTACAGATGATTCAAGTCGGTTAACCTTTCCATCTTTACAAAATTTCCCAAAGCCTACAAATGTCAAAGAATACTTGGATCTAAAAGTAAGCGGGCTGAAAAGATAACTGCTGAAAAGAGTAAAAGGAAGGATGATAAACAGGCACAAATTATTCTATTTAGAGAAATCAGAAAGGTAAGTGATCTTCAAGACTATGCCAAAGATTTTTGTGTGAAACTCTCTCATGCTCTTGTCATGGATCCTGACTTAAAAACACATTTAGAAAGGATTACTTAGATTATATAATGAAGAAAAAACCTTACAAAGCAGCCAAAGCTCAATTCTCATGGTGGACATCTGAAGCCTTACTGGATGAAATCCTAAGGATAGAAAAGATGCTCTTTGACCTACTAAACATATCTACACCTCCAAATTAGAAGGCTGGGAAGATGCCAAATGACAAAAGGCCCTGCAGTTAAAGAGAATGAAATAAAGAAATGGTTATTGCCAATTGTGGAAGTTTAAGATCAATGGCAAGATGGAGTGAAGCAACCATCGAAGAAAACTATAAAAAGTTGGAAGCACTTAGAGAAAAAGATCTTTCAATTCCAAGAAAGCTTGTATATGATCAAGTAGATTTCCCTATCAAGACCTTGGTTGCCCTAACAAAACTTCTTTAGCTAAGAACATATATCCAGATGTAAGAAGCTACTTGAAAGGAAAGGTTTAGAAACCAACTCTTGCATGCAGAAGAGATGAAAGAATATAAAGATTATTATAGGAAGGAAGGGTTTAGAAAAATCTTGCATGCACATCCAGATACACATCCCACTAACTATTTGATCACATTTTGGGTAGACAACCTTCTCCCAACTCATCTCCAATAACCTTTTCTCCAACAAATTGTAACACTCTTTTAAAATAAAACATTTATATCAAAATGAAACTACTTTTATAAGAATTTAACAAAAATTTTCATATAACATTTGATACGAAAGTTACTAGCTAGACTAATATTCAAAAACAATTTAGGATACATAAGTATTCCTTAGTTACATAAGTTTCTACTAACAACATCTAATAACAAAAGTTGTGGAAGCCAAAATCTTCATTGTGTTCGGTTCGATAACGGTAGCTTGATCATCGTCTAAAATGCTTCTAAACACCCTAAAGATGGAAATTATATAAAACATTAGTAATTAGATCTTTCAAATACGCAGCAATATGACTTATAAGTTAGAACAAGCAAAACAGGAAAACAGATCACATGCCCAGCATCGGCGACGGGGCTTAGAAATGGGCGTCGACCTAATTTGCCGTAGACAGGTGATTCGGGGGTCGGAAGAAATGGGGTCAGCTAGGACGCGTTGGCGACGGCCTGTCCCGACGTCAGAGACGGCTTCATCTGCAGCAATTTTGCTGCTGTTTTGTTTTCTTGACCCATTTGTTCCGTTTCGCATCCTCGAACATTGAAACATGATTCGGGACTTTCAAAAACATTTGTGAAACTTGTATTTTATTCTCCTTGAACTTATAACGACATCATAGTAAATATTATATCAATATACATCATCCATGATATAAACACGCATATGATTCAACTTAAAACATTTGCCTATTATATTATTACTAACTAGTCGATTCACATTCCTACGTGTGGGACTCAATACTCAATTTAACAACCCATCCCCGGATTCATTATTAAACTCGTTTAGCGCTTCCATTTCGGATTTGCACTTTGAGTTTTATTCAAATCGATAGTGATTTAAGTGCATACACTAAATCACTTATAAGAGTTCACATTGGGATTTTCACACACCCCATTTTACCCAACCCCGGGTTATCAACTTCAGCATTCACGCTTCCATTACCGGCTTGCTTGTTTGATATTTCATTACCCGTAACCCTGGGTTTAATACTTGTGGAATTTGCTCCCATTTACCCGGTTTACGCATATCATTATTCAACCCGTTTGGTTTGCCTTTTGTAAATCCTTATTTCGGACAAACCAAACATTATCACATCTCAAGTTTTTATATATCAACAATACTTAAAGTCTACATACTAGCAATTAAAAACAACATAAAGTGCAACCCAATTATCATTAATATCTCTTATTCACATACTCACAATATATACATTTGTCCATATTTCATTCATAAATTCGCATAAACGTTACTTGGTGAATTATTAGAATTTACATTTCATTTGAGCATGTCGTCAAACACCTTATGTGCATAATTTATAATTAGGCATATCATTCAAGTTATTGAAGTCTCTAACCACCAAAATTTCTACTTAACAAGTAGACATGTTCACTATAACCCTTTTATATCAAATTTCTGATTATTATAAGTTCAAACATCATCATTAGCCTTCTAGATTTCATGAGTTCAATTTACACATCAAAACCCATTTGTTTATAATTGTGCATTCAATTTAATACCTAGTCATAGTATTTGTTCTACATGCATTTATCAAAACTTTGCTTAGAATCATATAGATTTTACTATCTTTATCACAATTTTAGCAAATTTCTACTCTAATTGTGCATCATAATTTCATCAAGAACTGATTACTTAAACTTACACCAAATTCTCAACATACCATATGATGAGATGATGTTATGGACTCTAGTTCATCAAGCATGCATTAAATCCGCCTTGATTTATAGTTGAATTTGGTGGAATTGTGATGAAAAACAAGAGTTAGGGTTTTTGTTCTTCTTTTTCTCCTCTGGTCGCACACACCCACACGCACAGCATTTGCGTGTGGTGTTTTGTATATTTTTTTCTATTAAATCAAGTTTACACCTTTTACTCATTTAACCCCTCAAGTTTCTTTATTAACCTAATGTTAATTAAGTTAACACATTTTTATTTATAATTTAAGTGTATGGTATTTAACTATTAATTATTTTTTGGGTGTTACAAGTCCACCCTCCCTAAAGAGGGTTTCGTCCCCGAAACCATCATACGCATATAAAATCATAAACACATACACGTACCGAAAAGTGAAGGGTAGAGTCATCTCATTTCCTCTTCAGACTCCCAAATGGTGTCTGATCCTTTCCGGTGCTCCCATTTGACCTTTACTTGGTCGATTTCTTTGTTCCTCAAACCCTTAACCTTACGGTCGAGGATTGCGATAGGCTTTGCTATATAGTTGAGTTTGTTATCAATCTCTATATCATCGAGGGGAACATAAGCCGTATCATCCGCTAAACACTTTCGTAGATGTGAAACGTGGAACGTGTTATGTATTCCGCTCAACTCTTCTGGTAATTCTAGTCGGTAAGCTACCTTACCCACCCAATCCAAGATTTTAAAAGGCCCTATAAATCGCGGGCTCAATTTTCCTCGTTTTCTAAACCGGATAATTCCCTTCCACGGGGATACCTTAAGCATCACCCTATCGCCAATTTGGAATTCGATTGGCCTTCGTCTCTTATCCGCATATGATTTTTGTCGGTCTTGAGCTGCCTTCAAATGGGCTCGGATCATGTCAATTTTCTTGTGCGTAACTCGAATCACATCCTTGTGAGCAAGCTCTCGAGGGCTTACTTCATCCCAACATATCGGGGTTCGACATTTTCTACAGTAAATCATTTCATATGGGGCCCTACCAATACTTGAATGGTAGCTGTTGTTATATGAAAATTCGACTAACGGTAGATAAGCATCCCAACTACCGCCGAAATCTATTATGCATGCTCGAAGCATATCTTCTAAGGTCTGAATCGTTCGCTCACTTTGCCCGTCAGTTTGTGGGTGATATGCGGTACTAATCAACAGCTTGGTACCCATTTGTTCTTGAAAGTGGCACCATAAATTCGAAGTAAATCGAGTATCTCTATCAGACACGATAGGTACCGGTACTCCGTGGCGTGCTATAATCTCATTTACATATACCTCCGAAATCTTCTCAGAAGTGTAGGTCTCGCGAATAGGAATAAAATGAGCGCTCTTGGTTAGTCTATCTACGACTACCCAAATGGCATCAAATCCCTGAGCCGTTTTTGGCAGTTTGTCAACAGGTCCATAGTAATATGTTCCCATTTCCAAACTGGAATATCCAATGGTTGGAGTTTGCCATAAGGCTTTTGATGCTCCGCTTTGACTTGTAAACAAGTCATGCACTTCTCCACGTATTTAACCACATCTCTTTTCATTCCTGGCCACCAGTACTTTTGCTTCAAATCTTTATACATTTTGGTCGCTCCAGGATGAATCGAATAGCGAGACTTATGAGCCTCGTCAAGTGAAAGATCCTTAACACCACATGTGTTTGGAACCCAAATCCTACCAAACCGGTATTTCATCACATTACTTCCTTCCACGAGATCTTTCACCAAGCCTTTTATACGTTCTTTTCCACAGATTTCCTCCTTTACTGCTTCGATCCGGGCTTCTCGAATTCGTTCGAGAAAACCTGAAGTTACTACCAATTGCATGGACCGTACCTGAATAGGAGTGTATTCTTCCTTTCGGCTAAGGGCATCCGCCACTACGTTAGCCTTTCCTGGGTGATAGTAGATTTCGCAGTCATAGTCCTTCACGACCTCTAACCAGCGCCTTTGTCTCATATTTAACTCCTTCTGATCAAAGAAGTATTTTAAACTTTTATGGTCAGTGAAAATAGTACATTTCACACCATACAAGTAATGCCTCGAGATCTTTAAGGCGAATACTACCGCTGCTAGCTCGAGATCATGTGTCAGGTATTTTGTCTCGTGCGGCTTCAGTTGTCTCGAGGCATACACAATTACCTTTCCTCTTTGCATAAGCATGCACCCAAGACCTAACTGTGTTGCATCTGAATACACTACCATGTCGTCCATGCCATCCGGTAAAGTTAATACTGGTGAATAGGTTAACTTTTCCTTTAGTGTCTGAAATGCTTTTTCCTGATCATCTTCCCAAGCGAACATCTCGTTCTTGCGGGTTAACTTAGTCAATGGTGACGCAATCTTGGAGAAATCCTGAATAAATCTCCTATAGTATCCTGCTAACCCCAAGAAACTTCTAATTTTGGATGGATTCCTTGAAGGGTTCCATTTTGACACAGCTTCCACCTTAGATAGATCCACCAATATCCCCTCGGCACTTATAACATGGCCTAAGAATTGCACCTCTCGTAACCAGAAGGCGCACTTCGAGAATTTAGCATGTAATTTTTCTCGCCTTAGTATCTCTAACACTTCTCGTAAGTGACTAGCGTGATCCGTCTCGTTTCTTGAGTAAACAAGAATGTCATCAATAAAAACGATCACTGACTTGTCGAGCATCAGCTTGCAAACCCGATTCATGAGGTCCATGAAAGTCGCGGGTGCATTTGTTAATCCGAAGGACATTACGAGTAATTCGTAATGTCCGTATCGCGTACGGAATGCCTTATTTGGTATATTCTCTTCATTTACCCTCAACTGGTGATAACCCGATATTAAATCGATTTTCGAAAACCAGCTAGCGCCTTGTAATTGATCGAACAGATCGTCGATCCTCGGGAGCGGGTATCGATTCTTTACCGTGAGTTTATTTAACCCCGGTAATCAATACACATCTGCATGCACCCGTCTTTCTTTTTTACAAATAGCACCGGCGCTCCCCAAGGAGATACACTAGGACGAATGAATCCTTTATGGAGCAAGTCTTGTAATTGAGACATTAGTTCTTGTAATTCCAATGGTGCCAGTCTATATGGCGCTTTAGCAACTGGTTTCACGCCCGGAATTAGTTCGATCCCGAACTCCACTTCACGCTCTGGTGGTATTCCCAGTAGATCCTCAGGAAAGACATGTTTGAATTCCCGTACTACTGGTACGTCTTCAATCCTTGGTGTCTCTTTTTCCGCGTCACGTACGTAAGTCAAATACGCCTTACATCCGTGTAGTATAAACTTACGGGCTTCTATCATCGAGCATACCATAAGATTACAAGTCTTCTCCCGAAAGATAATGACACGCTTTCCGCTCGGAGACGTTAAGTGTATCTCCTTACGTAAGCATATCACCTTAGCGTGGTAGCTAGACAACCACTCCATTCCAACTACCACTTGGAATTCTCCCATCAACATAGATATTAAACCAATGGAGTATTCCTCACCATCAATATTCAGTTTGCATTCCCAACATACATCACAAACACTGAAACTTTTGTTATTACATAGTTCTACTTCTATTGGCATAGGCAATTTCGTTAATGTGAACAAAGGGTTTTGAATGAATCTATGTGAAACAAGAGACTTATTCGCACCCGTATCAAATAAAACACGTGCAAGGACAGAATTTACAGTAAATATACCTGTAACTACGTCAGGTTCCATTTTTGCTTCAGCAGCAGTAATTTGGAACGATCTCACCTTTGACTTCGGGGTTTCATTCTTTGAGTCAGCACCCTCTTTCTTCCCTGTTAATTCTGGGCATTCTGACTTTTTATGACCCGGTTGATAGCACTTATAGCACAACGTCATCTTGTCTGGGAAATTTGAAATCCCGTGCCCCATCTTACCACATGCGACGCAAGGTTTGTTTTTGAAATAACATTCACCCCTATGGGGGCGTCCGCATATCTTACAGCTTGGAGAACCTCCTTTAGCATTTCCTTTCTTTGAGGATTCAGCTACCCTTGACTTCTTCGTGGGACTCGGGTTTGTATCCAAAGCCCTTCTTTCTCCTCTTTCAATTTGCCTTTTCAATTCAATCTCGCGCTCCCGCGCCGCGTTAATTATGTCGGTGAGGCTTTCGTAATGTGAGGGAGTCATAAACTCCCTGTATTCTGCCCTAAGCATGTTGTGGTAGTAGTAAATTTTCTGTTCTTCAGTCTTGACCAACTCATCACAAAACTTAAGTTTGTCGAGGAATGTTCCCGTAATTTTATCGACGGTTTCCCCTTTTTTGCCTCAATTGCATGAATTTCTCCTTTATCTTGTTGATTACCGCTTTGGGACTATGATGTTTGAGAAACGGTGTTTTGAAATCTTCCCAAGTCATCGCTCTCGTTGCTTCAATCCCTTTTTCATTTATGAGGTTGTCCTACCAATCCTTCGCTTGGCCTCTAACTTGGCCAATTCCATAAGCCACAAAGTCGCTTATATCGCAATGCGTTCGTTCAAAAAACCCTTGATATCGCTTATCCACCTTTGACAAGCAATTGGATCTACTTCTCCGTTGAAGACCGGGGGTTTACATGCCATGAATTTATTGTAGGAACAACCTTTCTTTTCTTTGACCTTGCCTCTATCATTTGTAAGATCTTCTCTTAGTTCGCTTATCCTTTCCTCCATAGTCGAAAGTAGTGTGTTTTGTAGCCTTTCCATGAATCCTGGTAAGCTAGCTTCGAGTGCCCTTCCGACTTCCTCGGAAATCTTTTATTTTAACTCGACAGTTGTGAGAGATACGATATTGTCACTAGCACCTCCCGACATCTCCTTTCTGAAATGTTGAAGGTAATTTGATAAATAATTCATTTAATCATTCCCACACCTTTTCATGAGAACTCATACTTAATATTCGGCCAAGTATACAATCTTGCCTTAACCGTTTATACTAAGTGTACTTCCCGGGTTCGAGTATATTATTATTATATCCTCCCATACACTTTAAATAATTATCCTTTCTAATTTTTCAAATTGGAATTTACTTCGAATAAATTCTTACCGGATGTTTTGATCAAGCCGTGAACCGAACAAATTTGTCTTTAACCTTAAGCTCTGATTACCAACTTGTAACACTCTTTTAAAATAAAACATTTATATCAAAATGAAACTACTTTTATAAGAATTTAACAAAATTTTTCATATAACATTTGAGATGAAAGTTACTAGCTAGACTAATATTCGAAAACAATTTAGGATACATAAGTATTCCCTAGTTACATAAGTTTCTACTAACAACATCTAATAACAAAAGTTGCGGAAGCCAAAATCTTCATTGTGTTCGGTTCAATAATGGTAGCTTGATCATCATCCAAAATGCTTGTAAACACCCTAAAGCTGGAAATTATATAAAACATTAGTAATTAGATCTTGGAAATACGCAGCAATACGATTTATAAGTTAGAACAAGCAAAACAGGAAAACAGAGCACCCGCCCGGCGTCGGCGACAGGGCTTAGAAATGGGCGTCGGCCCAATTTGTCATAGACAGGTGATTAGGGCGTCGGAAGAAATGGGGTCAGCCAGGACGCGTTGGCGACGGCCTGTCCCGGCGTCGGCGACGGCTTCATCTGCAGCAATTTTGCTGCTGTTTTGTTTTCATGACCCGTTTGTTCCGTTTCGCATCCTCGAACATTGAAACATGATTCAGGACTTTCAAAAAAATTTGTGAAACTTGTATTTTATTCTACTTGAACTTATAACGACATCATAGTAAAATTTATATCAATATACATCATCCATGATATAAACACGCATATGATTCAACTTAAAGCATTTGCCAATTATATTATTACCAACTAGTCGATTCACATTCCTACGCGTGGGAATCATTACTCAATTTAACAACCCATCCCCGGATTCATTATTATACTCGTTTAGCGCTTCCATTTCCGATTTGCACTTTGAGTTTTATTCAAATCGATAGTGATTTAAGTGCATAGACTAAATCACTTATAAGAGTTCACATTGGGATTTTCACACACCCCATTTTACCCAACCACGGGTTATTAACTTTAGCATTCACGCTTCCATTATTGGCTTGTGTGTTTGATATTTCATTACCTGTAACCTCGGGTTTAATACTTGTGGAATTGTGCTCCCATTTACCCGGTTTGCACATATCATTATTCAACCCGTTTGGTTTGCCTTTTGTAAATCCTTATTTCGGACAAACAAAACATTATCACATCTCAAGTTTTTATATATCAACAATACTTAAAGTTTACATACTAACAATTAAAAACAACATAATGTTTAGTCACGTACCTTATTGTTTTTCCTTCAATCTTGCGTTTGCTCCGACTTGACTCCCCGAAGCTTCACCCGAGTTGCCTGTAACGTGCAACCCAATTATCATTAATATCTCTTATTCACATACTCACAATAAGTACATTTATCCATATTTCATTCATAAATTCGCATCAACGTTACTTGGTGAATTATTAGAATTTACATTTCATTAGAGCGTTTCGTCAAACACCTTATGTGCATAATTTATAATTAGCCATATCATTCAAGTTATTGAAGTCTCCAACCACCAAAACTTCTACTCAACAAGTAGACATGTTCACTATAACCCTTTTATATCAAATTTCTGATTATTATAAGTTCAAACATCATCATTAACCTTCTAGATTTCATGAGTTCAATTTACACATCAAAACCCATTTGTTCATAATTGTGCATTCAACTTAATACCTAGTCATAGTATTTGTTCTACTTGCATTTATCAAAACTTTGCTTAGAATCATATAGATTTTACTATCTTTATCACAATTTCAGCAGATTTCTACTCTAATTGTGCATCATAAATTTCATCAAGAACTCATTACTTAAACATACACCAAATTCTCAACATACCTTATGATGAGATGATGTTATGGACTCTAGTTCATCAAGCAAGCATTAAATCCGCCTTGATTTATAGTTGAATTTGGTGGAATTGTGATGAAGAACAAGAGTTAGGGTTTTTGTTCTTCTTTTTCTCCTCTGGTCGCACACACCCACACGCACAGCATCTGTGTGTGGTGTTTTGTATATTTTTTTCTATTAAATCAAGTTTACACCTTTTACACATTCAACCCCTCAAGTTTCTTTATTAACCTAATGTTAATTAAGTTAACACATTTTTTATTTATAATTTAAGTGTATGGTATTTAGCTATTAATTATTTTTTGGGTGTTTCACAAATCCTTCCAGCTTCAAAATTCAAAAATGGAAATCTGACAAGATTTGCCATGAATTGACTTTTCTCCGAGCAGATGGAGAAGTTGAGAAAATCTCTATGAATAGTGCCTCTGGCCTAAAAAATGAAGATCTATAAGACCTATTAGGTCTTAAACTATGAAAGGATCCAGAAGATCTTTACTCTATGAAGTTTGAATTACAATTCAAAGGTCAGATAATAGAAAAGATGTTGAGGAATAATGAATGATCAAAATAAAGTTTAGTTTTGGAATCATTTGTTCTAGGGTAAGATTGTTGAACCTATAAAAGAAAAGATAATTGTAAAAGCAAAAATATGCTAATCTGATCAAGAATAAAACAAGTCATGAAGATCAACTCCTCCCAAATATAGTGAATCTTGAACAATAATAGAAGATTTGTTTGAAGTCCGAAAGATCTGTTGAAAAGATGAAAGCTATGTTGATGAAGGGTAAAGGTCTGTTGAAGATCAAAGCTCTGATGAAGAATAAAGCGCTGATGAGAAGACTAAACATCTATTTAGGCCTGAGTAGATGTTTAATATTAACAAACAAAGGTTTTCCAGAACACGTGTTATTTCTACATCAGAGTCTGTAAAACAGATCTTATAAGTCGTAGAACAGATGTTAAGAATGATCAGATGTTTGTAACATCTGAAAAGATTTTCTATTAGGAATGTTAGATGTCACTATAATGGTGATGTCAGCCCTGGTAACAAACAAATGTTTATACTTTCTATAAATAGATCTAATGTGTTAGAGATCTATTTTATCACTTTCATAACATTCCTTTTGTACGAACACAAAGTAGTGATCAGGCTGAGGGGGAGTGATAGTCATAACTTGTAGTTGTAATCCTTTGATTATTAATGAAATATAGTATGACAACTTTCCATATTTGTATTTGTGTTTAATTTCCAGTGCATATCATTTAATTCCATTACATCTTTATCAATTTCACTTCACTGTATCATTAATAACACACACAAATACACACTCATGTCCCAACAAACGTCCAGTCAGTCCAAAAGTAAATGGTTAAATAAATTACTCATTAAATAAAATAAAGAGGTAAAAATATTTTTTTAATCAATAATAAGAAATGGGTGTTTGGGGTATTTGTTACCTCTTGATGCTTTGTTAACCAATAGTTACCATGGATTCGCAAGAGCCCGATTGCCAGACAAGAAGTTATATTCTATTAATGTATAAGGTTGTGGAGTTCTCTTTTTAGGACCCTCACACACTCGACCATATTGGTTTGAATCAACAAGGAAACGCTCCACATGGTTGATTCAATCCACGATGATTTTGCCGAATCAGCATGGAAATTATATACCATTGTAGTTTAGTATTTAGTAAAACAATATCATAAGGTGTTTATATGACTTATCACTATGATCCCTTGGTGTGGTGTCAATTTCCTAAGAGTAGCGATGTTAATATAAACCAAGTCCTCGGCACTTTAATGTTATCTCCATGTTTTGGCAAGAGCTTACCAACCCAAAGTCTTATACCAAAACCTTTAACCCCCCCCCCCCTTCAAGGCATCAACATTTTCGACTCTACATACACATAGAAAAATGAATGTTCTGCACTAGCAACAACACAAGATTGTTGGTTAGTTTTTAAGGAATAAGAACAAATATTACATGCTCCACGCTAATGGCGACTCGAATTTTTACTCACTTTCAATAAGTATATCTTACTTAAAGTCATTAGAACATATACGCCTCTTGTTAATATGTATCTTGTTTTTAGTTAACTACCCATTAAGGGGTTTGTTTCCCCAAACACCCACAAGAACCTTAGCCAAGAATGACTATCAAAATAGTTTTCATCAAACCTGAAATGGTTTTATTAATCACCAAAAGATTGATTACATCTAATGATTGTTTTTATCTTTATCGAATGATTATAATGATTAAAGAAAGTGAGTACATGAAGTGTATGCTGTGGAGAAGAGGAAAGAATTAAGCAACTGAAAATGGTAGCCAAAGTCCTTTATATAGCTGCCGGAGGTCAAGGCACGGGCCATGCCTATTGATTTTGACAAGTTCTTCACTAGGAGCCAGGCACGGGGCATCCTTCAGGGCACGACCCGTGGTCAAATATGTGGGACCCACTGGATCTTCGAAATCTTCCAAGATATTATTTTTGTCTTTGGTGATTGAGGCATGGGGCGTGTCTAATTCTTTTCTTGCTTGGATTTCAAGACGATATTCAAAAGATGTTGTTCTTGGACTTGAGGCACGAGGCGTGTCCTGGGGACACGAGGCGTGCTTTGATCATTTTTCATCAAATCTCCTTATTTTGGGCCGAATTACTTCGTTTGTTTGATTTGGGTTCGTTTTGTCATGAAAACAAAAGTAAACCAAATTAAGTATATTTCAAATATATTGCTAACAAACCAATAAAAAGTGGGTCTAATTATTCCATATATAAATAAGCAATCTTTTTGTGCATAACCACTTGTACCTTGTGTTTTGGGAGTTTTTCAAAAAAAAAAAAACTTGATTTTTTACTTTTAACCCCAAGGTTTTTAGCTTTTGTAATTTTAACCCTATATAATTTGTTTTTTTTTTAACTTTAACCCAAAACTAAACTTGATTTTTTACTTTTAACCCAAGGTTTTTAGCTTTTGCAATTTTAACCTTACATAATTTGTTTTTTTAACTTTAACGCAAAACTTTTCATTATTTGCAATTTAACTTTACAACTTTTGTCACTTATACTTTTCATCTTTGGCAAATTTTTGTTTTACGTATAGTTCTAAATTTTTCGACTTAATACAAAGCAACGTACGAGTGTGGTTCAACTTTTTTATGTTTTGTTTCAAACTTTGAAAGTTAACACGAGGCAACGTGCATGTGTGGTTCAACATTTTTACCTCAATTTTTTCATGTTTGACGGGTTCATCGCTACACGCAGATCCTAGGTCGAGTCAGTGTTGGTGGTCGATAACGGTTGTGTGACACTAGTACTATTTGACACCGTTTTACACCCCGCCGCAACGCGGGGTGTGCTTTGGGGGTTTTCTAAAGAAAAATTGTTATGCATATGGTTGTCGTTATCTTGGCTTTGGGGGTTTTCCAAAAAAAAAAATGATATTTTTACTTTTCACCAAAAAGTATTTCATAAATTACTTTTAACCAAAAACTATTTGTTTTTTTTTTACTTTTAACACAAAACTTTTTATCTTTTGCAATCTATCCTCACAACTTTTTTTACTTTCAACTTTGGTCCTTTATAGTTTTCATTTTCCGCAATTTTTTTCGTTTTATGCTTGGTTCCAAATATTGTGACTTAACACATTTCAAAGTGCGTCTTTGGTTTAACGTTTTTACGTTTCGTTCTAAATTTTGCGAGTTAACACGACACAACGTGCATTTGTGGGTGAACGTTTTTACATCGTCTATTTTTTTCCCGTTTGACAGTTTAACATAACGTGCGTGTCCTAAATCGACTTAGGGGCTGTTTGGCAACATCTGAATCAATAAGTGCTGAATGAATAAGAGGTCTGAATGGGTAAGAGGCTCTGAACCAGTAAGTGCTGAACCAGTAAAGTGCTGTTTGGTTGCACATCTGAATGGCTGTGTAAAATGACATTTTTACCCCTTTTAATTAAAAAAACCATTTTATTATTAAATATATATAAATGTTATTCTCCATCCTCATCTCATTCCACCTACCGTTCAAACAAAAAAAAATCTCATTCCACCGAACTTTCCTTTTTTTTTTCTTTATGTATCTTATACACACACAGACAACAACAACATCCTTTGTCTCTCTCGTTTGCTCGACCGGTGACCGGAGCCGAAGTGTCGGTTGTGAAACCCGCTGAATCACCTACGCCCCCCCCCCCCCCCCCCGGTTACAGAAATCTCTGGTAGCCACACCCACCACATCGATCGAAGAAAGAGAAAGATCGACAGAGGAGAGAGAGCTCCGGTGGTGACGGCGCCACCGCTACGGCGGTGGTGGTGATGGTTTTCCATGGTCGAGTCTCAGCTCGTGTTTCATGTCTCGGCTCGGCTCAAGTTCAAATGTTCAGGTCACGGGTTCAGATTTGATGTCGGTCCAGGTTTCGGCTTCGAGTTCAGGATCGGTTCACCGCCGCCGTACATGGTGGTGGTCGGCTGTATGCAAGAGGGGAGAGGGTTTCAGGGGTGTGGGTGTCTAGCCGGACAGAAGAAAGGGGAGCCGGAATCACGGCTCCGGTCGCCGGGAATTCTGATCGAGAGAGAGGTAAAGGGACGAGGGAGGGTGAAAGGGGGTAACACATGTCTTTTTTTTCATTCAGCATGTTCTAGTTGCTGAATGATTCAGCACTGAATCATTAAGAGGTTTGCTATTAAGAGGCACAACCAAACAGCTAACCTCTGTCCGAATAAGAGGTCCAACCTCTTAATGATTCATTAAGAGGCTTGCCAAACAGCCCCTTAGTTATAACTAAAGAATTCCCGCCGCATTGCGGCGGGTCTCAGTTCTAGTTTCATACAAAAAAACATGTATATTTTTGTGTATACCAGTAACACCCAAGCGTAATATACTATTAAAAATATTATTGTTTTAGTGTAGGCATGTTTAAACTTTTCAGTTTTATGAGTATGACTTTATGTTGTTACAGTCCGATCGAGAGGGGGTTTTATATGACGTTTAGATACAAAAGAGAAATATATCTATGTTTTTTAACGACAAGAAATATATATCTATGTGGTGGTTAAATTCATAACCATTGCTTCATGGGATGGCGATGTTGACTGTCTTGAGTTCTTGACAACGTTGATGCTAAATTCTCTTCGGTGTATCCAAAAGACACCACAGAAGTGAGTAGTGACTAAATATATAACAACAAAACTACCTTAATTGGTGATTTTGTTGATGATGTATCACACTGGTTACTGACTTGTGAACTTCTGATCAGAAATGATGATTCTTGAACTTATTTATTATTATGAAATTGTCCTAAAGAGATATACAGGTGGTAATATGTTTCCCCTTTATCAATGGGATGGACTGTTTAAATACTACAAGGTGTTGTATTTCTACCGGGGGTCGGAAGTCACCAGACCCTAAAGTATATACCTAAAAAAAATTATTTTTTTATAAAACCTGGGGTTCGAAAACGCATATACCTAAAGAATTATATACGAAACGTACATACATAACACTACTGAGCGGAAAGTTCGGGGGATCGGACGCCCCCTCCGGCCCCTTCATAGCTGCGCCACTGGTTGTAGGCGCAACCATGTAAATATTGTTAATAGAAGAATATCATTTCTAAAAGAATATGTTCCTGTGAAATTCGGATTCGGAACCATGATGGCGTGCTAAGTGAGGATGTACTCATGTGCATGTATTTAGCGACCCTTTAAAGGTTTTCATACGTACTTGATAGTTTTTATTACATGGAGCCAATGGTCAATTTTTATTTTTATTTTCAGTATATGTTAGTTTCGGTGAGTTTTTGTTTTCTAGGGTCTCATGGTGTCATTTTTTGTTCGTGAAAGAAGGACACGGAACTCCTTGTAACAGTTTTTATAAGATTCTTGATGATGAAGAAATTCTGGATGCGATAACTGAAGTGTGTAATGCTGAAGATTAAATTACAACTCATCACGATACAAGTGGTTGACAACTGGATTTTAATCTTAAATTGTTACGTCTATGGCTACTTTCGTATTTGTGCGTATGTTTATTGAGATGCAAAAATGGTTTTCATACCTACTTGATAGCTTTTATGTAAAATTATTATTTACTTGACACGTGTAAGGCTAATAACAACGCTACATTTAAGTGAACCTTCAGGCTAATAACAACGCTACATTTAAGTGAACGTTCAAGTCGTCCGATTAAACATTTCCTAAGTGTTGTATTCTTGTGCGCAACGTGCGGGCACCCTACTAGTATATACATAAATTTCATTTCCGAAGCTCTCAATTATATAGAGTAGTTAGTTATCTATTAGCCTTGTTGAGCGATGTAGATAGGGAGAAAAGAAGAGGAGACTCCCTCATTCAGTCATTTGGAAGATGTTCGATAGGTAAATCACAAACGGTACAAAGGATGAAAGGGGAAGTGAAGTGAGAAAAAAGAAAGCGAAGCTGCCAAGTCTCGTACCCTTGACCTTGCCTATGGCGTGGAGAGAGCCTTAACAACTCTTTCATCAATACTTTTATATATAAATGTTAAACACAATAACAAAAAAAAAAAAAAAAAATCTAATTTTTTTTATGTACGTAAAACGAGAAAAAGATTTTTCTTTTGGCCCATGTGTTGTCGCGCATCCGGCACACCATCAGGGACAGCCTGGTGTGTGTATATGTATCTGTACGGTGTGTTTTATTATTATGACAATATTATAACATGTATTTATCTACTAAAGAAAACTGATACATATTTTTATGGTTTATTTTACATGGATCATCTAACAGCAAAAAAAATGGAAAAAAAGTATTGTATTTTTTTCTAGCAAGAAGCCAAAAATCAATAGCATATATAAGATTGAAATATAAGAATACAAATTACCTAGGGTTACGGTTTGCGGGGGTGGCGCTGAGGCTAGAGGGTGTGGGATGGAGCCCCTTGCATGTTATAAAGGACATCTCAGCGCCACCTAGACGCCACGTCAGCCAGGGGGCTTTATACCCCCCCCCCCCCCCTTTAATTTGCAGGGTGTGGGATGGAGCCCCGTCATCATTACCTAATTATTTTTTATTTTTACATTTTACTTTTTTAAATTAAATGGCCATTTTATATAACTAGAAAATTAAAAAAAAAACCATAATTTCATCCTAAAAAAAATAAAAAAACATCACAAAATCATTAAAAAAATAAGAAGGTACTAGAAAAAAAAACTACATATATTTCGCCTCCATAATGCGACCCATGGCGGTGAAAAACTTGTCACGAATACGGTTCCAAAAAACCTTTATGTCCCATGGGTTTAGGTTGTTGGGAAACATTGTAGAGAGGGGTTTAAAAAAAATTAGCGTATTGTATAAAAATTTGGGAGAAAATGGGTGAAATGAGATGGAAAAAATGGAGAGATGGAAGAGTATTTATAAACTTTGAATTTGAAAAACAATTTTTTTTTTTAAATCTGACCGTTCAACGGTCAAAAAAGTAAAGGGGCCTCGATCTGTGTGTTTTCTGCTTGTTATCATGTTCGCGAGCCACCTATAGCGCCCCAACTTAATTCAGGCGGTGTGGGTGTATAGCGCCCACGGCGCCATAGATGCTGACAGGGCGAGGGTGGCGCCGCCACACCCTCCGGCCTGACAAGAAAAGAGAGTGCGCTCTTCTAGTTGTCGCTATTCTTGGTGTTGGGATTTGGTTCTGAAACTCATGCATCATGAATTGCAAACCACCAAAGATGCTCTTTGTCTACGTATACAAACAAAACCAAAGTTTTTTTGAATCAACAACGGGTTCAACACGAGTCAAGTCAACTCGATATATTTAATTTATACTTGGAAGTCGGTTTATTAGCGTGGTTTGATGCTTAGATTTTGTTGAATAAATGCAAGCTTAACTCAAGAACTCGAATGGCTTAAACTATCTATGAATTATGTTTAACTAGGTTTAAAGAAGTTCGCCGCGTTGCAGCGATTTTCTTTTGTTATTTAGTCTGTGTTTACATGTGTTTTGAAATCAGTACGAGCGTGTTGCGAACGGATCTGCTGACAAGAATAAAAAGAAAATGTAGAAAAAAACACTAAAAGATAACCGAAAGAAAATCAACAAAAAAAGTTGTATGGTAACGATATTGTTCGTATGAAACCCACGGTCAGAGATGAGTAAATTGTTCTGGGTACCGGTACCAAATTTGCCGAACCGAAAGATCTTAAGTACCAATTCGGTAGCAACTTTTGGCGTTCCTGGTACCGGTTCACAACGGTTTTTTACCTTCATATATCGGTAACGTAACCGGTATTTTCGGTATCAGTACCGATTCTGTATCGGTTGGCACCGAACTCATCCCTACCCCTGAAACTAAAAAAAGAAAAAATTAAAAGTTGAAGAAAATCAACAAAAAAAGTTGTACGATAACGTTGTTCGTACGGTAACCGTGATCAGAGATGAGCAAATGGTACCGGGTAGTAGCACTAAATTTTCCGAACGAAAAGATTTCCAATATCAATTCAGCACCAACTTTTGGCGTTTTCTGTATTAGTGCCGGTTTTTACCTTCATGTACAAATACCGAATAGGACTGTCCCGGTATTTTCGATACCAGTACTGGTTCGATACCGGTTGACACCAAACTTATCCAAACCCCTGATATTAAAAAAAGGATAAAAGTTAAAAAGTAAAGAAAATACCTATTATTATAAAATTAAATTAATGAAAGTATTAAAAAAACTAAATATTATTATTATATTAAAATTACTATTCATTTCAATTCATTTAGTAATATTTAGTAATAATAGTAATAATTAGAGTTCAAATCAACTATATATCATTCGGATATGATTATAATACATACTTGAAGGCATATATACATATATATATATACACACATATATATATACATATAGTGTTAGGTTCATTGGGAAACACTAAAAAATCTGGGGAACAGTGGGGAACCGACTCAAACGAATCCGGTTGGACTGATTCCAGCGGCGTTGGAACCGGCTCGTCAAACCCTAACTAAGATCTCTTAACCCTAAACCCTAAATCATAACCCCTAAACCCTAAATATATTAGGGTTTGGCTTTTAGGGTTTAGCTTTAGGGTTTAGCTTTAGGTTTAGCCTTCAGGGTTTAGCTTTTAGGGTTTATAGTTTAGATTTTACGGTTTAGCTTAGGTTTTAGCCTTATTTTTTAGCTTTAGGGTTTAGAGTTTAGGAGTTAGGATGTAGGGTTAAGAGATCCTAGTTAGGGTTCGACGAGCCGGTTCGAACGCCGCTGGAATGAGTCAAATCGGAGTTCGTTTGAGTCGGTTCCCCGCTGTTCCCCACTTTTTTAGTGTTCCCGAATGAACCTTCCCATATATATATATATATATATATATATATATATATATATATATATATATATATATATATATATGTACATGATCAGGAGAAAACACTCTAAAGTGTGAGAATGGTGAGAACGGATCCTGGCCCAACACGTGGCAGTGAGCGCTAATTGATATGCAGGGGTACGATTGTCCTTTTATACGTTTCCTCCTTATTCGCGTTATAAATTTGTTTCAAATTAAAACTCCAAAGATTTCGTGTTAGTTGTTACCTCCTTTCCAAGCTTTCTCAGATCTATGGCGTCTAACGTGGATTATGTTCGATAAAGTAAAATTCGTTGACGTTTCACATTTTTGTTCCAGCAACTCATGCAACAGATATGGCTTTTTGTTCTTTTTATGCTTGTTTCATTGTTTTTTTTAATTAATATTTTCATAATGTATTGTATGCTTTTCAATGTCGTTGTTTATGTATCCAATTTATTCGCGTTTTCATTGGTAGTTAAACAATTAGTAAAAAATGATAATTGGAGTTTTCATTATTAATTTTAATTATCGTTTGGGATCTAGTATATCTCTTATGTTTTTACGATCATTGGCGTTTTACACCTGATTAGTTTTGAATATTATTTAGTAGTATTTGTAAACATCAGTTATTACTATTTTTTAATTTGTGTAAACATCAGTTTTGTAAATTATGGTGTTTTCATTATGATGCTATATTTGTTAATTATTTATGTTGTTAACTGTTTTTAATTATTAATCTCATGGCGTTTTCATTATCACGTTGCATTAGTATTGTTAATTCATTATTTTTGTTAATCAATAAAGTTATTGTCACACCCCAACCGAGGGCGGAATCATCGGGGCGTGGCACTGAGCGAAACAGATTGTTCAAAAGAATCCATAACAACTATTAAGTGACAATATATTTAACGTTCATGTCCCATACCATAAACATACAAAGCATAAATAGTTATTACAGATAATTGTCTCAAAAACAAAATACTGTTCTGACGACTCAGATTTATTTAGTTTATTTCTAGACCTCCTACTTCGTTTCACCAAAGCATAGCAAGCAGAGCATCCTAATCAACCTGTCACACACGTTAAAATAAAGTCAATACACATAGTGTAAATGTGAGTACACAAGTTTGCATAGCATATAGTAAAGCAAAAGCGTTTATGCATAACCAGCATGTAACACGTAGAAATGTGAATCAAATAAGCTATCGACAATGACGTATGTAACCGACATGACTGCAAGTTGTAGAATGCGCAACACATTACCACCACTGTGACCATGTGAAGTAAAACCCTTAACAACCCCTATCCACGACAGGTGTTGAGTCCAAACTATAGTACTATCATTGCTAAGGTGTCAGGCAAAACAATCACTTTGTAAACATAACATACAAGAATTCATCGAGTCACGTGTAACATGCGAGAGCGGTTTGCGTTAAAAGTGTTTGCGTTGTGTGTTCGATGTGATTTGATATAGAAGACGTATGTAACATCCAAAAGTGCGTTATGCAAAAAGGGTTCGAGTATACTCATCGTGCGTGTTTAGCTAGTAAAAACAGTACCTGGATTGAAGGGAGCGCGTGGAGATTGGCCTGAGCATGGAACAATAGTGTAAGAGTTGAACAGCGTGTAAGCAGTGCGTTGGACAAGTTGAGTGTTGAATGGTGAGTCGACCGGATGGCCATCTAGATGGATGGTCATCCGGACGGATAACCATTCGGACGGTTAGTCATTCGATTGGGTGAATGTGTTTGAAAATCGTTTTGAAACTTTTGAAGTTTTCGTTGTAGTATAAATCAAGTCATTCGATAGGATGGTCATCCGGACGGATGGCCATTCGATCGGATGGCTATTCGATTGAAAGTGTGATATTCTTTGAAGTTTTGATCAGATTGTTTAAGTGTTGCAAGTTATAAGAGACAAGCCACCTGGTCGAATAGTCATTCGATCGGATGGTCATCCGATTAGACGGCTATTCGATTGAGCGACCTGGTGTTTTAAAGATTTTGTAAAATTTTCTAAGTTAAGAGTTTTAACAGAGATGGTGTGATGACGTGTCAAAGAACGAGAACCCACACCAAGTCCAACTCAGCCGATCGGATGGGAATCACCCCATTCGATTAGACTTAACTATTCTTTGATGGAGTTTTATGTTTAAGCCGTGAATCGGTCGTCGCTCCGGTGGAAATCCGCTTTCAAGCCAACTCTAGAATAACGAACGACTCTAAAGTCAGATTGGGTCTAGCTTCCATCGGTTTTTTAGTAGATGAGCGTAAAAGAGTTGAAAGAAAGTTTGAATAATGATGAAATGCTGAGATAAGTTTGAAATATCTTTCAACTGGTTTCATTTTGTTAAGATTCACGCAAAAATGTGTAGAAATCCTTTAGATCTAGACCAACTTTGACGGGATGATGTCACACCACAGTTTGCAAAAGAAACCGTGATGACGTCACCTTCAAGAGGTCCAAATCAGGTGATTTAATGGTGAAAATGAGTGATTTTGATGGAGAAGCTGGTGAGAAAGTGTGTAGTGATGATGAAAGTACAAGATTTAGGAGGAAAAACTTACGGAATAGCCTTGAATCGAGTGAAAAGTGCTGAGAATGAACTGGGAGCGAGTTGGGTCGAATGGAGCTGTCACATCAGTGAACAGTGATGTGACAGGCGGTATTTCTAGTGTGAGAGAGAAGTAAGGCGGTGCAAGTGTGGGTCGGATGGCCATTCGATCAGGTGGTCATTCGACCAACCGAGTTGCGTTTTGTTGGTTTCCGACTTTCGTTTCGTGCGTTGAGTGTTGCGTTGCGTTTGCGAATAAGCGTTCCGATGAGATAATCACATAACATTTAAACAAGTAGTTACACAAATAACATAACACATAGAATGCATAAAAGTAAATTTGCGTTTCGAGTTGCGTTGAGATTGCGATGCGATAGAGTTGCGATTGCGTTTGCGAATAACATCCCAAAATATATAAGGCACACACAAGTAACGCACATAATAACACACACACAAGAATCAATACCAATAACTGCGTTTCGAGTTTGCGTTGCAATAGCGATAGCAACAATGCGATAAAGTGTGTTTAAATAGTATGCGTTTGTAATTAGCGTTTAGCATGCGATAATAAGCGTTGTGAGTGCGTTGTAAAACCTAGTTTAAAATATCGTTTAAAATAGTCAACTAATATATCGATTACTGCAACGGGTTAACTATTATCAAATCTCGAGAGTACACGTCAATTAAGCACGAAATGACTGATCTGAACAATGACATGTCTTGACATTAACTTTGACTTGAAAAGTCGGGTTGTTACAGCCTCCCCTACTTTAGGAAATTTTATCCCGAAATTAAGGCACAGGCGTAACGAAGAGTTGTTGATATTTAGCTTTCATATCACTTTTGAGTTCCCAAGTGAGCTCGGCGCCGCGTTTGCCTTCCCAGGGAACATTCACTATAGGAACGCGAGAGCGTCGGAGTTTCTTGGTCTCTCGGTCCATGATTTCTACTGGCTTTTCCACAAAGTGTAATGTTTCGTTCACTTGCAAATCCTTGAGAGGGACATGCAAATTCTCTTCGGCTAGACACTTTTTGAGGTTCGAAACGCGGAAAGTTGGATGTACGTTGCTGAGTTCCTTCGGTAATTCGAGTCAGTAGGCCACTTTGCCAATTCTTTCCAGAATCTTAAAGGGTCCAACGTATCGAGGTGCTAGCTTTCCTTTCTTGCCGACTCGGATCACCCCCTTCCAGGGTGAAACCTTTAGGAGTACATGATCACCAACTTCGAACTCAAAGGGTTTGCGGCGTTTATCGGCGTAACTCTTTTGACGACTCCGAGCTTTCAAGAGATTGTCTCGGATCTGGAGGATCTTTTCAGTCATTTCTTGCAATACTCAGGACCGTAATTTGCACGTCTCTGATCTCGTGCCATACGATAGGCGATCGACGTTTTCTTCCATATAATGCCTCAAATGGTGCCATTTGGATGCTAGAGTGATAACTGTTGTTGTACGAAAATTTGACTAAAGGTAAATGCGAATCCCAATTACCACCAAAATCTATAACACACGAGCGGAGCATGTCTTCAAGGGTGCGAATCGTGCGTTCAATCTGAGCGTCGGTCTGGGGATGGAATGCGGTACTGAGATTGAGGGTAGTACCGAGAGCGGATTGAAATGTTTCCCAATGGCTTGAGGTAAATCAACCATCGCGGTCAGAGATGATGTCACAAGGCGTCCCATGTCGACAAATAACTTCGTCGGTATAGATTCGTGCTAATCGTTCAACCTTATAGTCTTCTCGTATCGGCAGAAAATGGGTAGATTTCGTAAGGTATCAACGATAACCCGAATGCTATCATGACTTGATGGCGTGCGCGGGAGTTTCGTAATGAAGTCCATAGCTATACTCTCCCATTTCCACATCGGGATCTCGGGTTGTTCGAGTAAGCTAGAGGGTCGTTGGTGTTCAGCCTTGACTTTCGAACAAGTCAGGCACTTCGAAACGTAGAGGGCGGTATCCTTCTTCATTCCTAACCACCAATACCTAGCACGAAGTTCCTGGTACATCTTGTCGGCACCAGGATGAATGGAATATCGTGATTTGTGGGCTTTTGTCAGCAATATCTCTTGAAGGTTATTGCGACTGGGATCCAAATGTGGTCGAGATAGTGAAAAATACCATTATGTTTATTCACCAATTGGTTTTCGGTTCCAAGAATTTGTTCTTCCTTCAAAGTGTGTTCGGTGAAACAGGCTTGTTGTGCATCTCGAATAAGAGCTTCGACACTATGTAAATAGCTACGTCGGCTAAGAGCATCGGCAACGACATTAGCTTTGCCTGGGTAGTAGCGTATCTCATAGTCGTAGTCGTTGAGAAGTTCAACCCATCTGCGTTGGCGCATATTCAGCTCTTTCTGGTTTAAGATGTGTTGTAGGCTCTTATGGTCAGTGAAGACCGTACATTTGGTACAATACAGGTAGTGTCTCCAAATCTTTAACACAAAAACAACTGCACCGAGTTCGAGATCGTGGGTTATGTAGTTTTTCTCATGGACTTTGAGTTGACGTGAGGCATACGCAATAACCTTGTCTCCTTGCATAAGGACACAACCAAGGCCTAGGTTAGAGGTATCGCAATAGACTACAAAGTCGTCGTTTCCATCGGGTAGCGCGAGTACGGGAGCGTTGCAAAGCATATGCTTGAGAGTTAGAAAGGCATCCTCTTGTTCGGTTCCCCAAACAAAAGTCTTGTCTTTATGCGTAAGAGAGGTGAGAGGAACGACGATTTTAGAGAAATCAACGATAAATCGACGGTACTAACCCGCCAATCCGAGAAAAGAACGAACTTCGGATGGGGTTTTTGGTGTAATCCAACTTTTAACTGCTTCAATCTTCGCGGGATCGACATGTATACCTTGACTATTGACAATATGACCGAGGAATTGAACCTCCTCAAGCCAAAATTCACACTTGGAGAACTTGGCGTAGAGGTGATTCCCTTGGAGAAGTTCGAGTACCAAACGGAGATGTTGCGCGTGTTCGGATTTCGACTTTGAATAGATAAGGATATCATCGATAAACATGATGATGAAGCGGTCGAGAAAGGGTTTAAACACGCGATTCATCAGATCCATAAAGACTGCGAGGGCGTTGGTAAGACCGAAAGGCATAACGACAAATTCATAATGGACATAACGAGTGCGAAAAGCGGTTTTAGGGATAGCTTCCTCCTGAATTCGCAATTGATGATAACCAGAGCGTAGATCGATCTTAGAGAAACACGTAGAGCCTTGCAATTGATCAAAAAAATCGTCTATTCGGGGTAAAGGATAGCGATTCTTGATGGTAAGCTTATTGAGTTCCCTATAGTCGATGCACATTCGGAATGATCCATCCTTCTTTTTAACGAAAAGGAAAGGTGCGCCCCATGGCGATGTGCTAGGGCGTATGAAGCCTTTATCAAGTAATTCCTGGAGTTGGCTGGAAAGTTCACACATTTTGGATGGAGCGAGACGATCAGGGGCTTTAGCGACATAGATAGCTCCAGGAATGAGGTCGATACGAAAATCAATATCACAAAACGGCGGTAAACCAGGTAAATTGTCAGGAAAGACATTAGGAAAATCACGAACCACGAGTACCTTTTCCATTGCTTTCTTTTCCTTCTCCGCTACTACGATGTGAGCCAAGAAAGCCTTGTATTCCTTTTAGAAATACTTGCTTGCTTGAGTGCATGACATAAGTTTAAGTTCCTCGGAAGATACTTCGCCATAGACACAGAGTTAATCACCGTTTGAAAGAGAGAAACGAATCATCTTTTCTAAACAAACGAATCATCTTTTCTAAACAAACGACTTCAGCACGATTTTCATGAAGAAAATCCATGCTTACTATGATATCGAAGCTACCAAGCTGCATCGGAATGAGATCAATTGGGAAGACGTGATTGTTGAGTTCAAGAGTACAATCACGAAGAACAGAACTAATGGTGACGGTTCTTCCGGTGGCAATTTCTACGTCGAACATCGTTAGGAGGTTAGCGCGTTTACGGTTTAGGAGCTTTTCGAATTCAAACGAAAGAAAACAGTTATCAGCTCCAGTATCAAATAAGCATGAAGCATAAATACCGTTAACAAGGAACGTACCATTGACAACGTTGTTGTCAGTCTGATCCTGGTGGACATTATGTTGAAGGCTCGTCCGCGGGCTGCTTGTTGGGCTGGCTGCTTCTGCTGAGGCTGCTGCTGTTGATGTTGTTGCTGCGGTGGTTGCTGCGACTCTTATTTCATCACGCGATTCGGGTAGACATTAGCAAAGTGGTTTGGGTCACCACATGAGTAGCAAGCTCGTGCATGAGCAGCGGGAGCAGGAGCTGCTTGGTTACGCTGAGGAGCAGGGATTGGAGCTGGTAGTGCTGGAGCTTGAGCTTGGGCTTGTTGACGTGGGCCAGTGTGGCAATTCACTTTGAAGTGTCGATAGATGTTGCAGTGGACACAGAAACGGCAAGCTATCCCAGCTGGGTGATGATAGGTGCGAGTAGGGCACAGAGGATGAGGACCAGTGTATGCACGCTTAGCAGGCGGTGCGTTGGTCACAGGTGCTGCGACTTGACGGTTCTGGTTTTGGTTGGGTTGGACGGGTACAACCTTGAGAGGAGCAGCAATTGCAGCACAGTTCTTATTGTTGTTACTCTTGCGCTTGCGATTCTAGCGTGAATATTTCGAAACTTGAGGTGCTGTGGTTTCAGGAGAGGGGGTAGCAGAAATAGCGGTTGCTTGATAAAGATTCTCGGTTGAGGTTTCGAAATAACCAGCCAAAACTCGCTTATCATTGATCTCAGCTACGAGCTGGTAAGTCTCCTCAATAGTACCAGGCTTCGCTGCTTGAACAAAATCAGCAACACAGTCCGGAAGAGCGCGGATATACTTCTTGGTTATGATGTCTGGTGTTGATACTTGGCCAGCATAGATGATACTGAGCTGTTTGAAGCGAGCGATGAGACCAGCATTATCACCTCCGTTCTTGCTTGATACCCCAAAACTCATTTTCCAGCTTCTGGAGTTCATGTGGGGGACATAATTCTTTCATCATGACTTCCTTCAGTTCCTCCCAGGAGAGTCCATAGGTTGCATTGTTACTTTGCCTGTTGCGCTCCGTAGTCCACCAATCCAGTGCCCTAGACTGGAAAACCCAAGTAGCATTCACAGTGCGGAGGTTGCTAGGCATTCGCTTTGTCGAAGGGTGACTTCAATCGAGTCAAACCACTGAAACGTGGCGCTGGGCCCATCTTCACCAGTGAAGTCTTTAGGACCACAGGCCTTAAATTGCCTAAAGCTGAAGGGCGTTTTCGGAGAGTCGCTCTTTGATTCAACAGAGGATTTGCTCTTCACCTCGTTGATCTCACTGACTATCTGAGGTATGATCTCGGCCATTTCCTTGGCGACCAGTGAAGTGATACGCTTATCAGCATGGTTACGTCGAGCAGCGCGTGAAGTGTGGGATCCAAATGACGACATTGTCTGCAACAGACATCGTCATAGGGTTCAGGCATTACAATCGAATCTCGCCATACGATGTTTAACCAACATACTTATTATTATTGTTAGATAAAGCACATGAACACGTCCAACACGTAGGCACATAGTCACGTAGGCACATAATCCTCATAGGCACATAAGCACAGAAGCACGTAGTTCACGTAAGCACATATTTTTCACGTATTCACCTATATTTCAAAGTTGCGTAATGCGATCAAGGGTTGCGAGTAGCGATAGCGAGTAGCGTAAACAGCGAATAGTGTTGCGAGAGTTCATAGTTTGTCAGTGATTTGTTAGTGTTTTGAGCTAAAAGTGAAACGTTGTGAGTAGTGTATGTTTTGCAGAGCAAGGAGCGTTAAATCAAAACCATCAGTGTAGAGCACAGCACTCTTAATCTAAAACGCCAAAACATAATAAACATATAACCACGTAAAAGCACATAAATCGAAGAATTAGCGGCTGCGAGTTCAGAATCGAAACATAGTGTCTTGGGTGTTTAGACATCGACTACCCAAAGTAATCCGACTATTCACAACAACTTCAAGTACATGCTTTGGCCTCGTAGACTGTGCTCTCGCCAAAATACGGCAAACGGCACTCATCCTTTGGCTGCCATGCGAATCGGGTCGTTGGAATCCACCGAAACTTTGGTGAGAGTTTTGTAAAATCGAAGCGGAATGTGTCGTTAAGATGCGGGTTTCACCCCTAACTTAACAACTACGTTCTTGAATGTATGGCAAAATCATGAGATAGAGAGGGAGAATTTTGTCGAGGTATGGATTTCACTCCTAACTCAACGAAAATTCTCGTGTTGAGAGTAAAAATTACGCGTGGAGTGATAGTTTCAAGAGTTCTCGGTTTTCACATTAAAGAAACACTGGTTAATTGATCGGAATCAAATAAACTAGGGGGTTAGGTTCTGCATAAGAGGGTTGGTTTCTCCTCGTTCGGTTCGTGGGTGACAGATCTCCTTCTCTTCACATTAACTGCAAAACAACCACCGTTAGACTCGCCACGGGGAGAATGGGGCTTCTCTCCGTGACCACCCTCCAGCGTGAGAATAAGTACAAGTTTTATAAAGAAGAAGAAGTGTAAGTGTAGTGAATGTAACTTGAAAACTATACCTGAATTATCCTTCTATTTATAGCCAAAGTTTGGGCGGGAAAACCTGTTATTGAAATATTGACGGAAAATGCTGACTCTGTAAGCGGTTATGTTTTTCTCTGTTAATTGCTTAACGAATGTGAGAGCACACGGATCACGATCTTTGATCAACGGCTGGGGTGTTGCCACATGGAGAGTGGGCAAGTGAAGATCTCTCTTCAATTCCGTGCCATCATCGTGACTTCAAGGGAGCCTGGGATGATGACACGTGGCCAGGCGGTTATAACCGTCTGGTGATGCACGATAGAGTCTTCCAGAAGATCAGAGTTATAATCCTGTGTGACTCCTTACTGTATGGTATCAGTGAAGTAAATAATATCCAAGTCTGGATATTATTTATGCGGGAGTGCTTTTTAGGATTTTTATCCTTATCTATTATGGAGAAAGGCACAAGGATTCGTTAGCCTCTTTTTGGCGCGCAGGTGTTGCCTGTTGTTCTCTTTCTAAGTTTTCTTTGTAGGACCAGTGCGCGGCTGCGCAAGGTCTAAAGAAGGTTAGAAAGATGAGGTTGTGGTATGGTCCCAAGTACTCGAAGCGATGTTTTTGAGACCTTACCCCTTCAAGCCCCCCCAGTCTAGTGTTGCTCTTATGCAAATAAGTGGAGCACTGGACTATGAGAGAGAGATGCTTTTTGGCTGTAGGATTTTTGGCGCGAAAATGGAGAATCTTCTAGGAGAAGATACACTTGCTCATTATTTTTTGATTTTGAAAAATCACGATTCTAGAAAGATGGAAATCTTTAGAGGGAAGATATTTATATCTTTCTTCTGAACTGTTGTTACCTCGGGCGAAGAGTTTTTGTAATTATTAGCTGACAGTTGCTTACGTCATTTGTAGAAATATAACTTGTATTGCCTCTTCGTCTTCTAACTGAACTGTAGCTCTGGGAGTGTATGTGGACTCTGTCAGATAGTTTTTAATGCGATGTGACGTTTGTAGTGGCAGTGCCGTTTCTAAGGCGACTAATTTGACACTTAATCATCACAATCCTTCTTTCAATGCTGAAATTAACCTTTGCTTGGCTATATATTCATATTGGATGTGGAGTTTTTTCTAATTTGGAAAAATGAGGACTAGGCGACAGCCTCGACGTCGGGAAATTTCTGAAATTCTGAATACCTTGGATGCTGCTGACGGTCTTCTTCTTCTTTCTGGTACATCGACTGAACCTATCGTCAGTAATGGAGATATGTATGGTGCGATTCTCTCCGATTCTTCAAAGGATCGAATCCTCTCTCGTCTTGCAGATGATAACAATGGGGGAGTTACCAGGTTGTCGGCGTATGCTGTTACTCAATCATTTCTGGCTGACTGGAGAGGCTGGTGCTCTATTGTGTACCAACGGCACCGCCGTGGTGTTTGTGCTGCTCTTCCAGCCGGGGCTCCGACCGGTGATGAAGTTGTTGCTGTTGTAGATGATGGGGAGGATGCTAACCCCTGAATTGTCGATCCCTGCCCTCTTTCTGAGTATGGTGAAGTTCTCCATACTCTGTTTGGTGTTTTAGATATGTTTCCTGGTGTGTAGCTTGTTTAAATTTGTAACTATTTTTTGATACACTGTTGTGTGTTGTAAATCTTTGTTAAAGTGCTTTGTTGCACTAGTAACTTTCTGATGCACTGTTGTGCGTACTTGTTTTGGTAATTATAAGTTGTGTTTGGATTACAATATGTTGCATGTGTATAATTACTTTGTTTAGGTAGAGCGAATGAGAATGGTATTGTGCTCATGTGTGAACGTAGGTCTAGAATGTGCGCGGGGTTGTGCTTACTTAGACCGTTCATGAGGCGTACAATGTTCACCATGTTGTTTTCGCGTGTACCAAAGGAATTATATGCAATTTGTAACAAACAATAACATGTAACGATAATTTTTTCATTAATAGGGCGCGGGGCCAATAATACAAAGTGAAATGGAAAAAAATATATTGCCTGTATAAGTCTGGCTTTTTGAATAGCTTGGCTATATGTAGCACCTGCGCAGCTGCTGCGCGTTCCAGGTGCGAGGAACAGTTGTTCCGTCGATTCTTTTTAGGGTGTACGCTCCTTTGCCCAGGACCTCGTTGATAATGTATGGTCCTTCCCATTTAGGTGCTAACTTGCAAGGCTTCTCCGCGTTGGACGCTTCGTTGTCGTGCAGGACGAAGTCTCCTGGGATGAAGGTACATACCCGGACGCGCGCATTATAGTAGTTTTCAAGTTTGGACTTATACCTTGCCTCCGCGATGGCCGCATTTTCGCGCCTTTCTTCGAGAAGGTCTAGATCCATCCTTCGTTCTTTTTCATTATTTTGTTTCTCCATGGTAATCATGCGCGGCGACGGGAGGCCTATTTCTGCTGGTATTACTGCCTCTGATCCGTATACCATGCTAAATGGGGTTTCCCCCGTACTAGTTTTTGGCATGGTGCGATGAGCCCACAGGATGCTGGGGAGCTCATCTACCCATCCTCTGCATGCCGTCCCCAATCTCGCCTTGATGCCATCAATTATTTGTTTATTTATACTTTTGACCTGCCCATTTGCTTGTGGGTGCGCCACAGAAGCAAAGTTGTGCTCGATCTTCATTTCTTTAAACCACTTTTGGAGGTGTTCTGAGGCAAAATTTTTGCCGTTATCTGAAATAATGCGCAAGGGCAATCCGAACCGACAAATGATATGTTCCCATATAAACTTGCGGATCACCATTGCTGTAGTTGACGCCAATGCCTTGGCTTCTACCCACTTAGTGAAGTAGTCAACTGCCACAATAATGAATTTGACTGCGCCTGGCGCGTCAGGAAAAGGACCGACAAGGTCTATACCCCACTGTTGAAAAGGCCAGGCGGAGGTGACCGGTACTAGAGGATTTTTTGGACGGAGGGTTTTTGGCGCGTGGCGCTGGCATGCTGCACATTTGCGCAATAATTCCACTGCGTCCACATGTATTCCTGGCCAATAGTAGCCTGCGCTCATTATCTTTGCCACTACCATGCGCGGTCCGGCGTGGATCCCACACAATCCTTCATGGATTTCTCTAACCAAGTACTGTGCATCTGTTTTATCAACACAGTGTAGGAGTGGACCCATAAATGATTTTCGATACAAAACACCGTCTACTATTTCATAATTCAGCGCTTTGTTCTGGATCTTCCTAGCTTCTGCTTTCCCTTCTGGAAGTTTGCCATGTTGTAGGTACATGATGATCGGGGACATCCAGGATGGGCTGCCGACCTCGATGATGTTTACTTGTTTTAGAGGAACGGACGGATTAGATAATACCTCGATGCGGACCTGTTTTGCTAGATGCTTGAAACTGGTGGCAACCAATTTGCTCAACGCGTCTGCGTGTTTATTTTCACTTCTGTTTATGTGAACTATCTTGAATGTTTGGAAATGGCTGATAAGCATTCGTGCTTGCTCCAGGTATAAAGTCATGGCTTCGCCCTTAGCGTCATAATGTCCATTAACTTGTTCAGCGACTAGCTTTGATTCCACGTGAGCTTCGAGGATTTTTGCTCTCATTTTAAGCGCCAAACGGAGGCCTGCAAGAAACGCTTCATATGCTGCCTCGTTATTTGTACTCTTGAAGTCCAAGCGTATCGCGTATGTAAGCTCGTGATCATCTGGGCTAACCAGTCGAAGGCCTGCGCTTGCACCATTGTCATTAGAAGCTCCGTCTGTGTGTAACGTACAAACCTTATCGTCGAAGACTGGAATAGGGCTTTGGATCGCCTCACATTCCTGTACTTTGTCTATGGGAACTTCTGTGGCGAAGTCTGCTAATACTTGCCCTTTAATTGTCGGTCAAGGTTTATATAGGATATTGTATCCTCCCAGCTCGATGGCCCATTTGGCCAATCTCCCCGACACATCGGGTTTGGACAGAATTTGGCCTAGATGATAATTAGTGAGAAATGTAATGACATGACCAGAGAAATACCGGTGTAGTCTCCGTGATGCATGTACCAGTGCGAGGACTAGTTTTCCTACCATCGAGTAGCGCGTCTCTGGGCCGGTTAGCATCTTACTAATGTAGTATATCGGGATTTGGATGGCATATCTTTCTACCATTAATACTGCGCCAACCGTGTGACAACTCGTATCTCAAACCTCTTTTTGTACTTTGATGTACCGTATGTGAGAACATTATGTGATTATATGATCTTGATTGATTAATTGAATGATATGTGTGATGTTATGTTATGTGCATGTACGTATGTATTAGGATTGCACAACACAACCCGATCACACAAGCCCATTCGGGCTACACCCTTTGAATCCGAAACCAATGAGCAGCCCAAGTGAGGGTTCGGCCCACTCCCTTTTATGCGCATACACACACACCCTTAGGGAGTTTGTTTCTCATTTGTTGCAAAACAAGAAAACACACAAAACCCTAGCTCTCTTTCTCTCCCTCTCAAACCCGATGGCAACAACATCCCTTCTCTCGAAGCTTTTGGTGTTCGGATCAATCCTTACTCTCTTCTTTAATCGGTTAGTGTTTTAACTATT
The DNA here is from genome assembly GCA_030545235.1 of Helianthus tuberosus. Classification (NCBI taxonomy): domain Eukaryota; kingdom Viridiplantae; phylum Streptophyta; class Magnoliopsida; order Asterales; family Asteraceae; genus Helianthus; species Helianthus tuberosus. Next base: position 54,599,510 of record CM060389.1, on the reverse strand, counting down.
GATTGTGTGTTGCATGATGTTGTGATATGTATGTTCTACACAATGGTTTAAGGATGATATGTGATTGAGGATGATGTAAACTGTTAGGGTTTGGTGTTCTTGAAATCGACACATGTGTAGTTTTCACGGATCAAAATAAGTGTCGATGATGTTATGTTTGAATGATGATATTCGGCTGTGATGTATCATGTTCGAATGATTGTTGAGTTGTCATGATTAGAATGCATGCTAGTGATCAAGAACATGAACTATGTTAATATGTTTAGGTGTTATGCTTATTGTTTATGCTTGATAAATGATTAGGGTTCTTATGAATTAGATGATAATTGCTTGGTTTGATCGAGTTATGCACGATTGAAACTGTTAGTGTTGTTAGTTGATAGATTTTATAAATGGAAACCATATAATTGATTGCCATAATTTTCGGATATTAAAACAAATAGCACAAGATCAGATTTGTATAAGATCTGATCGCACAAGACGACCGATCGTACAAGACCAGTCGCACAAGTGCAATCACACAAACTTGTCAGTCGCACAAGATCAGAATCGCACAAGATCTGATCCGATCGAACAAGTTCTGGTCGCACAAGACAGTCGCACAAGAATAGTACAACTGTTAATACACTAAGTACAATCAGGATATGCATGATCGCACAAGACCTTGTGGATCGCACAAGGCAGTGCCGATCGCACAAGGCTTGGGCCACACACAACAGTTGGACTTCACTTATGATGTTGGGCCGATTAGCCCAAATCACAATCGCACAAGCCATCCGGATCGCACAAGTCCATCCGGATCGCACAAGACTCATGTTTACTTGTTTGGGCCGTTTGCATTGTTGGATTGATTATGTTATTGGGCCGGGTATCTTTGGGCTTCAATGGGTGAATCGCACAAGGCTGTTAGACTTGTGTGAGCCCAATCTTTTGAATCGTACAAGTATGAGTATGTCAAGTACTTGACTGTTAATGTGTTGCCATGAAACGTGTTCGTAATATGTTAACTTATGTGTAAGCATTTGTGCATTACTTGAACCTAGACCTGACTTGTATGGTAACCATGTTAGGACGTGGTTGACCACATATAGCTCAAGTAACCTTTCTGTGTATCTGCCGAGCAAACCAAGGTGGGTTCACACTCTATCCAAGGCATGGGATTCCCAAGGGTTGGGAATGGGTTAAGGAACTGAACGGTAACTACGAACTTGCGTATTCCCCATACAACAGGATACATACGACTATAAGACCATCAACTCTATCACTTTAAGTCCCTCATTTATCGACTTAATCGCCGAGGCCTATGGCGACTGGGTCATTAGTTAATAGCGCTATTTGGTTTAACAAACCTCACAACGTGCCAGTCGGACGGACGTGTACTAATGGACTATGGGCAAGGGGTCAATGCGGAAAGACATTGACTTAGGGCACCTCTTACATTTTCGTAGCAGTCGATACGCGTGGTCTAGTAACACATGGGAAGCCCCCACTAATCTTCGCAAACATGTCAGGGTGACCGTGATACGAATTAATACGATACATGGTTCACAAACGAACATACGATTTACGAAACCAATACTATTACTAAACAACCAACTGTGAACTCGCACAACTTTGTTGTTGATTCGTTGCTACATGCCTTGCAGGTCGTTAGGTACTCATGGAGCTTGCACAGGGAGGCGCAGTCGTTGTGGTACATGGCAGTGTGTGCCATGATTAAAACATTACATTATTTTCGTAGTTAGTACTAATGTTGGAATTTTACAATTATGATTCCGCTAAACACTTAACTACGCTTTGGTTTTGAACACCTTTCATATTGTTTGGTTGAATTATATTTACTACATACATTGTTCAATATGATTGGTGGCTTGATCCTGGTCATGTCACGCCTCCAAGCGGTGATACTCCGCGTGTGGATTTTGGGGGTGTGACAGATTGGTATCAGAGCCATTGGTTATAGTGAATTTGGTTTTAATAAGGGAAAAAGTTTTGTTAAAACCAGACTATAACCTGTACAGTGCTCTACGATCCACAACGACACTTCGCTCCACGTGCAAGGTCAAACGAGCTGGCCATCTTGTGTCCAACTATGGTGAATCCTCCCATCAAGCGCATTGAGTTGTATCTCAAAGGCTTAGTACCAGAGATTCAAAGCCATGTGACTTCGGCTAACCTTGCTACCATCCAGGATGTTACTCGTCTTGCTCATCGTCTCACAGATCAGGCAGTTGATCAGAACAGGCTGCCTAAGCGCATCGGTGCTACTACTGCTACCACTTCTGCTACTCTTAATGACAACAAATGAAAGTGGGATGGAACCTCTAGCAAGGGTTCGACTACGGTTCAGTCCCAGGCACAGCAGCGAAAGATCGATGACTACCAGAGTCCTGGTCAGCAATCTTTTGGAAGTCAAGGGCAGAGTGGATATCGAGGAAACCTCCCAAAGTGCAACAAATGTAGCAGACACCACAATGGTCAGTGCAACAAGGGTCGTTGTCAGCGGTGTCTCAAGATGGGTCATGAAGCTAAGGATTGCAGAAGCTCACGACCTGCGAATCAGAACCATCAACAACAACCACCCGCTCCACAGAACCAGCAGCAGCAACAGCGAGGCAACATGGGATGCTTTCAATGTGGTGCTGAAGGCCACATTAAGCGGGACTGCCCCCAGTTAAACCAGTATCAGAACAACAACAACAACAACAACAACAACAACAATCAGGGCAATGGGAACAACAATGGGGGAAACAATGATGGAAACAATGGTGCCAGGGGTCGAGTGTTCGTGCTTGGCCAGGGTGATGCTAGGAATGACCCCAACATCGTGATGGGTAAGTTCCTTCTCGACGACTTTTATGTTACTGTTTTATTTGATTCGGGTGCCGATACCAGTTATGTATCTTTAAAAGTTAGTCAAATGCTCAAACTCACACCAACTCCCTTAAACACCAAGCATATCGTAGAATTAGCAAACGGTAAGAGTATAGAGGCCACACACATAGTTAAGGGTTGTAATCTCGTTTTAGCCGGTCAGACCTTCTCTATCGATCTCATTCCTATAGCTCTGGGTAGTTTCAACATCGTTATTGGGATGGATTGGTTATCCCAACAGCAGGCAGAGATTCTTTGCAAGGAGAAGATCGTTCGTATCTCCCGTTCTCGTCAAGAACCTCTCGAGATTCAAGGCGACAAGAGTGGTGCTATGGTGGGCATTATTTCTTTCCTAAAGGCCCAGAAGTGTTTGCGAAAGGGCCACACAGCTATTTTTGCACTCGTTACTGACGCATCAACGAAAGAGAAGAAGATAGAGGACATTCCAGTTGTACGCGACTTTCCTCAAGTGTTTCCTGAGCAATTACCTGGTCTACCGCCTCATCGCCAGGTTGAATTTCAGACCGAGCTAGCTCTTGGAGCAGCACCCATAGCTCGAGCACCTTATCGCTTAGCTCCAACCGAACTCGAAGAACTGTCTAAGCAATTGCAAGAACTCTTGGAAAAGGGTTTCATTCGTCCTAGCTCTTCGCCCTGGGGAGCTCCAGTATTATTTGTGAAGAAGAAAGACGGTACCTTCAGAATGTGTATAGATTACCGTGAACTCAACAAGGTGACCGTGAAGAATCGCTATCCTCTTCCACGCATTGATGACTTGTTTGACCAGTTGCAGGGGTTGAGCTACTATTCGAAAATTGACTTAAGGTCAGGCTACCATCAGCTGAGAGTCCGGGACGAGGACATCTCTAAGACAGCGTTCAGGACTCGTTATGGACATTACGAGTTCCTGGTTATGCCATTCGGACTGACGAACGCACCTGCGGTCTTCATGGACCTTATGAACAGGGTGTGCAAGCCTTACTTGGATAAGTTCGTTATAGTTTTCATCGACGAAATCCTGATCTATTCTAAGAGTCAGGAGGAACACGAGCAGCATTTACGACTTATTTTGGAACTCCTTCGAGCAGAACAGCTGTATGCCAAGTTTTCAAAATGCGACTTCTGGCTTCGTGAAGTCCACTTTCTAGGCCATGTGGTGAACAAGGATGGGATTCATGTTGATCCATCTAACGTAGAATCGATTAAGAACTGGCCTGCACCTCGCACACCAACAGAAATTCGCCAATTTTTGGGCTTGTCAGGTTAGTATAGGAGGTTCATCAAGGATTTTTCCAAGATTGCGCAACCTCTCACCTTACTAACACAGAAAGGTGTCACCTATCGTTGGGGTGATGCACAGGAAACTGCGTTTCAACACTTAAAGGATAGACTTTGTAGCGCCCCTATCCTCTCATTGCCTGAAGGCACAGACGATTTTGTGGTTTATTGTGACGCATCCATCCAGGGACTTGGTTGCGTGTTGATGCAACGTGATAAGGTGATTGCTTACGCATCACTCCAACTTAAGGTTCACGAAAGGAATTACACTACACACGACTTGGAGCTGAGAGCTGTTGTTTTCGCGCTCAAGATATGGAGACATTACCTGTACGGTACCAGGTGCACCATTTACACCGATCACAGGAGTCTCGAGCATATCTTCAAGCAAAAGGAATTAAACATGCGACAACGTCGATGGGTAGAGCTACTGAATGACTACGAATGGGCCTTCAAGTACCATCCAGGCAAAGCCAATGTTGTGGCTGACGCCCTCAGTTGAAAAGATACCACACCTAGGCGTGTGCGAGCACTACAACTCACCATACAATCTAGTCTTCCTTCACAGATTCGAGATGCTCAGGTAGAAGCATTGAAACCAGACAACGTCTGGGCTGAAGCCCTACGCGGCTCAAGGCAACGATTAGAACAAAAGGGAGACGGCGCTTACTAAGTTACAGGACGCATATGGGTCCCACACTATGGCAATTTACGAGAACTTGTAATGGATGAAGCACATAAGTCTCGCTACTCAGTACATCCTGGTTCAGATAAGATGTACCACGATCTCATAACTACGTATTGGTGGCCTAGCATGAAAGCTCACATAGCAACATACGTTAGCAAATGTTTGACTTGTGCGAGAGTCAAGACTGAATATCAAAAACCATCGGGCCTACTCTAACAAGCAGAGATACCACAATGGAAATGGGAGCAAATTTCCATGGATTTTGTTACTGGCCTGCCTAGATCTCAACGTGGGAATGATACTATTTGGGTGATCGTGGATCGACTCACAAAATCTGCACACTTTTTGGCTATTTAGGAAACGGATAAGTTCTCCACTCTAGCAGACGTCTACCTTAAGGAAGTGGTTTCGAGGCACGGGGTGCCAACCTCTATTATTTCCGATCGTGATGCACGTTTTACCTCTGAACTGTGGCAAGCAATGCACAAGTCCTTTGGCTCACGTTTAGACATGAGCACAGCCTACCATCCGCAAACAGATGGGCAGTCTAAACGCACCATCCAAACCCTAGAAGACATGCTGCGGGCATGTGTAATCGATTTCGGCAACGGCTGGGAAAAACATCTCCCGTTAGTGGAGTTTTTGTATACCAACAGTTACCACACCAGCATTCAAGCCGCTCCATTTGAGGCATTGTACGGGCGTAAATGCCGATCACCTCTTTGTTGGGCAGAGGTGGGTGATAGTCAGATCACAGGTCCAGAACTGGTAGTAGACGCAACGGAAAGGATTGCACGGATACGAAAACGCATGGTGGCAGCACGTGACCGTCAGAAAGCCTACGCAAACAAGCGCCGGAAACCACTCGAGTTCCAAGTTGGGGATTGAGTGCTACTCAAAGTTTCACCCTGGAAGGGTGTGGTTCGTTTTGGCAAACGGGGCAAGCTCAATCCGCGATATGTCGGACCATTCGAAATCATTGAGAAAATAGGCAAGGTGGCCTACAAACTGAACCTACCAACAGAACTCAGTGCAGTTCACAACGTATTTCACGTCTCAAATCTGAAGAAGTGTCTATCAGATGAGACCCTCATAGTTCCTTTGATGGAACTCACTATCGACGATCAGTTGCGATTTGTCAAGGAACCAGTTGAAATCACGGACCGGGATGTTAAGGTCCTCAAGCACACCAGAATTCCTCTTGTTTGAGTTCGTTGGAACTCCCGTCGTGGCCCAGAGTTCACCTGGGAACGCGAAGACCAAATGAAACAAAAGTATCCCCAATTGTTCGCAAACAGTACAACCACTACTGAGGCTGAAGCTACTGCGGAATTTCGGGATGAAATTCCAAACCAACGGGGGAAGGATGTGACACCCCAGGAAAACCATGCAACTTAACTAGCTTCCTCAGTAACCACGTGCTAAATTTCGGGACGAAATTTCTTTCAAGTTGGGGATAATGTGACAACTCGTATCTCAAACCTCTTTTTGTACTTTGATGTAACGTATGTGAGAACATTATGTGATTATATGATCTTGATTGATTAATTGAATGATATGTTTGATGTTATGTTATGTGCATGTACGTATGTATTAGGATCACACAACACAACCCGATCGCACAAGCCCATTCGGGCTACACCCTTTGAATCCGAAACCAATGAGCAGCCCAAGTGAGGGTACGGCCCACTCCCTTTTTATGCGCATACACACACACCCTTAGGGAGTTTGTTTCTCATTTGTTACAAAACAAGAAAACACACAAAACCCTAGCTCTCTTTCTCTCCCTCTCAAACCCGACGGCAACAACATCCCTTCTCTCGAAGCTTTTGGTGTTCAGATCAATCCTTACTCTCTTCTTTAATCGGTTAGTGTTTTAACTATTGATTGTGTGTTGCATGATGTTGTGATATGTATGTTCTACATAATGGTTTAAGGATGATATGTGATTGAGGATGATGTAAACTGTTAGGGTTTGGTGTTCTTGAAATCGGCACATGTGTAGTTTTCACGGATCAAAATAAGGGTCGATGATGTTATGTTTGAATGATGATATTCGGCTGTGATGTATCATGTTCGAATGATTGTTGAGTTGTCATGATTAGAATGCATGCTAGTGATCAAGAACATGAACTATGTTAATATGTTTAGGTGTTATGCTTATTGTTTATGCTTGATAAATGATTAGGGTTCTTATGAATTAGATGATAATTGCTTGGTTTGATCGAGTTATGCACAATTGAAACTGTTAGTGTTGTTAGTTGATAGATTTTATAAATGGAAACCATATAACTGATTGCCATAATTTTCGGATAATAAAACAAATCGCACAAGATCAGATTTGTATAAGATCTGATCGCACAAGACGACCGAGCGTACAAGACCATTCGCACAAGTGCAATCACACAAACTTGTCAGTCGCACAAGATCAGAATCGCACAAGATCTGATCCGATCGAACAAGTTCTGGTCGGACAAGACAGTCGCACAAGAATAGTGCAACTGTTAATATACTAAGTACAATCAGGATATGCATGATCGCACAAGACCTTGTGGATCGCACAAGGCAGTGCCGATCGCACAAGGCAGTGCCGATCGCACAAGGCTTGGGCCACACACAACAGTTGGACTTCACTTATGTTGTTGGGCCGATTAGCCCAAATCACAATCGCACAAGCCATCCGGATCGCACAAGTCCATCCGGATCGCACAAGACTCATGTTTACTTGTTTGGGCCGTTTGCATTGTTGGATTGATTATGTTATTGGGCCGGGTATCTTTGGGCTTCAATGGGTGAATCGCGCAAGGCTGTTAGACTTGTGTGAGCCCAATCTTTTGAATCGTACAAGTATGAGTATGTCAAGTACTTGACTGTTAATGTGTTGCCATGATCAATACGTGTTCGTACTCTGTTAACTTATGTGTAAGCATTTGTGCATTACTTGAACCTAGACCTGACTTGTATGGTAACCATGTTAGGACGTGGTTGACCACATATAGCTCAAGTAACCTTTCTGTGTATCTGCCGAGCAATCCAAGGTGAGTTCACACTCTATCCAAGGCATGGGATTCCCAAGGGTTGGGAATGGGTTAAAGAACTGAACGCTAACTACGAACTTGCGTATTCCCCATACAACAGGATACGTACGACTATAAGACCATCAACTCTATCAGTTTAAGTCCCTCATTTATCGATTTAATCTTCGAGGCCTATGGCGAGCGGGTCATTAGTTAATAGCGCGATTAGGTTTAACAAACCTCACACCGTGCCAGTCGGACGGGCGTGTACTAATGGACTATGGGCAAAGGGTCAATGCTGATAGACATTGACTTAGGGCACCTCTTACATTTTCGTAGCAGTCGATACGCGTGGTCTAGTAACACATGGGAAGCCCCCACTAATCTTCGCAAACATGTCAGGGTGACCGCGATACGAATTAATACGATAGATGGTTCACAAACGAACATACGATTTACGAAACGAATACTATTACTAAAAACCAACTGTGAACTCGCTCAACTTTGTTGTTGATTCGTTGCTACATGCCTTGCAGGTCGTTAGGTACTCATGGAGCTTGCACAGGGAGGCGCAGTCGTTTTGGGACATGGCAGTGTGTGCCATGATTAAAACATTACATTATTTTCATACTTAGTACTTATGTTGGATTTTTACAATTATGCTTCCGCTAAACACTTAACTACGCTTTGGTTTTGAACACCTTTCATATTGTTTGGTTGAATTATATTTACTACATACATTGCTCAATATGATTGGTGGCTTGATCCTGGTCATGTCACGCCTCCAAGCGGTGATACTCCGCGTGTGGATTTTGGGGGTGTGACAAACCGCTACCTCTGCTGCAGACAAATACTAGATTAGCGGTTCTTTTTCTCGCGGTGCTGTCAATGTTGGTAACTGGATTAGACATTTCTTCATTTGCTTGAAGGCTATCTCCGCTTCTGGTGTCCACTGAAAATGGCTCTTCTTGGCACAATTGTGCAATGTGCTAATGAACGGGTAAGATTTCGCAGCGTGATTTGCCAAGAATTTGTTCAAGGCTGCTAATCGTCCCGCAAGTCGTTACATTTATTTCACTGTTGCAGGTGACGGCATTAGCTGGATGGCTTGTACCTTCTCCGGGTTGACCTTAAAACCGTCTCTGGTTACTATGAACCCAAAAATTTTCCTTCTTCCATTCCGAAGGAGCATTTTGTTGGGTTAAGTTTTAGATTGACGCTGCGCAAAGAATCGAACGTGTGCTGAATGTTTGCGAGCATGCTCTTCTTCCTGGCTCATGATGTCGAGGTCATCCATATAAACTTCTACTGTTTTACCAATGTCTTCCCCGAAGACTGTATCCATCAAGCGCTGGTAAGTAGCTCCTGCATTGTGGAGACCAAAAGGCATTTTCGTATCGCAAAAGATGCCTTTATCTGTACGGAAGGCTGTTTTGTCTTCGTCTTCCTCTTTCATCTGGACTTGATGATAGCCCTTATAACAGTCTAGAAAACACATCCAGCGGAAGGATGCTAGAGAGTCAACTTTCTTGTCTATTTCTGGTAGCGCATAGCAATCTTTCGGGCAGGCTTTGTTGAGGTCTTTGAAGTCTACACACATGCGCCACCCGCCATTGTGTTTTTGAACCATTACTGGGTTGGCGACCCAGGTCTGGTATTGTACTTCAAGCAGGATCCCAGCGTTGAGTAACTCTGTTACTTGCTCGTTCATCGGTTCTGCCTTTTCTGCGCTGAGACAGCGTCTTCCTTGTGTGACAGGTACCGCTGATGGCCGGACGTTCAAACAGTGCTGCGCTATATCTCGTGGAACCCCAGTCATGTCTGCTGGGCACCAGGAGAAGATGTCTTTATTGTTTGAAAGTAACTCCTTCAACTGTATCCGTATTGCCGGTGAAATGGCGTGCCCTAGTAAGATTGTCTGTTCTGGATATTCTTCATTGAGAACTTATTTTTCTGGTTCGTTTGATGTTGAAGGTTTAGCAACCTTTGCTGGTGGCTCATCATCTACGTACATGACTTCTTTGCTGGAATACAGAATTGCTACTCCGATTTCCGCTGGAAAGCCGCAAACATCATGCGGTATGGAAGTAATCATACTGAATTCTCTCTGCGATCGCCTTCCTAGCAGTACATCATGGCGCGATGTTGCTGACATAACCATGAAATTTACTATGACTGTGCGCAAATGTTCCCCATCTGAGAGAGTCACAGGAAAAACAATTTGTCCCAATGGAAAAACAGCTTTGTTGCAGAAACCAGTGAGAGGGAAATCAACTGGCTCTAAGCGTGCTTTATCTTCTGGATCAAGTTGTTTGAAACATTGTTCATTGATTATATCCATCGAGCTCCCTGGATCTATGAACATGTAGTCAGTTCTGTAGTGACCGAAGATACCGGTGATAATTACTGGACGTTCTTCCTGAGGGCCTCCGGGGACGACATGAAATACAACTTGCCGCTCTCTCCAGTGCTGATTATGGCTTCGTTTGTTCGGCCTTCGTGAGGGACCTCCTTGCACCATGTTTATCTGCTTTGGTTCTGCTTCCTGGCAATTGGTATCTTCTGTTTTTTGTATCATCTGTTTATGACTACTAGATTGGATGCCCCACTGACAGGCTAGCTGTGGGTCCAACACTGTAGTGCCTAATTTTCCGTTAATTACTTCTTGAGTATCAGATCTATTGTTTAACGACTCGGATCTGGCGTTTTGTGCAAAAATTTGGTTCATGTGATTTGGAACCTGTTGAACTAGTACTTTGGAGTTTTCTCCAGGAATAGATTTGAACGGTTATGAACTCCTGTTTGTATCAGAGAATCATTTCCTTCCAAATGACTTTTGATGCTTCCTTCGTTGCCCATGATTCCGTCGATCTGGATATCTCGGGTTGCAGAACCCTTGAATTCGGATCGAGGACCTGATGGGTGAAATGATGGGTTCTCTGCCATATGAAACAGAGGATGAAGAAAAAATGAATTAAATCGAGAAGAAACAGATGAAACTGAGAAATCAGTGGGCGCCAATGAAGAAACACTGGTCAATTGACCGGTAACAAATAAACCAGGGGGTTAGGTTCTGCATAAAAGGGTTGGTTTCTCCTCGTTCGGTTCGTGGGTGACACATCTCCTTCTCTTCAAAATAACTGCAAAACAACTACCGTTAGACTCGGCATGGGGAGAAGGGGGGTTCTCTTCGTGACCACCCTCCGGTGTGAGAATAAGTACAAGTTTTATGAAGAAGAAGAAGTGTAAGTGAAATGAATGCAACTTGAAAACTATACCTGAATTATCCTTCTATTTATAGCCAAAGTTTGGGCGGAAAAACCTGTTATTGAAATATTGACGAAAAATGCCGACTTCATAAGCGGTTATGTTTCTCTCTGTTAATTGCTTAACGAATGTGAGAGCACACGGATCATGATCTTTGATCAACGGCTGGGGTGTTGCCACATGGAAAGTGGGCAAGTGAAGATCTCTCTTCAATTCCGTGCCATCATCGTGACTTCAAGGGAGCCTGGGATGATGACACGTGGTCAGGCGGCTATAACCCTCTGGTGATGCACGATAGAGTCTTCCAGAAGATCACAGATGTAATCCTGTCTGACTCCTTACTGTATGGTATCAGTGAAGTAAATAATATCCAAGTCTGGATATTATTTATGCGGGAGTGCTTTTTAGGATTTTTATCCTTATCTATTATGGAGAAAGGCACAAGGATTCGTTAGCCTCTTTTTGGCGCGCAGGTGTTGCCTGTTGTTCTCTTTCTAAGTTTTCTTTGTAGGACAAGTACGCGGCTGCGCAAGGTCTAAAAAAGGTTAGAAAGATGAGGTAGTGGTATGGTCCCAAGTACTCGAAGCGATGTTTTTGGGACCTTACCCCTTCACACACCTAATCTCGACACCGTCACTTGTTTGTGTTATGCGAGTGTTTTTGAAAATATGGGTGTTTTCAGCCTTAGGAAAGGCTGAGTAGTTGTACGAAACTGTAGTGTATGCAGTGTTCGCGCAAGGTGTAGTTTTAGAGACTGAGAGTATCAAGAGTAAGCTCGTGCAAAACCCCTACTGAGTTCACACAAGGCGGTCTGTTGGTGCTTAAACTATAGACTAGGTCAATTCTAAGACATTAAACCCGGACTAGGTCGTGTCTTTCCTAATTCCTTATAGTTATGGCTCTAATACCAATCTGTCACACCCCAACCGAGGGCGGAATCATTGGGGCGTGGCACTGAGCGAAATAGATTGTTCAAGGGAATCCATAACAACTATTAAGTGCCAATATATTTAATGTTCATGTCGCATTCCATAAACATACAAAGCATAAACAGTTATTACAGATAATTGTCTCAAAAACAAAATATTGTTCTGATGGCTCAGATTTATTTAGTTTGTTTCTAGACCTCCTACTTCGTTTCACCAAAGCATAGCAAGCAGTGCATCCTAATCCAACTGTCACATATGTTAAAATAAAGTCAATACACATATTTTTAAGGTGAGTACACAAGTTTGAATAGCATATAGTAAAGCGAAAGCGTTTACGCATAACCAACATGTAACATGTCGAAATGTGAATCAAGTAAGTTATCGACAATGACGTATGCAACCGACATGACAGCGAGTTGTAGAATGCGCAACACATTATCACCACTGTGACCATGTGAAGTAAAACCCTTAACAACCCCTGTCCACGACAGGTGCTGAGTCCAAACTATAGTACTATCGTTGCTAAGGTGTCAGGCAAAATAATCACTGTGTAAACATAACATACAAGCATTCATCGAGTCACGTATAACATGTGAGAGCGGTTTGCGTTAAAAGTGTTTACGTTGTGTGTTCGAGGTGATTTGATATAGAAGATGTATGTAACACCCAAAAGTGCGTTAAGCAAAAAGGGTTCGAGTATACTCCCCGTGCGTGTTTAGCTAGTAAACACAGTACTTGGATTGAAGGGAGCGCGTGGAGATTGGCTTGAGCATGGAACCATAGTGTAAGCATTGAACAACGTGTAGTGCGTTGGACAAGTTGAGCGTTGAATAGGGAGGCGATCGGATGGCCATCCGGACGAATGGTTATTTGGACGGATGACCATAAGGACGGTTAGTCATTCGATTTGGTGAGTGTGTTTGTAAATCGTTTTGAAACTTTTGAAGTTTTCGTTGTAGTATAAATCCAGTGATTCAATCGAATGGCTATTCGATTAAAAGTGTGACATGCTTTAAAGTTTTGATCAGATTGTTTAAGTGTTGCAAGTTATAAGAGACAAGCCACCTGGTCGAATAGTCATTCGATCGGATGGTCATCCGATCGGATGGCTACTCGATTGAGCGACCTGCTTTTTTGAAGATTTTGTAAAATTTTCTAAGTTAAGAGTCTTAACGGAGACGGTGTGATGCTGTGTCAAACAACGAGAACCCACACCAAGTCCAGCTTAGTCGATCGGATGGGAATCACCCTATTCGATTAGACTTAACTGTTGTTTGATGGAGTTTTATGTTTAACCCGTGAATCGGTCGTCTCTCCAGTGGAAATCCGCTTTCAAGCCGGCTCTAGACTAAGGAACGAGTCTAAAGTCAAATTGGGTCTAGCTTCCATCGGTTTTTTAGTAGACGAGCGTAAAAGAGTTGAGATAAAGTTTGAATAGTGATGTAATGCTGAGATAAGTTTGAAATATCTTTCAACGGGTTTCATTTTGTTGAGACTCACATAAAAATGTGTAGATATCCTTTAGATCTAGACCAACTTTTATGGGATGACGTCACACCACAGTTTGCATAAGAAATCATGATGACGTCACCTTCAAGAGGTCCAAATCAGGTGAATTCTTGGTGAAAATGAGTGATTTTGATGGAGAAGATGGTGAGAAAGTGTGTAGTGATGATGGAAGTACAAGATTTAGGAAGAAATACTTACGGAATAGCCTTGAATCGAGTGAAAAGTGCCGAGAATGAACTGGGAGTGAGTTGGGTCGAATGGAGCTGTCACATCAGTGAACAGTGATGTGACAGGCGGTATTTATAGTGTGAGAGAGAAGTAACACGGTGCAAGTGTGGGTCGGATGGCTAATCGATCGGATGGCCATCCGATCGGATGGTTATCCGGTCGGATGTCTATTCGATCGGGTGGTCATTCGACCAGCCGAGTTGCGTTTTGTTGGTTTCCGACTTTCGTTTCGTGCGTTGAGTGTTGCGTTGCGTTTTCGAGTAAGTGTTGCGATGAGATAATCACATAACATTTAAACAAGTAGTTACACAAATAACATAACAAATAGAATGCATAAAAGTAAATCTGCGATTCGAGTTGCGTTGAGATTGCGATGCGATAGCGTTGCGATTGCATTTGCGAATAACATCCCAAAATATATAAGGCACACACAAGTAACACACATAATCACACACACACAAGAATCAATACTAATAACTGCGTTTCGAGTTTGGGTTGTGATAGCGATAGAAACAATGAGATAAAGTGCGTTTAAATAGTATGCGTTTGTAATTAGCGTTTAGCATGTGATAATAAGCGTTGTGAGTGCGTTGTATAACCTAGTTTAAAATATCGTTTAAAATAGTCAACTAATATATCGATTACCGCAACGGGTTAACTATTATCGAATCTCGAGAGTACAAGTCAATTAAGCACGAAATGATAGATCTGAGCAATGACATGTCTTGACTTTGACTTGAAAAGTCGGGTTGTAACAGTTATGGTGTGCATATTTTGGTGTTTTTAGCATGGCGTTTTCAATTTATGTGTTTATTATGTCTTGTTTATTATTCAATTAATGGTGTTTTAATCTATAATGTTATTATGAGACATTTTCTATTTTCAATGGGGTTTTTCTGAATTTTTTGTTCCTCATTGTGTTTTCTCAGACGAAGTTACTTCCTCGAGTGAAAGGTTTTACCCCAAAACTGGATTACCATTTATCATTCTGAGGTTAGTGAAGAAATAAAGCCCAGAATGGACATGATATTCACAAACCTCGATGATTGTTATTCAATGTATGTTACGTATGCCAAGGCTTGTGGTTTTTTAGTCAGGAAAGGGACTGAAAAGATAAACTCCAAAGGTGTATTACATATTAAGTATTACATGTGTACGAGAACTGGGGTATATAAGGACAAGAAGGTTGATACGTAGGACCCCAATCAACGTTTAGTACGATCCAACTTTTCAAAGAGGACTAATTGTGGCGCACTGTTATGTGTAATTTTTGAGGCTGAATCATGGAAGGTTTATAAGTTTATCGAGGAGCACAACCATGATCTTGTTGAATCTCCAGAAGCATGTTATACACAACATGTCTAAGTTGAATTTGGGTCCAATTAAGGCGTTTAATGTTATGAAGACTTGTTTTGGCGGTTTTGAAGATGTCGGTGCAAGTAAAGTTGAATTTAAGAACTACAAGAGGCAAGTTAACTTGTTTATAAGGGAATACGACGCCGAGATGGTTGTGAGACATTTGGATGAAAAAAAAACAGTCCCAGCCTAATTTATCGTACGATTACTTCACAGACGAAGACAATCTTTTGAAGGGAATTTTTTGGTGTGACGATCAAGCCAAACGTAATTACCACGTGTTTGGTGATATGATTTCGTTTGACGCCACGTATCGTTCCAACAAGTAATACTTTTATAATTTAATTTTATTTTTTAATGTTCTTTTGTCGTTTTAACTGGTTACATGCATTGGCATTTTTCAGAGTTTACATTCAATGACGTTTTATTATGGTTTCATTTCTCATGGCGTTTTCATATGCAGATACGCTATGTTTGGTATAGACAAGCACCAATGCAATATTACATTTGGTGCTGCATTATTGGCCTCAGAAATTGCTGATAAGTATATTTGGTTGTTGAGTGTTTTTCTAAAAGCTGTTGGTTCTCAACCAAAAGTTGTTGTCACTGACCAAGATCTAGCAATGAAGAAGGCTATTTCTATTGTATTTGTTGACACGAGGCATCGGTTATGCATGTGGCATGTGATGCATAAACTTTCTCTGAAGGTTGATCTGCTTATTTTTACCTTTGGCGTTCTTGGATATACTGTGTTTTAAAATATATGGCGTTCTGTACCTTGTTACTGTTTTTTAATTAAGTATTGTCTTTGTGTAATATATATGTTTTTTTTTGTTTGCATGGCGTTTTCGTGTTATACATAGGTTGGTGTTAGGCTATGCAATTACGCCAATTTCAAAGAACGTATTTGTGGTGTTGTGTGGACGAATATTCTTACACCTGAAGAGTTTGAATCAGAATGGGAAGTGGGTATCGGAGAGTTCAATTTAGAAGATAATGACTGGCTCTTTGATATTTTTGCACTCAGGGAATCTTGGATCCCTGCATACTATAGAATGGAAGAGTTGCCGGGCCTTATTCGAACGACATCGAGGTCGGAGAGTGAGAATCGTTTTTTTGGTCAAGCCTGCAAGTTAAAAGCTCCTCTTGTTGAGTTCATGACTCATTACGAAACTGCAATAGAAGCACAGCGTCACACGCACCGGAAAAATGATCATGAATGTCAATACAAGCGACCCCAGCTGAAGAGTAATTACCAAGTGTTGGAAGGCCAAGCTGCTGACATATACACAAAAAATATTTTTTGTGACGTTCAAGGTGAGGTAATTGGAATTGCGGATTGCATAAATCAACGTTACGAAGATCAGCCCGATGGGTTTGTTAAGTTTTACATAAATGATTTCCAGCAGCCTTGTACATCCTTATTTGAGGTAAACAATGGCGTTTTGTTTTTATATGGCGTTTTCTTTACATAGCGTTTATCATATCCAGATGTGTTTTTTTTAGACAAACATTCTCTGTATGGCGTTATAGAGATATTGTTTTTGGCGTTTTTCATGTAATGTACAGTAAGTGTGATTGCATATGCAGTTGTTCATGCAGGCGTTTTGAGCAGTTTGGTTTGCTATATAGACATATATTCTATGTTTTGAGAAGTTTGGACATTAGGGAATTTCCAAAACAATACATTTTGAATAGATGGCGCAAAGAGGCTTCCCGAAACTACTCTCCCGAATACTCAATTAGTCGTGAATATATGACTGAGCTTGATCCCGATGTGCAAAGTATGATGCGAGAGATTATTTTTTCAACGGAGTATTCTTTGAACCGTTTATCTGGTACTAAAGAGGCTCTATCCTTATACAAGGATCATGTTCAATCTTATATGAAGAAGGTTCAAGATATGCAGATTGTTTCTCCCCCGGCTAGTACTAGGGATAGATTTGCGGAGATAACCGGTCAATATAAAAACGACAAGAATCCGATAAGAGTTCCTGTTGGGTATAAATCCAAAGGTTCTGGATCTCGGAAGCGCCAGAAATCTAAACAGGAGAAAGCAATCAAGAAAAAGAAATCAAAGTCGAAACCCGAGGCCAAAGAATGACACTGTCAGAACTACAAAGGCTATGGACACTACACATCGACATGCAAACATGCCGCAATTAAAAGAAGATCGACAAGGTCTTCGAGAGCTAGTGAAGAGTAGTTTGGCGATTTGTATTTTTCATTCTTACAAATAACACACAAATTTCAGTTTGGCGTTTTACACTCTTATATATCATTTTTTCCATCTTTTTTTTTTCTACTTATTTGTTCATAACATGTTACTTTGAAGTTACATAACTAACAATATAAGATCGGACAAGCAAATCAAACGCCAAAAAAACCAACGCCACTAAATAAAACTAACTTAAACCTCTAATTTTGGTCATGCTAAACTCAATGATGTTTTGTTGAACGAGATGGACAACACTGTTAATCCTTAGTTAAGAAAGATGTCTAACAATGTTGTCCACCCCGTTCAGCTAAACTTTATTGAGAAAAAAACTGAATCTCCAAGAAATGACGTTTTTTCAATTTTGTGGTTTTTGTATGTTTTGGCGTTTATATTGAGTATAGACTCAATAAGATTTTGCTCAATGAGATGGACAATATCCCCGCATAAGGATTTTGCCCATCACATTGAGTGAAAGTTTACTGAGAAAATAGTGTATTTCAAAGAAATGTCGATTGGAATCTTTGATATTTAAGTTTTTTGGTTTTTCTAAGATGAATGGTATATAGGAAAATATGGCGTTTTGGGTTCAGTGTGGTTATTAGTAGGTCTGAGAGGTTGTTTATACAGAAAGTTTTTGGCGCGTATTTTAGGCATGATATTATTATGATAAATGCTAGTAATTAAGTTTCGTAGTTTCAGTTACTGTTTGTTCAGCTTTATCAGTTAAATACAAAGTTTGGTGTTTTATATCTAATGGCATTTAGATTAGGATGATGTGTGCTATGTAGGTTAAGGCGGGGATTTAATTGCGTTTTATTCATGAATTTGGCGTTTTGTGTAGAGAAGTCAAAAGACTTTTTTACCCTTAATGAAGAGCGTCCACTTAATAAAAGTGATGTTATTTACGAAAAACGCCACCGCGCCATCTAGTCCATAGATTATTTCGATCTGACGATCCATAACCGTTCTCACACTTTTCACCGTTTTCTCTATATCCTGACCAAATATATATATATATATATATATATATATATTGTAACAACTCATATCAAAAGTCATATTTATTTAATTAATTTGTCCAATAGGAAACCTTAATTGAGACACCCAAGTGATTCTGCACAAACCCTAAAAATTTTTAGAATTTTCAGAATCAGGATCAGGGCCCCTAAAACTCAAGGGGGGATAAACCCTATTTACGATTATCTTTAAATCTCGTTGTCAAAATTTAAATTTACAAAGTTATCAACTCAGCAGGCCTAGTCCCACACTCAGCAACCCTATAATGGTGTCGTGTCCTTTACGGACCGTAAGGGTTGAGCCTTACGGACCGTAAGCATGAGCGGTGGCGAGTCAGCAAGCCTAGTCCCTGAGGTGTCTGACCTATAAAGATTCCATGACCCTTACGGACCGTAAAGGTTAAGGCTTACGGTCCGTAAGCCAGTCCAAATTTCGGGTATAAATAGCAGACATTGGCACTTGAATTTGGAAGTTAAAATGACGTAAATTCTCACTACATGCACTGAGTTAAGATCAGAATACCACAATTAACACACACGATTCACTAATTATTTCCGCAAAACAGGGTAATAACTCGATCGCTATTACGATTCATTTTTCGACCGATCAATATATCCAATGGATGTTTAAGTGCCGCCCACATTAGGGTTATACTTTGTCGTTCGTCGTTAAATCGATGGATGTTTAAGTATCGCACTTTGTCGTTCATTGTGAGAATTTGATCTCGTGAGTTATCGTAAATGCTGTATTGATTAATAACCCAGTTTTGTGTGCATTGTTATTTAAATTAGGTTAACAAGGCTAATCCATAGACTAGACTCTACCCGTGTTAAATCTGCAATGTGAGTCATCCTCTTTTTATCAAATCTGTTTACAAAAAATATGTTTATTTTCAAAGATTATAATTACAGTGATTAAGTATATGTAGTCACCAATTTACAGCCGGTATGTGGGGTATTGTGCACATTACTGTTTTTATCACTTTAGGTGGGCGTACCTAATTAATGATACTCGTTACTATTGGGTGAACGGACTCAATAGTAATATGACCACAGTCACCGAAACGAATCGATGACAAGTATTGTGGGTATTTTGTTGAAATAAACATTGTAATCTCTCTTAATACTGTAAATTATAATAAATGAGTCGTTTTTATAAAAGAATGATTCACTCAGTATTTCCCGCTGACAAAACCTTTTTCAAACATGTTTCAGGTGATCTGTTGTAATTCAGGAAAAGTGCTGTGGAGCATTTCAAGCTTAAGAAAGTGGCTCATTATAAAATAAAGAAATATGTTTTGTAAAATAAAGATTTCTCAGTGAAATCACATGATTGTAAATTACCGGGGTTTTATCCCGAAGTTGTGAAATAAAATAATCGGGAAAATTTTAGCTTTAAAAAGATCCTGATGATAAACTTCCACTGTTAAACTCAATTAAATAAATACCACGGGATTTCTGTCCCGCAGCTCCTGAAACGGGTAAAACCAGGTCAGGGGTCGTGACAGAAAAAGGTGGTATCAGAGCCACTGAGTTAAGCTAATTAAGTATTTAGAAATACTTAATTTTTCCTGATTACTATTATGTGATTATGTGTTTTATTAACTGACTATTTATTAGTTACAGTATGGGTAAGAAAAAGCTCTCAAGCATCTATCTTAAATTAGATAGGTCATCCAACGAGAAGGGAAGTTCATCCCAAACTAAATCCTCAAAACTCCCTGTAATTCCTGAAGAAGGAATATTTGTGCGAAAGGCGCATTATGAGGAACCACTTTCTCCTAATAAAAGAAGTTTAATTTTAAAGAAGAGTCAGGAGAAATTAAAGAAAGCCCGAGAGAAGAAAGTTAAACAGGAAACCAAGGAATTAACCAGTAAAACACCTTGGGAGGATCAATTAGAGGAAAAATAGGCGGATCTTTATATGTTAGTCACAGTAGCAATAAATGCTAATCTCTAAAATACCATGACTCCAGAATAGCAACCTTATCAATTACAAAGCCGAAATATTATCTAGTAAATAAATAAAATCTAGTATGTTTAACTTGTCCATTTTTCTTTAAGTCACAGTGTATGCAATAAAATTTAAAGGTTATTTCTAAAAATATGTTTTAACTTAGCATTTTTATGTTAAACAGCATGAATGAGTTATCAAAAGCCTTAGAGAATCTCAACCTATACCCTGTAGACTTAGAAGTATCTAAAGAATTTACTGGGTATTTTCCTGATGTGGAACAACCTGTAGAATTCAACGCTCCACCTCTGAAAAAGCCAAAACGAAAGAAAAGAAAGAATTACGTATGGGGAAGTCGTATACGTAGGAAAAAGCCAGCTACAAAACTTCCTAAAATAAACAATCCTTTAGAAAAAGGAAAAGAAATTGTAACCAGGAAAAGTTCTAAGCAGGAGATGGAAACTGAAGTCAAGAAAGATTCTAGGCAAATGGAAGTGCAGTTTGAGGAATATTCTAAGGATATAGAAATGGAGGTTAGAAAAGATTCTAGACCAATTCAGATGGAAATTGGAGAAAGTTCCAAACAAAACCAGGGAATGACTTTTCAGGAGGAAATAGATTTTCTATTGGCAAGCTGTGATACTATTCAGCCTGTCATTTATTTTTACTTATCCTATCGAAAATCAACTCCCTATAAATCTTGATCCAGCAATCCCAGAACCAATAGTCCACTCCCAACCTGTAGGAATGGACGAATGGTGGACGAATGATTGGCAATTCCAAAACATTGTCAACGATCCTTATTCCTTTCTTCCCCAGTTTGATCCAGAACCTCTACCCAATCCACCAATGAGTAACGAGAATATGGCTGAACTCCGCCATTTTGGTGAAGAGTTAATGGATGCGGGAAATAGAATCCGGGAGATAGGGAGACAAATTGCCTGGAAGTATGATGAAAGGGAGCTTCGTTTTTAGGAAGACAAATGACGAGAGATAGTGGGTTGGTAAAACTGTGGTTGTGTAATAGTAATAGTGAAATCAGTCTGTAAAATAACTATGAATAAAACTTTGTAAAATAATAGTGTGTATTATGCATACTATAAAATATAAAAATGGAAATCAAGAAATTGATAGTTTTGGCTATATATGTGCGTATTTGAAATTTGTATGATTATTATGTGTACAAATTTTATTTAATCAATACGAATAAATTATATATATTATCAGATGGAGAACGCTAATAACGAACCAGTTAATGAGGTTAATCAGTCTGAGCAACATCCGGGGGATCAATATATGACTAGACAGGATATAGAAAATATCGTTGCTCAAGGGATAGCTAATGCTATTCCAGCATTCGTTGCTGCTGTTAAAAATCTAATAGAGCCTCAACAAATCGTTCCAAGCAAATGTATTTCTGAAGATAACTTCAGTAATAGCGTAAACGGAGGAAATGATCATGTTAATCATGATAATGAACCACGGCAAGCTCCGCTCCCTAAGAAAATGAAAGCCGCAACATCTGGTTGCACTTTCAAAGAATTTCTTGCCTGTAAACCCACTGAATTTGCAGGCAATGAAGGAGCAACTGCATCACTGCGTTGGTTAGAGAAAACCGAGGCAGTAATTGCCATAAGTAAATGTGCTCAGGATGATCAGGTCATGTACGCGTCAAATCTTTTCAAAAAAGGGGCACTAGAATGGTGGAACACGGTATTACAAGCTAAAGGAAGAAATAGGGCTTATGCCATGAACTGGGAAGAATTTAAAAGTCTGGTGGAAAGAAAATTCTGTCCCGAATATGAAAAAGATCAAATGGCAAATAAGTTCCTAAATCATCGTATGGCGGGTGTAGATTGTCGCGGTTATACTTCAACATTCTTCGAATACGCTAGAATGGTACCAACACTGGCTTCGCCAGAACCGGTACTCATTTCTCGCTATATTTGGGGATTAATTGGTGAAATCCGCAATATCATTAAAGCTACGAGACCTCGCACTATTGATGATGCAGTAGAACTAGCCAACACCCTAACTGATGAACTGGTGCGCACAAGAGATGATAACAGGAAAAAGGAACTAGCTCAGAAAATTACCCAAGGATTTCGTACGGGTAATAACAACAGTTTCAAAAGAAGAGGAACAGGGCAATCTTCAACTTTGCCTTTCTGCAAGAATTGCAAAAAGAAACATTATGGAAGATGTAATATAACCTGCAATTTTTGCAAAGTTGTAGGACATCGGGAAGAGAACTGCAGGAAGAAATTCACAATTTGTTACAATTGTGGAGAAACAGGACATTTCAAAACAGAATGTCCTAAATTGGTCAAACCAGCAGACAACAAAGCTAAACCAGTTGACGGAGCTACAAAGAAGAATGTTAGAGCATTCCAGCTAACCACTCAAGAAGCAGAACTCATTCCAGATGTGATAGCTGGTACGTTCTTAGTTCACAACATTTATGCAAAAGTATTGTTTGACTCTGGTGCAAACCAAAGTTTTATCAATACTTCATTCTACCAAGCTCTTAAGTTACCCTTAACCAACATTAGGCAGATATTTACAGTCGAAACGGCTGATGGGAATTCAGTTAAAATAGATAAGGTTTTGCAAAATGTAGAAATAGTACTTTTAGGTCATAAATTCTCTGCAAACCTATTACCTATGAAATTAGCTGAATTTGATGTTGTGTTAGGAATGGATTGGTTAGTAACCAACCATGCTCGAATTCTTTGTGGTAAAAATTCCATAGAAATTCAAGCATCTACTAGTGAAATAATCACGATTACAGGAAATAAACCACGTAAGCCCATGAAGTTCATATCAGTAATGAAAGTTGCTAGTTATGAACGGAAACAAGGAATAGTATATATGATTTCAGTAATCAGTAATACTAAGAATAAAGAACTTAAGGAAATTCCTGTAGTCTCAGAATACCCAGATGTATTCCCAGAAGAGTTACCAGGGTTACCACCAGATAGGGAAGTAGAATTTAGGATTCATCTAATTCCTGGAACTACACCGATAGCTAAAGCACCTTATCGGTTAGCTCCTACTGAAATGTTAGAACTAAAAGCACAATTAGATGAATTACTAAGTAAAGGATTCATACAACCTAGCTCATCCCCTTGGGGAGCTCCAGTGTTGTTTGTAAAGAAGAAGGATGGTTCAATGAGAATGTGTATTGATTATATAGAATTAAATAAAGTTACAATTAAGAATCGATACCCATTACCTAGGATTGATGATCTGTTTGATCAACTTCAGGGAGCTAGATATTTTTCTAAGATTGACTTACGTTCCGGATATCATCAATTAAAAGTACAAGAAGAAGACATACCTAAGACTGCTTTCAGAACTAGGTATGGTCATTACGAGTTTACAGTCATGCCCTTCGGGTTAACGAATGCACCTGCCGCATTCATGGACATGATGAATAGGATCTGTAAACCGTATTTGGATAAATTTGTAATTGTTTTCATAGACGATATACTTATTTATTCAAAAAGTCAGGATGAACATTGTCAGCACTTGCATGCACTCTTAACTTTGTTAAGGAAAGAAAAACTTTATGCCAAATTCTCGAAGTGTGAATTTTGGCTAAAGGAAGTGCAATTCCTAGGACACATGGTGAATCACAAAGGTATTCAGGTAGATCCTGCTAAGATAGAGGCAATTACCAATTGGAAGGTTCCGCAAACCGCAATGGAAATTAGAAGCTTCATAGGTTTAGCTGGATATTATAGACGGTTTATTAAGGATTTTTCCAAGATAGCTGTACCATTAACTAAGCTAACCTGTAAAGCCGTTAAGTTTGAATGGGGACCTAAACAAGAAGAAGCCTTTAGGATTTTGAAACAGAAATTAACCAATGCTCCAATCTTAGCCTTACCAGAAGGAACAAAAGATTTTGAAGTATATTGTGATGCTTCAAAATTAGGATTAGGATGTGTGCTTATGCAACGCAAGAAGGTAATTGCGTATGCATCAAGGCAATTGAAAAAGCACGAAGAAAATTATACGACTCATGACTTAGAATTAGGAGCCGTAATATTTGCCCTTAAGATTTGGAGACATTATCTTTACGGAAGTAAAATTACTGTCTATACAGACCACAAAAGTTTAAAATATATTTTTGGGCAAAAAGAGTTAAACATGAGGCAAAGGAGATGAATGGAAATTTTAAGTGACTACGACTGTGATATTCAATATCACGAGGGAAAGGCAAATGTAGTTGCAGATGCCTTAAGTCGTAAATATCATGAAAAACAAAGACGAGTTCATGCTCTCAGATTAAATCTACAATTAGATTTAATGGAACAAATAAAGAATGCTCAGGAAACCGCAATTCAGGATGATGCTGAAGGAATGAAGGGACGAATAAAAGATTTAGAACAAGGAGTTGATGGAATTTGGAGATTCCATAAGAAAAGGATCTGGGTACCAAAACAGGGAGAATTAAGAAATAAGATCTTAGAGGAAGCTCATAAATCTAGGTATACCATACACCCTGGAAGCAATAAGATGTACCAAGATTTAAGAAAGAATTTCTGGTGGATAGGTATGAAGAAGGATATAGCTAGATATGTTTCTAAATGTCTTACTTGTTCACAAGTTAAGGCAGAACATCAGAAACCTTCAGGTCTACTACAACAGTTAGAAATGCCGGTATGGAAATGGGAACTCATAACAATGGATATTGTTACTAAGTTACCCAAGACCAGAAAAGGTAATGATGCGATTTGGGTAATTGTGGATCGATTAACCAAATCTGCTCACTTTCTACCTATGAAAGAAACCTTTAGTATGGAAAGATTGGCAAAGTTGAATGTAGATGAAGTCGTATCTTTACATGGAGTTCCACTCTCCATTGTATCAGATAGAAATAGTCGGTTCACTTCTCATTTCTGGACTAGTTTCCAGAAAGCAATGGGAACTCGACTAAATCTGAGTACTGCATATCATCCTCAAAGAGACGGGCAAAGTGAAAGGACAATCCAAACTCTAGAAGACATGCTCAGAGCATGTGTAATAGATTTTGGTGGAAATTGGGACGATCATTTACCATTAATTGAATTCTCCTATAACAATAGTTATCATTCAAGTATTGAAACTGCCCCATTCGAGGCACTATATGGAAGAAAGTGCAGAACTCCAGTTTGTTGGGCAGAAATAGGAGAAAGTCAATTATCAGGTCCAGAGATTGTGCAAGAAACTACTGATAAGATCACACAAATCAAGGAAAGGCTGAAGACTACTCGAGATCGCCAGAAGAATTATGCAGACAATAGATGCAAACCATTAGAATTCCAAGTTGGAGACAGAGTACTGTTGAAAGTTTCTCCTTGGAAAGGAATAGTTCGATTCGGTAAGAAAGGAAAACTAAGTCCAAGATACGTAGGACCATTTCCAGTGATCCAACGTATAGGACCGGTTGCTTATCGTTTACAATTACCAGAAGATTTAGCTGGAGTACATGATGTATTTCATGTATCCAATCTCAAGAAATGCTTATCAGACGAATCTTTGGTAATACCTCTCCAAGACATAGAAGTAAACGAAAAGCTAAAATTTGTTGAGAAACCTCTTCAGATAGAAGACAGAAAAGTAAAGTTTCTCAAGCACAAACGACTAGTGCTAGTGAAAGTAAAGTGGAATTCAAGGAGAGAACCTGAATACACTTGGGAGCTGGAATCTGAAATGAAGAAAAAGTATCCTCAATTATTCCAGTAAATCTCGAGGACGAGATTTTTATTAAGGTGGGTAGAATGTAACAACTCGTATCAAAAGTCATATTTATTTAATTAATTTGTCCAATAGGAAACCTTAATTGAGACACCCAAGTGATTCTGCACAAACCCTAAAATTTTTTAGAATTTTCAGAATCAGGATCAGGGCCCCTAAAACTCAAGGGGGGGATAAACCCTATTTACGATTATCTTTGAATCTCGTTGTCAAAATTTAAATTTACGAAGTTATCAACTCAGCAGGCCTAGTCCCACACTCAGCAACCCTATAATGGTGTCGTGTCCTTTACGGACCGTAAGGGTTGAGCCTTACGGACCGTAAGCATGAGCGGTGGCGAGTCAGCAAGGCTAGTCCCTGAGGTGTCTGACCTATAAAGATTCCATGACCCTTACGGACCGTAAAGGTTAAGGCTTACGGTCCGTAAGCCAGTCCAAATTTCGGGTATAAATAGCAGACATTGGCACTTGAATTTGGAAGTTAAAACGACGTAAATTCTCACTACATGCACTGAGTTACGATCAGAATACCACAATTAACACACACGATTCACTAATTATTTCCGCAAAACAGGGTAATAACTCGATCGCTATTACGATTCATTTTCCGACCGATCAATATATCCAATGGATGTTTAAGTGCCGCCCACATTAGGGTTATACTTTGTCGTTCGTCGTTAAATCGATGGATGTTTAAGTATCGCACTTTGTGGTTCGTTGTGAGAATTTGATCTCGTGAGTTATCGTAAATGCTGTATTGATTACTAACCCAGTTTTGTGTGCATTGTTATTTAAATTAGGTTAACAAGGCTAATCCATAGACTAGACTCTACCCGTGTTAAATCTGCAATGTGAGTCATTCTCTTTTTATCAAATCTGTTTACAAAAAATATGTTTATTTTCAAAGATTATAATTACAGTGATTAAGTATATGTAGTCACCAATTTACAGCCGGTATGTGGGGTATTGTGCACATTACTGTTTTTATCAATTTAGGTGGGCGTACCTAATTAATGATACTCGTTACTATTGGGTGAACGGACTCAATAGTAATATGACCACAGTCACCGAAACAAGTCGATGACAAGTACTGTGGGTATTTGGTTGAAATAAACATTGTAATCTCTCTTAATACTGAAAATTATAATAAATGAATCGTTTTTATAAAAGAATGATTCACTCAGTATTTCCCGCTGACAAAACCTTTTTCAAACATGTTTCAGGTGATCTGTTGTAATTCAGGAAAAGTGCTGTGGAGCATTTCAAGCTTAAGAAAGTGGCTCATTATAAAATAAAGAAATATGTTTTGTAAAATAAAGATTTCTCAGTGAAATCACATGATTGTAAATTACCGGGGTTTTATCCCGAAGTTGTGAAATAAAATAATCGGGAAAATTTTAGCTTTAAAAAGATCCTGATGATAAACTTCCGCTGTTAAACTCAATTAAATAAATACCACGGGATTTCTGTCCCGCAGCTCCTGAAACGGGTAAAACCAGGTCAGGGGTCGTGACATATATATATATAGAGTGAGGTTCGGCTACAAAGTCCATATTTCTTACAAAGTGTACAAAGTAATAAAACACCACATTTCAACCGTAAAACACACTCAAAACTCACAAATAACGGAGTGAAGATCACTAAAACACAATATCCAAACCCTAACAGTCCATAAAAACTTCAAACACACCATCGTAGAACTATGAATATAAAACAAAACATGATAATCAACATAAAACACAGTAACGTTAGTCATTTGATAATCAAAGCCTTATCATCCAAAACACAACACAAAACCCACAAATATACCGTTTTAGTAGTCTTCACTTTGTTATTTGTGGGTTTTAAGTGTGTTTTATGGTTGACATGATGGTGTTTTATGACTTTTTACACTTTGTAGGAAAAATGGACTTTGTAGCTAACTCCCGCCCTATATATATATATATAGAAAGTTTAAATGAAAACCACTAGTTATTGTGAAACTAATTAAAAAAGCCAAAAAAACATACTAATTTTTGTTTTCATACCAATTTTCGCCACTTTTAGTATATAAAAAAATTAAAAAAAATTTGTAGTGCACATGTGTAATACTACACACACATGTGTACTACACATACCCATGTGTAGTATTACACATTGTAATACAAAAAAAAATTGTTTTTTTTTTGAAAAAAAAATTTATATAAAAAAACTGTGATTTTTTATAAAAAAATTGAAAAAAAAATTTGGTGTGTTTTTTAAGCTTTTTTTTAGTTAGTTTTCGAGTTTTCACAATAAAATGGTTTTCATTTGAACCATCCCCTATATATATAGTGTGTGTGTGTGAGGTTCATTGGGGAACACTAAAAAAGTGGGGAACCGGGGAACACTTTTAACAATTTAACTTAACTTGTTAAAAATCAATTTTTTTTTTTTTAAATCGGTGATTTTCTTTATATATACTTATAGAAGCATTTTTAATAAAAAAATTAAAAACTAAAAATATAAAAAAACAATCAAAGAAAGGCTTTATTTTTTTTACAAAAATGATTTTTTATTGGAATAGTTTCTACCAATTTTTATAAGGAAAGCGCCGGAAGAAAATATTAAAAAATTGGTATTAACATGTTAAGTTAATTTTATAAGATATATTCTTTTAAACTGTTTTTTAAACATTTTTTATATTTTTTAGTTTTTTATTTTTTTATTAAAAATGTTTCGACATGTATTTATAAGGAAAAGCGTCGAATTTTTTTTAGAAAAAGTTGATTTTTAACATGTTAAGTTGAATTTTTTTAAAAATGTTCCCCGGTTCCCCACTTTTTTAGTGTTCCCAAATGAACTCTCCCTTATATATATACATATAACTATATAGGGGAACACTAAAAAAGTGGGGAACAGCAGGGAACCGACTCAAACGAACTCCGATTGAACTCATTCCAACTGCGTTGGAACCAGCTCGTCGAACCCTAACTAGGATCTCTTAACCCTAAATCCTAACTCCTAAACTCTAAACCCTAAAGCTAAAAAATAAGACTAAAACCTAAGTTAAACCGTAAAATTTAAACTATAAACCCTAAAGCTAAACCCTAAACCCAAGCTCTAAAGCTAAACCCTAAAAGCCAAACCCTAATATATTTAGGGTTTTGGGGTTATGATTTAGGGTTTAGGGTTAAGAGATCCTAGTTAGGGTTCGACGAGCCGGTTCCAACGCCACTGGAATGAGTCCTATCGGAGTTCGTTTGAGTCGGTTCCCCACTTTTTTAGTGTTCCCCAATGAACCTCACACTATATATATATATATATATATATATATATATATGGGAGGGTTCAAGCGAAAACTCCGTTTATTGTAAAAACTTGAAAACTAAATAAAAAAATCCTAAAAAACCATACCAAATTTTTTTTTTACAATTTGTTATAAATTTTGGCTACTTTTTATATATATAAAAAAGTTTTTTTCAAAAAAAAAAATTGTAGTGCAGATGTGTACTACATATATAATACACATGTGCAATACAAGTTTTTTTTTAAGTTTTTTTATATAAAAAGTTGCGAAAATTTGTAAAACAAAATGGCATGTTTTTTAGTCTTTTTTAGTTAGTTTTCGAGTTTTTTAGTCAATAACTATGGGTTTTGTCACACCCCCAAAATACCACATGCGGAATACTCCGCGGGGCATGTGACGTACCAGGATCTTAGCCACCAATCACATTGAACTCATAAATATATTTAAATAAAACTTTCATTCATTATCATAAAGTGATACAAAACGTTACATATAATTCATTGCACACAGCGGAAGCATAACTCATTTGTTAAGTGTTTCATAAACCACGCGTATGTAAACCATTAGACTTGTGTTGCAATTCCATGTATCTCGACCCATGACCACTCCAGCCTTCCAGACAACAAGTTCCATGATATAACCCTACAGACCTGCAAGCATGCAGAAAAGTGTGTCAGACGACGCTAGTGAGTTCAAAGTTTTGTTAACGCGTTTAGTTACCAGTTTCCAGTTTAAAACATTTCAATGTTTCGTTGTTAATCACACGCTTACCGCCAATGGCTCCAGATTATTTGCCCTGACCTCCATTGCCTCTATCATAACAATGGTCAAGATTGGGGTCATTAGTTCACTCCCGTCCTCCCCGGTACGGTGTGAGGGTGCCAAACCTAAATAGCGCTATTAACTAATACCCCGTTGCCTCCCCGGCAACAATCGGTAGAAGGGACTTGAGTGATAGATATACGTGTATTAACCAACAACTCAGGTTTAAAATTCCAGTCAAACTCATTTACCCGACATTCCTCCCCGTAACGTTTTACAAGATGTCCCTCCCCAGGACGCATGCTTGGAAAAAGAGCAGTGAACTCACCTTTGGTTTGCTCGGTAAGATTAGCTACTTTGTTAGCGTTGATCAACCAAACCCTAATATGGTTATCGATGACGGTCAGTTTCATAACACGTAATGCAATTTGTATCACATAACACACTAGTGACATTCACATATGAACAAGTTGTAACAGTGACCGTAAAATCCAACAATCTAAAACATACAAACATTACGTGATAGATGTCTAGGCTTCATACCAGTTCGTTTACATGATCACATCTTATTACTCACAATTCATACAAGTGCACGAGTGTAATTTAAGTGTGCAATTGGTGACCTTTGGGTTGAAGTGTACAACCCGTCACATGTCCGGCCCAAATACTATGACCCAACATCCAAAGGTACGATTGAGCCTAACTCGTGCAATTCATGTCCACATATCGTAATTTATAAGATTATCACGTAACACGCAATAATCACTCGGGTCACAAGAAACTTGTATCTCAAATATGCCAGACCAACAATAACATGACAGTCCATTCAGTAATCATCGTGGTACATGACCCAGTTGATTTCAGGCCCCAACCAACAGATGCAACCAACTATGCGGTCCAGTACCATTTCAGAAGTGTGCACGTGTGCATGTGGCCCATCGAAGCCCAATTAAATTTCCCTTCGGTGAAAGACTATTTTTCGCCAAAATGGTTACAGCGAATCACCCATATGACGAAAGTCCATATGGTTCGTCGAGAGGCATGTCGACGAAGGACCTTTCCTAACGAAAGATCATATTTCATCGTCAAGGGTCTTTCGTCATCATTCCTTAACCTCCATCAGTAACCTTAATCACAGTGGTTTCATCTTTAACACTTAATCATCAATCCTAATCAATATTCAGATTTGATCAAGTAACATGCTTAACATCATATAACTCTAGTTTTCGAATCAGTGTTACCCCTATTGTTTAGTCATACACTTGTTCATAATCAATCATCACAATACAACCATGCTATATTCACATACAGTGCTTGTTAACAATTTCATATACCAATGCAACTAAGTATGCAACGAAATCCAAACCAAAACGATGATGATATACTAACCGAGAGGTGTAAAGTGCCTGTGTTATCTTGGATGAGAAGAGTAGTGTCACACAAGAACAAGAGGCTTCGATGAGGATGGAGGTAACCGCCAACTTCGAAGGAGAGAGAGAGAAGTCTAGGGTTTTTGATGTATTTTTGTTTTGACAACTATGAGGGTTATTCACAGATGCTAGGGTTTTTGATGTATTCAGCTCCTGGGCTCAAAGGGATTGGGCCGAGAACAATGCAACACCCATCAAAGAGGTGTGCGACTAGTTTTAAATTATACAAACATACTTATAACACATAACCAACTCACAAACAGTTTTAAATTATACACAAACAATTCAATCAAACGGTTCATTCATTCAAGCACGTCTCCACATAATTACATCATAAGGCAAACGTCAAAAGAACGTGGGAATGGCCTCAGAAAATAGAAAATACGAGTTGTCACAGGTTTTCATTTGAACCCCCCCCCATATATATATATATATATATATATATATATAGGAGAATGATCCATTAGGAACCAACCTTTATTGCAAGAACCGCGAGAAACAATGTGAACACAACCAAAAATACATAAAAATAGTCAAAAAACTCACAAAATTTTTTTTATAAAAAAATCACTGGATTACATTACCAAAAAAAATTTTTTTAATTTTTTTTGGCTACTAAAATTATCGATTTTAATGTAAAAAATATTAAAAAAAATTGTGTTGTTTTTATTTTTTTAGATTTTTTTAGGTTTTTTGGGGGTTTAGTTTTTAGCATTTTAGCTTGGGTTGTCACACCCTGACTTTTGCGGAAGCGTGGGTTATTTGGTGTGACTTCTTAATACCATAGCAATCAATCATAACAATGCTATATGATAAAACCAAAAGATTTTCATTCATTAATAAAGTTTAGAAAATACCACAATACCATTGTCTTGAAAATATAGACGCCAATTAGTTACAAACCATAATACGTTCAAATGAGTTCCCATGGACTCAACAAAAGACTTTAAATAAAACCAGGTTTAGGTATATATAACCCGTCCAGGAAGAGGTTACAACTTCTAAACCCTGGATGACTTCTTTATTCAAACGCAGCTTGAAAATACGTGCATACCGTGCCAGATCCGTTAGTTTCCTGAAATACATGTAATTTGAAAAGTCAACAAAACGTTGAGCGAGTTCATGTGTAAGTGAGTAGGTATAAACCTTTGTAAAAATGTCTGTATGTATAAAAATCCCTGGTATGTAGCAATTAAGGAAAAAGAGACCACCATTGGGTTGCAAAGCCAATGATAAGTGTGAAGTGATGTAGGAAGACTCAAACCTAGCGGATTTGTGCGTCGGGCACTTAGTCATCTCATGGTCCACTCAGCGGACTCAGGAGTGGGGCTCGCTACACCCAAATAGATCTACCACTAATGTCCCTCGGTCCTACAACGAGGATTGATGGCCTTAAGTGTTGTGCCCACCACTCACATGTTCGCGTAATAAAAACCCTCCTTAAGCTAACCATACCATGTAAATAAATGTCTGTAAATGTCTGTAACATGTATTTCATCCCCGAGGTGTAAAACTGAAAATAGTTAAGAGAAAAGGGGGACATGAACTCGCAGTATTGCGTCTTCGGTACTCGTAACCCAAATCTCCTCAGCAAACACGACTACCTACAATGGTCTAACGTCTATTAGACGAACGGGTCGTGCCTTTTCTTAGTATTGATTAGTGCCTTTGAGTTACGTTTTTAAAGTGTCTTCAGTATTTTAGTAATAATACTTCTTATACTTGTGTATTCGTATTTCCTTCCCAAGGATGGGGTATTTTACATGTGTCTGTTCGTATTGGAATTATATTTTTAAGTCCCACTTTAGAGAATACATTTTAACCATATTCCTGTATAAAACCAACCTCCAATACTCTGTATTCCGTTATAAAAATTATGGCGAGTTTTATGCTTGAAAAACATAGTCTATAATATACTAGTAAACACTTGTCCAGAAAATTATTTACTAAGTGTTAGGATTTTCGGAAAATTTCGCCATAGTCTCCTTTGTTGAATCGAGTCTCACCTGATTCTTTGTAAATTATTTACTCTGTATTTCGTCAAAATTTTAGTTTGTTCATGAGAGCTTATTATCATTGTTTTAGATTGCGGAGATAGTGTGATTTGCGTAACATTGTCGAAATGAACAAGGCATCAAGTATAAAACCACATGTAAATGAAGATAATATAAAAGATAGGCTCATAAACCACAGGATTGTTTCGGGTAGAGAAACGTCGACTAACCAAAGTAAATCGAGCCCCTTTTCGAATTAAGGTAACGTTTTTTAGCCTACTAGACAAATACGTTCATCGATGTTAGGCCTACGATATTTTTCCTTTCGGTTACTACACGTCCTTAATCGATTAGGAAAATTCGAGACTTTGGCGAGACTGAAAATCAAAGAGTGGGACTAGTTATCAAGATGCGAGTTTCACCTCTAACTTGGTAACATCGTACCCTAATATTGTTGGTACTTATCAAAAGATAAGACCCACTAGAACATGAAATGGAAATTTCCTTCATGGTTTAGATATGAAGTACAAATTTCCTTCATCAAAAGATACGACTCCTAACTTGAGGGTAAATTTCTTGCGAAATACAAAGTATAGCTGATGGAAAGTCGTCATCAAAGGCGGGAATCACCCCTGTTTTGATGAGTCGTTTTGATTTTGTTACAAGAGTGTCTTTAAAGCGTCCAAGTGTGTTTTGTGTTAGCCTTAGGAAAAGCAATGTATTTTAACAGACCAAAAGAAAAGATAGAATCAAACATGATAGAAGGAAAGTAGTTTTAAACATCACATAATGAGAAAGTTCTTGAACTATAGACTAGGTAAAAGCATTCCTACTCCTCCTAATAGACTTAGGCAAAAGCAAGGCAATTCTACCTAATTCCCTATAGTTATGGCTCTGATACCAATCTGTCACACCCCAACCGATGGCGGAAACATCGGGGCGTGGCACTAAGCGAATCAGATTGCTCAAGAGAATCCATAACAACTAATTGTGACAATATAGTTTAATTAAAATTTTATATTAAGGACTAAATTGTCATACAAACCAAACATGATCAAAATGTGTATCAAAATGTCATCCAAATTCAACAAGTTTCAAATTAGCATTTATCTAAGATGAGTTTCTAAGGTCATCCAAGTTTGATTTCTTGTTTCCCCTGCTACTATCAACCTACAACATGTATTAAAATACAATCAACAAAAATGTTGGCGAGTATACAAGTTTGAATACGTAGCGTAGTAGTTTAAACGTATAAAAACTCATATCCAACATGAACAACATATCACAAGTTTCAGCATGCTAGTTAACATGGTTCATATGATAACCTAAGTCTCCAACGCGTTAACGCGCCTTTCCTACTTCGTCGCAACGAAGAGGAGGTAAAAGAATCAAAACTTAACAATACTCCCAAGACTCAAAGAGCGGTGCGTTACCCCTATAGCGCTATAATTGTTAAGGCGGGCTACACATAAGAATCAAACATTCACATAGCATAAAAGATTCAAGTTTTACAAGTATCATGTTTTCATGTTTAATACGGATAGAGTATGTTTATAAACAAGTTTCAAGTGTCGAGTGTTTTGATATAGAATGCATGTTGCATCCCAAAGTGGTAAAGCAAAAAGGGATCGAGTATACTCACAGTGGGTGCTTAGAATCCTAAACACAGTAGGATTGGATCGAAGGGAGCGCTGGATCAGCCTGCGTTTGGGGAACAAAGCAAAAGTCCTCTAAGTGCCGACACGGTCAGGAACAGAGTGTCGAATAGTGCGAAATTCGAGTTAAAGTGTCTGACAAACTACCCGAACGGATGGTCATTCGGTCGGATGGTCATCCGAGCGGATGGCCAGTCGAACGGATGGCCATTCGAATAGTGTGTAGGGGTCTGTGACTGTTTAAGTTTTTTATCATAGTGTTCTGTAAGAACAAACAACAAGTGTTATCATAATCTGATCATCTGGACGGATGGCCATCCGATCGGATGACCATTCGAACAGATGGTCAGTGGGTGAAGTTTCGAAAAGTTTTCTAAGCTTTTAGTTAACTAAGACGGTGTGACAACGCGTCAAACAACGGAAACACACAAAACCCATCTACTTCGATCGGATTGGTATCACCCCTTTCGAACCGACGAGCTGTTCTTGATGGAATTTTATGTTTGGACCCGTAGATCGGCCGTTTTTTCCTGTGAAATCGGTTTTTCAAGCCGACTCTCAACTAAGGAACGAGTCGAGAGTCTGTTTGAGTCCGATTTCATCAAGGTTTTTGTATAAAAACTGAAGAAAAGTTTGGAATTCAATTGTAAAACGTGAAGTTTATCAGGTCCGAGCCGGAAACATGTGGAATTCCATCAAATCTGGTATAAATGTTTGATAATCCTTTAGATCTTGTATAAAAGTTTTGAAAATACGCTAGATATGGAACCAATCTTGGTTAAATGGTGCTCCACAACAGTTTGCATAAGCAACCGAGTGGAAACCACCTTCAAGAGGCCCACATTAGTTGGTTTTCGAGGAAAAGTTGAAGTGTTCGTGTGATTTTGATGAAGAATGTGGTGAAAGTGATTAGTGATGAAGGTTGTACAAGTTTTGAGGAGAAATACTTACGAATTCGCCTTGAATCGCGATTAAAGTGACTGAGAGTGACTTGAGTGCGTGTGATCGGATGGCAGAGTGAAAGGTGAGAATGAAGGGTTAAGTCACCAATTTATAGGTGACAGTGGCAGCCTCAGTCGAATGGGTTAAGTCGGTGGAGAAGTGCAGGCGATCGGATGGCTTTCCGGTTGAATGGCCATCCGGTCGAATGGTCTTCCGAGCGGATGGTCATCCGATCGGATGTCCATTCGGACAGCTGATTCTCGTTTGCTAGTTTTTTTCCGAATTTGATTCATTTTGCGAACTAGGTTAAGTGTTGCGTTGCGTATTATTGTGAGTAGCCATCACATAGAGTATTATTATATCATAAATTTGCACAAGGAGTTTCCGTGTTTCAGGTTTTCGTTCAAGCTACTTTCTCGTTCAGTAAGTATCAAAGCATCACAAAGAATCAAGAATCATATCGTTCACATATAAAGCATCACAAGAGTCAAGATTCACATTGTTCATATATGGAGAATATCACAAAAGCATCACAGAGAGTAAAAGTTTCACATAGTTTTGCACAATTAAGATTCAAATGGTTTCATTTCCATTATGATCGACCGTCTCGAGTGTAAAGCTTAATCAAAATTGGAAATACGACAAGACTTGCCTAGAATAATAAGAGTTTCCAAAATGCAGGGCGTTACACTTGATGGCCTAACGGGTAGTCGTGATTGTTCCCAAAAATGAACAAAAACATATGTGTCAGGTAATTACACAACCTTAACGGATGGCTTATCAAACAACAATCCTGTCATCAATTTAAATAACGATCCCATCGACGACACAACTTCGACAAGGCCATCACGAAGGAAAAGTGTCAAGTCGTCGTCAAGAAAAGGGAAAGAAGACTGGGTGTATGTCATCAACAAATACAAGACGGAAAAAATAGTGGAACCAAAGGAGAAGAGAGAACGACGCAAGGTGTTGACGGAATCGAAATTAAAATGAGATGATAAGTTC
Organism: Helianthus tuberosus; assembly: GCA_030545235.1. Taxonomy (NCBI): domain Eukaryota; kingdom Viridiplantae; phylum Streptophyta; class Magnoliopsida; order Asterales; family Asteraceae; genus Helianthus; species Helianthus tuberosus. The sequence continues at coordinate 54,562,376 of CM060389.1, read as the reverse complement.
ATGAAAAATTTGGAGGAAAAAGAGAAGAAACAGGATTAGAAAGTTGTGATAGAACCGCATGAAAATATGGACGAACCATGCAAGTCGATTCTACTAGAACGCAAAAGAGAAATTTGTGTCAAATGGGGTTGGGACACTAACTTTTAGGGTTTTTTCTTCAATGCTTTCGGTCGACTTTTTTTTATTTGTAACCTTTAGGTTATTTCATCAATTTTTATTGTACTTTTTATTTGAATGAAAATGTGTGTTTTTAATTTATTTGTCTTTCATTTCATATTGTTTATGCATTTTAAAAATGTTGTTTTTAGTTTATTTTATTTTACTTTATATTTAACAAAGAAAAAACTCTAGTGATGGAATATGACAGGTATTGTAAGTGTTTTAGTGATGGTGTATTGGAATGTAATAGAATGAAGTGTTAAATTATGATTGGGTGTGATAAATGTGATGAGTGCCCTAGTGCTCTTTAGGCTGGAGGGTGTGGGGGCGTCACCCTGCCAACTCAGCACCTATAGCGCCCCATAAGGCTCTGTCACCGCATCCTCCATTTTAAGAGGGGGGGGGGGGGTGCTATACACACTTCGCCACCATGGTAACGCCAGAATTTATGGGTTCGGGTGGGGCCCACAAGTTTTAAACAAATGAATTTTTTTTTAATTTTGTTTAATAGGGGTTCTATTCACACCATGCAAATTAAAGGAGACTCCATGGCTGAGGTGGATCCTAGGTGGAGCTGACGTGGCCTGATAAAGCCCCTAGGGGGCTCCAACCACACTCTCAAGCCTTAGGCCGGAGGGTGTGGGAGGCGCCACCACCGCCAGGTCACCATCTATGGCGCCGCCGGCGCTATACCCCCACACCGAGCCATTCAAGAGGGGCGCTATAGGTGAGCTCGCCACCATGTTAACGAGGAAGAAGGGGCTGTTCAGGTGGGGCCCACTCGATGTCATCCAATCAAAAAAAATTTTTTTTTTTTTGTTTAATAGGGGGCTCCATCCCACACCGTGGAAGTTAAAGGGGGGCATTATAAAGCCCCATGGCTGACATGGATCCTACGTGGCGCTTACGTGTCTTGATAAAGCCCCTAGGGGCTCCATCCCACACCCTCCAGCCTTATACTGTATGATGAGAGGTATGGAGAGTGTAATAACATACCTTTATTACCACATTAACCCAAATCACTTACTTTCATAAGGTATCTACTTAATATAGATTTCAGTTTCTTATTGCTGTAACTATTTAATGTAAACAAGATAATTACCATTACACACTTTTTTTTCGAAAGGTTACCATTACACACTTGAGTTCTCTAAAATCTGTTGTACTCTTTAACAATTTTCAATATATTTATAAAATAAGCATACAATGTTTATAAACCACGTAGACAAATCTATATGTACAAATTGAAGTTGGAACTATAATCTAGTTACATAACCGAACTTGAAACCAACGTCACATAACCTCGTAGACAAATCTATATGAACAAAGTGAACATATGAACCTTTAAAAGGATGATGATGGAGGAAGGCGAATGACAATGGTGGCTGGCTATATGAAGATGACTAAACTTTTAGGTAAATTTTAAGAAAAGAAGTTTTTTGTGGAATTTCAAATGCTGGAGCTAAACGTACCAAGTTTTCTATATTTTTGTTGAATGTATCCCTCCTCTCCGATCCGGATTTTTTTTCTTTTTCATTTTGGTATATTTTATTGTTGTTGTTGGTCATCGTCCTTTGTTGTCGTTGTTGTTAAATGCTTTTTTATTCTTTTCGGGCGTTGGTTTTTTTTTTTTTGTTTTCTACATAACGTTTTTTCTTAGTTTAATGGAAAAAAAGTTTTTTTTTTTTTTTTTTTTTTTTTTTTTTTTTTTTTTTTTTTTTTTTTTTTCTAATGAGCTTGTGGTAGAGTGGTAAGGGAGAGACTTGGGTTTCTAAGAGACTCAGGTTCAATTCCTGCTTCTCCCCATTAATTTTCAGCAGCATCTAGTGATGATGGGAGACTAGGCTAGCAGGCAGCGATTACTAGTTCGATCCTTGAACTGAACGGGTTTTACCTCACCACACTGTCATGCCTTATGCCGAGTGTTCACGGGCTTCTGCCCTAGGTGAGGGTTTCCCCAATTCAAAGGCGAGTGTATCCCGATGTTGTGAATTTCGCCAGTAGTCCATTTGAAAGATTCGTTGGCCGTTAAAAAAAAAGAGTTTTTTTTAATTGTTTTAATTTTTAAAGTTATTGTTTTAATAATATTCTATAAAGTTTTTACATATTTTGAAACCTTTTTTGTATCGTTTGTTAATTAATAAAAACTAGATGTAACACCCCGCCGCGTTGCGATCGGGGCTTATAAATTCAGCCGGCATGGGTTAGTTAATAATTAAAGGGTTATTTATTTACCTCTTAATGAGGGTCTGAATGGTTAAGACCTCTTACTGGTTCAACACTAATGATTCATACTGTTTGTTTCGTGAGTAGATGTCTGAATAGTTCAGACATTTGCATCTGAATGATTAATTATTATACTGAGTCTCAATGGTTAAGACCTCTAATCTGAATTGGTCAGACATTTGTCTTTGAACGGTTAAGCATTATACTGTCTCTTAATAATTCAGACCTCATACTGCTTAAGCATTTAATAGTTCAGACATCTTACTGATTCATCACTTAACCATTCAAAAGTTACCAAACAACACCTAAACATTATACATGAGCTCCATGTTACGGCCGGTGTATTCGGTACCGGTACCCACTTTTCTCGTTTTTCGGTACCGGTACCAAACGGGTACCATGCTCATCCCTACCTAACAATGTTACCACTTAATAGTATATGAATAAATAAAAACTATAGTACATGGTTTTATCATAAAGCAATGTCCAATTTTATGAGCTAAAAATACAAGTTTTAATGCCTAATAATGTTACCAATTAATAGTATGTATATAAATAAATACTATAGTACCTGGTTTTATCATAAAGCAATGTACAACTTTATAAGCTAAAAATACAAGTTTTAATGCCTAACAATGTTACCAATTAATAGTATATAAATATAAATGGATGCATGCAACTTATTAATATAAACAAAACAGTTTTTAAATAGTGAGGGTCTACTATAGAAAAAAAACATGTTGTACAAGTGATGAATGCATGAAATAAAGATAAGGCACATGTTACAACATTGTAAAGCTGACCCGCACATTGCAGCGGGTAGATACTTGATTAGTATATGTATACTCGCTATAGCAAAGGGAATGGAAACCCAAAGAATGTAGTCGTAACATGCCCAAAACATTTTCGGTTCGTTGTTTTCAATGAAAAGCCATTTTACTTCTCACAACCCGATTTCAAATTTTTTTTATCGAAACGTTGATAAAAATAGATGCATCGCAACAATATACTCGGATTTTATAAAAGTATCGTATTTTAAAAGTTATAAAGTTATAAAAAAAGTCAATATAGTCTTAATAATTCTAAGCATCATATTTTACTTATGCTAAATTTATACTTTTTTATTATATGTCTAATTTGTATATTATTCTAAATTTATACTTGTTTATTATATATTTAACAATAGACAAATAAAAACCATGTACAAACACTATTTAAAATTGTATAATATGAACCATCACAAAACTCACCTAAAGCACAAAATACAACATGGCAGTGCCTACATGTATTACAAATTGATAATATATAATAGTTAACTAACATGTTCATGCTCGTTCATTTAGAAAATTAAAGCAATCGTGTTTGTTCGTGTTTGTTCATGTTCGTTCATGTCCGTTAATATTCTACATGAACAATTCAAAAATGTAAACGAACAAACATATTAGCGAGCATAAATGAAAACAAATACATATGCATATGTGTATGTGTATGTTTCCATGTAATAATTCAAAAAAAAAATATTAATAAACATAAACAAACAATGGATGAATGAAATATGTATCAACACCACAAATTAAGTCTCCAGTTATTGAATATTATTCTCTCCATTTAACCAATCAATCAAGATGATTGATTGTCCATAAGACTAAAGGGTATATGGGCCGGCTTAGGCCCGGCCTGGTCTGGCGCCGGTCCCCCACACCGCCCCCTCATGCCCGGCGCGTCGTCTCCGTCCTCCACAAGCCGGGTTCGACGGGCCTCTCTTCTCTCTCCTCACACACACACATCTATACATACATACATACATATATATAAAATATATATAAAGGGGTTCATCCCCCACCCCCTAGGTCCATCCCCTTCAAGCCCCGCTTACGTGGCGGTGACGTGGCGGCCCATCCCCTTGGTGATGAGGCTCTCCATACCCTCCAGTCTAACTGTCGCCCAAGAATCAAGCCCTTGTAATTATTTTGTAATCATTGCCTTTATCTTAGTACCTCAATATATTGTTTTGTAAATAATAAGAACATGTATCCTTGATTCAATCAAACATTATATGGTATCAAGAGCATAAAGCTCCTCCGAGCAAAACACTTTTCGATCCTGCTTCTGTTATTTTTTTTTCCGATCAGCCATGGCAGCAGCCCACCCGATTGTTCACATAACAGCCGCAACCCATTTTCCGATCAAACTAACCTCCCAAAACTTCCCCTCATGGAATACCCAAGTCACCGCCACCCTCATTGGCCTTGAACTTGACCACCACATCATTGGTTCCGAAACGATCCCTTCCGAAACCCTTGGCGATGACCAAAACACCAAACCAAACCCGGAATACATTCGTTGGTTTCGTCAAGATCAAATGATCATAAGTGCCCTCCTTGGTAGTTGCTCCGACCAAATTCAACCCATTGTTTCCTCCGTCAAAACAGCCCGCAAAGCTTAGGAACTTATTGCAACCCCCGTCCCCTAACTACCAGGGAACGGGCGGCCGCGACCAGTTTCAGAGGTATTGGTGTTTATCAGTTTGACAGCGGAATTTACATCAGGACCGTAGTTAGGAAATATTTTATCAGAGTAAATTACCACACTTTTATAATATTAAACACATGGGAAAATCCCAAGTTTCAAATACACACATTTTCATAGGGATAAACCCTACTTTATTTAAATAAAACATTTCTTTATTTAGGTAACTATAGCCACTTTTCCAAGCCGTCAGTGCTGTCCATCTGGCTTCTATTTGGCTTTCACACTTTGTTACTTGAAACGCGTTTAAAAACATTTTGTCAGTGGGAAATACTGGTAAGTGAATCCCAGTTTAATCAAGACAGGTAAAACTGTTTTACAGTATTGAGGGCGGTCGCGCAATTACATTTGTTTACATCTACTTTAATTACCACCCACGGTTGTAACACCCCGTGTTACGGAAGTCAAAATCAAAGTCAAAGTCAAAGTCAAAGTCAAAGGAAGAAAAGATTGCCAATTGCGATCTGTCACTGCTTGCTTAACTACTGATTTGACTACCTTGACTTATGACCAATTTTGTATTTGAATCTCTTTAGTTGTATTATGTGGAGTACATGTTAATAAATCGCTAATTAATCGCGGTTAATCGCTACCCGACTTATCGCTAATCGCATCACTATCGCATCGCAATATGAATTATGTGTTCTGGATATTTTTTTACACGTGTGTGCTTCTTATGTGTTACTTGTGCATGTTATGTTTGTGTTGAGGTGATATATCGCAATCGCAACTCTATCGCATCGCTATCTAATCGCAAACGCTAAACACAAGTTATTTATAGTGATTGTATGTTAGATATAGTAGTTAGGTTATTTGTGTAACTAATAGGTAATACTATCACATCGCTCGCTCGAAACACATCGCAATGCTCAACGCACGAAATGAAAACACGAAAACCAACACGTAGAAACCAGTCGATCGAATGGTCATCCGAACAGATGACCATCCGATCGGATGGCCATCTGATCCGACACTGGTGCCCATCTTTACTCTTTTGGAAACCCTAAAATACCCCTTTCACATCACCAAAGTGATGTGACAGCTCTCTCTCTCTCTCTCTCTCTCTCTCTCGACCGGCGTGCTCCAGCACACTTTTCTCTCGATTTCTCGCGATTCTTGTAAGTTTCTACCTCAACTCTTGTACTTCTATGATCTACATGCACTTGTTCATCATTTCCACCTTTGAATCTTAACTTTCAACCGTGAAATCAGTGGATTTGAGGTGTTCTAGGGTGATGTCATCATGGAGTTCTTATGAACTTCAAGATTTGACTTCATTCCCCCAAGAACAACTTAGATCTGAAGGATTTCCACACGATTTAACACTATTTTCAAGCAGATCTAAACATTTTCAGAGTTAAAAGGATTGAAAGACGCTTTTCTAACTTTGTTTCACCTCTTTTACACTCAATGCACTCAAAACCGATAGAATCGGGCCTCGTTCAAACCTTCTACTCGTTTCTAGTAAAAGTGTCGGTTCAAGGTCTGATTTCTATCAACGAGACAACCGACTTCGGGTTGAACATGAAACCAACCATCATGAACTGTTAACTGATCAGATTGGGGTGATTCCCGTTCGATCGGGTAACCGGGGTCTGAGGGAGTTTCTGTTGTTTTACACGTTGTCATACCGTCTCGAGCAAACCGCAAAACTTTCAAAACTTAACAAAATTTCAAGTTTGCAAAATGGTCAGATTGTGGGACGGATTGTCGTCCGATTGGATTGCCATCTGATCGAACCGCAATCCGATTGGATTGCACTTGTACTCCAACACTTAAACATTTTTTTACAATTTTCAAAGATGATCAGTTTCTAGCGGATTGCCCTCCGATCGGTAGACCATCCGATCGAATGACAATCCTGCTGTGAACTTGTTCTCCGAGAAATACCTCGCTGGACGAATCGCCACCCGATCGAACTGCCGTTCGATCGAACGATCTGAAATCGTAGAGAAACTTCTCTGACTTTGAAATGCTACAACGAAAACTTCAAAGCCATCATACACAAACACATCCATCCCAAATGAGTGTCAATCCGACTGAATGTCAATCCGACTGAATAGCCAACCGAACGGATGAACATCCGAACGGATTGACATCCGATCGAATGGCCACCCATTCGGATTGCCATCTGACCGGATGACCACTCGTCACTTACTTCACTTGCATCGTTTTACGCACCGCCCTTCGCTTACGCTATCGTTCTGATCAGACTCATTCATTCTAGCGCTCCCTTCAATCCATTAACTACCATCACTATGTGTATACTCAATCCCTTTTTGCTTTAAGCACTTTTAGGTGTTACATACGTTACTTATTCTAAATCATATCGACACACAACACAAACACTATTTATACGCTGACTGTTATTGCATGCTACTTATTACTCGATGAATGCTTGTATGTTATGTTAACATAGTGATTGTTGCCTGACGCCTTAGCAACGATAGTACTATTTGTTTAGACTCAGCACCTGTCGTGGAAAGGGCTTGTTAAGGTTACTTCTTCACGTATCATAGTGGTGATATGTGTTGCGCATTTTACAACTCGCAGTCTAGTCTGTGCATATTTCATTGTTGATAACCTACTAGCTTCACACTATACATGTTACATGCTAGTTATGCGTAAACGCTTTCGAACTCTATTATTACTATTAAACTTGTATGCTCACCTTTACACTATGTGTATTCACCTCTATTTTAACGTATGTGATAGGTGTTTAGCATGCTTTGCCTGCTTGTGTGGAATCAAGTAGGATGGAGTCTAGAAACAAATTAAATGAAATCTGAGTTGTCGAAATGGATATTTGTCTTTGAGAACAATGTCTGTAATAATTGTTTTTATTTTATATGTTTGTGGTATGGGACATGAACCTTTAATATATTATAACAAATAGTTGTTATGGATTCTCCTGGACAATCTGTTTCTCTCAGTGTCGCGCCCCGATGTTTCCGCCATCGGTTGGGGTGTGACAACGGTACTGTCAACCTGACTTGTGGTCATGTTACTACTTACAGTGTAGTAACAAATTTTGTATACAAAACCCCAACATACCGACGATAATTGTAGAATACAAATACTCAATCATTGCTTAATTATAATTTAAAATATTGAGGTTTTGTAAAAACAGTTTGCAAAAACGTTCACAAAAAGGAGATTACTCACATTGCTGTCTTAGGGTTTTCCTTTAGGATTTCCTGGTGATTATCTATTAATTACACAATGCACACGTGTTAGTAAAATAACCCAATATTTACATTAGTAATACCCTCCCTGAGACAGAATTCCAACGACTACGTCGGGCAGAACCTCGACAGCCGTTACGAAACCTTAGATCAATCGGGCAGCTTATCTAATACGTAACCGGGGGTTATGATACTTACAACGAGGCAGAACTTCGTTAATTAGGGGGTATTATGCCTGGAAATTATGTATCCTATGCAAAAATTTGAGAGAGAACGTTGGTGTGAGCGATCGAAATGAACTGTCGATGCTCCCAATTTATAGGAGTTGATTTGGGGTTTCTCGCGGCCCGCATAGGAAACAGCCAAGTGCTTCATGCCCCGCGACGTAGGCTGGGTAGGCCCTAGCCTGGCCCAGTCACTGATCTAGCTTCGACACGCATTTGACACGTGGCAGCACTGGGATGCGCCCTGGTGATTAGCTGTCGCGCCCCGCGTAAGATCCTTAGGGGGTCTTCGCGGCCCACGAGCGACACTGAATTCTTGTTTTTATTTTATTTTTAATTATATAAGGTATTTTGGGCTTGGTTTTCATATACGGGGTGTATTTTAAGGCGTATAGGGACACTCTAAATAATTTAGGGGTGTCGGAAATATTTTAGGAGGGTTGTTATATCCTCCCCACCTTGTTTTAGAACTCATCCTCGAGGTCTACTGAAATAAGTGTGGATATTTTCTTTGCATCTCTGATTCAAGCTCCCAAGTGTATTATGGTCCTCTTTTGGAGTCTCATTTTACTTTAACTAGAACTAATCTCTTGTGTTTGAGATTCTTGACTTTCCTATCTTCAATCTGTAGAGGCTTCTCTACAAACTTTAACTTTTCATTTACCTCTATATCCTTAAGGGGCACTACTAGAGATTCATCGGCTAGGCATTTCTTGAGATTACACACATGAAATACATCATGTATTCCTGTCATTTCCTCTGGCAATTGTAGTTGATAGGCTACAGGTCCTATCCTTCTAATAATCTCAAATGGTCCTACATACCTGGGGCTTAGCATTCCCTTTTTGATGAATCTTACCACTCCTTTCCAAGGAGAGACTTTCAATAAAACCTTATCTCCTACCTGAAATTCCAATGGCTTTCGTTTGTTATCAGCATAACTCTTTTGTCGATCACGTGCTGCTTTTAGTCGTTCTTTGACTTGAACAATCTTGTCAGTTGTTTCTTGCACTATCTCTGGTCCAGATAATTTGCTTTTCTCCAATTTCTGCCCAACAGACTGGAGTTCGGCACTTTCGTCCATAAAGTGCTTCAAATGGTGCAGCATTGATACTGGTATGATGGCTGTTATTGTAAGAAAATTCTATTAATGGTAAGTGATCGTCCCAATTACCTCCAAAATCAATTACACAAGCTCTAAGCATATCCTCCATTGTCTGAATTGTCCTTTCGCTTTGTTCGTCCGTTTGATGATGATAAGCGGTGCTTAGATTTAGCTTGGTTCCCATTGCTTTTTGGAAACTTGTCCATAAATGAGAGGTAAAACGGCTATCTCTATCAGAAACAATTGATAAAGGAATTCCATGTAATGAAACAATTTCATTTACATACAACTTAGCTAATTGTTCCATACTGAAAGTCTCCTTCATGGGTAGGAAATGAGCTGACTTAGTTAGCATGTCTACAATCACCCAGATTGTATTATTACCTTTTCTTGTTTTGGGTAATTTAGTAACAAAATCCACTGTTATCAATTCCCATTTCCAAACTGGCATTTCTAACTGTTGCAACAAACCGGAAGGTTTCTGGTGTTCAGCTTTAACTTGGGAACAAGTTAGACACTTGGCAACATAAGCTGCTATATCCTTTTTCATTCCTATCCACCAGAAGTTCTTTCTTAAGTCCTGATACATCTTATCATTTCCAGGATGCATCGTATACTTAGACTTATTGGGCTTCTTCTAATATACGGTGACGTAGGTTTCCTAATTTGGGTATCCACATTCTTTTCTAACGGAATCTCCAAATTCCATCTGTTCCTTGTTCTAATTCCTTAATCATTCCTTTCAGTTTCTCAGTATCGTCCTTGATTACTGATTCTTGTGCTTTTCTAATCTGTTCATTTAAATCTACTTGTAGATTTAATTTAAGAGAACGCACTCTTTTTGGCTTCTCATGATTCTTTCGACTTAAAGCATCGGCTACTACATTAGCCTTTCCTGCATGATACTGGATATTACAATCATAATCACTAAGAATTTTCATCCAGCGTCTTTGTCTCATATTCAACTTCTTTTGCCCGAAAACATACCTTAAACTCTTATGATCTGTGAAAATGGTAAACTTACTATCGTAAAGGTAATGTCTCCAAATTTTCAGGGCAAAAAATTATAGCTCCTAACTCTAAGTCATGTGTTGTATAATTCTCTTCATGATTCTTAAGTTGTCTAGAAGCGTATGCTATAACCTTTTGATGTTGCCTTAAAACACATCCATAACCTAACTTAGAAGCGTCACAGTAGACTTCGAAGTCTTCAGTTCCTTCTGGTAACACTAGTATGGGTGCGTTGGTTAATCTTTGCTTAAGAATTCTAAAGGCTTCCTCTTGTTTTGATCCCCACTCAAACTTAACAGATTTACAGGTTAACTTAGTTAAGGGAATGGCCATTCTAGAAAAATCTCGAATAAATCTTCTATAATAACCGGCTAATCCTAAGAAACTTCTAACCTGGGTTGGTAACTCAAGGGTTTTCCATTTAGTAATTTCCTCAATCTTTGTGGGATTCACATAAATTCCTTCATGGTTGACTAAATGCCCAAGAAACTGTACTTGTTCTAGCCAAAACTCGCACTTCGAAAACTTTGCATAAAGTTTTTTCTTTTCTCAATAAACTTAGAAGTGTATGCAGATGTGCTGCATGTTCCTCTTTACTCTTAGAGTAAATGAGAATATCATCTATAAAGACAATTATGAATTTATCCAAACATGCCTTACATATTCGGTTCATCATGTCCATAAATGCAGCTGGGGCATTGGTTAAACCAAATAACATGACAGTAAAGTCATAATGTCTATACCTTGTTCTGAAAGCGGTCTTAGGAATGTCCTCTTCCTGTACCTTTAATTGATGATATCCTGAACGTAGATCGATCTTAAAGAAAAATCGAGCTCCTTGCAATTGATCGAACAGATCATCGATTCTTGGTAATGGATATCGATTCTTAATCGTGACTTTATGTAATTCATGGTAATCAATGCACATATGCATCGATCCATCTTTGTTTTTGACGAATAAGATCGACGCTCCCCATGGCGATGAACTTGGCTGTATGAATCCTTTTTCTAACAGTTCGTCTAACTGTTTCTTTAACTCTTGCATTTCTGCTGGTGCCAAGCGGTAGGGTGCTTTGGCAATTGGTGTTGTTCCTGGTAGCAGATGAATTCTGAATTCAACTTCCCTGTCTCGTGGTAGTCCTGGTAATTCTTCTGGAAACACATCTGGAAACTGAGATACTACTGGAATATCTTTTAATTATTTTCCTTTAGTGTTAATGATTATGGAAATCAAATACACTAATGATCCTTTTCTTACATAACTGGCTGTTTTCATCACAGAGATGAATTTTGTGGATCTAGACGGCTTATCTCCTTTAATTGTGATCTTCTCACCCTTTGGTGAATTTACTTGGATTGACTTTTGATCACATAGAATACTGGCTTTATTGGCTATTAACCAATCCATTCCTAATACAATATCAAATCCTGCCAGATTCATTGGATAAAGGTTTGCAATAAGCTTTTGGTTTGAAAATTCGATTCTTGCTCCCTGCAAGATTTCAGAAATCTTAATGGTTTCTCCATTTGCTGTCTCTACTAGACATTCTTGTGGGAGTTTAGTTAATGGTTGATTGAGAAGTTTGCAAAATGAGGTATTAATAAAACTTTGGTTCGCACCAGAGTCAAATAATACTTGAGCAAAGACATCATTAACTAAAAACGTACCGGCTATCACGTCCGGAATGATCATGGCTTCTTCTTCAGTCAGAACAAATGCTCTAGCATTTTTAGTAGTCTTGTTGTTCATGGCTGGAGATAGTTTCGGATAGTTCGGCTTGATGTGACCTTTTTCTCCACAGTTGAAGCATATTCTATTACTAGGTTTCTTCCTACAATCTTCCTCCTTGTGTCCTGGTATCTTGCAGAAATTACAGTAGGTGGAGCATCTTCCTAAATGCTTCTTCTTGCAAGCTTTACAGTAAGGTGTAGAGGTAGAACCTACATTTTTCCCACGGTTGGAATTTCCATAGCGAAATTCTTGAGTAAGCTTTTGAGATAGGTTCCTCCTCTGGTACTCTTCTCGTGTACGTACTAACTCATCAGTCAAGGTGTTTGCTAATTCTACAGCTTCTTCTATAGTTTGGGGTCTAGCTGCCTTGACTACATGCCTAATCTCGCTGATTAATCCCCATATGTAACGGGAGATTAATACTGGTTCTGGTGAAGCAAGGGTTGGCACTATTCTAGCATATTCGAAGAATAGCGTAGTGTAACCTTTACTATCCACTCCAGTCATTCTAAGGCTTAGGAACTTATTTGTTATCTGTTCTTTTTCATTAGGGGGCATAATTTCCTTTCTACCATGTTTTTAAATTCCTCCCATTCCATATTATAAACCCTGTCACTTCCCCTAGATTGGAGGATAGTGTTCCACCATTCTAAGGTTGAGTTCTTAAACAAATTGGAGGCAAACATTATCTTATCCTCTTCCGCGCACTTGCTTATTTTTAAGACTGCCTCAGTCTTTTCTATCCAGCATAGAGCTGCAACGGCCCCTTCATTACCCGAGAATTCCATTGGTTTACAAGACCATAATTCTTTATAAGAACAACCATAAGACATGGTTCTTCTTCTTTTGGGAATGAGCACTTGAAGTATGAGTCCATTGTTTACGCTGTGTTCGGGTTCAGTGGGTCGTTTACTGCCATTGTTACTTTTATTATCAGCTTCCCTAACCGTTTGGATAATATATGGCATCGCGTCTATAATTCCTTGTGCCACTATGTGTTGGATGGCACAGTTATCCAGTTGGTTTCCATTATTATTGTTATTCTGGTTATCGTTATTCTGGTTTTCCTGATTCACTTCGTTGTCCATCTGAATTTTAAACATTTACCACATATTAATATCACAAAATAATATTTAATGCAAACGATCACACAACACGCATATTGATCAAAATCGTCGAACATTGCGACTTACTCTATTTTATATATTATGCTTCTAGTACAAACTGGAATTGAAATTTAAAATTACAATACTATTATGCATCCATAGCTATTGTCTATATTTTTTTTTCAAAACATACACATATTTATATATTATTATTTTATTATTATTATTACTATTACTGGTATGGGTTCATCCAGAACTCCATATTACGCTCGTCATACTTTCAGACGAGTTGTTCTCCTATCTGCCTCATCCTCTCACTTCCTTCAAAAATCTCCTCACCAAAGGTTCGGAGCTCTTGCACATTTTCAGCGCTCATGGGTGATGCAGGGGCTGGTACTGGGTTTTGGAACTGGGGCATGGGTTCTGTGACAACTATCAAAATTTCAGGTATCCGTACAAGTATTAAACCATGATTAGTGCTTAATGACTGTGCTGAATTACAATTAACTGCTTACTGATTATTGCCATATACATACATGTGCATCATATATTGCTTAATGTCATACCATTATTGCATGAAAGCTTATTTGACTCAAATGATGCACGAAACACAGTTAGCACAGTTATCAGACAAATCAGGAAAATGCTAACAGAGTTCAGTGCATAGACAGACAGTGTGTTGAGACACAGAATGAGCCAGAAACCAAGTATTACACTAGTATAGTGTGTAGGAAAGTAAGGGTCCCAAAACTGCCTTCCTAGAAATAGTTTAAGTGCCGGAAAGTGCCTAAAACACATATAAAGTGCTGAATACAGCAAAAATCAGCAATTTTCAGCATTTAAACAATCTAATATCATGCAGAAATATGGTTAAATGGTCCTGAATGCTTTCCTAAATGTCTGGAATCAAAAGTGTCACAAAAGGTAACATAAAGCACACTAAACTGCAAAGTTTAGCACCTTAACAAACCGGTAACCAACCGAACAACCGGACACTACCCGAAACATCAAATTTACACTAGAAACACTGTTTTAACATTATCAAGCTAGTTATGGTCCCCGAACATCATAACACATCATAAATATCTAGTAACTAAAACACTTAACTTATACTTGGATTTTAACTTAACAACTAACTAGATTGTTACAACCTAACCTACATACCCCCCCCCCCACCTATGAAATCGGCCAACATATGGCCCACCTCAAGATTTGTTCAAATATTTTATTTAATCTTGTCTATGCTTTCCTAAACATTAGAACCAATGGAAAATACATAAGAATGGATTATAAGAATGCACACTAAGTTTATAAGTCTCATAACTCACAACATACTTCACACCACTCTTTCTCCCCTCTTCTCTTTGGCTCTCGGCCGAGACCACAACCACACACACACCATCATTCAATCATTCTCATCCAATCCAAGCTTATACAAGTGTGTTAGAAGACATACAAAGGAGCTAGGAGCTTGTAGAAGTTGAAGGACCTCTTTCATTTTCTTTTATCCATCTCTTCTCTTCACTTGATCATCCCTAGCCTTGAGCTAGTGGGAAGAACCTTGATCTTGCTATTTTACATCTATTTGAAGTGGTTAAAAGATGGTACATAATGATGATCTTGAAGAACACTAAGAAACTTGAACTTGAAACATGAACATAAGCATGAATACATAAGAAATCTTAATGTTTATGTGTTGTAATACTTGTTGATTATTGATTACTTGTGAAAATGATGTTGATCATCATATGATCTTTCTAGATCATGATTAAAAACATAATCTAGCAAGATGAGAGGATGAACATGGTAGAAATTAGTGGACCATCCTCATGAAAAGCATGAACTTGAAAAGAATACATTGATTTCTTGTAAAATGATGAATAAAGTGAGTTATTAATCATGTAAATTTAGAGATTTCATGGATGATTTTTCAAGAAACCAAGTTAAAAATACAAGTTTTATTTAATCTTGGTTCTTACATAAATAAACCCCATCTTTAAAGGTTAAACAAGTGTAGAAACACTTATGTAACAAGAAAAGTTTAAGACGAAACATTTTTGAAAAATATGATTATAAGTTGTGAAGATATTCTTTCTTTAAAAATGAAGTTTTTAAAGAATCAATCACACTTTAGAAGGTAACAAGGCTTACTAAGAACACTAGTAAGTTACTACAATTTTTTGTGAAATTTCAAGTTCATGAAGTAGTAGATTATGCTTGTTTTTGGCAAAATTGGTAAGTAAAGATTGTTTGTTGTTGATTGTTGATTGATTGTGTTGATTTTACAAAAGAAAATGATATACCTTCAAGGTATAGAAACCTCCATTTTTAGGGGAAACTATGGCAAAATTTTTCTAAAAATTAAACACTTAAAAAATATTTCTAAACAAATATTTACATGTGTATTTCAAACCATAAAACTTTGCATAAACTTTGCCATAATTTTTGTTACAAAAATTACAAATATTGGAGGTTTGTTTTTTATAAATAAAAGTGACTAAATATGTATTTAGGAAATATATATTTAGAAGTCACCATGTGTGTGATTATTTGTATACTTTGTGTATTAGTTATATTATTTTAGGACATGAAATAATATAACTCATCAAAATACCGAAAATTACAATACAAAATATTACCAAAATTCCAAGAATATGAATATACAAGTTTTACACAAAATATTGGTGAAACCGAACAAAGGAATATAACCTACAAATACTCTAGAAATTATATTCATGTGTATATTTTGGTAAATAATATTTTGGACACCAAAGGAAACAAAAATATGATTTTTATAATTATTACAAAGTTACATCATATTTTTGACAAGAAGAAAATATATTATTTTTGGGTGAATAAAGATATGTATTTTCTTGAAAATATTAGAAGATATATTATTTTTGGAAGAAATGTATATTTTCTCAAACAAAAAAGGAATATATTATTTTGGAGAAAAATAAGCATATATATATATATATATATATATATATTCCAAGTTAGACTTAAAAATATATTATTTTGGAACTTATATGAGAATACAAATATTTTTGCCAAAGGAAAATTTATCAATAATTTTTCTAAGTAGTATTTCTTAAAATATATATATTTTGGAAATATATATTAATGTATTTTTACTAGAAGTATTATTCCAGAAGAATTAATATAAGATTAAGTATAAAGAATACTTAATAATTACAAGAAGATACGTATTCTCGTACGTATAAATACACTCCAGAATACGACACCGATACATGGCAAAAATATACAAGTATAAGGATACAAATACAAATACCCCATCCTTGGGAAGGAAATACATGTATAAAAACTTGAGAAGTATCAAGTTAAAATATATTATTTTAACAATTATTCCAAAATTTAATAAATATAATTTAAGTTAAAATATTTATTATTTTAACAAATAATTATATAACTTGGAATAATATCGAAGACACGAAGAAACGTAACTCAAAGACACTAATTAATTCTAAGTCAAGGCACTACCCGCTCATCTAATAGACCTTAGTACGTTGTAGGTAGTTGTGTACACCAGACAAACCTTGAGTTACGGTGATACGAAGACGCAAGACTGTGAGTTCATGTCCCCCTTTTCTTTTAACTGTTTTCAGTTTTTATAACTTCGGGAGTGAAGTACATGTTACAAACTATTCATAAACGTTTATTATTTGGTATGGTTAGCTAAGGAATGGTACTGCTAGATCATGTGAGTGGTGGGAATAACGATTAAGACCATTAATCCTAGTTGTAGGACCGAGAGACATGAGTGATAGATCTATTTGGGTGTAGCGAGCCCCGCCCATGTTGGACCAGGGTTTGGCCCATGGGTTGACTATATCTTACAGCCAGAAGCCCTGTGCAAAGTCTGCTCGGTTTGAGCCTTCCTGCATCACGTCACACATATTAATGGCATTGCAAACCATTAATGATATGTTTTTCCTTGTTGCTTTCATACCAGGGCTTTACAAACATACATACTTACTTTCAATGATTACAAAGTTTTATTCATACACACAAACAAACACATGAACTCGCTCAACTTTTGTTGATGTTTTCAAGCTACATGTATTTCAGGGAATTAAATGTTGATCTGGCAGGCGTTCGGAAGTTCCAAGTGTTGTTTGAGAATAAAAGATGTCATCCATGGTCTTAGGGTTTGGTTAGGGTGTCTTATCCTAGACGAGACACGTCTTCCAAAACCTGGATTTATTTAATATCTTTTGTCGAGTCTTTGTGAACTCTTAAACAAGTTGCAAGGGTTGTACTCGAAATTGAAGTTTATGTTTTAAAACAATGTTGTTGTTATGATTTTAAACTTATTTAACGGATGAACATCTTCGGTTTTATCATATAGTTGTTGTTATGATTGAAAGCGATGATATTAAGCAAGTCACACATAATCACGCTTCCGCAAAAGTCAGGGTGTGACAGGTTCTTGGTAAGGGTAAGGGTTTTCTAGAATCTCCCTGATGTATTGGTCGTTATCATAATAGGGCTCTAGAGGGTCCAGATCTGGGTAAGCTGCTAGGTTTGGCATGGGTTTGTCTTCTGGTATTGGGTAGCGTTGTTGGTAATCCCTATGGTCATCAAACCACGGGTCATAGTCTGGATCTGAGGGATGGGGTGCTGGTATTCTAGGTATCTCAGTTGGGTCAATGTCAGGCATTGGGATTTGGTTTTCTGGGTTGGCTTCAATTTCCATTGGTTGTGTGGGAAACAGTGATAACGGTTGGGGTGCTATGAGTTGCTCTAGATTAGGGTTTGCAGCTGTAGTTGCTAAGATATGAAAATTTGCTAAACTCCTATTGAGCATATCCTGAGTGTGGGCATCTGTTTCTCTCTTAGCGGCTGCTAAAGCTCGCAGCTGTTGTAACTTTATCATCCTTTTTCAACATTCATGCGCTCCTCTGCTGAACCATCCTCTCTTCTTGGGAGGGAATGGCTCTTCAGATTGGGCCTTGAACACGAATATCCCATCTTCATTGTCAGCCGAATACCTTGAGAGGGTAGGCTATGAAGAGGTGCCTTTGTCCCTAAGTGAGCTGGAAAACTGACGGTAAGCGTCTGAAGGTCCTTGGTCGCTCATACTGTAAACTAACAAATTGTCAAATAACACATAACAATAATATACATATATGCACGTAGTTCCGTAATAATTTCCTAACATATTGAATAAAATTTTGGTGTCAGCAGAACACATCTGTGGCTGAATCAGTGGCTTAGCTCTGATACCACTTTCTGTCTCAACCCCCATCCCCTAACTACCCGGGAACGGGCGGCCGCCGCCAGTTTCAGTGGTATCGGTGTTTATCAGTTTGGCAGCGGAATTTACATCAGGACCGTAGTTAGGAAATATTTTATCAGATTAAAATACCACACTTTTATAATATTAAACACATGGGAAAATCCCAAGTTTCAAATACACACATTTTCATAGGGATAAACCTTATTTTATTTAAATAAAACATCTCTTTATTTAGGTAACTTTTATAGCCACTTTATCAAGCCTTCAGTGTTGTCCAGCTGGCTTCTATTTGGCTTTCACACTTTGTTACCTGAAACGCGTTTAAAAACATTTTGTCAATGGGAAATACTGGTTAGTGAATCCCAGTTTAATCAAAACAGGTAAAACCGTTTTACAGTATTGAGGGCGGTCGCGCAATTACATTTGTTTCCATCTACTTTAATTACCACCCACGGTACTGTCAACCCGACTTGTGGTCATGTTACTACTCACAGTGTAGTAACAAATTATGTATACAAAACCCCAACATACCAACGAAAATTGTAGAATATAAATACTCAATCACTGCTTAATTATACTTTAAAATATTGAGGTTTTGTTAAAATAGTTTGCAAAAAGGTTCACAATTGGGGGGGTATTATGCCTGGAAATTATGTATACTATGCAGAAATTTGAGAGAGAAAGTTGGTGTGAGCGATCGAAATGAACTGTCGATGCTCCCAATTTACAGGAGCTGATTTGGGGTTTCTCGTGGCCCGTGTAGGAAACAGCCAAGGGCTTCGCGGCCCGCGACTTAGGCTGGGTAGGCCCTAGCCTGGCCCAATCACTGATCTAGCTTTGACACACGTTTGACACGTGGCAGCACTGGGATGCGCCCTGGTGACTAGTTGTCGCGCCCCGCGTAAGATCCTTAGGGGGTCTTTGCGGCCCGTGAGCGACACTGAATTCTTGTTTTTATTTTATTTTTAATTATATAAGGTATTTTGGGCTTGGTTTTCGTATACGTGGTGTATTTTAAGGCATATAGGGACACTCTAAATAATTTAGGGGTGTCGGAAATATTTTAGGAGGGTTGTTATAGAACTTTAAAACTCAAGCTATGCAAGTCGCTCGCGTTCCCGCATTATTTCCCTCAAATCTCGGTTTGCCAAAAACCCAAGAGGAAATCGCTCCATTCCCGACTATTTACATGAAATGAAATCTCTATTTGATTAGCTTGCTATTGCTCAAAGTCCCAAGTCCGAAGAAGAACTTGTCGTCCATATCATGAACCAACTAGGGGACGACTACTCTAATCTAGTCGCCTCCTTTCGAACCTGTGACACAGCAATCTCTTTTGCCGACCTCTTTGAAAAACTCATTGACCATGAACGTACCTTAAAAGAAACTCTCACCGAACCTCTCCTTACCACCGTTCTCACACCCCCAAAATCCACAAGCGGAGTATCACCGCATGGAGGCGTGACTGACCAGGATCAAGCCACCAATCATATTGAACATAACATGTAAATAAGTATAAAACCCAACACAATATAATTGGTGTCTAAGCAAAACGTAGTTTAAGTTGTAAGCGGAAGCATAATGTTTAAAACCAAAGTATAAGTTCAAATATATCAAAAGTTTAACATGGCATAAGACTATCCATGTCCCACAACGACCACGCCTCCTCGTGCAAGCTCCAGAAGTACCTAACGACCTGCAAGGCATGTAACAATGAGTCAACAACAAAGTTGAGCGAGTTCACAGTTGGTTTGTTTAGTTGTACCAGTTTGTTTTGAAAACCACAAGTTGTTTCATAAACCATGAGTTAACCAGTTTCAATTATTTCCCAAACCGTATCCATAATCAGTGGGTCTTCCCCATGTGAACCACTAGACCGTTACCATATCGACAACTGACGAATAATAGTTGTGCCCTACGTCAATGTCTATCATCATTGACAGTTTGCCCAGATCCATTAGTACACGCCTGTCCGAACGACACGGTGTGAGGTTTGTCGAACCTAGTAGCGCTTTAAACTAATGACCCGCTCGCCATTGGCCCGACGATTAAGTCGATATAAAAATTAAGGGACTTCATGATAGAGTTTTGTCTAGTAAGTATTAAGGTTGTTGTCCTACCCAAGGAGGACGAACGTACGTATTCTACCCAAGGAGAATACGCAGGATTAAGATTGGCATCCTTCCCATGGAGGATGGCCGTACATATCCTACCCAAGGAGGATATGTAGGTTCTGTTTTAATTCTATAACCCATTCCCAACCATCGGGAATCCCATGCCTTAGAAAGTGTGTGAACTCACCTCGGTTTGCTCGGTAAGATTAACTACTTGCTCACAAATAATTCAATCCAAGCCTATAGTGTTCATGCATGCGTAATCAGTTGATAATCACATAGTTCAAGTAACAGTCATGATCATAATATGTATTTGAGCAAACAACTAACACATAACATTTAACAATTATACAAGCTCATGCAACTCTTGCTTATCATTAACAACAACTAACTAATCCAGTTAACCCTTAACAGACCTAACCGAGTTACTGTGCAGTTTAACCCTTGATGAAACCCCCTGTTTCGTCATGACTCTGACTCAACGAAACTCCCCAAGTTTCGTCGTGATACCCCTTGGCGAAACCCCCTGGTTTCATCGTCCTGTGTTTCGTCAAAATCATAGGTTACGTCGTGTCAACAAATAATCATCCAGAAACCCTAACTGCCGTCAAAACATTTTGTTTGCAAACGTAACCCAATCATTCATCAAATCAAATCAACACATATGATAGTCTTTACATGAACTCAAATTCTGCAATATAAACAGCTTAGCTTCATCGATCAATATTATCTAGTACATATTAATAATACAGTAGATTCAATCATAAATGTAAAACCCTAACCATACAAATCAATTTAATCAACAATCAAAATCACATCACAGCCGATCTTTATAAAAGAGCACTTCAACCATTGACTAATTTTTCCAATATATCCAAACCCTACACTTCACAGCCTATAAGCATGGTTTCTAGTACATCCCCCAATATACACAGTAGTTTGCAAACAATAGATATATATAACAATCATCCAATGCATAACAATAATCTAATCACAAAGACGGTTCACTAACTGATTCAGATACAAGACTAGCAAAGATTTTGGGAGAGCTAGAGGCTGTCGTCGCACAGGAGAGGGGGAGAGAGACCTTAGGGTTTGGAGATTGATAATTGATAAGCTTTTACGTAACCCTAAGTCGTTATATATTCACATATATGAGTTGGGCCCTTACTGGGCTTCGTGATGAGTTGGGCCGACAAAACCCTATGTTTCGTCGTGATGGCCGTGGCGAAACCTCAAGGTTTCGTCGAGACGGGTTGTGGCGAAACCCTTGAGTTTCGTCGAGCTTGAGGTGAAACCCAAATGTCATTAAGTTAGGGTTTTTAATCTCTTACACAGATCACAAGTTTATAGCATCAAACACATAACACAATAGTCACATAACGTCACAACATATAACAAACGTGCAAAGTTACAAGGCAAACAATAACTAAACAATTAACGTGTAGAGGAAAGACCTTGAAAACTCGAGTTGTCACATCATCCCCAACTTGAAAGAAATTTCATCCCGAAATTTAGCACGTAGTCACTGAGGAAGCTAGTTAAGTTGCGTGGTTTTCCTGGTTTTCCTGGGGTGTCACATCATCCACCCGTTGGTTTGGAATTTCATCCCGAAATTCTGTAGTAGCTTCAGCCTCAGTAGTGGTTGCACTTTTCTCGAACAACTGGGGATACTTGAGTTTCATTTTGTCTTCTCGTCCCAGGTGTACTCTGGGCCACGACCGGAGTTCCAACGAACTCGAACAAGAGGTATTCTGGTATGCTTGAGAACCTTAACGTCTCGGTCTGTAATCTCTATAGGTTCTTCGAAGAATCGCAACTGGTCGTCTATAGTGAGCTCCCTAAAAGGAGCTATGAGGGTCTCATCTGACAGACACTTCTTCAGATTTAACACATGGAAGACGTTGTGAACTCCACTAAGTTCTTCAGGTAGGTTCAACTTGTAAGCGACTTTGCCAATTTGCTCAGTGATTTCAAAAGGTCGACATAACGCGGATTGAGTTTGCCTCGTTTGCCAAAATGAACCACACCTTTCCAAGGTGAGACTTTGAGTAGCACTCGATCCCCAACCTGGAACTCGAGTGGTTTCCTGCGCTTATCAGCGTAGCTCTTCTGACGGTCGCGAGCTGCTGCCATTCGTTGTCGTATCTGAGCAATCTTCTCTGTCGTGTCTACCACAAGTTCTGGGCTAGTGATTTGGCTGTCGCCAACCTCGGCCCAACAAAGAGGTGATCGGCATTTACGCCCGTACAATGCCTCAAACGGATAGGGCTGTATACTGGTGTGGTAGCTGTTATTGTATGAAAACTCCACTAAAGGGAGGTGCTTTTCCCAACCATTGCCAAAATCGATTACACATGCTCGAAGCATGTCTTCAAGGGTTTGGATGGTGCGTTCAGACTGCCCATCCGTTTTCGGGTGATATGATGTGCTCATGTCTAATCGAGAGCCAAAAGATTTGTGCATTGCTTGCCACAGTTCTGAAGTAAAATGTGCATCACGATCGGAAATAATAGAGGTTGGCACTCCGTGCCTCGAAACAACTTCCTTAAGATAAACGTCTGCCAGAGTGGAGAACTTATCCGTTTCCTTGATAGCCAAGAAGTGTGCAGACTTTGTGAGTCGATCCACGATCACCCAAATAGTGTCATTTCCGCGTTGAGATCTAGGTAAGCCAGTAACGAAATCCATGGAAATTTGCTCCCATTTCCATGTCGGGACCTCTGGTTGTTGGAGTAGGCCTGAAGGTTTCTGGTATTCAATCTTGACTCTCGCAAAAGTCAAACATTTACTGACGTAGGTTGCTATGTTGGCCTTCATGCTAGGCCACCAGTATGTAGTCTTTAAGTCGTGGTACATCTTATCCGAACCAGGATGTACTGAGTAACGAGACTTATGCGCTTCATCCATCACGAGCTCGCATAAGTTTCCATAAAGTGGGACCCAAATACGCCCGTTTACATAATAGGCACCGTCTTCCTTTTGTTCTAACAGTTTCCTCGATCCTCGTAGGGACTCCGCCCTAATGTTCTCTGCTTTCAATGCTTCAACCTGAGCATCTCGTATCTGAGCGGGAAGACTAGATTGGATAGTAAGTTGTAACGCTCGCACGCGTTTTGGTGTAGTATCCTTTCGACTGAGGGCATCGGCCACTACATTGGCTTTGCCCGGATGGTACTTGATCACGCATTCGTAATCATTCAAGAGTTCGGCCCATCGACGTTGTCTCATGTTTAACTCCTTTTGCTTGAAGATATGCTCGAGACTCCTGTGATCGGTGTAAATGGTGCACTTGGTACCGTACAGGTAATGTCTCCATATCTTAGGTGCGAAAACCACTGCTCCCAATTCCAAGTCGTGCGTAATGTAGTTCCTTTCGTGAACTTTAAGTTGACGTGATGTGTAAGCAATGACCTTGTCACGTTGCATCAACACACAACCAAGTCCTTGTATGGACGCGTCGCAATAAACCACAAAATCATCTGTGCCTTCAGGCAACGAGAGAATTGGTGCGCTACAAAGTCTATCTTTCAAGTGTTGAAATGCAGATTCCTGTGCATCACCCCAATGATAGGTAACACCCTTTTGAGTTATTGAAGTGAGTGGTTGCGCAATGTTGGAGAAATCCTTGATGAACCTTCTGTAATAGCCGACCAAACCCAAGAATTTGCGGATTTCTGTTGGCGTACGGGGTGCAGGCCAGTTCTTGATCAAGTCTACCTTGGATGGATCAACATGAATCCCATCCTTGTTTACCACGTGGCCTAGGAAATGGACTTCGCAAAGCCAGAAGTCACATTTCGAAAATTTGGCATACAACTGCTCTGTTCGAAGAAGTTCCAAAATAAGTCTAAGGCGATGCTCGTGTTCCTCCTGACTCTTCGAATAGATCAGGATGTCATCAATGAAAACTATGACAAACTTATCCAGATAAGGCTTGCACACTCTATTCATAAGATCCATGAAGACTGCAGGTGCATTCGTCAATCCAAATGGCATAACCAGAAACTCGTAATGCCCATACCGAGTCTTGAGATATCCTCGTCTCGGACTCTCAGTTGATGGTAACCTGATCTCAGGTCAATCTTGGAGTAGAAACTCGACCCTTGCAAATGGTCGAATAAGTCATCAATGCGTGGAAGAGGATAGTGATTCTTCACAGTCACCTTGTTGAGTTCGCGGTAGTCAATACACATTCTGAAGGTACCGTCTTTCTTCTTCACAAATAACACTGAAGCTCCCCAGGGCGAAGAGCTAGGACGTATGAAACCCTTTTCCAAGAGTTCTTGTAATTGCGTAGAAAGTTCTTCAAGTTCTGATGGAGCTAGACGATAAGGTGCTCGAGCTATGGGCACTGCTTCAGGAGTTAGCTCGATTTGAAATTCAACTTGACGATGAGGCGGCAGACCAGGTAATTCCTCAGGGAACACTTGAGGAAAGTCACGTACGATCGGAATATCTTCTATCTTCTTCTCTTTCTTTGAGGTGTCAGTGATGAGGGCTAAAATAGCAGTGTGGCCCTTTCGCAAACACTTCTGGGCCTTAAGAAAAGAGATGATGCCCACAACAGCACCACTCTTGTCGCCATGAATCGTGAGGGGTTCTTCACCAGAACGAGGAATATGGACGCTTTTCTCCTTGCAACTAATCTCTGCTTGCTGTTGAGACAGCCAATCCATCCTAATAACGACGTCGAAACTACCCAAAACTATAGGAATGAGGTCGATAGAGAAGGTCTGACCGGCGAGTACGAGATTACAACCCTTAACTATGTGTGTGGCCTCTAAATTTTTACCGTTTGCTAACTCTACGACATGCTTGGTGTTCAAAAGTGTTGAAGTGCGCTTAAGCATATGACTAACCTTTAGGGACACATAACTGGTATCGGCACCCGAATCAAATAAAACAGTAACATAAAAGTCGTCCAGTAGGAACTTACCCATCACGACGTTAGGATCATTCCTTGCGTCACCCTGACCAAGCATGAAAAAACGTCCCCTGACACCTTTGCCATCATTGTTACCCCCGTTATTGTTCCCGTTCCCCTGATTATTGTTGTTGTTCTGATTTTGGTTTAGCTGGGGACAGTTCCTCTTGATGTAACCTTCATCACCACACTGATAGCATCCCCTATTACCCTGCTGTTGCTGCGGCTGATTCTGTGGAGCTGGTGGCCGTTGTTGACGATTCTGATTTGCAGGTCGTGCGCCCCTACAATCCTTTGCTTCATGACCAAACTTGTTACACCTCAGACAACGACCCTTGTTGCACTGCCCACTATGGTGCTTGTTGCATCGGTTGCACTTGAGGTGGTTTCCCCTGTATCCACCCTGCCCTTGATTACCAGAGAATTGCTAACCAGGACTCTGGTAGTCATCAGTCTTTCACTGTTGAGACTGAGACTGAACGGAAGTAGATCCCTTGCTTGAGTTTCCATCCCACCTGCGCTTGTTGTCACTAGGAGCATCAGAAGTAGTAGTAGTTGTTGCACCAATACGTTTAGGCAGTTTGTTCTTCTCCACTGCCTGATCAGTGAGACGATGAGCTAATCGTATAACTTGCTGGATGGTACCAAGGTTGGCCACGGTCACATGGCTCTAAAATTCGAGCACTAAACCCTTGAGATACAGCTCAATACGCTTGATGGGAGGGTCTACCATAGTAGGACATAGGATAGCTAGCTCGTTTGATCTCTTCGTGTATGCTTCAATTTCCGACCCCGTCATCTTTAAGTTGAAGAACTCTACCTCCAGCTTGTGGATGTCATCACGATTACAGTACTCTTCCTTGATCAATTCCTTGAAATCGTTCCATGGGGGTGGCATTAGCAGCAACCAACCCTAGCATTTGTACCTGAGCGTTTCACCATGTGAGCGCTACACCTTCAAGAGTCCCGGTAGCATACTTCACCCTACGAGCCTCAGGGCATTCACACATCTCGAAAACAGATTCGAGCTTCTCGAACCAGTGTAGGAAGCCTACAGCTCCTTCTGTGCCGTTGAAAGTAGTAGGTCGGCAGTCCATGAAAGTTTTGAAAGTACAAACAGGAGGCTGAGCATGTTGACCTGTCGTGTGTGTAAGAAGAGACAAGGTTAAGCACAAGTGTTGGTTTACGAGAGTAGGATCTAAAGATCCTAGAGTAAGTTGCTATGGCAGGTTATACCTCCTGCCTGAGCGGCTGCGAGTGCTGCAGTAACTTGTTCATTAATCAAAGCCGTTAGCTGGGCTTGAGTTAGGTTAACACGTCCACTCATGATCTTCACATCAAAGGAAACATGAGTGAGAAAGGTGTTGCGAAAGTGCGATGACAGAAGAGAGTAAGCATATAGGTGTTTCAAACAATAGTTGCTACATTTATCTAAGCATATCATGAACAATGTACTATGACTAACAGGTAGGTAAGATAACATAAACCATATCACCTAAAATGTTGAGTCTTGCACATGGAGCGAAGCATCGTTGTGGATCGTAGAGCACTGTACAGGTTATAGTCTGGTTTTATCAAAAAGCTTTTCCCCTTTTTTAAAACCAAGTTCACTATAACCAATGGCTCTGATACCAATCTGTCACACCCCCAAAATCCACAAGCGGAGTATCACCGCATGGAGGCGTGACTGACCAGGATCAAGCCACCAGTCATATTAAACATAACATGTAAATAAGTATAAAACCCAACACAATATAATTGGTGTCTAAGCAAAACGTAGTTTAAGTTGTAAGCGGAAGCATAATGTTTAAAACCAAAGTATAAGTTCAAATATATCAAAAGTTTAACATGGCATAAGACTATCCATGTCCCACAACGACCACGCCTCCTCGTGCAAGCTCCAGAAGTACCTAACGACCTGCAAGGCATGTAACAACGAGTCAACAACAAAGTTGAGCGAGTTCACAGTTGGTTTGTTTAGTTGTACCAGTTTGTTTTGAAAACCACAAGTTGTTTCGTAAACAACGAGTTAACCAGTTTCAATTATTTCCCAAACCGTATCCATAATCAGTGGGGCTTCCCCATGTGAACCACTAGACCGTTACCATATCGACAACTGACGAACAATAGTTGTGCCCTACGTCAATGTCTATCATCATTGACAGTTTTCCCAGATCCATTAGTACACGCCCGTCAGAACGGCACGGTGTGAGGTTTGTCGAACCTAATAGCGCTTTTAACTATTGACCCGCTCGCCATTGGCCCGACGATTAAGTCGATATAAAAATTGAGGGACTTCATGATAGAGTTTTGTCTAGTAAGTTTTAAGGTTGTTGTCCTACCCAAGGAGGACGAACGTATGTATTCTACCCAAGGAGAATACGCAGGATTAAGATTGGCATCCTTCCCATGGAGGATGGCCGTACATATCCTACCCAAGGAGGATATGTAGGTTCCGTTTTAATTCTATAACCCATTCCCAACCACCGGGAATCCCATGCCTTAGAAAGTGTGTGAACTCACCTCGGTTTTCTCGGTAAGATTAACTACTTACTCACAAATAATTCAATCCAAGCCTATAGTGTTCATACATGCGTAATCAGTTGATAATCACATAGTTCAAGTAACAGTCACGATCATAATATGTATTTGAGCAAACAACTAACACATAACATTTAACAGTTATACAAGCTCATGCAACTCTTGCTTATCATTAACAACAACTAACTAATCCAGTTAACCCTTAACAGACCTAACCGAGTTACTATTCAGTTTAACCCTTGACGAAACCCCCTGTTTCATCATGACTCTCACTCGACGAAACTCCCCAAGTTTCATCGTGATACCCCTTGGCGAAACTCCCTGGTTTCGTCATCCTGTGTTTCGTCAAAATCATAGGTTACGTCGTGTCAACAAATAATCATCCAGAAACCCTAACTGCTGTCAAAACATTTAGTTTGCAAACGTAACCCAATCATTCATCAAATCAAATCAACACATATGATAGTCATTACTTGAACTCAAATTCTGCAATATAAACAATTTAGCTTCATCGATCAATATTATCTAGTACATATTAATAATACAGTAGATTCAATCATAAATGTAAAACCCTAACCATACAAATCAATTTAATCAACAATCAAAATCACATCACAGCCGATCTGCATAAAAGAGCACTTCAACCATTGACTAATTTTTCCAATATATCCAAACCCTACACTTCACAGCCTATAAGCATGGTTTCTAGTACATCCCCCAATATACACAGTAGTTGGCAAACAATAGAAATATATAACAATCATCCAATGCATAACAATAATCTAATCACAAAGACGGTTCACTAACTGATTAAGATACAAGACTAGCAAAGATTCCGGAAGAGCTAGAGGCTGCCGTCACACAGGAGAGGGAGAGAGAGACCTTAGGGTTTGGAGATTGATAACTGATAAGCTTTTACATAACCCTAAGTCGTTATATATTCGCATATAAGAGTTGGGCCCTTACTGGGCTTCATGATGAGTTGGGCCGACGAAACCCTATGTTTCGTCATGATGGCCGTGGCGAAACCTCAAGGTTTCGTCGAGACGGGTTGTGGCGAAACCCTTGAGTTTCGTCGAGCTTGAGGTAAAACCAAAATTTCATTAAGTTAGGGTTTTTAATCTCTTACACAGATCACAAGTTTATAGCATCAAACACATAACAAAATAGTCGCATAACGTCACAACACATAACAAGCGTTCAAAGTTACAAGGCAAACAATAACTAAACAATTAACGTGTAGAGGAAAGACCTTGAAAACTCGAGTTGTCACAACCGTGAACTACACTCACCGAAATTCACCTCTCAACAACCAAAATCGTCAACCACCCACCAATGATAATCGCCCAACCCGAAACCCAAATCCACCTACAAACCGAAACCAATTGTCACACCCCGATATTTCCACATATTACCGGTGGGCCCGGTAGGGAGTATCGTGACGTAGTTGATATCATCATAGTCACGTATACACAGTTTATTACACAACGAAAGTCTTGGTAGAAATTACTATTATAAACCGAAAGTGTAAAGTACGAATAAATAATATACAGACGGTTGTAAGATAGGATCCATAGGCGGATCTAAAATATAATACAAAACAGTGTTCAACAGACTTAAGGCATTAAGAACTTGCAAGATTCTCTAATTAACGCCCAGAAGCTCCCAGCCAATTACGAGTAGTGCCTGTCACTTAATCTTTTTGGAAAATAAGTCAGTGTACACTGGTAAATACGATTAACCGACTCTTTTTGAAAACATTTATGAAAATTGATTTAAGTGCACAAGGCACAAATAGTGTTTTATAACTTGGGAAAACTATATAATGATAATCTTGTATCAGATTTACATGTTTGTCATATATTTATGGCTCAGAACAGAAACAGAGACAAGATTAACCGACGCACCACTAATATAAACCCACAAGGAGTTATCCCGAACAAGTTGTTATATCTTTTTACATACACAACTGTCAGGTGTATGCCTACACCCTGTGCTTAAGTCGTGGCCATTTACACATGAAATGAGCCGTGGATATCCAGGACACGATCGTATTAACCCCCAATGTTTATGTTATCAAGCAAAACTGATTAAAAGGGGAGTATGTAATTCATTAAGCATTATTTGATTAAATGATTTTTATGCCCGACCAAGTGGTAATATATTTTTACCATATCACAAGCCCGTATAAGGGAAATAAGTTAAAAGTATTTACCTGAGCTTAAAATGCGAGATTTGTTAACTCAGCCGTATAATCATTTCAAACTAGTGCAAGTAGCTTTTACCGGGGCTCCTAATCTGGAATGAAGGTTTTATTAACCTATTAGATTACAAATGGGTCTTATTTAAGTGGTAAACTTAGACCGGTTAGTTTAAAGAATGGTTTACGGTAAGAAACGCTAGATTAAGCGATGACCGGAGTAGATTGTAGTTTAGACCCGACAAGTATGAAGACTTGTATTATATGGGTGAACTAAATACATTATGGAATTTGAAGTTAAAATGATAAGGTTTGACCCGTGTCAGTTAATTTATGCTAACTAGTCACATAAACCGCACCGTACGCGTATAAGCATAATGGGTAACCGGATGAGTCATGTACAAGTTCCTTAAGTTATTATGCTTTAAATATGTTATGATATCAGTAGGATATCAACAATATGCCCAAAAAGATTTTAAAACCAAGTTAAGCCTCATAAGGGCATTTTGGTCATTTTATGATTTATAAAAGAGGTTTATAGGTAAACTGGTGTTTTGGTCTAAAACATTCTATAAAAATATTTATTTTATGATGTTATAATAGTAGGATATCATACATAGGTGTGGTTTACCATTTATGGCCAAACTATGCCCCGAAATGGTATTTTGGTCATTTCACATATGCTTTTAAGGACATAATTGGAAGTCTGAGTTCATGACTTATACTTACTATAAAAATATTAAAAATTATTTATGATTTCAGTAGGTAATAAGTCTTGGGTGCTAAATATGGTTTTAATCCATACTATGCACAGAATTAGTGTAAAAGTCAATAATTGACGATATTTGCCATGTTTGGGTGATTCTGAGATTTTGACCAGCCTTGGATGGTTAAAATATTTTATTATACATATTAAATCAGTAGGAAAAGGTTTGGCATGTTAATTATATGTAAATCACATTTTATTAACAAAAAGGGCATAATCGTCAATTATAGAATTTATACAAGAACTCTAAGTTATGGTCAGTATATGTAGGTCCCCTTGATGTATGGATCTTTCACAAAATTGTCAATCTAATCAAGAGTGCGGAATCCTCTTGATCAGAATATAGCAGAAAACAACGTGTAGGAACAGAAATCAGCAATTCACTTTCAAACCGGGTTTTCTATTGATTATCAAACCAAAGTATTACAATCAATCAAAACCCTAACCAACTTCAAATTCGTCCAAGTCCTAAGCACTCTCACGAATTCTCTCTAAAATCTGTTTTGGCTGATTAACCTCAACCCTAAAGCCTAACCTTGTTTATATAACACAAGGTTTGCAACTTGAGCTAGAGTTTCCTACATGGGCAAAGCCCAATTCATCCCCCTAGACTCAAAGTGGGTTTTGTTTAGCCCAAACTCTATTATTCAACTAATATAAAGCTAAACCCGCTAACCGTTTATCCTTTAACTAATTACAAGATATCCAAAGACCAAATCTAAGTTGTTGTCACAAATATGCACCAACAGTATATAATCTGACCCAACATTCCAAAAATCCCTAAAAATGATATCATAACAGTAGGGTAATGAGTTTAGGATCAAAATTTATGTTTAATCATGGTTTATGCAAAAAGGGTAATGTCATAACAGTAGGGTAATGACTTTTATAAAAACTAAATTTACGATATCAAACATATTATCAATTTGAGACCAGAAATAAATGTCAAAATAATCTAGACATGTTTATATATCAGTAACAAAGTTATTTGTATGACCATGTGTTCAAAAATCTCATTTTTAGACTATTAGGGCATAATAGTCAAAATTAAGCATAATAACGGAAATTTGTATTTAACTCAGAATATTAAGTGACCAGGAAATATAACCTTAGAAGGTTATATTACTACATTATATGGTCCTAATGGAAGCTTAAATTATAAAGGATTTAAGCTTAATCGGGTCAGAACTGAAAGTCAAAGCAAAAGTCAAGCTTTTGAGACTTTCGGTTGCGAACCGACCCTAAACTCAGAATTGTCGGGTTGAACATGCTTAGGCATGTTCTAATAATATTTACCAAGTTATTTAAGTGACAAAACATGGTTCGTAACTTCTACATTATCTGTTTTAATTATTATTTGAAAATCTGACTAGTTTAACTTTTTGACTAGTTACTTTAACCCGACAATTAACTAAGTAAACGTTTGTCACACCCCGACCACGTAAAACAACAAAACGTGGCGGAAACATCGGGGAGTGTTGTAACAGAATCATTGTTTCACAACCATGGATTTAATAATTTCGTTTTATTGAATTATTGAACTCATTGTTTATTTCAAATCAGATAAATACAATTATTATCTTTCAAGTTTTAAAGTCGCTAAGGCACGAGTCCATCCTATGTATAGCATGTATCAACGATCATCACAAAGCAGTACCTGAAACATGTGTAAAAATAGGTACGTCAGCATAAAAATGCCTGTGAGATACATAGGTTTTGTTTATGACTTATAAGTTTAAAAGAATGTTTTAATAAAAAGTAGTCATGAACCTAAAAATGTTTTCTTTCTAAAAAAATCATGTGAAAACTTATGAGAAATTTGATGATGTAAAAAGAATGACGCATAAATAAACAATCAAGTAAAATGAGTTTATAAAATAATGTTTAAAAAAAATGTTTGTAGTATATATAAAAATATACTTTGGTTTGAGAAAGTCGATTAGGTAATATATCAAAATATATTTCGGTTCCAAAATCGTTGATCAAATAGTATATTAAATATACTTTGGTTGTCAAAATAGTTGTTTTTGATAGTATATCAAAAGTATACTTTGGATTTATAAATAACATATTAAACTATGTTTTGGATGAATAAATAACATATTTAAAATATGTTTTGGTAGTTTAATAAATTATATGTTGTTTTGTACAATAACACACATGAGAGTATATCAAACTATACTCTTGGGAGTATAATAAAATATACAATAAAAGTGTGATTTAAGAATTCAATCAGACCTAGTGCATCAAAATACACCTTTGAGACTATAGGGATACCACAAAGGCAATCCCTATTTGGATGGAGAAACAAATTGGTTTCAGACATTCCATGACAACAGGAATGGGGTGTCAAATCCTATAGCGCTATATCATACTTTCAATCGGTCTGGTGAACAAAATATATACTATCCAACAATTAATTTTATAATCTTTGAAAAATCAGTGTTTAGATCATAAATAATCATTTGGTTTGTCAAAAGATAGGTACTAATATGTATAATCAATTATACTTTGAAATCGTGAACATAACAAATAGGTACACATGGTTCACCCCAAATCATTGAAAACAGTAAAAGAGGGGACTATGTACTCACTTGAGAGTGCTTAGATGTCTTGAATAACAACCAAGCGAAGCTAGAGGGAGTACGGAATCAAACGGCACCTAATATAGGTAACTATGTTAATAATCGGATCCTAAATTGGGAGATAGGATAGAATGATGTTCTATAAATCAAATGAGTAATTGAACTCATATGGTATGATTTAATAGAGCTAACATTCTGATTTGGAAGTCTACCTAAGTGCTTTCGACCCGTTTCGACCCATTATGGTAGTATAAGCTACTATAATGCGTCGTTTGCGCAAAACTATGTTCGGATGGTTATCTATGAGCTATGTCAAGTCTTACATGCCCAATTATCCCCTAACATGTTACTAATTCAGATTAGATGTCAAAAATATGTTCACATATGCACATTACGGATTTATGCTATAAAAGGGCATTTTGGTCATTTCCTATGGGCATGTAAACCATTTAACGAATAGCTAACCAATCCTATGTGATCATAAGGTATAACCTCAGGGGTTATTCCCTATGCAACTATGATCACTAAGCAAGCTTGGTCAGATCCTAATGATCGACCCAACGGGTCGGGTTCGAAAGTCTAAGCGGTTGTCTAGACCGCTTAACTTACGACCCTAAACAAGCAATAAACTAGTAGTGACGAGTTAAACATGTCAAAACATGTTTAACCTACTTAGAAAACTGATTTGGTATCAAAACAATGGGTTTTGATACCTGAAAATAGTTCCGTTGCAAAATGCGTGCTAAAACGCATTTTGACCGAAACTTTGAGTCGTCACTACGCCTAGTTAACGTGGTAATCAGTAGGTATAATCGCTAAGGATTATAACCATTGTGATTACCATCACGTTGCAAAGTTCAATTGAACTTTGACTTGACCAATTGATGGTCAAAACCAAAACTCAAACTGTTGGCCAAACTGTTTGATTTTCTTCGCTAACATAAATAAAAGAATGAAAGAATGCTCACTAAAGTCCTTGCTATCTTTTCTACAAAGAAAATAAGCTTCCAATCAGATGAGAATGCTCCCAAAATCAGATTAGAAAGGAGATGAGAAGGAAATGAGCAAGGAACAAGTGAAAATGTTGGGCTATATATACTTGTCATGAACTTGTGAGATCATTACATGTGGTTATTTGTCCAACAAGCAATAAATCACAGCCCTATAAGTGTTTAGTGACAGGTAATTATGCTTGGGAAGGTGTTAACTTGGCCCCCAAACAAGAATTAGGCCTGATCTTGCAAAACAGTAGCTGAAACTGATTTTCTGTCGCTGGGGTGTTCAGGCGGCCCGCGTAAGCTATGGGCTAGGCTTACGCGGCCCGTGTGGGCTCAACAGTTCAGCACAGTTTCACATATTTACAGCTTTGGTCCCTGAATGCTTTTGAGTACATTTCAGCCCCTTTTGACCCCTGTTAAGCCATTTTCAAGGCTCTACAAGGCCAATAAAGTTAAGAGGACTCAAAATGTGATCGGAAAACTCTCGGATGTCAGCTCGTTTGGTCGTAGGGTCGCGTTGTTCGTTAAATTAAGACGAAACTCAAACGGACGTGAAAACGAACCAAATTAAGCGACGAATGGTATTTTTGCATGCCGGTCACTAAAATAAAAATATTTTAGTGTGTACAAAAATTTTGGATGTCCAGATGTGGCCAGAACGTAAGATATGCGTGAAAATGCAAACTTACGTCGTTTTTTACACTTTTAGTCCCCGTAAGATCAAATAAGCATACTTTCGCACACCGAACCACTCAAAGCTTATTTCTAAGCTATATTTAGGTTATTTATGGTATGTTTAGCTTATGATTAAGTTCCGGACTATACGTTGCCTTGTGAAACGGCAGACTTTTGCAAGTTGACGCAAATAGTCCCTGTGAGCGAATAAACTTGATTTCGCCACACCAAACCTTCCAAAACTTATTTCTAAGTTATGTAAAGGTTATTCAAGGTATGTTAAGCCTTTTTCACTATTCTGGAGTGTTTGTTGCATTAAACTGGTTATATTTACGCATTAGATTGTGTATAACCTTCCAGAAAGCGATTTAAAGCTCGAAATCGAACAAGAATTGATATGTGCAAACGATACACATATTTATACAAATCCCAAGTATGAAACACAATATTTCATTGGTTTGCTATTTGTATGATGGTTGAAGTGACACAGGTGTCACAGTCTCCCCTACTTTAGGAAATTTCATCCCGAAATTTAATTTTAGAGGAAGCCTGTGAAGACAACTGTGATTGTTTCGCTTTCGAAAGAATCCCTTGAACCCTAAGTAAAACTCTGGGTCTTGTTTGGATTCTTAGCGAAATTGTCAACTCTCAAAGTGAAGTCCTTGTAGCAACAAAACATGGAGTTTCGAACTACGGACAGAAGAACGTTTCTTATGAAGACTATCATAGGTAACTTGTGTGTGTGCTCGAAGACAGAGTCGGAGAGTGTAAGATAAAATGACGTTGGTCAAGGTCCAAGAATTCTAGTAACTTAAATAACGCTACGTTCGCAATATAATAAGGAACACTTATATATAGGAAGTACCAGCGGGGTATCCACCATGCTCCTTTCTACATTGTTCCTGTTTCGTTATTCTCATCACTATAGGTCTTAACACATGACAAAATTTGCTGTGGTTTCTGTGCACTGAATTCCATAATTATGTATGCATCCATAATTACGTAATTCCTTGCACAGTCCGCACAGTTCATTTCATAATGCGTAGGGGAAAAATCAATCGAATAAACATGAAGTGTCTTGACTAGACCGCCAAAAGATCTTTTTAATTAGATCAACGAATAATCTTTTTAATTAGATCAACACATGATCTTCTTAACTAGACCGTCGTACGATCTCTTTAAATTGATCACTTAAGGGATCTTTTCAACTATATCATCACATGATATTTCTAACCAGATATTTTTTTTTGAATCAATATGTTTAAACAAACCACTTAAGGGGTCCAATTATAGAATAGTACTTTATAATCCAAGGGACTTAACTATGACGTAGAAGTCCATTATGGATTTAAGATAGTACCTTTTGATATCCTACTATGAATCCCTCATATAGAGATATGGAAGATTCTATGAGGATTTGGATAAATTACATAAAATCACAAAACATAGAAGAAAACACATACACATAATCACATAGTTAATTAACTTGATCTTCATTTTGTTAATTTTCTTGTTATGAGCACACGAGTATTCAAAGAACACTAGGAATCCAATCCATGAATTTCGTTTGCCACTTTAAATATCTTCAAGAATCTAACTATGAAGATAGGAAGACCTTAATAGAGATTTGTCTTTGTTTCTTAAAAAGAAACGAGTATTTAAGATTTTCGGGGAGATCACAAGTGATCATAAAATGACAGAACCACACGAGTAGTTTATCTTAGTGTCGACATCGAAGGGTTGGATCAAACATTCACACAATCGTATCAGTTTTGTAAAATAAAATTGAAACATCAAATTTTATTTATATAACAACCGAATTGTTCCAACGTCAAAAGATAACAGACAAAGAAATACAAAAGACTAATTGTTCACTGCTGCATCGTTGTTCGCGTTTGCCTCATTTATGTTAAACACTCGTCCACGCGCTGGATTTGCGTTAACAAGTCTTGGGAAATTGTTTCTATAGTGAGTAAGGTCACCACAGTTATGACACGACCCAGGTGGAAATCGTGCTTGAATAGCAGCAGGATTTGCATAACGGCATGTATCGACCAAATGTCCCAATCTTCCACAGTGGGTACATTTGTGACACTGCTCTTGCTCCAGATGATGACGGTTGCATTTGTTGCACAAAGGTGCGGTACCAACATAATTTTTCCTCTTACGAGGTTGTGCTTGTTGGTTTGGTGCAACCTGATTGTTCTGAGCAGTTATGGCACAGTTTTGAGAAGCCTTACGCTTCTTCTTCTTGGATACCTCGGCCTGTTTTTCCTTTGGTTCAACTTGAGCAGTCTTGTCAGATGGTCTTTGGTCGCCTTTTCGAAAAAGTTTACCCTTCATGATATGGTATTCAGTCAGGGTGGCAGACAATTCAATGGCCTGTCTGACAGTAGTAGGGTTGCTGCCAGTAATGATATCCTGAACTAAATCAGGTAGACCATCAATGTACTTCTCAATCACCTTATCCACGGGCGTGACCATGGCAGGACATAACAGGCTCAATTCCTCATAACGATCAGTATAGGCTCGATGTTCACCGATGTCTTGTTTAAGATCGTCAAATTCCCATTCCAAAGCCCTGAGCTCATGATGAGGACAGAATTCCTTCATCATTAGAGCCCGAAGCTCTTCCCAGGTTTGTGCCATTGCCACATCGGCACCTCTATCACGCATCACACCGTTCCACCATGTAAGAGCACACTTCTCGAATGCACTGGATGCAAACTCAACCTTACGCTCATTCGGGCATTGCACGTGCCTGAATGTGCTCTCCAAACTTTCGAACCATTGCAGGAGCGTGGTTGCTCCTTTAGATCCAGAAAAATTCGAAGGTTTGGCAGAGTTGAATGTCTTGAAATTACACTGGGTGTTATTGTTGTTATATAACTCATGAATCTGAGTTACTACGCCTGGAAGCACTGCAGCCATTTGTTGAGCAACAATGGCTGCGACTTCCTCAATAGTAAAAGATTGAGCATCACGTCGAGGAGGCATTGTCTAAAAGGAACAAGGGAACATGAGAAACGAGTGAGGTAGATGATTGGAAAACAAAAGAGGTATTGAAAACATCGACAAAACATAAGGAAAGCGATCATTTGTTCGTTACCTCAAACAAACAAATGACACGCAGTGACTAATCAAAGTAAATGGATCATTATAATGTATCACCGAAGACATGCTCGCCTATAAGTGAACAGTCACCCCAAGAGTTCCCAAGTAAGAGTGACTGGTCCGATACTGCGGATTTGTACGAACACTCTAGCCTTAGACAGAAAACTCAGGGTATAGGCATTCACTCTTCTAGTTTGCACGTGTTCACATTATTTAGACCCAAACTTTGACGAGATTTTGAAAACTTACAGGGTTCAAAACCTAGTAATCAATCATCCTAGAATAGATGATTGGTTTTCAAAGCGGATTCGAAATATTGTGTTCTTATTGTGGTTGTCACCTAAGGATAAGTGACGGTATTGTTTTAAAACTAAAGACAAGATAACTTGTGTTAGAGTCCTAGGAAGGTTATAGTCTAGGTCAAAGCATTACTAATAACCTAATTCCCTATAACCATTGGCTCTGATACCAACTTTACTGTCACACCCCGACCACGTAAAACAACAAAACGTGGCGGAAACGTCGGGGAGTGTTGTAACAGAATCATTGTTTCACAACCATGGATTTAATAATTTCGTTTTATTGAATTATTGAACTCATTGTTTATTTCAAATCAGATAAATACAATTATTATCTTTCAAGTTTTAAAGTCGCTAAGGCACGAGTCCATCCTATGTATAACATGTATCAACGATCATCACAAAGCAGTACCTGAAACATGTGTAAAAATAGGTACGTTAGCATAAAAATGCCTGTGAGATACATAGGTTTTGTTTATGACTTATAAGTTTAAAAGAATGTTTTAATAAAAAGTAGTCATGAACCTAAAAATGTTTTCTTTATAAAAAAAATCATGTGAAAACTTATGAAAAATTTGATGATGTAAAAAGAATGACGCATAAATAAACAATCAAGTAAAATGAGTTTATAAAATAATGTTTAAAAAAATGTTTGTAGTATATATAAAAATATTCTTTGGTTTGAGAAAGTCGATTAGGTAATATATCAAAATATATTTCGGTTCCAAAATCGTTGATCAAAAAGTATATTAAATATACTTTGGTTGTCAAAATAGTTGTTTTTGATAGTATATCAAAAGTATACTTTGGACTTATAAATAACATATTAAACTTTGTTTTGGATGAATAAATAACATATTTAAAATATGTTTTGGTAGTTTAATAAATTATATGTTGTTTTGTACAATATCACACATAAGAGTATATCAAACTATACTCTTGGGAGTATAATAAAATATACAATAAAAGTGTGATTTAAGAATTCAATCAGACCTAGTGCATCAAAATACACCTTTGAGACTATAGGGATACCACAAAGGCAATCCCTATTTGGATGGAGAAACAAATTGGTTTCAGACATTCCATGACAACAGGAATGGGGTGTCAAATCCTATAGCGCTATATCATACTTCCAATCGGTCTGGTGAACAAAATATATACTATCCAACAATTAATTTTATAATCTTTGAAAAATCAGTGTTTAGATCATAAATAATCATTTGGTTTGTCAAAAGATAGGTACTAATATGTATAATCAATTATACTTTGAAATCGTGAACATAACAAATAGATACACATGGTTCACCCCAAATCATTGAAAACAGTAAAAGAGGGGACTATGTACTCACTTGAGAGTGCTTAGATGTCTTGAATAACAACCAAGCAAAGCTAGAGGGAGTACGGAATCAAACAGCACCTAATATAGGTAACTATGTTAATAATCAGATCCTAAATCGGGAGATAGGATAGAATGATGTTCTATAAATCAAATGAGTAATTGAACTCATATGGTATGATTTAATAGAGCTAACATTCTGATTTGGAAGTCTACCTAAGTGCTTTCGACCCGTTTCGACCCATTATGGTAGTATAAGCTACTACAATGCGTCGTTTGCGCAAAACTATGTTCGGGCGGTTATCTATGAGCTATGTCAAGTCTTACATGCCCAATTATCCCCTAACATGTTACTAATTTAGATTAGATGTAAAAAATATGTTCACATATGCACATTACGGATTTATGCTATAAAAGGGCATTTTGATCATTTCCTATGGGCATGTAAACCATTTAACGAATAGCTAACCAATCCTATGTGATCATAAGGTATAACCTCGGGGGTTATTCCCTATGCAACTATGATCACTAAGCAAGCTTGGTCGGATCCTAATGATCGACCCAACGGGTCGGGTTCGAAAGTCTAAACGGTTGTCTAGACCGCTTAACTTACGACCCTAAACAAGCACTAAACTAGTAGTGACGAGTTAAACATGTCAAAACTTGTTTAACCTACTTAGAAAACTGATTTGGTATCAAAACAATGTGTTTTGATACCTGAAAATATTTCCGTTGCAAAATGCGTGCTAAAACGCATTTTGACCGAAACTTTGAGTCGTCAGTACGCCTAGTTAATGTGGTAATCAGTAGGTATAATCGCTAAGGATTATAACCATTGTGATTACAATCACGTTGCAAAGTTCAATTGAACTTTGACTTGACCAATTGATGGTCAAAACCGAAAGTCAAACTGTTGGCCAAACTGTTTGACTTTCTTCACTAACATAAACTGTTTGACTTTCTTCACTAACATAAATAAGCTTCCAATCAGATGAGAATGCTCCCAAAATCAGATTAGAAAGGAGATGAGAAGGAAATGAGCAAGGAACAAGTGA
Source organism: Helianthus tuberosus (assembly GCA_030545235.1). Lineage (NCBI taxonomy): Eukaryota > Viridiplantae > Streptophyta > Magnoliopsida > Asterales > Asteraceae > Helianthus > Helianthus tuberosus. The sequence continues at coordinate 54,521,229 of CM060389.1, read as the reverse complement.
AAATGTTGGGCTATATATACTTGTCATGAACTTGTGAGATCATTACATGTGGTTATTTGGCCAACAAGCAATAAATCACAGCCCTACAAGTGTTTAGTGACAGGCGGCCCGCGTAAGCAATGGGCTAGGCTTACGCGGCCCATGTGGGCTCAACAGTTCAGCACAGTTTCACATATTTACAGCTTTGGTCCCTGAATGCTTTTGAGTCCATTTCAGCCCCTTTTGACCCCCATTATGCCATTTTCAAGGCTCTACAAGGTCAATAAAGTTAAGAGGACTCAAAATGTGCTCGGAAAACTCTTGGATGTCGGCTCGTTTGGTCGTACGGTCGCGTTGTTCGTTAAATTACGATGAAACTCAAATGGACGCGAAAACGAACCAAATTAAGCGACGAATGGTATTTTTGCATGCCGATCACTAAAATAAAAATATTTTAGTGTGTACAAAAATTTTGGATGTCCAGATGTGGCCAGAACGTATGATATGCGTGAAAATGCAAACTTACGTCGTTTTTGACACTTTTAGTCCCTCTAAGATCAAATAAGCATACTTTCGCACACCGAACCACTCAAAGCTTATTTCTAAGCTATGTTTAGGTTATTTATGGTATGTTTAGCTTATAATCAAGTTCCGGACTGTACGTTTCCTTGTGAAACGGCAGACTTTTGCAAGTTGACGTAAATAGTCCCTGTGAGCGAATAAACTTGATTTTGCCACACCAAACCTTCCAAAACTTGTTTCTAAGTTATGTAAATGTTATTCAAGGTATGTTAAGCCTATTTCAATATTCCGGAGTGTTTTTTGCATTAAGCTGGTTATATTTATGCATTAGATCGCGTATAACCTTCCAGAAAGCGATTTAAAGCTCGAAATCGAACAAGAATTGATATGTGCAAACGGTACACATATTTATACAAATCCCAAGTATGAAACACAATATTTCATTGGTTTGGTATTTGTATGATGGTTGAAGTGACACAGGTTTCACAACGTGGTAACTAGGATGTGCCCTTTTGAGGGATTAACACACACCTAATTACGATCACGTAGCCATATTCTCCTCGAACAATGGCTGGACCGTTAAAGTTTAAACTAAAAGTCAAAGCGTTGTTACGACAACTTTGACTTTCGGTCTTTAAATATGTAAAAACCGAACTACTGAGGCTAAGAACACTTACACAAGGTCCTAGCACGAAGTTTGAACTGAGGAGGGCTTCCTACTTGACCAGGAATCCCAGAGAATGCAAGCAAGAGAGGATAGAAGTGAATTTTTGAAGTGAGCAAGTTCAAAGGTGCAACAAAGGCACTTATTTATAGTGAAAAGAGGGTTCTTGAGATCAATCCAGTTGTTATGGGGTGATACCAGATGATTACAAGTGTTATGGTGTTAGTAAAAACCATCAAACAATCCCTGGTATCGAGTTTTATGCATGCAAAGGCGGTGGACAGACCTGCAACATGCAGCTGTCCAGTTTTTGGACACTGGCAGCTCTCTCGCGGCCCATGTAGGAGTCAAGGGGTGGTCTACGCGCCCCGCGACTCTCCTATATTCCGATTAAACAAGTTTCCATGTTGGCAGTTTCAGTCCCTGGTCCTTTATAACTTCAAATAACTTTCATTTATTGCACTTTTGACCCCCAAAGTTAAGTTTTAAGTATCTTGGGACATTTATCAAACATTGTTAGGCTTCCGTTCAGTTGCGAGATCACCCGAAAGGTACTATTTTCTCTCGTTGACGCTTTTAACCCATTTTCTTGAGATCTTGTACAACTTTATGAATAATGAAATCGAAACCATATATAATATCATTTAGCATTCTTGGGAATATAATTGGACATTTCGAAGCTCCGGGACCGTTAAAAGGTTACTCGGAGGTAAGAATTAACATGTTGACACATTTAACCCCTTTCGTCTTATAAGTTTCACTTGTTTTTCACAAATGGTTTCTCACGCCCAATAATTCAATCATTTAAGAATACGAACATTGTGTATGGTTATTTAAAGGCATAGTTTTCACATGTTGACACTTTTAGTCCCACTGTATTCATCTTTTCACCGTTTGTCAACATTAGTCCCTCAAAATCAACTTACCAAATGATTAGGGTTTATGACACATGTCTTTATTTTATTGGACATGATTTTGCGAGGTGTTACATCCTTGCCCCCTTAAAAGAAATCTGGACCTTGATATTTTCTGAAACAAATGAGGGTACTACTATCGCATCGTGGATTCAACTTCCCATGTATATTCAGGGCCTCTACGGGCATCCCATTTTACCTTTACAATTGACACATGCTTCCTCCGAAGCTTTTTAACCTGTCTATCCTCGATCGATAAAGGTTTCTCAACAAACGTCAAGCTTTCGTCTATTTGCACGTCTATATGTGACATTGCTAGCGACTCATCAGCTAGACATTTCTTTAAATTGCAGATGTGGAACGCATTGTGACTTCCACTAAGCTCTTCAGGTAATTTCAGCTTATAGGCCACACTCCTGGCACATTCGATGATCTCGAATGGTCCGATATATCTTGGGCTCAACTTGCCCTTTTTACCAAATCGCATTACACCTTTCCTGGGTGACACCTTGAGTAATACTTTATCTCCTACCTCGAATTTTAGAGGTTTGCGCCTCTTATTTGCGTAGCTCTTCTGCCTATCCCTGGCAGCTTTTAAATGATCACGGATTTGAACAATCTTGTCCATCGTCTCAAGGACTATCTCAGGTCCTGATAGTTGGGTTTCTCCAACTTTCGCCCAATAAACCGGCGTTCTGCATTTCCTTCCATATAAGGCCTCGAAAGGCGCAGCTTGGATGCTCGTCTGATAACTGTTGTTGTATGAAAATTCAAGCAAGGGTAGATGATCATCCCAACTTCCACCTAATTCAATAACACAAGCCCGAAGCATGTCTTCAAATGTTTGAATCGTACGCTCACTTTGCCCATCCGTCTGAGGATGATAAGTAGTACTAAAATTTAAACGAGTGCCTAGAGATCGTTGGAAACTTTTCCAAAAATGAGAAGTGTATCTAGTATTCCTATCAGATATAATAGATACTGGCACTCCGTGGAGAGATACAATCTCATCCACATACAGCTGGGCTAGCTTATCAAAGCTATGCGTCTCCTTGATGGGTATGAAATGAGCTGACTTTGTCAGTCTGTCAACTATAACCCATATTGTATCGTTTCCATTTCTTGTTTTTGGTAACTTGATAATGAAATCCATAGTTACCATTTCCCATTTCCAAGTGGGAAGTTCTGGCTGTTGTAGTAAACCTGACGACTTTTGATGTTCGGATTTAACCTGTGCGCACGTCAGACATTTAGCCACATGTGTGGTTATGGATTTCTTCAAACCCATCCACCAATAATTTGCCTTTAGATCTTGGTACATTTTATCAGTACCCGGGTGAACCAAATATTTAGAATTATGAGCTTCTTGGAGGATTATTTCTCTAAGTCCTCCATGGATTGGAACCCAGATCCGACCATTCAATCTGAGGGTTCCATCATTCCCAGGTGACAACTGATCAACAGTTGCACCTAATCTTTCTGCTGGAAAGTTATCTTCCATTACGGCTTCTTTCTGTGCTAATAGCAACTTCTCATTTAAGTTGTTCTTTAGCTCAATACTTTTATCATTGATCCTTATAGGTTTGATCCTTTCTTTCCTTCTTAAGGCATCAGCAACCACATTCGCTTTGCCAGGATGATAACGAATTTCACAATCATAGTCGTTCAGTGTTTCCATCCAACGACGCTGTCTCATGTTGAGATTTTTTGGTTAAACAAGTGTTGAAGACTTTTGTGATCTGAGTAAATCACACACTTGGTTCCATATAGATAATGTCTCTAAATCTTGAGTGCAAATACAATGGCACCCAATTCCAACTCATGAGTGGTGTAATTCTTTCCGTGCACCTTTAGTTGTCGTGATGCATAGGCAATCACCTTTCCTCTTTGCATAAGCACACAGCCCATACCAGTGTGCGATGTATCACAATATACAACGAACTCTTCTATTCCCTCAAGCAATGTCAACACAGGAGCATTGCTCAATTTCTGCTTCAGAATCTCAAAAGATTCTTGTTGTTTGGGACACCAATCAAATTTCACATTTTTGTGTGTTAAGGAAGTTAAAGGGGCAGCTAACCTTGAAAAGTTTTCGATGAATTGCCTGTAATAACCTGCCAACCCTAGGAAGCTGCGAATTTCAGTGGGCGTCTTAGGTACTTGCCAATTCATAATTGCTTCTATTTTAGCGGGATCCACCTGGATGCCACGCTCACTAACCACATGTCCAATGAATTGGACTTCTGGAAGCCATAATTCACATTTGGAAAATTTTGCTTAAAGCTTCTCCTGTTGTAAAAGTTTGAGGATGCATCGGAGATGTTTCTCGTGATCAGCTTGGCTTTTTGAATAAATAAGTATGTCATCAATGAAGACAATGACAAACTTTTCCAGATACGGCTTGTAGACTCGATTCATGAGATCCATGAATGTTGCAGGTGCGTTAGTGAGCCCGAAAGGCATCATTAAGAACTCGTAGTGGCCATATCTTGTTCTAAATGCAGTCTTGTATACATCTTCTGTTCTGACCTTTAATTGATGATACCCCGACCTTAGATCAATCTTTGAGAAGAAACTTGCCCCTTGCAGCTGATCGAACAAATCGTCGATCCTAGGCAATGGATAGCGATTCTTGATTGTTACCTTATTTAGCTCATAATAATCAATGCATAGACGCATTGAACCATCCTTCTTCTTTACAAATAAAATGGGAGCTCCCCAAGGGGACGAGCTTGGTTGAATAAAACTTTCTCCAATAGATCATCCAACTGGGTTCTTAATTCCTTCATTTTGGTTGGTGCCAAACGATAAGGAGCTCGTGCAACTGGTGCTGCTCCTGGTATAATATCAATTCTGAATTCCACTTGTCTGTCGGGAGGTAACCCAGGTAGCTCTTCAGGAAAAACGTCTGAGTACTCTAAAATCACAAGAATAACTTCTATCTTGGGCTTTGGCACATCCACAGTCACCTGTGCCATATAAATGACACAACCTTTCTTCAAACACTTAGATGCCTTTAGCATAGATACTTGATCGGGCAATCCATATTGCATATCTCCTTGAATAGTAATTGATTCACCATAAGGGGTTTTGATAATAACTTGCTTCTTATCACCGGAAATTTGAGCTTGGTTAAGAGGTAACCAATCCATGCCTATAACTATATCAAACCCTGCCAATTTCATCGGTAACAAGGACAATGGAAAAGAGTGATTCCTAATAGATATAAAACATCCATATAGAATTGTTGAGGTAATTTCTGAGGCATCATCGGCCAATTCTACTTCATATTTTATGTCTAGAGTTTTAATACGCAGATTCAACAGTTTACTAAATTTAGTGTCTACAAAGGACTTATTTGCACCAGAATCAAATAAAACTCTAGCATAAACATCATTTATGAGGAAAGTACCTATTATAACATTATCGTTCTACACTGCCTCCTTGGCATTCATTTGAAATACTCGAGCGTTTGTCTTTTTGACCTCTTCGGGCTTCTTCGTGTTTTTCGGGCAATTAGGCTTAATGTGCCCCTTCTCATTGCAACCATAACATGTTGCATTCTTAAGGTCTTTGCACTCCAAAGTTTTATGACCCTTCGTTTTGCAAATTCCACAGGGTCTCTCTCGTGGATCAACAGTGCATTTTCTGTAGCGGCGTTTCTTGCAGTTCTTACATAAGGGTCTTTCACCCGACTGATTTGAGCTTTTCTTAAACTCTGAACTTTTCTTAAACTCAAAATTACCTTTCTTTTTCTTATCGGAGCGACGTGAGCTCTCGTCTTCCCTCTTTCTTTTTCCCTCATCTGTAGCCTTGCCAGACTTATTCCTAATTGCATCAAGCGTGAGTGATAAAGACAGATCTACCACTGACCTATAGGTGGTAGGCCTGGATGCTTTGACGTTTCCTTTAATTTCAGGGGCCAGGCCTCCAATGAAGCGCGCTATGCGCTTAGGTTCAGGTGTAACCAAATAGGGGAAAAGTCTGGACATCATGTTGAAACTCGTAACATATGCTTGGCAATCTAGATTCTTCATGACCAGAGTCAAGAAGTCAGTTTCAATCTTCTCTACCTCATGCTGAGGACAAAAATTTTCTTTAATCAGTTCCACAAACTCAGCCCATGACAAGTTATAGAGTGGAATTTTCCCCGTGGCTTAAACTAATGCCTTCCACCAAGCTAAGGCATCTCCTTTAAATGACTGGGATACAAACTTTACAACATCCTGCTCAACACACCCACTTATATCAACAATGGTGTCCATTTCATCAAGCCTTGTCATACAATCTATGGCACCTTTTTCACCAGTAAAATCCCTTGATTTGCAAGAGACGAAGTATTTGTAAGAACAAGTCTTGGAACGCGGTTCCTGGTTAAACACTATCTTCTTGGATGGTTTACTTTTCTAATTGGACGAATGTTGAGAATTGTCCTTCTTGGATGTATGTGTTTTAGAAGGGGGCTTCAAATGAGCCACTGTCTGGGTTTTGGTGCGAGTAACACTCGACTCCTTGAATACTCTGCCAACAGCTTTAGTTACAGCATTGTCTATCATAGCTTGCAGATCATCACCCGTTACATTTAATCTTGTGTTATCATTTCTTCATTAGGATGACTATTAACTTCTTCTAAGTCAGCCATGGCGAAGCTTGAATGCTATAAAACAATTGTCAACAATTTGTTTAGCGGTGTTATTTTGAATCATCATATTCGGTGATTCGTTAACCGTGGTGTAAATAGACCATATTGGTTAATTTTGTTAATCAAATTTATTTAAACTCTTTATTATAATTATTCCCAGTTATAAAACCATTAAGAATATTAAGGTGGCACAAAAGGCCTTGTCACAAGGACAGTTTCAACTTATAAACCATGATCTTATGGAATCGAGGCATTAAGGTTTGAACATAGTTCTTCACCTTTCTTGACAGGGAGTCATAGACTACTACTGTCACTGTTATGTAGTTGAGATAGTTTGACCCGAAGGCGAAACAATGGCATCACATAGTGGATGCTTTAATATGATCATCTTGCTTGATGATATCAGCCATGATTCTTTAAATCATTTGGCTAGATAAGGAATTGGAAGAATCCAAATCCTAGGATGACTAGTGTGATTTTCTCGAATCCACATTTGTCAAGAGTGCTAACATGTTTTCAGATGTTAACAGGGATTTATTATCTTAAGAAGGCTTTACCATCATGGCCATGTCAAAGATGACATATAGGCTAGGTTATACCTTTAAGATTGTCTTTTGAGATTTATAGGCAGATCAATTATAAATTGAAATGATAGTTTAATCAATGATATAATGCATATGTATATGTATAATGAACAATGTAATCCCAAAAGAAAATTCTCATTAAGGTAATAAAAATTACATCAAATGCCCTAAACGGGTCTTTAAATAAATAAAATTGTCCACGCAGGGATGGATACTTAAAGAAATGTTCGCGCATGGACTTAATTGAAATGAAAATTACAAAATAGAAATAAGGGGTCTTCAACGATCTTTCTTCTTCTTTCCTTTGATAGGTTTGGAAGACCCTTAAGAAAACTGTTGTGCTTCCTATCATGCTCCTTCCACCCTATGTTCAATTTCATCCAACCTTTGCAAGATCTCTTGTGGTTACGGCTGTTGAAGTGGAGGTTGGGGTTGTTGTTGCTGTTGAGGTTGTGGTGGTGGCGGGTATTGATACCCATAAGTAGGGTACCCTGTTGGGTACGCAGGTGGAAAAGGCGAGGGGTAGAGAGCATTATAGTTCGCTGCCTCAATTTATGGGTCGACGGCAGGTGCATGATAGTTATAACCCGAGTAACCTTGTGGCTCAAGTGGGTTGTACCCAGTGGTATCTGGAGGTGCAGGAATGACCGGTGCAGAGTCAACTTCCGACACAGGGTTTGAAGACCCACCCATTTGTGGGTCTTCATAGAGGGGAGGGTAGTTGCTGGAATTTTGTGGGGTGCTAAAATGGAAACCATCTCGCACGGACATCCATGCGCTTCTTCTTCGCCTTAATGGTTCTAGTGGCGGAGGCTGTTCTGGTGCTGGTGGTGGCGGTGGTGTAACCGCTTGGAAATGTGGATCCTCAAAAGGAGTCCGCTGACGTGGTGGTGAGTGGTGGTGAGGGGGAGTAAACTCCCACTTATAGGTGCTCCACCTTTCGGCCCATAAATCGGGGCCTCCATATGGCGATCCTGCAAAAGAAGAACCGCTTGAAATTTCTACGGGATGCGTAGGCGTCCCAGAAGGTGGCATGGCGGGATCTAGATCATCGTCCAGGTCTATGTCCTGATATTCAGGGAAGTGATCTGCTGGCCCTAATGGGTTATGACCAATTGGTTCATCTTGGTCAATTGGGTTAAAACGACTCTGAAAATAAGGAGTGGGGTTTTGAAAAGAATGGTGGGAACCGGAACGTTGCAGAGAATGGTGCGAGTGATGCTAGTCCTGAGGCTCATCTTCTTGATGTGGCCCAAAAGAGTTATGGTAAGAGGGCGAGGAATTGAGTGAAATGGAACGTCTTGCTGGTTCAAGGTAAGTTCTCTAATCCACGTGTGGGTAGGAGCTGTAAGATGCCGAGGGTGTTCGTTTGTGGGAAGGTCCTGCTTCATGATCATTTCTTCCTCTCACTGGGGTTTTGCCTCGTCCTCCTCGCCCACGGATTCTTGGAGGCATGTTTAAAAATGTGGTCCTGTCAAAACAAGGGAACAAGCAAAAATATATAAACCAAATAAGATTAAGATTAATCCTAGGTCGTTTGCCTAGACTCGAAAGTCAAGGAATGTGCTACTGTGTCATTGAGATTAAACATAAAAGGCTAGTGTTTAATTCACTCAATGTTGGCTCTGATACCAACCTGTCACACCGTGATATTTCCACATATTACCGGTGGGCCCGGCGGGGAGTATCGTGAGGTAGTTAATATCATCATAGTCACATATACACAATTTATAGCACGGCAGAAGTCTTGGTAGAAATTACTATTACAAACCGAAAGTGTAAAGTACGAATAAATAACATACAGACGGTTGTAAGATAGGATCCACAGGCGGATCTAAAATATAATACAAAACAGTGTTCAACACACTTAAGGCATTAAGAACTTGCAAGATTCTCTAATTAACGCTCAGAAGCTCCAAGCCAATTACGAATAGTAGCTGTCACTTAGTCTTTTTGGAAAATACGTAAGTTTACACTAGTAGATACGATTAACCGACTCTTTTTTAAAACATTTATGAAAATTGATTTAAGTGCACAAGGCACAAATATTGTTTTATAACTTGGGACAATTATATAACGATAATCTTGTATCAGATTTACATGTTTGTCATACATTTAGGGTCCAGAACAGAAACATAGACAAGATTAACCGACACACCACTAATATAAACCTACAAGGAGTTATCCCCAACAAGTGAGTATATCTTTTTACATACGCAACTGTCAGGTGTATGCCTACACCTCGTGCTTAAGTCGTGGCCATTTACAAATGAAATGAGCCGTGGATATCCAGGACATGGTTGCATTAACCCCCAATGTTTATGTTATCAAGCAAACTTGATTAAAACAGGAGTATGTAATTCATTAACCATTATTTGATTAAATGATTTTTATGCCCGACCAAGTGGTAATATATTTTCACCATATCCCAAGCCCGTATAAGGGAAATAAGTTAAAAGTATTTACCTGAGCTTAAAATGTGAGATTTGTTAACTCAGTCGTATAATCTAGTCAAACTAGTGCAAGTAGCTTTTACCGGGGCTCCTAATCTGGAATGAAGGTTTTATTAACCTATTAGATTACTAACGGGTCTTATATAAGTTGTAAACTTAGACCGGATAGTTTAAAGATGGGTTTATGATACGAAACGCTAGATTAAGACTTGTATTATATAGGTGAACTAAATACATTCTGGAATTTGAAGTTAAAATGATAATGTTTGACCCGTTTCGGTTAATTTATGCAAACCATTCACATAAACCGCACCGTACGCGTATAAGCATAACGGGTAACTGGATGAGTCATATACAAGTTCCTTAATTTATTATGCTTTAAATATGTTATGATATCAGTATGATATCAACAATTATGCCCAAAAAGATTTTAAAACCAAGTTAAGCCTCATAAGGGCATTTTGGTCATTTTATTATTTATAAAAGAGGTTTGTAGGTAAACTGGTGTTCTGGTCTAAAACATTCTGTAAAAATATTTATTTTATGATGTTATAACAATAGGATATCATACATAGGTGTGATTTACCATTTATGGTCAAACTATGCCTCGAAAGGGTATTTTGGTCATTTCACATATGCTTTTAAGGACATAATTGGAAGTCCGAGTTCATGACTTATACTTACTATAGAAATGTTAAAAATTATTTATAATTTCAGCAGCTAAAAAATCTTGGGTGCTAAATACGGTTTTAAACCATACTATGCACCGAATTAGCGTAAAAGTCGATAATTGACGATATTTGCCATGTTTAGGTGATTTTGAGATTTTGACCAGCCTTGGATGGTTAAAATATTTTATTATACATATTATATCAGTAGGAAAAGGTTTGGCATGTTAATTATATGTAAATCACATTTTATTAACAAAAAGGGCATAATCGTCAATTATAGAATTTATACAAGAACTCTAAGTTATGGTTAGTATATAATCTGACCCAACATTCCAAAAATCCCTAAAAATGATATCATAACAGTAGGTAATGAGTTTAGGATCAAAATTTATGTTTAATCATGGTTTATGCAAAAAGGGTAGTTTAGACTTTTATAAAATCTAAATTTACGATATCAAGCATATTATCAATTTGAGACCAGAAATAAATGTCAAAATAATTTAGACATGTTTATATATCAGTAACTAAGTTATTTGTATGACCATGTGTTCAAAAATTTCATTTTTAGACTATAATGGCATAATAGTCAAAATTAAGCATAATAACGAAAATTTGTATTTAACTCAGAATATTAAGTGACCAGGCAATATAACCTTAGAGGGTTATATTACTACATTATATGGTCCTAATGGAAGCTTAAATCATAAAGGATTTAAGCTTAATCGGGTCAGAATTGAAAGTCAAGCTTTTGCGACTTTCGGTTGCGAACCGACCCTAAACTCAGAATTGTCAGGTTGAACATGCTTAGGCATGTTCTAATAATATTTATCAAGTTATTTAAGGGACAAAACAAGGTTCGTAACTTCTACATTATCAGTTTTAATTATTATTTGAAAATCTGACTAGTTTGACTTTTTAACTAGTTACTTTGACCCGACAATTAACTAAGTAAATGTGGTAATTAGGATGTGCCATTTTGAGGAATTAAAACACACCTAATTACGATCACGTAGCCATATTCTCCTCGAACAATGGCTGGACCGTTAAAGTTTAAACTAAAAGTCAAAGCATTATTACGACAACTTTGACTTTCGGTCTTTAATTATGTAAAAACCGAACTACTAAGGCTAAGAACACTTACACAAGGTCCTAGCATGAAGTTTGAACTGAGGAGGGCTTCCTACTTGACCAGGAATCCCAAAGAATGCAAGCAAGAGAGGATAGAAGTGAATTTTTGAAGTGAGCAAGTTCAAAGGTGCAACAAAGGCACCTATTTATAGTGAAAAGAGGGTTCTTTAGATCAATACAGCTGTTATGGGGTGATAGAAGATGAGTGCAAGTGTTATAGTGTCAGTAAAAACCATCAAACAATCCCTGGTATCGAGTTTTATGCATGCAAAGACGGTGGACAGACCTGCAACATGCAGCTGTCCAGTTTTTGGACGCTGGCACCTCTCTCGCGGCCCGCGTAGGAGTCAAGGGGTGTTAGGCCCTAAAGTGTGAGACTGACGCATCAAATTAATACAACATGCAGCTGGCCCAAGGGGAGCCCATGTAGGGAAGTGGGCTTGAGTTAGTATAAAAACAAGTTTCTAACTTGTTTTTAGGTTTGAACTTCTGGGAACCTCTGGGAACTTCATTGTTACAACTTCTAGAGAGCTAGAGAGAGAGGCGATTTGGTTGTGAGCACTTGTACTAGACGGTTTGTTTTTCAAGTAATAGAATCGTGTGCAAGTGTTGAAAGTGATTCCGGTATCGTTCTTCGTTTTTCATACTTTTCGGTTTATCTTGAATCACATCAAGTTTGGATTCCGCACAAACTTGGTGTTGTTTGATATCATTGAAAGATCCGTTCTACGGGACTTAAAAGTGGTATCAGAGCCAAAGAACCTGTTTCTAGGCTCGGTGTGATATCAAAAATTCAAGATTTTAAAATTTTTGTTGAAAATCATCAAGAACATTCTTCGTGTTCTTGGTCGTGTTCATCGGAATTTTATCAAAAATCATTATATTTTGGTATTTTGATGGTTTTGGAAGTTGTTAAACGATTGGGAATATTGTTTTATTTTTGAAAAGATTTGAAATTAAAAATTGATTTGAAAAATTCCATTATTTTCGAAAGAACAGTTTCCTATTCAATCATTTTTTAAAAACTTTCAACTATTTCCTATTTAAAAAAAAAATCTATCATCTGTTTGCATCATTCTCATCTCAATTTTTTTTGAAAAGTTGTTGACATTCACCTCCACTCTCGACATATCAAATGTTTTCAAATTTTAAAAAGGATTTCTGAATATCCTAAGATTTTCGGATTAGTTGGAGGTCTCGAGTCATTCACCGGTCTCGACTCTTCAATCATCAAGAGGTTTCCATTCTCTCAGATCATCCAGTGGTCTCGAGTCCCCATCAACAACCTCCTTCACTCCTGGTCTCAATTCAACAGGAGTCTCCACATCTTCAGGATTCATCGCAACCATCACTGTCTCGAGTTATCACCATCATTCCAGGTCTCGACTCGCGTCGTTCCGACTCGCAACCTCCATCACCTCTATTCCACACCGTTTCGTGTCGCAATCATCTTCTTCAAACATCCATTGTCTCGACTCTTTATCAACCCTCACTGGTCTCGAGTCATATTATTTCCAAACAGTCTCGAGTCGCAACCTCGGTTCCGACTCGCAACCGCCTTCACAGTCTTGACTCATAACGGTTCGAGTCGTAACGAGATCGGTGCTGTCTCATCATCGTCATCAACTGTCATCACCAACATTGAATCACCTTTCATCTTCTCCGTTCATAAACCACCGTCACGTTCATCATCTTCTCCGACCACCATCTCCGCAAACATCATCTCCTGCCATTACATTCATCATCGGTTTCAAGTTGCAATTTCTGGTCAACACCATTAAAAACCTGCACTCCGTTCTAAAACTCATCATCTCCGTCGCTACATCACTGTTCCGACATCCATCACAAGCAACCTTCTTCTTCGATGACGTCCACTATTCTTCTCCGTTCAACCACGATTACCGTTCTAGGTTACATCCACCATTCATCATCATCGTTGCGGCTGAATTCAAATTTAGGGTTTAGCTTGTTAAACGAAGAAGAAGACGGCTGTGGTTGTAACAACACGTGTAACAGTTAGGTTTTGATAATAATTATAATTATAATTATTATAATAATAATCATAAGTTTATCATTACATAATTGTTAGGTTAATAATAATAATAGTAATAATAATAATTATAATTAAGTTTTCTTGTAACAATAAAAAGGGGGTTAAATAAAAATAATATAAAAAAGGGGAAGGTTTGTTTGGTGTGATAAGTTTTGACAGATTTTGGAGGCGCGGTTCAGAAAGCGGGTTCATTCACGTGCAAAGGTTTGAGTTAGTGAGTACACAGGTTCTCGTTTGGTTTGTGTTTTGAGGAGAAGAACAAAAGTAACCCGCTGAATTTATGGCATTCATGTTTCACAAACCAGTGGCTCAAGAAATTACCAAAGAAGAGATACTTTCTGTCTTTTGCACTCCTGAATGTAGAGAAAGGGTTGAGGCATATCATTTACACAACGCTGAGCTAATCGAAGATTATAATGACATTAAAAGAAAGAATTTCACTTTAGCTAATAATGAAAAACTTTTTAAAGAGAAAATCGAAGCTCAGCGAAAAGACATCATCCAACTCAAAGATGATGTTAGTGTAAAAACAGCCCAACTCTTCTATGTTCAAGAAAAATTATGCACTGTGACTAAAGAACTGGAGGATATCAGAGATAGATATCAAATAAATGAACTAAATATTAAAAAATTTGATTCTTCCAGCAAATAAGTCAAAAACCTGTGTGATCAACAGTTAGCATACCAGAAAAGAAAAGGGTTGGGATTGGGTTTTAATCAGGCTCCTCCTCCTTATAATGAAAATTATACTTACTTACCTATGACTGAGGAGGAGATGATAAATGAAAGCAAAATGACTTATGGTCCCAAAAACAATAAGTCAACATTTAATGACAGACCAGTTGAGAAACAGAAGTCTACTCCAATAAATTTTGTTTCTGAAGGCTCAATTGATCCTAACGCTTCGTCTTCATGTGCAGATAAAGTAGTTGAAGTAAAGTTTGGAGATGTTCTTGGGAATGAACCAGATTCAAATTCAGATTTTTCTAAAAACTCAATAAATGAAACAGCTTCTGAATCTGTTTTTGGACCAAACTTTTTTAAGTCGTTATTTGGTTCTTTTTCAGTTGATAATAATTGTGATGTTTCTTGTTCAACAGCAACTGAAGCTGAACAAACAAATGAAAGTGAGAGTGAAGATCAACAATGTTCTGATTATTCTTCTGAAACTGTTTCTGTAAATGTCCCTGATAATGTATCCCGTGGGACCACTGAAACACACTCTCAAACGGATCAGGAGACTTCTTTCAAAAACAAAGCTGCCAGTGAACCATTCTTGAACACAAATGGTTCATGTGCTGATAACTCGTCTAATGATTCTGCTGAAGTTTATGGTGTTACATCTGATAAACCAGAACTCTCTGATCCTACCAAAGCTGATGAAGAGAAGACTGACGTGAACAAGGCTCCAAGTGCGCAAGCTGAACAATCTGAACCTTCTGTTAGTGATGAAAAGGTTCAGATCAAGAAACAAGAGCCGAAGCAAGCAAGTAAAGGACGCGGAAAGAAGAAGCCTAAACATCAAAGACAAGAAGGCTCTCCACAGTCCTCAACGGGCAGCAATAGTCCTCAAAAGGCCCGTGATGTGAAAAATGCTTTTGTTAAGCCAATCAGTAATGGCAGATGTGAGAAATATACATTTGACTGTGCTAACAAAGCTTTCGAAAAGACTGGTGAGATTTCAGAACAAGACCTGCAGTCTAAACAAAACAAGAAGAATCAAAAGAAATCTCCACCACAGAAGGCCCCTACAAACGACAAGTATAGACATCCAAATTCATCCTCGTTTGTCGGAAATGTGCAACAAAAACAAGCACAGAAAGGACCAGTTCATCCTTCAGGGTCTGCAAGAGCTACACAAGCTGATCAGAATGCCTTCTACGTTAAGAGACAAACATGCTTCAATTGCGGCATTGCTGGTCACATTGCTCGGAACTGCACACATCGTCCCTACGTACCCTATTATATGCAAAATTAGAGGGTTACACCAAAGGGTAACTACCATTCCAAGCCGATAAAGGTATCATCACCTAAGGCAATGAAGAATGTGAATTCCAAGGTTAAACCTTCTGATGGGGATTGGAATGTTGCTAAAAACAAACGAAGGGCTGTTCAGGAACAAAACCGTGTTTCTAAAACCAACAAACTTGAAACAGCTAAAGTTGCTCAACTAAAGGCAACGAACACGTTTGTTAAACCGAAACAGATTTGGAAACCCAAATCCAAAGCAGCAATGTCTCCAATCCTTGAAACTAAAGGGGACTTGTGTTTAAAGGAAGTGTCTTATTTTGATGCTTCAGGAAATCCCAGGACCACGATGGCCTGGGTACCCATGTCTTACTAATCTCCTTACCTTTCAGGAACAACCAAGGAGGAGCTGTTGACAATCTCTGGAATGTTGATAGCGGTTGTTCCAGAGATAAAAAAACGGGTAACATTTCACTGTTGCAAAAAGTTCAAATTTTTTTTACAGATGATATGTTTCCTTTGGAGGAGATAACAGAAGTAAGATAATGATCAGCAAAAGGTACCGTTTAAATTTAGTACTTTGATTTGAATTTGATTAGTCTTCATTCTAATGACGGAACGGTTAAGCAAAAATATTTTTTTTCTCTTTCTTAGTTCATTACTTTGTATATAAAGTGTCCTTTCTCTAGTAAATGGTAAATTTGCACAAAAATACAAGATTTATGCACAAATTTAGGAGGGGGGGAGGAACATATAGATAGATATAGAGTTTAGGAGGAGAATTCTCAGAAAAGAAAAATTCAAAAAGAGTTTGTTGTATATATATGCATTGTTTTAGGGGGAGAAAATGAGAAAAATACAAAAACATGAGAAAAATGAAAAAACCAAAAAGAAAGATTGCATGATATGGGAAGTGAAATAAATGTTCGTGTTAAAGGGTTTGACTAACACATGTAA
Organism: Helianthus tuberosus; assembly: GCA_030545235.1. Taxonomy (NCBI): domain Eukaryota; kingdom Viridiplantae; phylum Streptophyta; class Magnoliopsida; order Asterales; family Asteraceae; genus Helianthus; species Helianthus tuberosus. The sequence continues at coordinate 54,504,694 of CM060389.1, read as the reverse complement.
GGTGCCATAGCTGAAAAGACTAGGATCTACTGCGATATGTTGATAGGCTTGACGCTCAAAATGATATAAACATAATGAACTATGTACCATGTGGGTAACATACCAGCGGCGTATGATTTTATGGTCTTAAATCTTGCGTTGATAGATAGCCAACGTCTGAGGTATCGGGTCTTTATGTTGTTGAATCATCCGGGGATATCTTGGCTGTCCTTCCGTAAATGAATTTTCACATTATGGTGAAGGGCTGACTCATGTAAGACCAGTATCGAAACAGTTTGACTTTAGCACGATGTGTTGGTAGGCTCTATCCTTAAAGACTGGAAACATTGGCTGTTCTGTTCAGAACTAAATTACTACATGACCTCAGGAAAGAAAATCACTTGGAATTAGCTCATTTCTATTTGAATGTCTGTATGTTGTCCCGATACACACAATTTTGGTCTGACTCTGAAATCTTCTCTGAAAAAGTCGTGTATCTCCTCTGTTTTGCGGAAGCAAAGACCTGGAGGTGCTAGGCAACGTCAGCTTCTGCTGCATCCAGATACATGCTGACCTAGCTGTACGTTGTCGCTCTATAGATCAATTAAACACCCGAAAGAGGCCCTCAAGTGCCCAAAAGAAACCCAATAAACCTATATCAAACTGAGAAAAACTCATTTGATCTGTATATTATACCATCTCTGCTTAAGATCTATTCTGTTCTCTTCTCAATCTATTCCCAGTTAAGATTTCAGAGATCTGGATTAGACTTGTGAAATATGTGGTAGGGAAGCTACTTGCATGATAGAGTGTGCTGTTTATATTTCCGGGATTTGATTAGTATTTGTTTGGGTGTTCATTCTTAAGAAATCAAAACATGATAAAATTTGTTACAGACAGTTATATGGAAAAGGTCTAGGGAAATGAGTTTAGGAGGACAAATATACTGGCAATCGTCTAGATCATTCGGTAAACGATCAGTCTTGATAAGTGAAGTCAAGCCCGAAACCTTGTGATTTGGTTTCCTAGACACAGTCAGGATATCTTAAAAGATCCCAAGAGGACAAAAACCCTAAGGAATCAAAATCTCAAAATGAGAATATTCCAAATGCTCAAAGAGTCAAATTCGTACCAAAATGGTATTTGCCTCACCCTCGTTGGACAAAATCATTGGTCGCTCTGTTGTACAAAAGTACTGACCTGTCACCAATGGTCTAACGTTGTAAATAAAAAAGGATGACATCAATATACTCACCTGTTACAATGAATCGTTGTGCTTACCTTGATCGCGGGGGTATGCCTTGGAATGGGACACATGGGTATAATAGTATAATATTACCTAAAGCATATCACGAAGTTGAAAAATTGAAAGTTGAGCGTTAAAGTTTAAGTGGACAAACATATTGGCAATCGCATAGACCAGTTTGATTAGGCTCGTACTGAAAAGTGTTCCTTAGTCTGCCTGAGAACGAATTTTGATCCCATTGCAATTGTAATTGTATATTATGGTAGTTGTTTATATTTTGAGTTTTTATTTGTTTATAGTTCTTAATTTAAAAAAAATTAAAAAAAAATCAAAAATTCAAAAATACAAAAATATGTCTTGTTTTTCTATAAAACCAAAAATAAAAAATAGAGTGTTTATTTATTTTTCTTAAAATTAAAAATGTAACCGTTCTTGAAGATTTGACTGATCATCAAAAGTTGAAAGAATTTAAATTGTGAAATTTGAGTACAAATACTTGGATGTACCTAGTGTTCATGTGATACGTTCCTCTGTTGCATAAGAAATGTTTGCTTATGAGTTTGTGAGCATGTGCAGAACTTGATTTCAATCAAGAACAGGAGTTGATGAAGGTTGAGATGTTGTTAGCTGCTGAAGAAACATGGAGCATCACAACAACAAGATGTACCTGAGTCAGAAGAACCGAATACGAAACGCCGTCTGACAATGAAAGTGCATTTAAAGAAGTACCTTGAACCTGCTTGAAAGACAAAGACTGAAGAAGAAAAAAGATGTTGAGAATCCTCCTCTCACATTCTTTTTAACAAGATTTTCAAGCAAAGCTGATCGTGATCCTAGTATGAAGCTAACCACAAGAGCTGAAGAAAGAGACCCAGTGCTGAGAGTTCAGAAGTCAAGAACTTCCACAACATCTGCAGCATAGCGACAACCATAGACTTCGTTGAAGACGTTGCTGATTTCATGTTATGAAGACAATTTGATGGCATCAGTCTAGGGGGAGATTGTTAGGCCCTAAAGTGTGAGACTGACGCATCAAATTAATACAACGGGCTATGGTTACGAACTGGGCCTTCTGTGTTAGTTTATATTAGGTTTTGGACCTTTATAGGTCACTAGGACCAAGCTTTAGGCCATGTGGGCCAAGCAGGCCCAAGGGGAGCCCATGTAGGGAAGTGGGCTTGAGTTAGTATAAAAACAAGTTTCTAACTTGTTTTTAGGTTTGAACTTCTGGGAACCTCTGGGAACTTCATTGTTACAACTTCTAGAGAGCTAGAGAGAGAGGCGATTTGGTTGTGAGCACTTGTACTAGACGGTTTGTTTTTCAAGTAATAGAATCGTGTGCAAGTGTTGAAAGTGATTCCGGTATTGTTCTTCGTTTTTCATACTTTTCGGTTTATCTTGAATCACATCAAGTTTGGATTCCGCACAAACTTGGTGTTGTTTGATATCATTGAAAGATCCGTTCTACGGGACTTACAAGGGGTGGCCTACGCGCCCCGCGACTCTCCTCCATTCCGGTTAAACAAGTTTCCATGTTGACAGTTTCAGTCACTGGTCCTTTATAACTTCAAACAACTTTCATTTATTGCAACTTTGACCCCCAAAGTTAATTTTTAAGTATCTTGGGACATTTATCAAACATCGTTAGGCTTCCGTTCAGTTACGAGATCACCCAAAAGGTACTATTTTCTCTCGTTGACGCTTTTAACCCATTTTCTTGAAATCTTGTACAAATTTATGAATAATGAAGTCGAAACCATATATAATTATCATTTAGCATTCTTGGAAATATAATATTATATTTCGAAGCTCCGGGATCGTTAAAAGGTCACTCAGATGTAAGAATTAACATGTTGACACATTTAACCCCTTTCGTCTTATAAGTACTTGTTTTTCACAAATGGTTTCTCACACCCAATAATTCAATCATATAAGAATACGAACATCGTGTACGGTTATTTAAAGGCATAGTTTTCACATGTTGACACTTTTAGTCCCTCTGTATTCATCTTTTCACTGTTTGTCAACATTAGTACCTCAAAATCAACTTACCACATGATTAGGGTTTATGACACGTGTCTTTATTTTATTGGACATGATTTTGCGAGGTGTTACACCAATGGCCACCTCGAACTACCAATAACAACACTCGTCTAACTCGCAACAATAACACCTATTGCTACTATTGTAACATTCCCGGACATGACACTAAAGATTGTCGCAAACTTAGTCACTTCTTACGAGAACACAATGTATCGCCTCAAAATAACAACACTCCGGTGCTTACCTACACCACCCCTCACCCAACGGCTACAACCCCATCTTGGATGTAGGACACCGGTGCGTCCAACAACACCGCGAACAACAACCAACAATTTCCCGTTCTTTTCGAATACGGAGGACCCGATGAGATCATGCTAGGTGATGGTAAAACTCTCCCTATAACTCATATTGCTCAAACAACTATTCCAACAAACTCTCGTCCACTTCTTTTAAATAACATTTTAATTGCTCCCAATCTTCGAAATAATCTTATTTCCGTTGCCAAAGTTTTTCGTACTAATCGTGTTTCTGTTGAATTTTTTCCCTATCGTTTTTTTGTCAAGGATCTACGCACGGGGGCGCATCTCATGCGGGGAGTGAACATCAATGATGTCTACTATGGACCAATCTCCTTGTCTCCTCAAGTCAACAACACCCAAACAAACTCTCTTCTCATGTGGCACCACATACTTGGACATCCATCGCTTCAAGTGTTTAAGTCTTTAATTTCTAGATTAGGACTCCGTTGTAATAAGGTGACCCATGAGTCTTTTCATTGTACTTCATGTTCACTAAATAAAAGCCACAAACTACCTTTTGGCAAAAATTCCTTTGTTGCTAATCAACCACTACAACTTCTCTACTCCGACCTATGGGGTCCCGTAAAAACGTCAATAGATGGATTTAAATACTATATCATTTTTGTTGACTATCTTTCCAAATACATTTGGTTATACCCAATCAAACGAAAATCTGATGTCAAAATTCTTTTTCCGCAATTTAAATCTCTTGTTGAAAATTTTTTAAAAACCAACATTGTTGTGTTATTCACTGATAATGGGGGTGAATATGTGGGTCTCTCACCATATCTTGCCTCTCAATGTATCCCCCATTACACGACACCACCTCACACACCGGAACAAAACGGTATTGCCGAATGACGTCACCGACACGTTGTTGAAACCAGCCTCGCATTACTCCACTACTCCCACTTACCACAACATTTTTGGTCTCATGCTTTTCAAACCGCTACTCACCTCATAAACCGTTTACCTACACCCATTCTCCATAACAAATCACCCTATGATATGTTGTTCAAAACCGTCCCTACCTATTCCAAACTTAAACCTTTTGGTTGCCTTTGTTACCCGTGGCTAAAACTATATACCACTTCAAAACTATAATCACGGTCCACGGCATGCATCTTTCTTGGATACTCCTCCTCTAAGGCGGCATTCAAATGCTATGACCCTCTTAATCAAAACTTTATCACTCTCGACATGTTCAATTCATTCCCCACATCTTTCCATCCCAAACCACCAACTCCAACCTTCTACATATGTCCTTCGACATTTTTTTAAACCCGACACCCTCGGTTCCCATTCCTTTCCCACCGCCTACATCTCCTGCCTAAAACTCTTCACCCACTGTTCACACTTCCCACTCTATCACCCGAAGCCCAACAATACACACCACCCGAATCCCAACAAACCACCCCACCTCACCAAACCTCCCACGGTCCAATATTATCTCACTTACAACTCCACGGCCTATCTCCAACCTCCCCGGCACACACACCACCCTCCACTTCCACCGTCTCCCCTTGCGGCCCAAAGCCCGAGCCCACTGACCAGCCCACTCCACCCACCGGTTCCACCACCTCTACCTAAATCAACTCACCCAACTCACAATACCATCAACCCGACTCTCCCAACACCCAATTTCCACCGCCTCGTCGACAACCCAGACCCAACTCTAAATACTACAACTCTAACTTTGTCAACTCCACCACCATTCATCCATTACCCGTGTCCCTTGAACCGTCCACCTATACTCAAGCCTTGAATGATCCGGATTGGCGTCACGCCATGGATCTTGAATATAATGCCCTCATCCAAAACAACACATGGGAACTTGTACCTCACACCACCCAAACTCCCATTGGTTGCAAATGGGTGTTCCGCATTAAACGCAAACTCGATGGCACTATCGACAAATACAAAGCACGTCTAGTGGCGAAAGGGTTTCACCAACAATTTGGAAAAGACTACCATGAAACCTTTAGCCCGGTTACTAAACCCGTTACCATTCGCACCGTCCTCTCCATTGCTCTTTCAAAAGGGTGGCCTTTACGCCAACTTGATGTTAACAATGCGTTTCTTCATAGGACCCTCCATGAAGATGTTTTTATGATACAACCCCCCGGGTTCACAAACACGGAATTCCCGCGTCACATTTGCAAACTAAAAAAATCCCTTTATGGTCTTAAACAAGCATCGTGTGCTTAGTACATAGAACTAACCAACTTTCTCATTAGTTTTGGTTTTAAAAAATGTCTCTCTGATTCCTCCCTCTTTGTCTACAACTCCAAGGATATTACTTGCTACCTCCTTGTGTATGTTAATGACATTGTCCTTACAGGAAATCACAATTCCTTCATGGATTCATTTGTTCAAGCCCTATTTGTTCAAGCCCTAAGCAAACAATTCTCCATCAAAGACTTAGGCCCTCTCAATCACTTCCTAGGAATCGAAGTCATTCCTACGCCTCATGGTTTATTTCTTTCTCAACATCCCCACATTCAAGATGTTCTCACCACCTTTAAAATGGATTGTGCAAAAGAGGTTCTCACTCCTTTGAGCACGTCTGACCCACTCTCTCCTAATGACTCCTCTCCTCCCGTTGACCCCACCCCTTACCGAAAACTAGTTGGTACTCTACAGTACCTTGCCTTTACCTGTCTAGACATCTCATTTGCCATTAATAAATTATCTCAATTTATGCACTCACCCAAACAATCACACTGGCAAGCTCTCAAACAGGTACTCCAATACTTAAAGGAACGGTACATCACGGGTTATTCTTGAAACGCAACACCAACCTTAACCTGCGAGCCTTCTCGGACTCAGACTGGGGCGACATTAATGATGGAGGTCGGTCAACCACAGCATATCTTTTATACCTTGGGTCTAATATCATCTCTTGGAAATCAGCAAAACAAAAAATCGTCTCTAGATCCTCAACCGAAGCTGAGTACAAAGCCCTTGCTAATGCCGCTGCTGAACTGTTATGGGTTAAAAATTTACTCCATGAACTGGGTTTACCACCTGTGAGCACTCCCTCATTATACTATGACAACACGGGGCCATCTATGTATGTGCCAATCCAGTTTACCACTCACGCATGAAACACATAGCCTTGGACTATCACTTTGTACGGGAACAAGTCAACTCCGGGCAACTTAAAGTTCTTCACGTCAGCTCAAAGGATCAACTTGCGGATGTCCTCATCAAACCGCTTCCATGGGCACCTTTCCTGCTTTTTCGGTCCAAGATTGGAGTATCCAATGGATCCCTCATCTTGCGGGGGCGTATCAACACCACAAATTAAGTCTCCATTTAACCAATCAATCAAGATGATTGAATAAGCCCTTGTAATTATTTTGTAATCATTGCCTTTATCTTTGTACCTCTGTATATTGTATTGTAGATAATAAGAACATGTATCCTTGATTCAATCAAACATTATAATATGTGTCTGTGTTCTTTTAACTAAATGAATAAAAAACAATTATTAATGTTCGCTTGTTTAACTAACTTATAAAAAAATAGTCTATGTTCGTTCTTTTATTAAATAAACGAACTTCCCACAAAATGGTTAACGTGTTGTTCTTTTACGGGGTTGGGGGTATGGCAAGAAAAAAATACAAAACGTATGTTTATCGTGTAAAAAAACATTATATGATTATTTTTTAAATACTTTTTATAAAGAATTAAAATACTAGTTAGTTAGAGAAAATATTTTTAAACCGACTTTCGAATTTTTTTTAGAAAATTTGTGATTCTTTGTTTTTTTCTTGTTTTAGGAAATGTGTTTTGTCTATTCTCTAAAAAACCGTTTTTATGTTTTCTGTTTTTTTTACATAAAGTGTTTTTGTACCCTTTTTATAAATAATGATTTTTTAATTAGAGGAACATGGCAAGTTTTAAATTAATTTTTTAGAGAATGGGTATTGACAAATTAGAAAAGGAATACATTTAGTCTTTAACTGATCATTACAAAAGGTTTATCTCTTTTAAATATATTTGAAAGTTTAATTTCTAACAGATTTAGAGAATTTATTAACTTTTTTAGCTTAGATTTTTATGCCAGTTACTTATTTTCTAAAATTGATCTTCATCAAAGTTTTATCGATGTATATCGAATCTCCATCCATCTTTAGGTTCAACCATAACTCTACTACCGTTAATTATCTACTATCATCTGATATCGTGGATGGCTGAATCCTGAATCATGTGTCTTCACACAACAAACTTGGTTTTGCATATCGGTTATAGAATCCCACTAATCTGAGTTTGTTGTAAAAAGGTCTGTCTAAACATGACCTATTTATTAAATAGATTGACGTGTTAAAATGTTTAAGTTTAAAGATATAATTTACTGTTTAGTAATAATAATTTTTATAGTTTATGTGGCTATTTTATCTATAGAAAGTGCAATTAATTTGACCAATTTTGCAACTTTATTGGTTAACTAGCCTAAGATCTTACGAGTTTCGCGGGTGGGTTAACACAAACATATAATATCTACCGGCATTGAAGCCTATGTAGATCATCATTTTTTTTCTAGGCCATTCCAAACTTAGGATTCACGTCTAAGGGTTAAAACAGGTCCCAAACAGACAATACACGACCCTAACCGGTACAAACCCAAAACCGAACAGAGTGATCACTTCCCTCTCCAAAAACCTGTTACATACCAGCGAACCTTTAATGGATCAACGAAAGGTCACTGTTTTCATCTTTTGATTGACATCAAGTTTATATAAACTTCATTATCTAAATTCTAATTTAAATTCATATTAATATACCCTGGGATGATATCCTTGAAAACAGTTAAACTCAAGGAAAAAAATAGATGTCAAAACTACATATCATGGTGTTGTTCTCGTAACGACAAACAATATACAGTTAAATAACATAAATGTATGAAAATAGTATTTACATGATTAAATATATATCATGGTGTTGTTCTCGTAACAACAAACATTTAATTATTTTGAAGTAATCTGCTCTAAAGTTTCAAAACCATACTTTGAAGTAATCTTCTCTAAAGTTCCATGCTGACTATATCGATGAGTGGCACCTTCTCCACCTCGTGTTAATATAATAATACTTGGTTAGCTTTATTGCCACACCCCTAAAATCCCACATGCAGAATCCCCCGCGAGGCGTGTGACGTACCAGGATCTAGCCACCAATCACATTGAACTCATAACAAGTTTGCAAATAAAAACTTTCATTTATTAAAATAAAGTGTTACAAAACATTAAATGTAATTCATCGTGTTTAGCGGAAGAATAAATCATTAGTTTTGTTTTTCATAATACATGCGTGTGTAAGCCATTAGAATTGTCTCGTGATTCCATGTATCTCGACCCATGACCACTCCAGCATCCCAGACAGCAAGTTCCAACGTCATGTACCTATAGACCTACAAGCATGCAGAAAAGTGTATCAGACAACGCTGGTGAGTTCACAGTTTAGTTTACCGAAAATCGTGTTACATGTTTTACCATCAAGAGTTTAGTTCAGTTCAAAAGCAATACCAAAAACAATGTTGATAATAACTCGATACCGTACATGATGGCTCCAGATTGTTTGCCCTTCCCCAATGCCCCTATCTATGCATTGGTCGAGTGGTTAAGGTAATTAGTTCACGTCCGTCCTCCCCGGTACGGCGTGAGGGTGCTAAACCTAATAGCGCTATCAACTAATAACCCCGTTGCCTCCCCGGCAACCTTTTCGGTAGTAGATGGGACTCAAGGTGATAGGAGTGAGTGTATTATCCAACATTCCGGTTTAACATTCCAGTCAAACCCATTACCCAATATTCCTCCCCGGAATATTTACCAGATGTCCCTCCCTGGGACGAATGCTTGAAAAAGAGCAGTGAACTCACCTTAGATTTGCTCGGTATGTTACGTTACATTACCCATTCCAAGTTGGTCAACCAAACCCTAACGTGGCTACCAAAGATGATCAATTTCATAAACACATACCCAAATCACGTATTGTCACAGATTGCATTCACTGCAAAGATCACCATATATCACATAGCAAGTATTCAATCGCATATAAGTCCACATCCCGAGTGCAAGTCACATAACAACACATAACAGGTAGGTTTGCTACTTACACAAGTCAAACCACATTTCTCATTCTTATTAGCATGCAACAGATAGATCTTATAAGCACAAATATCCATCATCATAAGCATCATAAACTGTTCTGTTTGATTACACACATGCAGCATCTCCATGAAGAATCTAGTCTTCGTGGGATGCTTCCTTGGCGAAGAATCCCCTGGCGAAGAACCATTCTTCGTCGAAGTTAAGGTGACGAAGAATCATATTGGCGAAGAATTGTACTTCGTCGAGAAGTGATTCCGACGAAGAATCCTTGGGGTTCGTCGAAGGCCAGCCGAAGAAGGATCATAATCTTCTTCGTCCTGGACTCTTCGTGGGGAATCCTTCGCTGCTGCACTTCAACAGTTAGTGATGATTTCTTACAAACCCTAGTTATCAACCCACTGTTACATCATGTCCATCTCCATCATCATTAGTAATACATTTCATTATCAGCCTATCAATCAAGAGTATGGATCTAATTCACTTCCAGATTCGCATCAATCAACATAATTTCTATCGGCAACTAATCATAAATCACCATTCATTCTTTACTATCAATTCCTATCATATAACAGTTTCATATAATGATTATCAGGTCGAACATATAAGCAATCCGTAAACATTATGTCTAGTTTCATACATGATCTCATATACAAGCCAACATATTCCACACGTAAAAACATAATTCAAATAACCTGAATCCTCATGTAAATCCTGATCATGGATTTAACACTCTACCACTTCTAGATTATACCCTCCCATTAATCATCGAATAGACAACCTATAGATTACTCATACTAGTTTTAATAACAAAACGATGATCAACCACCGAATCGATCAATCATTAACACATAAACATGAATACACGAATCAACATTGGAATACACTTACTCGACTAATGATGCAGGCGTAAGCGTTGCGGACCGAGAGGAAGAGAGAGCTCCTAAGAGTGACTGCCGTCAATTCAAGAGAAAGAATGGGGTGCTAGGGTTTGCTACCTTCTTTTGTGATTATCAGTTTATGAAGGTTATAGACAGGATCATGTGTATAGACACATGTTAGCGGGCCGGGCCTGGTTTGGTTCCATTTTGGGCTCGAGAATCTGTTTGGGCCGAAGCCCTTTTTGGCGAACTATCTACTTGACGAAGAACTTCCTTCGCCAAGGAGTGTTCTTCGTCAACCTGATTCTTCGTCGACCAGGTTCTTTGTGACTCAATAGTTGTGCAACCCATAGTTAAACATGAAATGTTATATCTAATCATAGAACACTCCTAGATTTTCATTTACAACCAACAGAACAATATTTTAATCATTCACAAATCGTGCACATGTTACAACGTAAAGCGAATTGCGAAAACAGGATTGAGAACCAAGTGATGGAAAGAGGAAAGACCTTGAAATCTCGGGTTGTCACATCATCCCCAACTTGAAAGAAATTTCGTCCTGAAATTTGATAAGTAACCCAAAGCAGCAAGGTGTTAGATGAGGATGACTGAGAATTTTCCCCGGGTGCCACATCATCCCCAACTGGAAAGGGAATTTCATTCCGAAATTCATGAGTTGCATCAGGATTAGGCTGGTCAGTTGGGAATAATTGAGGATACTTGAGCTTCATCTGATCCTCGCGTTCCCACGTGAATTCCGGTCTACGTCTTGAGTTCCAACGAATTCTCACAGTTGAAATTCGACCATGTTAACGAACCTTGACTTCCTAGTCCATGTTTTCAATGGATTCCTCGACAAACTGCAACCTGTCGTTAACCTTAGACTCCAGTAAGGGTATCACAAGTGTTTCATCGGACAAACACTTCCTTAGGTTCGAGACCTAAACGACATCGTGAACGTTACCCAATTCGTTGGGTAACTCGAGTTTGTAGGCCATGTTACTGATTCTTTTCAGAATTTAGAATGGCCCAACGTAACGTAAATTAAGCTTGCCACGCTTCCCAAAGCGTACCACACCCTCCCAGGGTGAGACTTTCAACATGACTCGCTCGCATGCAGCAAACTCCTAGTGTTTCCAAAGCTTATCAGCTTTTATGGCGGTCACGCGTTGCCATCAATCTTCTCATGAGTTTCGAGTACAAACTCTGGACCTGTGATTAGGTTGTCACCTATCTCAGCCCAACAAGGAGATCGACATTGTCATCCAAACAATGCCTCGAATTGAGTTGTCTGAATACTAGGTTGGTAACTATTGTGGTAGGAAAACTGTACCAAATGTAAATGTCTTTCTCAACCTTAACCCAAGTTAATAACACATGCTTGCCGCATGTCTTCGAGTGCCCAGATGGTTCGTCCACTCTGACCATCTGTCTGAGGGTGATAAGCAGTGCTCACGTCTAGATGTGAGCCACATAATTTGTGTGCTGCCTGCCATAAATCGGGTATAAATGCGGATCAAAAATAGAGATAATAGAAGTTGGAACCTCATGCCTAGAAACCGCCTCTCTCAGAGGAATATTCACAAGCTGTGAAGACTCGTCAGTTTCCTTGATTGCAAGAAAGTGTGCTGGTTACGTGAGACAATCAACGATCACCCAGGTGATATCGTCTCCGTTTCGGGTTTCAATTAGGCCAGTGACTAAATCCATGGCAGTCTGTTCTTATTTCCAAATGGGTGTTTCCGGTTGCTGACACAAACTAGAAAGTCTCTGATATTCCACCTTGACTTTCGCACAAGTCGAACATCGTTCACATACATTGCTATGTGGACCTTCATGCCCGGTTGCCAGTACAAGATTTATAGATCCTAATGTCTCCTATCAAAACCCAAACGACTAGAATATCAAGGCTGATGTGCTTCGCTCAACACAAGTTCCCTACGGTTGCCGTATAGTGGGATCCATATTCGTTCCACGAAGTAGCGAACACCGTCCGACTTGCCAAAAGTTGCTCCTCCATGCCCAGCATGGACCCAACTTGCAAATTCTCTTCCTTCAGTGTTTTGGTTTGAACAAGGCGAATCTGATCGGGTAGGCTAGAGTCGATGGTAAGCTGCAAGGCTCATACGCGTTTAGGTTCCATAGTCGTAATCGTTCGAGAGTTCCATCTAGTGATACTGTCGTATGCTTAACTCTTGCCGTTCAAATATATGCTAAAGGCCCTTGTGATCGGTCTAAATAGTGCTTTGGTACCGTACAAGTAATGCCCCCAGATATCGCAAGCAAAGATCATGGCTTCCCCCACCACTGAGAGACGTAAGCTATCACTTTCTCATGTGGCATCAGTACGCAACCGAGACCCTGAATCGAAACAACCAGGTACACTACCAAACTACTCGTACCATCGGGTAAGGACAGTACTCTGTGTACTGTAGAGTTTGGTTTCAAAGCTGAAAAGATGCCCTCCTGTTTTGTCTTCCACCAATACACAACACCCTGCTGTGTTAACGCGTCACAAGCTGTAGAATCTTTAAAAATCCCTCAATGAACCTATAATATTACCGAGCGAGACCAAGAAGTTTGCCGCATATCCGAAGGATCCTTTGGTGCCGTCCAGCTTCGGGTAAAATCGACTATAGCGAGTTCTGCTTATATTCCCAACTTGCTGACTATGTGGCCAAGAAAGTGTACTTCCCAGATCCAGAAGTCACACTTGGAAAGACTTTGTGTGGAGTTGCTCCTCCCTCAGGAGATTTAAGGTAAGACACAAATGCCGCTCATGGTGTTCCTTTCTCCTGGAAATGGCTCCAAAATGTCATCAATAAACAGGGTTGACTAAGTCGGTGAGATAAGGTTTATACATGGTATTCATGCAATCCACAAAACTGCTGGTGTGTTGTGAGACTCGAATGACATGAACAGAAGTTCGTAATGGCCATACTGCATTCGAAAAGCCGTCTTAGCTGGTCAAGCAGATCGTCAATGCGAGGTAAAGGGTAACGGTCCTTAACTAACACCTGGTTAGGTTCTAGATAATCGATACACGTGTGAAGAAACCAAGCTTCCCTGCTCTCGATTAGGACTAACGTTTCCCCAAGGTGGAAAAGCTAAATCGGACAACACCCCTGTCCAACTGTTCCTGCAGTCGATTAGGAAGTTCTTGTGACCCTCCTGGTGCAAGACGATAAGAAATACGAGTAACCAGGGTTGCTTCTGTCGTGAGATCCATCTGTGATTCCACCTGATGATGTGGAAGTAATTACCTAGAAGTTCTTAGGGAAACTCATCGGGAAACCACGAACAACTGGTAGGTCTTCAATCTTCTTTTCCTCAGGTTGTGTGTTGGTTACCAGTGATAGAGTAGTAGGGTGGCAGAAACACCTCCGGGCTTCCATCACTAAAGTGATACTGACAACCAGTGAACCAGGGAAGAAATATACGTGATGATTTCTCCTTACCTATAATTTCTGCTCGGGGCTTGGTTATCCAGTCCATAGCAACGACTGCATCAAAGCTTCTAAAAGTAGTAAGAGGAGGTCAATGTCGAACACGTGGCCTGAAAGATCGAGTTTGCACCCTAACTAGACGTATGAGGCTTCTCTTGTCTTGTAATCAACCCGTTCTAAAACGTGTCTGGTCTCGAGAGATGCCGGAGTGAAGTCAGAACAGAGGAGAAGAGATTTGCTAGTAAAAACGTACAAATCACCATGTTGCTATCATACCTGGCGTCTCCCGTGCCAATCTTAAACGCTCTTCCACGAGCACCACATTCGGTGCTTTGTTATCGTTACGAGAATTCCTAATGCTGTCGTTGTTCCCTTGGTTGTTAACGTCTTGACTTAACAACAGTCAGTCCTTGTCGAAGTCACCTTTGCTCCCATACTGAAGGTTATGATTGTGGGTTCCTTGCTGTCATCGTGGCCATTGCCCCTAATGTTGTTGCTTTGCAGACAGATCTCTGCGATCTTTCAAAGAATCCGTCTTTCTGCATTTCCTGACATATCCTAGGGTACCGCCCAAAGCGCTAGCATTTACACATCCCATACTCCGGTCAATTGTCAGTGGTTATGCCCCGATTAGTTCGTAATGATTGGCTCCCAGAGGTTGCTGATTAGGGTTAGGGACTTGATCGAAATCAATCTGTTGGTTTTCGTTGTCGGTAAACAGGGTCGCCCCAATACTATGGTCTGTATTGTATCACATTCAATCTCATGTCCATTGGTCTTGTGAGTCGATTGAATAATGCACGACACGTTGCTAGAGAGTACAGAAGTGGTCATACTTCGGGATCCAAGGCGTCAATCCGTGGAATTCAAATAAACGAAGAAAGTGAGGAAAACACAGACCAAGCATTCAATGGTTTGATAACTAACTCAGGACGTTTGTATTAACACCTAACATTCTTATACAGTACTCTAGACGTTCAGATGCGTGATCAGGTAATATTCGATAGCACCGAGCTTCGTGAAGATTCAGAGGGAAGTGAAAGATTACGCTCAAGTAGGAGGCAACTATCACCATGACTCCTATAGTTTTGTTGTGTTTCTCATTGGATCGAATAATGGTACAGAACCCCTTTTTCACTTGTTAAACCTCACTAGGACTAACATGCACCCCACATTATTATTATGTGTGCACCCACAATAATAATATGATTTGCATGCTCATCTCAGTTCCTCCTAACTCGTGTCAAATGGTTCCTCAGATTCATGTAGCAAAACAATGGGCATTACAAACCATGGATCATGCAAGTCTAGAGGAATGTCACACTGTGACACCTTCAATCACATAACATAGGCAAGTAACACATGAATTCATACTGTAGTGCTAAATGTGCAATCACATGTAACATCATATGTAAGTGTTCACTAGTTACGCTGTGCAATAAGTAAACGAGAGACGAACCTTGCAATCTGGAGTTGAGTGTCATGGTCGTATTCACGTATTCAAAGCTATTTGGTTATAGTCTGGTTTTATAAAAACATTTTAAAACCAAGTTCACTACAACCAGTGGCTCTGATACCAAACTGTCACACCCCCAAAATCCCACATGCGGAATCCCCCGCGAGACGTGTGACGTACCAGGATCTAGCCACCAATCACATTGAACTCATAACAAGTTTTCAAATAAAAACTTTCATTTATTAAAATAAAGTGTTACAAAACATTAAATGTAATTCATCGTAGTGTTCACTAGTTACGCTGTGCAATAAGTAAACGAGAGACGAACCTTGCAATCTGGAGCTGAGTGCCATGGTCGTATTCACGTATTCAAAGCTATTTGGTTATAGTCTTGTTTTATAAAAACATTTTAAAACCAATTTCACTATAACCAGTGGCGCTGATACCAAACTGTCACACCCCCAAAATCCCACATGCGGAATCCCCCGCGAGGCGTGTGACGTACCAGGATCTAGCCACCAATCACATTGAACTCATAACAAGTTTGCAAATAAAAACTTTCATTTATTAAAATAAAGTGTTACAAAACATTAAATGTAATTCATCGTGTTCAGCGGAAGCATAAATCATTAGTTTCATAATACATGCGTGTGTAAGCCATTAGAATTGTCTCGTGATTCCATGTATCTCGACCCATGACCACTCCAGCATCCCAGACAGCAAGTTCCAACGTCATATACCTATAGACCTGCAAGCATGCAGAAAAGTGTATCAGACAACGCTTGTGAGTTCACAGTTTAGTTTACCGAAAATCGTGTTACATGTTTTACCGTCAAGAGTTTAGTTCAGTTCCAAAGCAATACCAAAAACAATGTTGATAATAACTCGATACAGTACAAGATGGCTCCAGATTGTTTGCCCTTCCCCAATGCCCCTATCTAAGCATTGGTCGAGTGGTTAAGGTAATTTGTTCATGCCCGTCCTCCCCGGTACGGTGTGAGGGTGCCAAACCTAATAGCGCTATCAACTAATAACCCCGTTGCCTCCCCGGCAACCTTTTCGGTAGTAGATGGGACTTAAGGTGATAGGAGTGAGTGTATTATCCAACATTCCGTTTAACATTCCAGTCAAACCCATTACCCAATATTCCTCCTCGGAATATTTACCAGATGTCCCTCCCCGGGACGCATTCTTGAAAAAGAGCAGTGAACTCACCTTAGATTTGCTCGGTATGTTACGTTACATTACCCATTCCAAGTTGGTCAACCAAACCCTACCGTGGTTACCAAAGATGATCAGTTTCACAAACACATACCCAAATCACGTATTGTCACAGATTGCATTCACTGCAAAGATCACCGTATATCACATAGCAAGTATTCAATCGCATACAAGTCCAAATCCCGAGTGCAAGTCACATAACAACACATAACAGGTAGGTTTGCTACTCACACAAGTCAAACCACATATCTCATTCTTATTAGCATGCAACAGATAGATCTTATAAGCACAAATATCCATCATCATAAGCATCATAAACTGTTCTGTTTGATTACACACATGCAGCATCTCCACGAAGAATCTAATCTTCGTGGGATGCTTCCTTGGCGAAGAATCCCCTGGCGAAGAACCATTCTTCGTCGAAGTTAAGGTGACGAAGAATCATATTGGCGAAGAATTGTACTTCGTCGAGAAGTGATTCCGACAAAGAATCCTTGGGGTTCGTCGAAGGCCAGCCGACGAAAGATCATAATCTTCGTCGTCCTGGACTCTTTGTGGGGAATCCTTCACTGCTGCACTTCAACAGTTAGGGATGATTTCTTACAAACCCTAGTTATCGACCCACTGTTACATCATGTCCATCTCCATCATCATTAGTAATACGTTTCATTATCAGCCTAACAATCAAGAGTATGGATCTAATTCACTTCCAGATTCGCACCAATCAACATAATTTCTATCGGCAACTAATCATAAATCACCATTCATTCTTTACTATCAATTCCTATCATATAACAGTTTCATATAATCATTATCAGGTCGATCATATAAGCAATCTGTAAACATTATGTCTACTTTCATACGTGATCTCATATACAAGCCAACATATTCCACACGTAAACACATAATTCAAATAACCCGAATCCTCATGTAAATCCTGATCATGGATTTAACACTCTACCACTTCTAGATTATACCCTCCCATTAATCATCGAATAGACAGCCTATAGATTACCCATACTCGTTTTAATAACAAAATGATGATCAACCACCTAATCGATCAATCATTAACACATAAACATGCATACACGAATCAACATGGTAATACACTTACTCGACTAATGATGCAGGCGTAAGCGTTGCGGACCGAGAGGAAGAGAGAGCTCCTAAGAGTGATTGCCATCAATTCAAGAGAAAGAATGGGGTGCCAGGGTTTGCTACCTTCTTTTGTGATTATCAGATTATGAAGGTTATAGACAGGATCATGTGTATAGACACATGTTAGCTGGCCGGGCCTGGTTTGGTTCCATTTTGGGCTCGAGAATCTGTTTGGGCCGAAGCCCTTTTTGGCGAACTATCTACTTGACGAAGAACTTCCTTCGCCAAGGAGTGTTCTTCGTCGACCTGATTCTTCGTCGACCAGGTTCTTCGTGACTCAATAGTTGTGCAACCTATAGTTAAACATGAAATGTTACATCTAATCATAGAACACTCCTAGATTTTCTTTTACAACCAACAGAACAATATTTTAATCATTCACAAATCGTGCACATGTTACAACGTAAAGCGAATTACGAAAACAGGATTGAGAACCAAGTGATGGAAAGAGGAAAGACGTTGAAATCTCGGGTTGTCACATTTATCCTACAATAATACAAAACAAAGAAAACAACACAATTATCATAAACGTCTAAATCTAAACTATGTGGTAGTTACTTTACATCTGTTTGATTGGGTAATTGCTTTATTATTTATGGATGTTTCAAATCCTTATTAGGTATGCCTAAAAGGTTTTATACTATGTGAGTGTATACATTCTATATGTGAAAAATAAAATGTAAAATGTAACAATTTATAAGTAAAAAAATCATATTCTTAAGAATGTTTAATGCCTTTAAAGCAACAGTTTTTAAAGCCACGTTGTATCTATATGTTTTCATAATGTATAAACAAAAAACACTAAAACTTATATTTATACTAAAATGCCTTATATAAAAAAGTAAACTTAAAGAAAAGATAAAAGTTATAGTAATAAACTTAAAAAGCAACAAAAAACCTTATGTGCAACTTCACTCAGCCCAGATACACTTGAGCCCAACTTCATTTAGACCATCAACACGTTAAGTCCAATTTCATTCAGCCCAACAATAATGATCAAATGAAAAAAAAAAATAAACCAAACGCTAGAAACAACAAACATAATCAAATATAAATCTACAAATTGAATTGTATATTACATTGTAGGAATGGAGTCCAATAAAATGACAATCGGATACATGATTAATAGACGCCTTTAAAAGAGATAAATGATAAATAATATTATAAATAATTATCATTATTATAAAATGACATATCATATTTGAAATCCATATTAGAAACCTTAACCATGGACTGCCCAAACTTTTTCTATAAGCTTTTAAAACATTACCATGCTATCGAGCATTCAAATGATTTTCTATACTCATTTACAAAACATGTTAATTAAATAAGTATATGACATCTACTTGTAGAAGATGAGATGTTTTTTTTTAACATACTAACAAATTAATTTGAGTTATTTCAAAAGTTACTCACCTTTTGCACAGATATGCCTTTGGATTCGAGCGGTCCAACTCGACTACTTTCTTTGCATCAAAAATAGCTTTTGCTCAAAAAAATTATTAAAATTTCAAATGCGTGAATACCAGCCACGTATATGAATAGGGGTGGTAAAAAAAGGGTTAACTACACCAAAATGTAACAAACTGGACATGAATATTTATGTATAGAAAATTATATTCTTGTTTCTTATGGGTTAACTGCCCCAAAGAGTAACAAACTTAACATGCATTGTAATTCTATGTAGCAGACTAAAAGACTTACTTTATTATTGCACCAAGCCTGCAAATTTCTATCTTGTTACATTCTATTGTATACCTCCGTTAAATCCCCTGTATGTATAATCAACAAAATACTCAACATAAAATACTCAACATAAAACAAAATCAATGATGATAGATTTAAATATAGCAAAATCATGAAGAGATAACATCTTCACCAGTCGATAACCACCTGTTCGTTCCCTCAAGTGAGACAACAGGAGTTGTTCTTCATTGGGTGATACAGTTGTTGGAAATAAAACACGTTAATGCCTGAGTAGGTAGCTGCAACAGCTGACGCGGATTCAAGCCTCGATTGAAAATATATCCGACGACGACGACTCTTCTTTCACCGCCTCCTCCGAAAAATTCCGCATCGTCTTCGGGGGTGGTGTTAAACCAGTTCAAGCCTTAAATTACTTTCTCAGTAAGTTTATAAAATAATTTTGGTGGTCAGATTCTATAGGAACAAAAGCACATGTGGCCAAATTCGAAAGACACGAAACTATATTGAACGTAAGAGTTGTGTTTTAATAATACATACACAAGTAGAAAGATCACCTAGTGTACTTTTAGTACAGAGAACCGCTTAATTCAACATTTAGATTATCATCCATGTAATATAATTATAATCATATTTGATAGTTAAATTAATAATTCGGTCAAAATAACCCCAAAACATACCTCAAGCACTCTATAAAACCAAATGTTAAAGGAATTTGTAAGTCATCCCAATCCAATCCAAGTCAAGCCATCTCTGTCTGAATATGATTAATCGTAAAGTACCAAACATTATGACACCCAAAGCAAATTCGTTTTTAGAAGCAATTTTATTATAAAATATGGTAGATTCAAGATTTTATCACCTTCTACTTCCATCGCCACAACATTTCTGCAACTTTCATCATCCTAAATGATACATTTATCCATATGTCAAAATGCTTTTCTTGATTCACTTACCAAAGGCTTAAACTTTCTCATTCTTCATCCAGTTAACTTCGATAATTTGCCACCAGATACCAACCAAGTTGAAACCCGAATCAGCCTTATGGTTACGCGGTCTCTTGATTCCCTTCATGAAGCATTCAATCCCTAAGTTACACGGGTTAGACAAAGTAAATTATACTACTTATCACTATTTACATATAAGCTAAAGCAGGTACATAATCTGGGATAATGAGTTATGAATAGGTCAAATTGAGTAATCTTATATTGCTTAACAGGTCTAATGGGGCGAAAAGCTTACTGGTATTAATATAACTAATAAAAAAAAGGCTTGCCTAAGGTCTTGAGATTATATTTTTAAAACAATCTTATTTGCTCTTGTGACCATGTCTTTATGTCATCTCTGCTCACAATTTCCTGATATAATCTGAAATGAGATTCAATACTTGTTAGAAAAGTAATGAGGTTGCATATAACTCAAGCTAAAAATCTACAAACCTGTTAAAAGTTCATGGTTGTTGAGGGGCGTTCTGAAGTGGGAATACCTGCCGAAGCTAAAGCAATATGAAGGAAAACCGCTGTGATATGTTGGAACAAATGCTACGCGTTAAGTCGGCTAGGCTTTTAACATAAAAACACTAAAAAATATGAAATGTAGCAACGTAATATTCGGAAATATTGGTTTTTGAGGGGCGTTCTGAAGTGGGCATATCTGCTCGAAGCTAAAGCAATATGAAGTAAAACCACTGTGATGTGTTGGAACAAATGTTAGGCGTTAAGTCGGCTCGGCTCCTAACATAAAACGCTGAAAAATATGAAATGTAGCATATTAAATGTAACTCGATACCACTGATTTTCAATTCATCTCAGTTAATGCAAAAATAAAAAAACAAACAACTATAAACTTACAGTGTGTAGTGTGTTCGTGTATTCAGCTGATGATTGCGTTCAACTATCGGAAATGCAATTAACTAGATATCCATCCTGAAAGCGAAACCCAAAGTAATTAGATTATCTAAATTCCAATACAACAATAAAGAGAACTGGAGGGTAAAATGTTACCTTGTAAAAGTAATTAATATTGTTGAACAAAGATATGTGGTCCATGAATAGGAAAAACCTGCTAAACCTGCTTCTCACATAAGATTGGAGGCCCTGTACACACAATTCAACTCTTTAAGGTTGAACCATTTCAAACAAAAACTAAAATGAATAAATAAAAACATACAATATCATTTCAAGCAATATCATACCTAAATCACAACATTTCATTACGGTAGTAAGAAGATGCAAACGTACCTATGCAAATAAAATGACTACTAAAACCCTGATGAATTGTTATTTATCCACCTCAAATTTATCAAAAGAGTATGTGAGCAGCCCAAGAACCCATTAAAAATACCATATCGCGGTGGGATATCGGTAATTTTAATTTCATGAAAAAATTACATATATAGCAATTTAACACTAACAATTCAGTATACTCTCCTAACATTAACAAATTAACCTTTTGTAACATGCGAAACATGAACAATTGTAGCAAGTAGGAACTGATTAAGACTTAAAACACAAACATTTAACGCTAACAATTAACAGTTAGGACTTAGAACACTAATAGCAACAATACGAAAGACGAATGGTAGAACTAAGAAAAAAGGCGGTGATATATTGCCGATAACATCAGTACCGATATTTGACACCGATATTTTATATGGAGACCGATAACCGATATATCACCGGTATTAATTGCATAGCTTATTAATAAAAAAAGAACAAATACAACACTATAATGACCACCTCCTTGATTCCCACACATAATAGCGCGGTAACAACAAACACCAAAATGGCTGCACAAGGATCGACCGCAATACCAAGTGCAGGAACAGTATATCGGGCCAGAAAAGGCGAAAGACTATCCGGGCCCCCAAAAAGCAATGCCTAAAGAAAGAACAAAATATTCTGTTTTAAAAAATAAATCATTTTGAGAAGCATCGTTGCATATAATGTAAAATGTAAACAGTAAAACGCACGCACCAGATTAGGAGAAATACCACGGGCGACTGTAAATCCGTCGATTGTATATTCCAAAATCAAAGCCCAACCGATTATCCAAGCAAGGCTAAAAATATAAATATTGTAGTTATCAGATATTTTGGAACTAATTAGTTACAATAATGTGGTAAGAAGTATAATGATAAACAACGTACCCTTCTCTGACACAAATGTAAGAATAATGATACACACTTCCAGCCGAAGGGCAACGACTCGCCAACTCAGCAAAACAAAAGGCGGATAGAGCAGCTGCTATTCCAGCGATTAGGAAAGAAAAGGCTAGAGCGGGACCCGAATGCTCTCCCGCAAGTGTACCCACGAGAATGTAAACACCAGCTCCAATTGTTGAACCGACACCTAACAAATTTCATAATTTCAAAATCAATTCACTGAACTATAAAAACTAATTAATATTCAAATTTAAAGCCCTAGAATTTAAGTTATAAAAAAATATAAGATGCTTCATCTCAACCTTACATTCTTTCTCAACCATATCCTTTTGTTATAAAACCCTACTAAAAAATACATGATCATTTACAATCAAAATCAAATTTTGAAAAGAACCCAACACCAAATTCATCAATAAAAGGTAAACATCACCATAAAAATCCCCTAAAAAGGTAAATAATATTCAAGCTCCTCAGGATTAGAAGATGACGACTTTGATGACAATTTTGGTGGTCTCGGTTTCGATCCTCTTCCATTTGCTTTCTACAGCAAAAAAAGTTAATAATTATAAATCAAAGATTTTTTTTGTAAAAGCCTGTTCATTTAATAGTTTACTTAGAACACATACCATCTTTTTTCTAACTGAAACGTTGGATGATGAAGGTGAAGGAGGAGCCGCCAGCGCAGGTGAAGCCAGCCGTACAGGTGAATCCGAAGATTGCCGGTGAATTTGATCAGTTCTGGTTCTTCAAACACCAACAACACCAGAAATCTATTTGTGGTTCCGCTTTGTAGATGCTGAAATTTCAATACAACTACAAAAGTAAGAAATTTATTTATTGAATGGAAAATTAATAACGTTATCTTCTGCTAATATTTCTGGTACCTTACCGAGCTTTTCTCTCCACCGATACCCCAATCATCTCATTGCCAGCCTTCCAAGCCGGCGTTCCAGCCACTGGAGCAGCTCTAAAAAGGTTATTACCAGAAGCAAAACTGTTCCGTTGGTGGGAATTGAAATGCCAAAAATGATTTGTTCTCTACATTCTAAAAATCGAAGGAATTGAAACCTAAAATCTGTTTGTTCTATAATCGATTCAACATCAAAAGTTAGAGATTGAAAACGAATTGTTCAAAATCATAACATCAGATTGTTGTATTAGGGAATCAACCACAGTTGGTTAAAAATATCAAAATAGAGATTCACAAATACGTATAAACAATTGATGGGTTTAGGGTTTCTAGAGCACAAATGAATATCAATAGACAAAGCTAGGTAGAAACGTAGGATTGTAAGATTAAAAGGAGCAAAAATTGATGTACATAAGACTAAACAAACCTGGATACAGTTCATGACAATCGCCTCCTCCAGATTAAGCATTGTTGGGATTGATGCCTACAAAGGAACAGTTGATAAAGCCAAAACTGGATCAGATCAGTGGATTAAGAATAAGCAGTTGTTTGCACTTAGTCTTTCCCTTTGAAAGTGATCCTATCATCTGCTGACCTCTAAGCACTGCCCTTCACAACTGCTGCTTATGCCTAAAGACTGTTGAAGATAAAGCACTGATGCTCAATCTACTGATATGGTTCTAGTACTACTGAAGACACAAAGCACTGCTGGAGCTATAACAGTGGAATGAAGAAGCAGTAGTTTACTCTATTCATTGTAATGTATTTGTAATCAGTGTTTAGACAGCAGTGTTTGTATAGAACAGTTGTTAGAGTTTGTTAGGAGGTTAAATGTCACTTTCATGGTGACGTCAGCCAAAGATGCTCAGTGGTTTGTTCTGTACTATGAATAGAACAATATCATGTACTGTTCTATTAGCTCTCTTCATCACAAAGTCATTCTGTACGAACAATCATCGTGAGCTCAGGCTGAGGGGGAGATTAGTGCATGCATGCATAGTTGATTATTGTAATAAATACAATCATTCGATTATGAGATAAACATGTTTGCTGAAAACTATTTCTTCCATTGATTGTGTATTGAAAGTTTGTTTCATTTAAGTTTCGCTGCATTTAACACTGTTTCATCTTCATTATTATCAAACAAGCACAATCATAAGAAACTCGGATCCTAACAATTGGTATCAAAGCAAGGACAGTCAAACTTGATCTAACAATCATTTTGACGTAAAAGTTCAGCTCAATTTGGTTGATACTTTCAATTGTTCGTTTCGTTGAAAAACAGAGTAAGGTTTAATCACGTACAAAAGTTGATTAATCGGTTCCTGTAAAACAACCAGAATGACGTCACAATCACAGGATAACACAATGAACACGGGTTCACTCTTCAAACCACCTATGCTGGTCAGATCTGAGTATAATATCTAGCAGCGTAGGATGGGTCACATCTTAGCTCAACAAAACACAGGGTGTTGGCAATCGGTTGTCTTTGGACCACATGTTCCAACGGTGCCGAGTGCTGAGGATCTAAAAGTCATGGTTCCTAAGAAAATTGAGAACTATACTGACCAGGATTTTCAGAAAATTGAACTGGATGCCAAGGCATTTAGCATCATTGCATCTGCACTCCCAAATGAGATCTATGCTGGGTTGTTACACTGTAACAGTGCCAAGGAATTATGGGATGCAGTTAAGGAACAATTTGGTGGTACCGAAGAAGTAATTGAAAACAATAGAGAAGTTTTGAATCAACAGTATGAAATCTTTTGTCCTATTAAGGGTGAATCACTAACACAGCAATTTGAATGATTCAGCTGTCTCATAAGTGAACAGAAACTTGTTAATGTAGAATTTGCTAAATCAACTCTAAATAGTAGGTTTCTAAGGTCACTTCCTGATAAATGGGACACAATTGCTTTTGTAACCAGAAATTCAGTTGGGTTCAAAGAGTTGACACTGACTCAACTTCATGGCAGACTCCATACCTATGAAAGGGAGTTGAACCAGAAAAAGAAGTTACAAGAGTCAGGGAAGGTTGCTGATGACTATACTTTTGGTAGCACAGCACTCCTTGGTCAAGAGGAATCTGGTAGCAGTAAGGATCAGAGTTATGATCATTATATTGATATAACTGTTGGTGGAGCCTTTAATATCTCTGATTCTTACTCAAACAACTATGCTTTCACAGCTAGTAGTGAAAACCAGATTTCTGACAATCTCTCTTTTGAACTCAATGATCTTCAGCATTTTGATCCAACTAATTTAGAGGAGATGGATATCTTGCATCAACTTGCACTGCTGAGTTTTAGGACCAGCAAATTTTATAAGAGAACAAGGAGAAAATTTCCAGGGTTACATGGGAATCTAAAAGTAGGGTTGGATAAATCAAAGATAAAATGCTACAAGTGTAACAGGTTAGGACACTTTTCTAGAGAGTGTAGGTCACAAAACAGTGGACCAATCATAACACATCCTAGCCCTAGACCTCAAAGTACACAAAACACTGTGCATTATTACCAAAGTACCCCTGCTGCTCATGTAAACAGTGCTCACTATGCACACCCTGCAACACCTGTTCCAGTGCATTATATCTAAACCCCTGCTCCTCAAATACAGTATGTCCAGGCCCAAATTCCTCAGGTTCAGGTGCAACAAGTTGCACCTCAACAAGCTGCTCAAACATCTGCTCAAACAGATCAGCAAAGCTTTTTCACCCAAGGCTTTGTTGACTGGAGTAGCTTGCCTGATGAATTAGGTGATGAAAACTTTGCTCTATATGCTCAAAATGATGCTTCTAGTGATGATTTCTGGTTTGTAGCATTAGAGTCTATCCAAGAAGGGCTGGAAACTGAAGAAGGATAGTCAAATGAAGAAACAATGGATACAAATGTTGAAGCAGTGGTTACTGCTGTTGGTGGTGAAATAATGTTGGAAGAAAATTCAGAACCTCTGTTGGAACCACTATCTGACCCCTGGGTTGAAGAAGAGGAGAAAAAGCAAGGTGAAAAGGAAGAGAAAGTTCCAGATGATAGTGAACATATCTGTGATTGTGCCATGATGGCTGGAACTAAGGTATCACCCCAGGTTCTTAAAAGCCTTTGTTTAGACAAATGTATCATAGCATTTTCAAACATTAAGGAGGTGAATGAAAACCTTAGAGATAAAGTGTTAAATGATGAAGTACAATTTGAAAACTCTTTAAAAGAATTTAAAATCAAATTATTAGAAACGGAAAATGAAATTTGCAGCCTCAAACAGGAGCATAGCATAACCAAGACCCAACTTCAAGACATGATAGAAAAATATCATGCCTGCAAAAAAAGTTGGAATCCACCCAAATCACATGTGAAAAATGGGTGGAATCTTGCAAAGGTTATGAGATTATGCTTGAGAAACAGCTTGAAAGCAATGTAAAATTTGGCATAGGGTTTAGAAAAAATGACCAAGTCGAAAACACTGTTGCAAATCAAACTGGTTCTGTTGAAATCATACCCACCAACAAGGATGGTCAAGAAGTTAAAATAACTGATAAACTTGGCAACAAAATCACTCTAGAAAGATCTGTGGGGTCCTCAACTTTTGAGGAGATTGAGAAATACCAATTCAAACCCACATGGTCTGATGAGTGTGACATCCTTGAAAATTCCAAACCCATGGACTTCACAACTGTGGATGGTGTCAAAGCTCCAAAGGCCAAGGTCATTCCTCTTAAGGACATCCCAACAGTGGTTCAAAACTCTGTTGCAAAGGAGTCTGAAAAGAAGAAGAAAAGAGAAAAGATTAAAAAATTGTTTTGTGATTTCTGTTAAAAGAAACATCATTTGACCAAGGATTGTTTTCATTTGAAAGCTTATGACATTAACAAAACAAATACCATTGTGCCTTCAAAGAGCTGCACCATCTGTGGTAAATCAAACCATTCCACTCAGGAGTGTGTGTATTTAAAATCCTTTGAGGTCAAAAAGGAAGAGTACGCATCAAAAACACTCTTGAGTTCATCAAAACCACAAGTTAAGAAACAACCACTGTTTGTGCCAGTTCAAACAGTTGTTACAAAACAGCTGAACCAAACCTCTGTCAAAGAGATGTCCAGATAACTGATGCACCCCCTGCTAACCAATACCAAAGAGGTAAAGGCCAACCACCATACCCTAGGGTCCCACATGTTTATGAGGCCTACAAAAGGTCTTCTAAACCAAAAGTGAACAAGCATCCCTTTGGTTATCAACAGTTGATAGGAAATGGCCCTCAACAGTGGTTAGAGAAACAAGCTTCAAAAGTTGCTCAAACCCCTGATCTAACCACTGTCCATCCTCCTGAACTTAACACAGACACTGTTGAGACCCCATCCAAAGCCATATTGGCTTTGTAGACCCTCCTAAACTAATTATTTACTTGATGTGCAGGGAGCTTCTGCATGCTTAAATAGTCTTTGGTATGTAGATAGTGGAGGCTCCAGGCACATGACTGGATGTAGAGCCCTACACAAAGACTTCAAAACTCATGGAGGGGATGATATATCTTTTGGTAATAATAGTAAAGGGAAGGTTATGGGTTCTGGTACAGTTCAGTCTGGAAGAGTTAAGTTTGAAAATGTCAATCTCATAGACAATCTAAAATACAACCTCCTTAGTGTCTCACAAATGAGTGACAAAGGTTATGGGTCATTCTTTACTAAGGAGTGCTATAGGATTGTTGGACCAGAAATGGTTAAAAAGATTGAAGAAATAATCTAAAATGGAAAAACCCAACTTGTTGCTCAAAGGAGTGGCAATGTTTATGTTGTTGATTTGTCAAAAGAGAGCCCCATGACTGATGCCTGTCTGTTCTTAGCTGCCTTTAACAAAGAGACAGAACTATGGCACAGAAGATTGGGGCACACAAATCTCAAGACAAAGGTCAAATTTTTCAAATTAAGTTCTTCAACCGATTGAAGTTTTAATTTTTAGTTGACTAAAAAAGGTGACTATTTACCTTCTTAGTTAAAGTGTAAAACTTAGCGCACACAATTGACAATCCACATCAATCAAACTTCTTTCTCACTCAAAGATAGAAAATCATTAGGCTTTTCAAATTAAGTTCTTCAACCGATCATCCAGGTTTAACTTCTTTTGACTTTTGTTCATTCATTCATGCTGTCAATTGTTATAGTGTTTGCTAATTGCTAATCATGAACTTTTGGATAATATTTTGATTACGGATTAACTTTTGGAATATTTTTTATTATGTAATAATGTAGTTTTGGATTATTTTTTGAGTTGAAATTATATTTTATGGATTTATAGAGTTAATTAGTCAACACGGTTGAACCGCACGGTACAACCCGGTTCAACCAGTTAAACCATTTCTGAGTCTAACCCGTTAATGAGTGGTCGAAAACCGAAGTGTAACTCGTATTTTAGTTGATGTTTTACATGACTTCTGGTTTCGAATAGTCTACCTTGATGAGAACTGTGTTTTGCAGGTCTAACGGAGTTTAAGGAGCTATTCGGGAACTGTACGGAGCATTGGGACGGAAAACGGAACAACCGGACATGCGAAACAACTAAATCAGATAAACAGGTTTTAGAGAGGTAGTCGGTGACGCCCTACTTGCTAGTCGGCGACGCCCTCTAGAAAGACCCGTCAGATGAATTTTGTCGTAGGCAGCCTATTAAGCCGTCGAAAGTATCTGACTAACCACAAGCCATCGCCGACGCCCTCCTGGGCCGTCGGCGACGCCCTCAGCTGAGTTTGAAACCTCTCTTGGAGCCAAGAACTTCAAAATCCTCAATTCTAGTCAATCCGAATCATCAACAATCATTGAATTGATCATCCATCTTCATCTTCCTAACCCTAATCATCATCATATCCATTATCTCACCAAACCTTCCATCATCATCATCATCCATTATAACCCTAACCTTTATCATACTGAACCTCAAGGCTTCAAGATGTTTGTGATCAAGCTTAATTTATCCATTGATCAAGTTTTCTCATCCATGAGCGGCTTATCCTCTCGGGTTTCACTTTTGTGTAGGTTTTTATAAGATTCAAGGTTTAACCATTGTTTTGAGATTTGATTTGGGACAAATTGTATTTTTATTTTGAAGCTTTTGATAACTATCGTGTATTTGACTTGAATTTGTGAACTGTCGAATAATGATAAAATTTGACTTTGAAATGAATTTGTGCACTTATGCCTTATCAATTGGTAGGATTTACATGTTCATGGTAACGAAGTGCATTGCGGTCCGTCATGTACAACGTTGATAGCTTTTGACACCTAAGCCACGCGGCACTAAATCCGTTAATCATATATGCAATTGAATTAAACCTAAAATGTGTTGAAACCCTAGGTCTTCAACTACCGAACCGGGTGTGAACCTTGTTCTCAAGTATTGTTAAAATCATTAATCAAGTTTTCGTGTAATCACAAGCATTCAAGTTTTAGTAGTTAATCATTCTAGCATTAAACTTGTCGGTTTAATCCGACATCTCTTTTCAAACAGACAATTAAACCAAATTAGCAAGCTTCATAAAGTGTGATAACATTAAACAATCAATCACGTCCATACCCAAACCACAAACTCTTCGTGGTTCGACCCCTTACAACAACTAACACATTGCTAAGGGTAATTTGGGTATTATAAATATTATCTTTGACCAAGGCATGACACTCCGGTCAAATTTTGGCGTCGTTGCCGGGGAGTTCATGCACTTTGTGTTTGCTATTTAATTGATTTGTGTAATTATCTGTTAAAGTGCTTATTTTTTTCTATCGTTATGCTTTTGTGTCACGCGGGCATGTCATGTTACAGGTAGTGCAAGAATACAACGAAAGAATGTCACCATTGGTATTTGAGCCAGAGATTGAGCGGGTGGTCGTTAGAAGAAACTTAGCCAACCGGTTAGAGGAAACCCTTGTCTCTAATTAACCCAATACCAACTCACCACTTACACCATCTTTTGGGCCCATTCAAATGGATCCTCAAAAGTCCAACCAACCCAACAACCAAAACCAACACCAATTCCAATACCAAGGTTACCCTCGCCCAAACCAAAATGTTCAAAATGATCACCCGGGGAGTGGCAACAACTCAAGACCACCAACACCACCATTTCAAACCCGTAACCACAACCAAAACAACCAACGTACACCCACACCTCCACCTCAAATCAAAATCGCCAAAACCCATTACCACCCAATCTCAACAACCGAACTGTTAACGCCAACCGTGGGATTAACCAAAATCGTGGCATTACCATGAACGAAGCTCAGTTTCTCAATCTCGACGATTTGAGAAAGAATATTCCCGATGACGAACAGTATAGCGTTCCCGGTTATCAATCACCGGAATATGTGAGTGTTCATTCGGAATACTTGGACGATGGATGGAATTATAACGAGAGGTTGGAAGACGAAGTTTGGGGTGACGATAATGCGGGAAATTTCTACAATGCTCGGGGATTTGAGTATGAAGATATTGGCTACCAAATGCCAATTACGTGGGGCACAATGATGATTACGGGTATGATTATTCCCGCAATGACGGTTATGGCAATAACCGTCAAACACGAAACAACAATCAAAGGAACCGGGTCGACGGTAACAATTTTAACAACAATGCCAACTGTAATCGGATTCCGCAATTCGTGGGCGGAGGTAATCAAAGGGGTAATCCAAGACCGGTCAATCAAGAGGTCAACGGTCCGCAACGTCATCAACGCCCACAGCCGAATCAAAGAGTTCAAGGTGTAAATGAGCGGTTTAGGCCAATGATTTTTGAAAATGTTTCACCAATTGTACCGCCACCAATTGGAAGACGTGGTTTTGATTGCAAGCCACATTACATCAACGTCTTGTCACATTTTCACGGCTTATCTCATGATGAACCGTATACACATTTAGCCGAGTTTTCCGTTGTATGTGAAACGATGGGTGGCCATAACTTCTCGCAAGATGAGGTACGGTTGAGAATTTTTCGGTTTTCGTTGAATGACACGACAAAGCAATGATTCATGACATTGCCGGCCAATAGTATTTGAACATGGGCGGAAATGCAACAAATATTTTTGGATGGATACTATCCGATGGCAAAAACGGATGATGTTAGAGATGAAATTTGAATATTTCAGCAACAATCGGGAGAACCATTACATGAAGCTTTTTCTCATTTCAAAGAGTTGATCCGGAAATGCCCACATCATCAGGTTAAATTGTGGGAATTGGTGAAGATTTTTGTCAAGGGGTTGCATATGGAAGAACGCAAGTATCTTCAATCTACTTGCGATGGTACCTTGCTCAACAATAATGAAGAAGATGATTGGGATTTTTAAAGCGGATGAGCAAGAGTTCAAAAGCTGATGAGTTGGCCGATGGAGCTAAAAAGCACCCAATCTCAAAGTCTCTTCCCGACATAGATTCGAGTGCTAAGGATCAAATTGCCATGTTGGAACGGGAATCAATGCGTATGAAGAGGAAAGATGTTAGCGCAGTACAATTCGCCGTATGTAAGGAGTGTGGAGATATTGGTCACCGGGCCGATGATTATCAAGTGAACGTGGCTCAAACGGCCGAGGAAGTGAGCCAAGTGTATGGAGATCGAAGACCGTATGACATGAGCTCCAACATGTACCACCCGGTTTGAGGAATCATCCGAACTTCAAGTACGGGAATGCATCAAATCAAATGAATCCGAATTTCCAACCGGGTAATCAAATTGGATCTTCATACCAAAACCAACAAGGTGGTAACCAATGGGGTGGTAACCAAGGGTATCAAAACCGGGATAACAATTATCAACGGGGTTACAACCAAGGAGGTAATAGTAGTGGGTCAGCGAATAATCAAGGTGGCGGTGATGACTTAAGTGCAAAGATGGACGCCATGTTGAATATGATGAAGGAGACAAGAAAAGAGAATGAGGTGCGAGACAAATTGCATGAGGCCTTGGCAAGGAAAGTGGGTCAACTAGCCGAAGACGTGCCCCAACTTAAAGGAAGCAAAGGACGACTCCCAAGCGACACTACGGTGAACCCGAATCGTCAAAGCTCAAGCACGAATAATGTGAGGAATGTGAACATTAACGCGGTAAGTCTTATTTCAAATGATGTGGTTTGTAGTGTCGAAAGCATTCCACCACCACAATGAGTTGAGGGTGTAGTGGAAAATGTAGGTGATGAGTCAGGAAATGAAAATGAACAAGAAACGATTTCACAAATTAAAATTGAAAAAATAGCTAAAAACTCTTTTTGTGAAAATTGTTTAAGTCAACTTCATGCTAAGGCCAAGGATATGAGTGTGGAGTTTAATACGGTCCCATATCCTTTGGCTTTACTTAACCCGGTTAATACATCAATGTTTGAAAAACGGAGCCCACCAAAGGATGAGAGGTGGGAAAATTTCAAACAAGCAAAAACTAATTTACCATTAATTGATGACATTAAAAAGGTCCCGACTCATGTAGAGTGTTTGAAGGAGTTAAACATTGAAAAACAGCACAACGACTACCAAAACCGGTTGATTTGATATCTCATGTAGTGTCGTTTTATCGAGTGCCCTCCCCCAAAAAGCTCAAGATCCGGGAGACCCTCTTATTTCAATCCAAATTGGTATGTTTAAAATCAAGAGGGCACTCTTAGATCTTGGAGCTTGCGTGAGCATCTTGCCTGGGCGTCTGTATGACCAATATGACGTTAGTCCCTTGAAGAAATTTGACACGCCAGTGGTGTTGGCTGATCAGACTCCTACGCATCCAAGGGGGATGGTTGAAAATGTGATTGTGAAGGTGGATGATTGCTACTACCAAGTTGAATTTTTGGTAGTAAACTATGTTGGGTGTGTTGAAGATACAAAATCGATAGTCATACTGGGTAGACCGTTCCTAGCAACTGTTAATGCCATAATAAATTGTGCAACGGGAACGGTGAGCATGAAGTTTGGGGAACAAGAATTAATTTTGAGTGTTTTTCCTAAATTTACTAACCCATTGGGTGAGGATGAGTGTCCTAAGAAGGACATGAGTCCAAACAAAAAGATATGTGCTGTGGTTGGTAGGTTTGGTGGATCAAAGAAGAAACTGGTCAAGAAAAAGAAGGTGAAGAAGTTATCTCAAAAGAAGAAGGAAGAGGAGGAATTAAGGAGGTTTGGCACATTTGGAACTAAATGGTATGAGTCACCAGTTGGTGATGTGGAAGAGTTCGTAGGCGACAGGCACTCCGTTCGACCACCATGAGGTGGTATGTGTTTTGTTGTTATTGTTTATTATTTTTAGTTTTTTCTTTGTTTTTTGTTTTTTTAGTTTTCTTGTATTTATTTTCTCTTTGTATTTTGTTTAGTAGTTAAATGAACGTTGTGGGTGTGTTTCCTATGTAACCCTCACGAGACTTACTCATCCTCCAGAGCTATCGGGATGTTTAAATGGGCTTGTTGCATATGCTAAATGCAACCGTGATTCCTACGAAAGTGAGTTAAGTTTTGTAGTTGTAGATACACTCATGTTCATGAGGACGACCATTTTTATTGAAGAATGAAAAGCACACGAGGAATGAGTGAAAACCAGGTGCATATGTTTCTTTTTACCTTTGATTATTAGTTAGTTAATAAGTGGAAGGTATTGTGTATATTTTTTGCCAGGGTGAAGTTTGGGAAGTTGGTCATGTCACATCTCTTGTGCGTTTTAAAAGCTCTCATTCCTACACATTGAGGACAATGTTGACCTCAAATGTGGGGATGGGGAGAAAAAGTTGCGATTTTAACCCTTCATTTAATCACAACACACTGAGGACAATGTTACATCAAGCGTGGGGATGGGGGAAATTTCAAAAAAAAAAAATCAAAAATGTCCTCGTTTGAGCAATATAAAAAGCATAAATAACTAAGTTAATGAGGGATGACACAACCGATTTGGTCTTTTATCATGGTTAAGTTCTAATTAGCAACATGACCGGTATTTAGCGGGTGGTTATTTGGGAATAATCCTCTTAAGAAACTAATGTGTCTTGCATACCACATATCATACCCTTCTTACGTGAGATTTTGAGCCACTTATACACATTATATATATATATATATATATATATATATCTTTGTTTGAGTGTGCCAGTAGTCGCGTATTGTAGAACTCATAATTTTTTATGCGTTTGAGACCACAAACCGAATATGAGAACAAGAATGATTAAGACATTAGGTAAATGTTTTCTTTTTTACACCATTTATATTTTCCTTACCCAAAATCAATCCCTTAGTAGCCAACTTTGAGTCTAAACCTTTCGTTTGACCAACCCATTAGCCATTTAACCATTAAACCTTTTTATGTTTAACCGTGGAGTAGTTTGTTTTGTATAGTGTGGTTAAAAAATAAAATAAAAAAAATCATTGTGAAAAAACACAAAAATATGTGTTTGTAGGTAGGCTATTAAGCCGTCGGAAGTATCTAACTAAACACAAGCCATCGCCGATGCCCTCCTAGGCCGTCGGCTACGCCCTTAGCTGATAAGAAACGCTGAATTTTGATTTTGAATGGTTGGAGACGAGTTATATCATTGTTTTTGGGTATTTTGAAAGGGTTACGCATTATTTTGAGTTTGAAACCTCTCTTGGAGCCAAGAACTTCAAAACCTCAATTCCAGTCTATCCAAATCATTAACAATCATTGGAATTGATCATCCATCTTCATCTTCCTAACCCTAATCATCATCATATCCATTATCTCACCAAACCTTCCATCATCATCATCCACTATAACCCTAATCTTCATCACACTCAACGTCAAGGCTTCAAGATGTTCGTGATCAAGCTTAATTTATCCGGTGATCAAGTTTTCTCATCCATGAGCGGCTAATCCTCTCGGGTTTCACCCCGGTGTAGGTTTTTGTATGATTCTAGGTTTAAACAGTGTTTTGAGATTTGATTTGTAACAATTTGTATTTAGATTTTGAAGCTTTTCATAATTGTTGTGTATTTGAATTGAATTTGTGAATTGTCGAATGATGATCAAATTTGACTTTGCAAAATGAATTTGTGCACTTATGCCTTATCAATTAGTAGGATTTACATGTTCTTGGTAACAAAGTGCATTGCGGTCTGTCGTCTGCGATGTTTATAGCTTTTGGCACCTAAGCCACGCGACACTAAATCTGTTAATTATATATGCAATTGAATTAAACCTAAAACGTGTAGAAACACTAGGTCTTCAATTACCGAACCGGGTGTGAACCTTGTTCTCAAGTATTATTTAAAATCATTAATCAAGTTTTCGTGTAATCACAAGCATTCAAGTTTTACTAGTTAATCATTCTAGCATCAAACTTGTTAATTTAATCCAACATATCTTTTCAAACAAACAATTAAACCAAATTAGCAAGCTTCATAAAGTGTGACAACATTATGTATTAATGTATGATGAGTGTAACGATCCGAGTTCCAACTGCATGTTATTGGACAAATGGGGTGTAATTGTGATTATTTGAAACTTTATTGGGTTATTTTCGGAACAAGTTACAACGTGGAATGTCTTGGAGGGACCCTAGTGTAACTTTTATATTACTTTGATCATGATAAGCTAGGTGTATAGACTTAAGGGGCCTAAGTGAAAATATCATTAACACCTTCTACTACAAAACCCTAAATGTCGATGATTGCCATTGTTGTTTTTCGTAAGTTGTAGCAGCGACATCTAAGTGAGGTTTGAGAGCCGATGTCATCCCTAAACTCCTCTACCTCAATCAAGTAACCCTAGTTTCTACTCTTCGATTATTTGTCTAAGCAATCGAGTTAACATCTTGATGTTGTTGGGGGGTGTTAGTTTTGACCAGTTATGGTGAATAACCATGTTCTTGACTTGTAGGGTTTTGTATTCTATCACATAGAATAATGAGGGTTTCGTGTTATGCTACTAAGCAAACCCAGGATTTGGTGTCACCATTCCCGGCGTTCTTGGAGCTTGGTTGCAAGGCACTACCCAACATGCTCTATTGTGTGGGGGTTAGGACTTGTTTCATAATCAACGGGTATAGTTCGGTTAATGAGTTTCATGCATGAGTTCATGGGATTTCATGTTGGTCATTGGTAGGAATAAGGCTGGAATGGTTAATGATATTGATTTTTGACACATGAAATCCCGAGAGTAAAGAAAGGTTAACGGTAAGGCTTGGGGTTTCATGGTGGGTTATGGTTGCATAGGGGCTACGGATTAGAAGGTGATGGTGATGAAGGTGACACATAAAGATAATGTGAATGGAAGTCACACATGATAATGAAGATGTTGTGATTACATAGAAGTTAAAAGAAACACTAATTGATGGTTGATAGGTTGGGAATGATGTGGATGGATTTTAGGTTGTATCAGGGTCGTCCGCCTGTGCGAACAGAAAATACGTGCCTCTTAAATATAAATTTTTAAAAAGAACATATATATACAAAATTTAAATATATGAAAATGATTTAATGTCATTTGAATCAACACCAATCATTTAATGCAACTTGATAAAATTAGGTAATTAATGTCATTTGCATTTAATAAATTGATAAGAAACAAAAAGAAAAACAAAACTGAGAATGCAAATATTAGAACCCGTGTCTTCTAATTATTAAAGTGACTTTTAAACCACCAAACCAAGTACTTCAAGATGGTATTTTCCCATTTCATTAAGTATATATTCTAACTTTACAGTGTAAAACTAATTAAAAAAAATTGGGCCCTGCACCGTCGCCCATCCCGCACACCCTTCGGGCTGGCCCTGAGTTGTATTGCATGGGGTAGAGTGGGCTAGTAGGGTTACGAGCAGAATCGGGTTTTTATGTGATCACGTCATGGTTCCTATGTGTGGATATTAATGATTTGATAAATATGCTAGTTCAAGGATTGCTAAATATGTTTTCACAATACAAGGACATTTTCAAGTAAAAATGATAAAAGTTTGTAGTTATATAATTACGTACTATTTTCAAGAAGATTATATGTTATAGATTATCTATGATGTGTGAACGTATTTACGTGTAACGAGATAAGGCGAAAGTGATGGTATGTCTTAGCACAAAGTATGCGGGATACTAGTATTGCTAGAAATTTGCCTAAATCTATACTGTTTTATAATGTATTTGGTAAGGATGTGATAGGATCATATACAAACTTCATTTTGTGTAAAAATAGTAAGAACCATTCACAACATGTCACGTGTTATCCCTCTAATTCATGTATAAAGTACATTTTTGTATTTTATTTTTAAGTTGGTTTCAAAAAATTTCTAAAATTATGGAAAGAGTTTCAAATTCATGTATTGATTATACAAATTCATGTGTTGCTTGTAGATGTGTTGGTTATGATTATATATGTATGTGCTGGTTATAAAATTCATATGTTACTTATATAAATTATGTGTTGGGTATAATCGTGTACGTATGTGCTTGTTATAATTATATAGGTAAGTGTTGTTATAGAAACTCATGTGTTACTTATATATGTGCGGGTTATATTTAAAATTAGCACAATCCAAAAAAAAGTCATTTAAAAGAAGTATAGCAATATTTTAATCATATTAAAGATAAAAAAATGCTTGATTTTAGGGATGAGCAAAAGGAAAAACGCGACCCAACCCGACCATTACCCGACCCGACCCAAGAACCGGTCAAACATAAAATACAGAACCGATTCACTACACTAAATATAGGGTCGGTTCGGGTCCATAGGTCCAAGTCGGGTTTCACCATGAAAAGAACCGAGAACCGACCCGAGACGACCCGATTTTATATGAAAAATTGGAACTGATCTAAATACCTAGGTACTTGGGTTCGGGTCGGGTTAGGTATATTTTCGATTCGGTTCTCAGTTATTTTTTTGGTCTGGACCTAAACTTGCTCACCCCTAGTTGATTTTATGGTATTGTTTGTTTAATAAAATACTAAAGTATATAAAATTTATTTTAATTTAAAAAACCGTATGGAATTAGTAATGAATGGAAATTGAGAAAATTACTAAGAGACCCTCGAATCTCATTATATAGTGTAGTTATTATTAGTAATGACGTATGATCAAACTTAACCCTTAATTCAATTAATCAACGTTCAACATTTGTTCTTATTGTTTTTAAAGAGTTAATTGCTCGGATAGTCCTTGTGGTTTCCCATTTTTTCACATTTAGTCCCCAACTTTTCAAAATAGCATGTTTGTTCCCTGTGGTTTGCTTACTTGTTACTCGGATGGTCCCTACACTAGATGGGAGTTAGTTTTTTCAGTTAAGTTGTTGACGTGAAATGACCAAATTACCCTTCCTATCCTTATTAAAAAAATATTCAAATAAATCATCTAACTTATAATAAAAGACTCCAAATAATGTCACATGGCATTCTCTCCTTCAACTTCATAAATTTTATTTATATTTGTTTAATAAAAAATTTTAATATTAATATTAATTAATAACCAATATATAGATATCATTTATTTTTATCCTTATCTTTATCTAAAATTAATAAATAACTTTAGTCTTGCAATTTAATTTAGACCCTTTCTTTTTTTAACTTTTAACCCAAAGTTTTTATCTTTTGCAATTTAATCATAACTCTTTTTTATTTTCAATTTTGGTCCACCATACTTTTCATATTTCAAAAGTTTTTCGTTTCGTTCTAAATTTTGTGAGTTAATGCACCGCAATGTGCGTGTGGGGTTCAACATTTTTCGTATATTTTTTTACCGTTTGACTGGCCTGTCGCGTCACATCTATTTTTCCGTGTTTAACAAGTTCGTCCAACACGCAGGTCCTGAATGGACTTAGTTATTTTTTCTATGTTTTACGTTTCGGTTTAATTTCTCAGCAACGAGCGTGCGTGATTCAAAGATTTTACATCTGCTTTTCGCTCGACGTTATTTTTTTCCCGTTTTTATTTATTTTGTGTTTACGAGTTTTTCCGGTGTTGGTGGTCGCTGACAATGGTATAGTATCGCTACTACTTGACACAGTTTAATGACAACCGCTGCAACGCAGGGGCTTAATGCTAGTTTAAAATATAAAGTAGGTCCCACCAATATATTTAAAATTAAATGATTCCCCCTTCCCACTTATATTCTTCTCCGGCGATCTTCTCCGATGATCATTAACGTCGGCTAATACCATCACGTGTTTCCAGCCACAACCCATGACCATCACCACCTACAATAAGCTCTTACCACCACAACGTTTTCACCATCTTAGTGACCACCACACCGTTTCTACATCAAGACGCCACCACCGCCACACCATTGACGGAGAGAAAATGTTGAGGGATGACGGGTTTGACGGAAACAATGGGGAAAGGGATGGGTGAGAGTTAAATTAGGGTGGAGAAAGTGATCGTGGAAGGTGGTAAAAAGGTGGAGGTTTGCGGTGGTCGGAAGTGGTTGTTGCGTCGGAGGTGGGTGATAAGGTATGCCGGAGGTAAAAAACACGCAAAGACCACTTTTCTTTCATGCTCGTGATTTTTAGGCGACTCCGAGACCAAGCAAAGGGTTGCCGGAAACCTACAACTCGTGACAAGCCGATCGGCGGATGTGCCATCCGGTCAATAAACCCGCCACCGTTGCCTCACCACTAACCACCATCGTCTGAACCATCACCACCTTCGTTTTCAAAGCGCTACCTTCCTCATCTGCAGATTCAGCTCCCCTGTCGACTGTTTAATTTCCTTAAATACTTGCAGGTTTTGACCAATCATTTTCATGAATTCAATGCTTTCATCATCTTCACTCTCGTGTCTTCCATCTGTTTATGATAATCAGCTTTGCAAACAACATTTATTGTGTCTCTCTTCCCTGCACATTGACTCGATCTGCACATTGAGTCAATCAGAAGAAGAAAAATGAGGTGTTTTGGGAATTTTTGGCAGTTGAGAAGTGGTGGGGGTGGCCCCACTTATTATAATTCTATTTATTTTAATAGATAATGTGGATACTTAATTTTGTTTTTATTTATTATTATTAGACATAAGGGTAATTTAGTAATTTCACATTAATTTAACTGAGCAAACTAACAGACATCCACTCCGGGGACCATCCGAGTAACAAGTAAGCAAACCACAGGGAACAAACATGTTATTTTGAAAAGTTGGGGACTAAACGTGAAAAAATAGGAAACCACATGGACCATCCGGGCAATTAACTCTGTTTTTAAATAAGATAAGGTTTATATGAGATCTTAAATCTGGGAAGGATTCCAACAAAATTTAAGTAATTATAACATTTTATTCTTGTAGTACAACAACTTTATGAAGCTACTAAGGGGAGAAATGGTCTTTCTACATGAATATTAAATTGATCAGGAAATAGAGTTAAATTTTATGTCCGAAAGCTTCCTAAGTCATAAATTAGATGGAAGTCTTGAATTAGATGTATTAAATTAGATGCATGTATTTTTTTATATATATTGTTGCTATTCTTACGGTTTAACCGGAACCAGAATAGCGTTTTCATTATTTGTTGTCTCTAATTTCGAGAATGAAATTATTTTTGTGGGTAGAGTGTTGAAATACCAATAATGCATAGTGTGGTATGACATTAATTTCGAGGACAAAAGTTATTTTAAGAGATGTATTTCGTATAATAATCGAAAATCTATCAAACAAATCCAGTTCTTTTGAATTTATACTTTAAATTTATAGTTAGCTTTGAAATTATAACTTTTATAAATCTTAGATGAATAATAAATTAAATTTGTTGTTTATAAATTTATCAATACAAATAAAAATATGAAAACATTTACATAATTAAATTAAATGAAATTCCGCTTAGTTATATTTCTCTAATCGGTATCTCCGCCCAATCTTACATGTAAGTCCCAAAAACGGATCTAACACTGACATCAAACAATCACCAAGGATGGGTGGAATCCAAACTTGGTGAGATTCAAGAAAACGAAAACAAAGAAGAACAATTTGTATCGATTGAATATCAAAGTGCACACGGTTTCTAAAGAACCGTCTGGTACACAGAATTTGAAAATGACTAGGAAGAAAAAAATGTGAACAGCAACCCTAAAAAGACCTAGGCTCACCCTATTTATAGTTACATAGGGTGACCTAGTTACAAGCTAGGCCAAGCCCATATGCATACTACTAACCAGACAGGCCCAAAACATTTAATTAGCCCACATGGCTTATCCCAATATTATCTAATCCCACTAGGAAACTAAGCCCAATAGCTTATAATTGCGTTTGATAAAGATAAGCGTAAACCTACTCAATTATATGGCCTTACAATATCCCCCTAGGTTTATGCTGTCTTTATCAAACTGTTGTCTATCGCATGTCTCTGTGGGAAGATACTTCATCTTTTCATCTTCAAACTTGGGCTCTTTGTTCTTCTTAATCATGATCAGCTTTGCTTGAAAATCTTGTTGAAAAGAATGCAAGAGGAGGATTCTCGGCAACTCTTTTCTTTGTCAATGTCTTCTCTTTCAAGCAGGTTCACAGGTACTTCTTCAAACGTACTATCATTGTCAGATGATGACTCGTATCTGGTTCTTCTGACTCAGGCACATCTTGTTGTTGTGATGCTTCATGTTTTATCAGCAGC
Source organism: Helianthus tuberosus (assembly GCA_030545235.1). Taxonomy (NCBI): domain Eukaryota; kingdom Viridiplantae; phylum Streptophyta; class Magnoliopsida; order Asterales; family Asteraceae; genus Helianthus; species Helianthus tuberosus. Next base: position 54,462,551 of record CM060389.1, on the reverse strand, counting down.
CAACAACATCTCAATCTTCAACAACCCCTGTTACTTGATTTGAATCAAATTCTGCACATGCTCAAAAATTCATAAGCAAACATTTATGTGCAAGAGAGGAAAGTACCACATGAACACTTGGTACATCCAAGTATTTGTACCCGGATTTCACAATGCAACTTTCTTTCAACTTATGACAATCAATCAAATCTTCAAGAACGGTTAAATTTTTTGATAAAACAAACAAACACTTTATTTTTGGATTTTTGATTTTATAAAAACTAACAATATAAACTAAAACACAAATAAACAAAGAAACTAATATACAATTACTATTGCAATGAGATCAAATCACGGTGTTTCGGGCTAGACTACACTTATGAACACTAATTTACTTTGGGTGATCCGAGAGATTGCCAGTATGTTTGTCCACTTAAACTTATCTCCTTAGGCCTTTTTCATATAACGGTCTATAACTGATTTATTATGTTTTTCAGTTTAATTAACATGAACACTCAATTGAAATCACAATCAAATCCTAGAATTTTAATCAGAACATGCTATCATACATGAAGTTTCCTTACCACATATTTTCACAAGCCTGTTCTAGGATTTTGAAACCTTGACTGGGACTGGGTTGAGAAAAGAACAGAATAGATCATATGCAGAGATGGATGTAATGTATAGATAAAATGATTTTTCTCAGTTTGATATAGGATTTTCGGGATTCTTTTGGGCACTAGAGGGCCTCTTTCGGGTGTATTTGATCTATAGCGCGACAACGTACAACTAGGTCTTTGCTCACGCAAAACAGAAGCTGACGTTGCCTAGCACTTCCGAGTCTTTGCTCACGCAAAACAAAGGAGATACACGAGTTGTTCAGAAAAGATTTCAGAACTATAACGAAATTGTGTGTATCGGACATCACACAAGCATTCAAATAGACATGTCCTATGTAACGCCCAGCGTCCCTAAACTTTAGACACTTGACAAGATCAGTCCCTGAACTCCTAGTAATGGTCAGTTTTAGTCCCTGTAGTATGTGAGGTTGATACTTTTGGCATGAATCTTCTTGATATTGATGTTTGATACTATGATGCTTGATTCTTTATTCTAGATGCATGATTCTTGACACTTAAACTATGAGACTTGATACTTAATCTAGATACTTGACTCTTGATACTGAATCTAGACACTTGATTTTTGATGCTATGGAAACTAGATTCTTGATGATTCTTGATACTTGATACTTGGACTCTTGACTCTTGATGCTTGAGAAACTATGATGCTTGACTCTTGAAACTTATTTGGTGCTTGACTCCTTATGCTCGTAAAAACTTGATTCTTGGTTAAACGAGAGACTGGAGCCTTGTCACTGGCGGAATCTATGAAACTTGGAAACTTTTGGTTTGTAATGTAATCTAGATACTATATCCAAACTATACGCAACGCTTGATCTAACTCGCTAAACGAATCTAAGTCCGGAATGTGGAAAGGAAGGATTGGCCAGAGTGGCCGTCCGATCAGACAGCCGTTCGATCGGACAGTCGTCCGATCGAACGACCACCCGACCGAGCAGCCAACTCGATCGACCGGCACCCACCTTGCACCACCTTTTTCCCTCCTCTCCTCTTTCCCACTATAAATAGACCTGTCACATCACCTTTTCAGTAATGTGACAGCTCTGCTCGACCAAGTCACGCGCACCCTCCTTTTCTTCATTTTCTCTTCAATTCTGGTACATTTAAGGCTAGATTCTTGTACTTTCTTGATCTACGCCTCATTCTCTATGTGATTCTCACTTGAAATCACCCTTTTCGCCGTGAAATCTCTTGGATCTGAGTTCTTGAGGGTGATGTCATCATGAGGGTTTGTACAAACTATCACGTGATGTCATTCTGGGCAAGATCTAGCTCAGATCCAAGGTATTTCATGTGTTTTTACATTAAATCTACGCTAAATCTATGCTTTCCATATAAAACTTGGGTTAACCTTCATCTTTTCTTCAACCTTTCAACTTACTTCGGTGATAAACGGGACTGAACGGGCTATAGACTTGATTGGTGGTCTAGAGTTGGTTTAGGAACGGATTGAGCACCGATTAAGACGATCACGGAATGGATTCCGGCACGAACCCGTCACTAACAGACAAACGGGTCGGACTGGGGTGATCCCCGACCGATCAGAATGGCTGTGAAATGATAAGTTACTGTTGTCTCCGTCTGTACCGCGACGTCACCATCAACTTTCAAACTTAAAGATCTAAAAAAATGTTAAACGAGAGCAAGGGTCGCCCGAACGAGTGACAACCCAATTGGACAGCCATCCGATCAGACAACCACCCTATCAGGTGACACTTGCCATAGTTTTGAAACTTACAAATACTTGGTAAACAATCAAAATTTGGAAGCATGATCGAATGGCAACCTGATCGGACAACCGTCCGATCGATCAGCCATCCGATTGGGAGAGCCAGAATACTCGCACTTGGATCGAGTGGCAACCCGATCGAACTACTATCCTAATGAGCAGCCACCCTATCCCTTCCACCTACAAACTTCAACAACAAGTGGCAACCCGATCGGACGACCATCCGATCGGGCAGCCGTTGCCTTTTCACACTCATAATTCACCCGATCGACTGACCATCAGATCGGACAGCCATCCGACTGGACAGTCATCAGATCCAGTGACTGGTTTGGCACTTTACTCAACCTCGTTATTCTGGACGATTCTTACCCTGATGTAATCTAATCAGGCTAATCCTAAAAGAGCTCCCATTGATCCAATAGCAGTTGTACTGTTAAGCAATCACTGTGAGTATACTCGATCCCCTTTTACTTTAAACTTTTGGGGTGCAACATGTATTCTATGAAACTTAACTTGAATCTTTGAAACTTATACTCTATCCTATGTGAAACTTGTGATTCTTGACTCTTGATTCTTTGTGCTATGTGACGTTTAATCCAGAGTGTGTAGTTCCGCCTTAACAATAGTAGCGCTATAGGAGATGCACCTCTCCCATTATTCTCGGGGGGTATTGTTAGGAGGATTCTAGTTTACCTTGAGTCAAGACACTAAAGCTTCGGGATACTTTGGCTATCACTGCGTGGACTGCGACACTAGCACGGCTGAAACTATTTTATTGTTTACACTACGGATATGAATTGGTTTAATCTATTATTCTATTATCAAACTTGTATACTCGCCAATACTTTTGTATTGATATTTTAACACATGTTGCAGGCTGATAGGATGCTTGGAATGCATGGAATTCAGCTAGGAGATGCTTAGAAACGTCGCCTAGTTAATAATAGTCTTTTGAACAATTTGAGCAATTTATGATTTGGTTTGTAATATGATACTTGTGATGACATTGATAGACATTTGCATGAAATCAATTAATATTTATTGAAACAATAGTGCTATGGAATTCTCATGAGCAATCTGAACGCTTAGTGCTCGCACCCCGATGTTTCCGCCATCGGTTGGGGTGTGACATCCTAGTTCCAATTGACGTTCTTTCCTGAGGTCAAAGAGCAATTTAATATTCTGCACAGAACCAGTCAAAGTTGTCACACCCCAACCGATGGCGGAAACATCAGGATGAGACGAAAACGAGATTGCAAGAGACATCATAACACTATGTGAGAATATTAAATTAAATTTGATTTCATAAAAGTTGCTACAAATGTCATACAAGAATCAAATAAGACAACATTGTTTTCAAACATACATTTACAAAATAGATTAATCTAAGCGTGTTTCTAAGTCCACCTAATTCTTGTTTCTTCACTTAGTATCATCTCGTCTATCAAACCTGCAACATGTATTAAAATATGATCAACAAAATGTTGGCGAGTATACAAGTTTGATACATAGCATAAAATAGTTTTAAAATAGTCTAACGGCTCGTATCCAACATGAATCACAATATGCAAGTTACTAGTACGTTGAAACGGTGTCAAGTATATGTTCAAACCCAAGAATCCAATACGTTAAAATAGTCTATCCCAAAGAATAACGGGAGGTAACATGATTAACTTAACAATACCGCGAGACGAGTGGGCGGTGCATTACTCCTATAGCGCTATAATTGTTAAGGTAGGCTTGTACGAAGTTAATGAGCATATAGACACGAAAATTTTACATAACAAACGAGATTAACAGGCATCATATAGTCTCATGTTCAAATATAGATAGGGAGTGATTCAAATAGTTTCAAGTGTTTCGTGTGTTTATATAGAATACATGTTGCACCCAAAAGTGTTTAAAAATAAAAAATGGGTTCGAGTATACTCACAAAATGTTCGATTTGGATTTTTAAGAGACGATTACATTCGGTCTAAGGATTTGGAGTTTAAAATACATGAAAAATAGACATATATGAAAATAATCATCTTGTACACATAACACATGTTCTTGACACTATTGAAACTCAAAAGAGTTTGTATGTTTTCATGGATTAAAGTCCATTAGAATCGTAGCATGTGTATGGTCATAGGTGATGTAACATATTCTTGACAAGTAACAATTAAGTTATCATCAAGTCTAGCTACTTATATTTATATAGACTACATAGATAACATATGGATATTTTATAAGATTACAAGTCCTTTAGATCAAGCATGAGGTAGGAGATTAAAGTCTTCATTTAGGCACCTATGGAAAACATCAAAAAGTGAGTGGATTCTTATGAAAGATAGCCCAAGCTAGCCTAACAATCACACATACATCAAGCTTCAAGCTTGAACACTTCTTGTGGGTAAAACCCTTTCTAAAACAGAATGTTTGTGAGGTTTTATCCTCTGATTTAACTTGTCTTAGCCTTGTTTTTAAGCCCAACTAACCATTCAATTGATTATGAGCATTAGGACATAGGTTTGAGATGAGATGAACTCAAGTTTAACTAAGATTAACAAAGTTTAAGTGAAAACAGGAACTTCAGTCCACTTTGGAGCCTATTTGGTGACAATCCAGACCTTGGTTTTCCATGAAAAGCCTGTGTAAATGTTCCTTAGGTCGATCCAAGTGTTTGAGAAGAAGAATGGATGAAAAAGAGTAAGTATTGAGTGAGTTATGCTCACTTGAAGAACTTGGAATTATTCTGATTATGTTCTTGATTCACAGCAGGTTATAGACTGATTTGAGAGAGTTTTTGAGAGGTTGTAAAGTGTATGAAGAGTGGAGAAGAGTGGGATTTTATAGGGAAGTGATTAGGGTTGTTGGTTGTGAGCATTTAAGACTAAAACCAAGTTTAAACTCAAATAAACATCAAAATCGCGCTCAAAATACAACTGATCAGCTGGTTCTTGAACCTGATGGGCTCGTGGGCCGCGAACACTCTTCTGGGCCGGGTCGCGGGCCGCCAGAAGGTGTGGGTTGGCTGAATTTTTGTTTAATGTCCAATTTAGTCCTTGAACTTCCATAAAATGTTATTTTAAGTTGTATTTAGGGTGTACAAAACTCATATGTATAGGCATGTTATGCAATTGAACCATAAATTAGCTATAAAACAAGTATAATTATGTTTATTCGTCAAGAAATAGAATAGAATTCGTGTAATTTAGCATATAGATCAATAGTTTGCAAGTTTGACATTTTTAGCACAAAGTATGAATAAAGTGTCGTATGAATGATATTTTTGAATGTGTGAACATGTTTAAGACGTATATAACACAAATGTAACGAAAACACGAATTTCATTATGATTCAAGTCTCAGATTTTACATCGATTACGATGAAAGGACGATTACAAGAGTACGAAGCTTCCGAAAATAGAATTACAAGCGAAGGTTACAAGAGTACGATGAAAGGAAAACACGAATTTCACAAATGTGTGAACATGATATTTTTGAACGTGTGAACATGTGTAAGACGTATATAACAAAAATGTAACGAAAACACGAATTTCATTATTATTCAAGTCTCGAATTTTACGTCGATTACAATGAAAGGACGATTACAAGAGTATGAAGCTTCCGAAAATAGAATTACAAGCGAAGGTTTCTAAATATAGGAAGTATGAAAACGCAGGGCGTTACAGTCTCCCACCCTTTAGGAAATTTCGTCTCGAAATTTATTCAAGAGGAAGACTTAAAAGAGTTTTTGGAAAAAAGGTGATTATTTAAAGTTGAGACTTGAAAATTTTGAAACGTAAAAGGTATGAAATTTTGAAGAACGACAAGATAGGTTGCAAAGGAGTTCGTTTCTCTAAAATGATTTGGGGTACCAAACATTATTGAAAACGTATAGTTGCGTATATGGGTAAAGTGAGTTTAAACAAGTTTGAAAATCATAAATTGGATATGTATTAAAATGTGTCATATTAGGAAGGGGAATTTTGTATAAAACGGTTCGTATTTTGATGAAAGTAGGGTAGTTTGCATAGGAAGTTTTAAGGATAGTATAAAATCACCCATTTATAAAAATTGTTTATTGTGATGAACGAGAAGGTTTGGTACTTAAAATAAAGTGTTAACGGTCTACTAAGTATGTTTACACAAGAATAAAGAATAGAAAGACAGTTTTAAAGGTAAGGAGATAAATTAGGATTCGAACGTTTAAACAGACTTGATTGTGAATGAGATTCGTATAAAAGAAAAGAATAATGGAGAATAATAGGAGTATGGAAGTGAACGATTGACTCTTTATGAATGCAAATATAAGAATGGCATAAGTATTGGATAGACGAAAGTAGCGTGCTAAGAATGAAGTCTCGTCGTGTATAATCGGATATAACGCGTTTGTGAGTTGTTTAAAGTTTGAATTAGGTCCAAAAAGTCTGTAAAACACCGAATTTCCCGTGGCACGTTTTACAAAAGTTTGGTAATATGGTGAAAGCACTCATATATAGGATGTACCATCGGCGTATCCACCATGTTTTGACCGCATTACATCCGTTTCGTATTCGGTGTCATGTTGCGTTCCGTGTCTTACCATACACAGTAGTACACTCTATGGTTTCTCATATGTCCATCACTATAACCCCGTGTGCACCCGTGATTATACCAATCGTCGCATGATTCGCATAGCTTGTACTAGTTGCGTATGAGTTAAGGTATACATAAATTCTGAAAATAAGATTGCGCGTGTATAGAAATGTAGCATATAAGCATGTTTGAGTTCCAAATAGTATAAGACCAACGTAAGCGAATCCCTCGGGTTTTGCTCGCGTATAGGTACGAAAGTATAAATTTTGAGTATGAATAAAAACACGAGCATAGTATAAGTTTAAATATGAATACGCACGTGAGCATAACACAGACACATGAATAAAAATATGATTACAAGTATAAGCCTGACTTGTTCGGAAAAAAAAGAGTATAAATGTGAGTACAAAGTTGAGCATAAACGAATGAACGTGAGTGTAAATCATAAATCGTAAAAATGAGAATGTATGTATGAGTACGAGTATAACATAAATCGTATAAATGTGAGTTTAAGTATAAACACAATTTGTGTGGGCATGTATACGTGTATAAGTGATGTGTGTAAAATGCAACATATAAATTACATCAAATGAGGCATAAAACTAACCCTTTTTAGTACTAATGTTGGAAAAAGTGTGCTTTTGTCTTCCTTTTGTATTTTCAGGATCAAATGAGCTTAAACGAACAAAAAGGAACAAATATACAGCCAAAACCAACATAAATACAAAGAAAAGGAAGAAACGTGGCATGCCCGACTCCTCGACAGCATCTCCCAAAGCAAAAACAAGAAGAAAGCTGAGCATGGGGCTGTGCCCAGCTGAGCATGGGGCTGTGCCCAGCTGGACACGGGGTGTGCCCAGCTGAACACGGGGCGTGCCCAGCTTAACACGGGGCATGTCTAGCGAACACGGGGCGTGTCCAGCGAACACGGGGCATGCTCAAGTGTCTGCAGAAAAGACAAAGTCGTAGAAGCTTCTATTGCCCACCACGGGGCCGTGCTCAGCGGGCACGAGGCCGTGGTCAACTATAAGATTCGCAGAATCCAGGCAAATCTTCATAGTACAGATATGCTTCTGCACACGGGGTCATGCTCAGCGGACACGGGGGCGTGGTCAACTAATAAGACAAGCTGCAATAAATGAAGAAAGAGAAGGATGTGGACACGGGGCCATGCCCGAGCTTCTGTTTAGCCTATAAATAGGAGTGCTTGGCTAAAGCTCAAACCATCCCTTGGCACACCACCTCTCTCACACTTCACCCACCACCCACCACCACCATAACACCATCATCCACCACCATCATCCATTGTCCATCATAGAGTGTGTGAGTCGTCTCGGGATCCAAGATTGATCATAAGAGTTCTTGACAATCATGGCCATGTTTGCCTAAGTCTCTTACATCACTTGGTGAAGACAAAATGTCTAGTGTAATACTTTTTATTTTTAATCTTTTCGCACTTTTTACTTGGTTTTGTATTAATGACTTTAATAACTAGTTTCTTATGTTGAAGGTGATCTTTCCTTATCGTTTGTCCGTGGTGTCTTGAAATTATTTTACTGTCTATATAAAATAAAAGATTTTCACCATTCATATCTCCACGGTCTATATGGAGGTATGTTGGCTACCTGGTCGGGGGTTAAGGGAACGGTTTGGTAAAGGTCTTGCCATTGTTCAGCGTTTAGAGGTCCTGCAATGGACCTGGGTCAAATTTAGTAGGACCTCCTTCAATACTTAACGGTATTGGATGGCGGGGGTCCAAACTCTTTGATCCCCTCATAAGTTAACTACTATTAATACTATAACCCGGCTATTTAGGACTGTATCCCTGCTGACTCAGACTACTTAGTCGAGGGTAACGTCACCTCCAAAAGAGGAGCCTACCATAATTTGCATTAATAACTTAATTAATTATCTTTCAATAATCCACCCTTTTAGGATTGTATCCTTGCTGACTCAAACTACTGGGGTGAGGGTAACGTCACATTCAAAAGAGTGCAAAAGTGCGGAACTAAGATAATCTCTTAAAAAGTGCAAAAGTGCGGAACTAATCAAAGGTTACACTAGATACGAGTCGGAACCAAGTGATTCATCTTGTCTATCTGTTTTTATTTTTATTTTTATTTTCAGCATTTTTAGTTAGTTTTTATTTTTCTTAGCTTAAAACATTTTTCTAAACTTTTTGATTTGATTAGACGTTGAGGATAAACCGGTACTAAAAGCTCTTGTGTCCTTGGACGACCTCGGTATCTTACCAACACTATACTACGCTCACGATGGGTGCACTTGCCCATATGAGTGTCTAGTGTTAGTAAATATCGTGTTTTATAAATTTAAAACTTGACTAAAAAAGTGTTAAAGGGGCTAAAAATATACACCTAATATATATAACACTTGACACCCATCAAGTTTTTGGCGCCGTTGCCGGGGACACAAGGATTTTAAGAAAGCTTAAAATCGACGGCCTAATCAGTTTTTCAAAGCCTTTTTAAAACGCGCGCCCATTTTTCTGCATTTTAGTTTAGTTTTGCATTTACAGTAACCTGTACATGGGGCCGTGTTCACTGAACACGGGGCCGTGCTGCACATTTTCAAAAAAAACACCCAGTAACAGTAGCTTGAACACGGGCCGTGCTCACTGAACACGCCCCGTGCTCAACGAAATCAGTAAATTTAATTAAAACGCCCAGATACAGATCCTGAACACGGGGCCGTGTCCACTGAACACGGGGCCGTGTCCAGCCTCTGTTTCCGTTTTTATTTTTGTTTTCTGATCTCGAGACTTGGTTGTGGTCTGCTGAGTGATTCTTATGGATCGATACTCAGGAGGTTACAACTACACCTATGAGGAGGATGATTATAGGAGTAATTATTGCACTAATTGTCGTAACACACACTCGGTTCAAAATAATCACTCATATCAACCATCCAATTCATACACCTACTATGAGGAGCCCAGGTACGAGCCATCGATTTCATACACATCCTATGAAGACCAAAGGTATGAACCTCCTCCCTCATACTCATATTTTGATGAACCAAGGTATGAGCCTCCATACTCATACTTTGAGGAACCAAGATATGAGCCACCACCTTCGTATGCTTATTATGAGGAACCATGGCGTGAACAACCCACCTCATATGAGTATTATGAAGAACAAAATTATGACCCTTATCCATCATACGCTTACAATGAAGAACAATGGTGTGAACCATCTACTTCATATGGGTATTATGAGGAACAAAGGATCGAACAACCGGATTCAAGCTTTGAAAATCCCGATTCTTTTTCTATAACCGAAGTGACCGATAGGATATTAGAACACCTTAGAGTTATCGATCGCTATATAAAAGAATCTCGCGCAAGGGAAGAGGAGTCCTACGCAAGAGAAGAATTAAAAAAGGAAGAGATAACTGAAAGTGTAAAAATGGAAGAACAGATAAGTGAAAAGCCGACACATGAGTTAAACAACGAAAAAGGTGAGTCCGACAACGTTAAAATCCAAGAAGAGTCTAATTTTGAAGAATTTAATCTCTTGTCACCTTCTTTCGAAAATCATTGTTTAGTACCCACTCATGCTAAGTTTTTAAAAGAGTTAAACACTAACACAAAAATTGACGAAACGGTAAGTGTTAAGTTAACTAATGATCAAACCTCACTAATAAAAGAAGACCCATTTGAAATTAACATTACACCGGTTCCATGTTTCTTTCAAAATTCGTTTATTAGTAATGTCACAATTGATAAAGATCTTTGTGTTAACATAATGCCCAACTACATTTTCGAAAAATTAAGTATTAGTGATTTTTCTCCACTTCAAATACCCATTTTTCTATCTAATCGGAAGGTAATAAAATCAATCGGTATAGTTGAGGATATCTTGGTTCAAACAAATCAAAAGGTAATCCCAACCGACTTTGTCATCCTTGATGACGCTCCTCTAGTGTTGGGACGACCATTTGTAAAAACACACGAAGCTTTGAAAAACCGGAAGTACAACAATCTACCTCTTCAATTAGGGGCATTCAAAAAAAGTGTCGACCTTGAGCGATCAATGAAATATCCATTTGGCAATGACGACCCCCTAATTGAAGATGAGCCAGAACCACCTGATAAGGTGGGTCTAGCCAAGGACCCTTATAAACGTGGCGCACCACGGAGGCATTCCGCGGAACTATCCTTAGTTTTAGATTAGTTTAACTTTTATATTTTCTAGTTTAGTTTTAATTTTTAGGAATAAAACACACTCGGGATGGTGAAGGATACTAAGGGAAGCTTGAACCAACAACCCATGCACAAAAACAGAGCCTCCCGACAATTTTTCTTCATTACAGCAAGTTCAGCACGGGGTCGTGCTCACCCCAACACGCCCCGTGCCCAAGGTTCTGTAGAAAATGCCCAGTTCAGGTACCTGGACACGGGGCCGTGCTCACTGGACACGCCCCCGTGCCCAGCCTTCTGTTTACTTTTGGTACTGGCAGTCTGGACACTGGGCCGTGCTCAGCCAACACCACCCCGTATTCAGCTACCCAGTACCATAAAATCTTGTTTTTAACCCACTTTTACACATTTTAATCAACCGAAAAACTTATTTTTGGGACACATTGAGGACAATGTGTAATTTAAGTGTGGGGGGGGGGGATGCTAAAACCTTGAATCATGCAAGTTCTAATAACAAGCCTTACACAAAACTCTATTGGAACCGCTAATCACCCCAAATTTTTGAAAAAATTTCATTTTTTTACTTGTCTTGGTTAAAATTGGGAATTACAAGTTTAAAAAGGTTATATTTTTACAAATTTACAACCGATAGCGTCGTGATAAAAAGAACCAACATAAGAAAATTATGAAAAGGCATGACAAGCTTAGTTAAAATTTGATTATATATACTTGATCACATAAAAACCCATTTCCACACAAGTGAGTTTTGAGCCTTTATTGAGCATACAAATACATATCATTAAACTAAATGCTCATTTTTCGTTTCTTGTGTAAATAGCCGCTTGGTTCTTACAACTCTAGAACTTGCCACGATGATACATTCCCGGTCCTTACCAACTTAAACCCAAGTAAGTAAATGACGGAGGCATTAGGACTAACCCTTTTTATTTCTACACCATTATTTTTCTTTTTTTTATTACCTACCCAAAATCCCCCTAGTTAGCCCCTTTGAGCCTAAACCTTTTCATTTCATAACCCAAACCAAACACCCTTTTACCCACCAAAACTTTTTTTTTATTTTTAACCCTTTGTTTTAGTAGCTAGCTCGGTTTTACGTATGACTTTTCAAAAAAAAAAATTGTGTTGATGATGAAGCAAAAGAGAAATAAACAAACAAGTTTATCAAAAATAACTTTGTTTGAATGAAAGCTTCATCAAAATAAAGATTGCAAAAAAAAAAAAAGAGAAGTATTACGAAAACCGACGCTTGTTACGATTTTCGCCCTTTCACTAACCACTAACCCAACCACCTACCTTTAACCCAAGCCTAACCCTTCACCCAAAAGTCCTCTTGATATTTACAAAGGTATATAGTTAAAAAGGATGAGGATTGATTACTTGGCAAGCTTATGGTAGAAGTAAGTTCCATGCCGCTCTCGAGTGATCCACTAAAATACATTTTCGGCCGAGTGTTGAGTGATCCCCGTGAGGTATGTGAACTTGTATATAAATGGAATTTTAAAAAGACATGTTATGCCCTAATAAGTAATTTATCTTATGAAAAGTTTTAAATAAATCATGACGAATAGGATTGTAAATAAATAAAAATAAAACCTAATAAAGAATCTTGGAAATCCCGACACTCTATGACAAGCCCTAAAACCTTCTCTTCTACCCATTCCATTTGGGTCTCTTCTACCCATTCCATTTGGGAGTGTAAGCCACATTATAAAGAGTTTTGCTTGAGGACAAGCAAAGATTCAAGTGTGGGGGTATTTGATGTGTGTAAAATGCAACATATAAATTACATCAAATGAGGCATAAAACTAACCCTTTTTTAGTACTAATGTTGGAAAAAGTGTGCTTTTGTCTTCCTTTTGTATTTTCAGGATCAAATGAGCTTAAACGAACAACAGGAACAAATATACAGCCAAAACCAACATAAATACAAAGAAAAGGAAGAAACGTGGCATGCCCGACTCCTCGACAGCATCTCCCAAAGCAAAACAAGAAGAAAGCTGAGCATGGGGTTGTGCCCAGCTGAGCATGGGGTTGTGCCCAGCTGGACACGGGGCGTGCCCAGCTGAACACGGGGTGTGCCCAGCTCAACACGGGGCGTGTCCAGCGAACACGGGGCGTGTCCAGCGAACACGGGGCGTGCTCAAGTGTCTGCAGAAAAGACAAAGTGGTAGAAGCTTCTATTGCCCACCACGGGGCCGTGCTCAGTGGGCACGGGGCCGTGGTCAACTATAAGATTCGCAGAATCCAGGAAAATCTTCATAGTACAGATATGCTTCTGCACACGGGGTCGTGCTCAGTGGACATGGGGGCGTGGTCAACTAATAAGACAAGCTGCAATAAATGAAGAAAGAGAAGGATGTGGACACGGGGTCGTGCCCACTGGACACGGGGCCGTGCCCGAGCTTCTGTTCAGCCAATAAATAGGAGTGCTTGGCTAAAGCTCAAACCATCCCTTGGCACACCACCTCTCTCACACTTCACTCACCACCCACCACCACCATAACACCATCATCCACCACCATCATCCATTGTCCATCATAGAGTGTGTGAGTCGTCTCGGGATCCAAGATTGATCGTAAGAGTTCTTGACAATCAAGGCCATGTTTGCCTAAGTCTCTTACATCACTTGGTGAAGACAAAGTGTCTAGTGTAATACTTTTTATTTTTAATCTTTTCGCACTTTTTACTTGGTTTTGTATTAATGACTTTAATAACTAGTTTCTTATGTTGAAGGTGATCTTTCCTTATCGTTTGTCCGTGGTGTCTTGAAATTATTTTACTGTCTATATAAAATAAAAGATTTTCACCATTCATATCTCCACGGTCTATATGGAGGTATGTTGGCTACCTGGTCGGGGGTTAAGGGAACGGTTTGGTAAAGGTCTTGCCATTGTTCAGCGTTTAGAGGTCCTGCAATGGACCTGGGTCAAATTTAGTAGGACCTCCTTCAATACTTAACGGTATTGGATGGCGGGGGTCCAAACACTTTGATCCCCTCATAAGTTAACTACTATTAATACTATAACCCGGCTATTTAGGACTGTATCCCTGCTGACTCAGACTACTTAGTCGAGGGTAACGTCACCTCCAAAAGAGGGGCCTACCATAATTTGCATTAATAACTTAATTAATTATCTTTCAATAATCCACCCTTTTAGGATTGTATCCTTGCTGACTCAAACTACTGGGGTGAGGGTAACGTCACCTTCAAAAGAGGGGCCTACTACAATAACTAAGATAATCTCTTAAAAAGTGCAAAAGTGCGGAAATAATCAAAGGTTACACTAGATACGAGTCGGAACCAAGTGATTCATCTTGTCTATCTGTTTTTATTTTTATTTTTATTTTCAGCATTTTTAGTTAGTTTTTATTTTTCTGAGCTTAAAACATTTTTCTAAACTTTTTGATTTGATTAGACGTTGAGGATAAACCGGTACTAAAAGCTCTTGTGTCCTTGGACGACTTCGGTATCTTACCAACACTATACTACGCTCACGATGGGTGCACTTGCCCATATGAGTGTCTAGTGTTAGTAAATATCGTGTTTTATAAATTTAAAACTTGACTAAAAAAGTGTTAAAGGGGCTTAAAATATACACCTAATATATATAACACTTGACACCCATCAATAAGTATAAGTATGAACATAAGATGCATGAGCATAGATATGAATGTGAATGTAAGCGTAAAACAGGATTGTAATAGTGTGAATAAAAACATAGAATGTATGAACATGATTATGAATATGAATGTAAGTATAAACATGATTATAAGTACGACGTAAGTGTATAATTGTGAGTGGATGTATAAACATAAAATGTATGAAATTGAATTATGAGTCTAACATAAATGCGTATGTATGAATATAAGTGAAGACATAAAATGTATAAGTATAAGTGTAAGGAATAATGATTTTGTTGATAGTATATATCGAAATACACAAGTTCAAGCACGTAAAAGATCAAGAAGTTTTGAGTGTGTAAGGAAAAGAAAACGAGTGATACGTGCGAGATTGTTGTGAGATATCGACTAAAACGTGTAACATATTATGTATGTATAATGGCTTAAATAAAACGTGAAGTTTATCAAAATAGATTCAGTTGGCATGGTACGTAGAATCTAGGTCGTGAATGTATAGAGAATGTAAAACATCTTTGATAGGGTACTTTGTAAAAGAATGGAATGTTACTCTTGTTTTTAAAAGGATTTACATACGTTGAAAATTGTCGGTTCTCATGAAGATTCCTTACCCACGCGTTTTAAGTTCAATTAACGTATTGAATAATGGTGGAAAAGGTTCTAGAAGTAAATAAGATTGCATCGTTTTAAATAACTTTTCATTAACAAAGAAATTCAGAGTTTAGAGATTCTCGTGAAAACGTTGATTCTTAAAAAGAGGATTTTGGTATACGAATTTAGTGATTGTTGAAAAATGTTTTATTGGTTTTGAAAGGAGTTTTAGTAAATGGTTGAATAATATTTGTAATATTTTATAGGTGTGTACGGAAAGTTGGTTTGATTCTCATTTGAAAATAAAAATCTTTGGTATAATGAGATGAACGTGCTTTAATAATTGCATTGATTACGAAATTTTCATGGGCAACAGATGTATTAGACCAACTAAGTTGATGAGTAGCATCGTAACATTTTGAAAACCGAGGAGCAAGTGCTTATGGTAACATTAAAATTTTGTGTGTGCGAGTGACATGAAAATAGATTGTAGGATAAGAAATTCGTTTATATAAACAATGCCTTTTGAAATAATTAGAGATTCGACTAATAATAAACGGTTTAGATATAAACATGGTCGTGTTTACAAAATATAGTTTATTAAAAGAAAGTATTGGTAACGATCACCTAGGCAAGGGAATCACCCCTAGCCCGTTGGCGAGGTCGTTGTAAGACGAGAAAAAGAAGCGGAGTTATTCGTCAAGGTAAGGAAATCACTCCTATCTTGATGATGTGTCTCCACTTGTGGTTACAAGAAGTGTAAATAAAATTACGTGAAATTATACATGCTAATAATGTATAATCATATGAGAAATAATAGTATGACGTATGCGTTCAAAATTGAGAAGAGTGAATTGCATCAGAAAAAATCGAAAATAATAAAGTGTAAGTTCGATTAAAAACTTTGATGGTTCCAAAACGGAACTTTGACTAACAAAAGTGATCGAAAAGTCTTTTGAAATTGAGGAACATGCTTTGGCCTAATAGGTGGTATACTCTCGCCGACAAGTCGGTTAACGGTATTCACCCTTCCGGTTACTACATGTCCCAATTTAATCAAAATTTCGAGACTTGGCGGGATTTATGAAAATTCAAGGAGTGGAACTAGTCGACGAGATGCGGGCTTCACGCCTAACTTGACAACTTTGTACCCTAAGTGTCGTTGATACTCGTCGGGTCAAAATTAAATTTCGACACGTTGACGAAGGTCCACTAGAATTTGAAATTGAAATTTGAAATTTCCATCAAGATGTGGGTTTCACCCCTAACTTAATGGTGCAATTTCGTACAAAATAGAATTAAGCGGAATGAGAGTCGTTTACCAAATTGTGGGTTTCACGCTTATTTTGGTAAACTCGTCTCGTTTGTATAATATGAGTGTTGTCGAATTTCGAATAATCAAGCAAAAGCCTTATAAAAGCACATGTTAAGGAAATAAACGAACAAGTATAGACACATAAGAAGGTATGTCGAGAATAGCAAATAAGGAATATATCAATAGTGGAGAGTTCAAATGAGAAGAAATTTTTTGTACGAATAAAAAAGAAGAAATTTCAACCAATAAGAATGCTTCATTTTACTTCATTTAATATTAGTGTAAGGGTATATTAGTAATCTTAGATAGATCATTAATTGTTTGTTTTCCTTTTTAATAGCTAACTAAATTAAATTTGTAACTTATTTTCAAAAAAACATATTCTCCAAAAAAAGAAAAAATATATAATTTAAAGTGTAGAATAAATTCGAGGTGTGTAGGACGAATTACGAGCTGTGTAGGATAAATTTCAATATGTGTAGAATAAATTTCAAAACGTGTATGATAAATTTTGATGTGTGTAAGCAAAAATTTAAGTATGGAGGATGATAGTGTTTATGCCTAATTAATTAGTCAAAGATAATAATAAATGAGTTGAGAGAAAAATTATTTAGTGTTTTACATTTTTACCCTTTGTTCTTTTTCTTCTTAATTTAATTTTCTTCTCAAATGAACCTTCCCCTAGATCAATAAAACAAGTATCAACACATAATGAAACAAGTATTAGCACATAAGAATAGCATGTCAAGTATTAACACATAAGTGACATATATGTTTAAAAGCTCAAAAAAGAATAGATAAAAAAAAGAAAATAAAGTAGCATGCAAGTAGTTTCAAGCAAAACATAAGAACAAAGCTCTAAAACTATAGACTAGGTAAAAGCATTCCTACTTTTCCAAATTCCCTATAGTTATGGCTCTGATACCAATCTGTCACACCCCAACTGATGGCGGAAACATCGGGATGAGACGAAAACGAGATTGCAAGAGACATCATAACACTATGTGACAATTTTAAATTAAATTTGATTTCATAAAAGTTGCTACAAATGTCATACAAGAATTAAATAAGACAACATTGTTTTCAAACATACATTTACAAAATAGATTAATCTAAGCATGTTTCTAAGTCCACCTAATTCTTATTTCTTCACTTACCATCATCTCGTCTATCAAACCTGCAACATGTATTAAAATATGATCAACAAAAAGTTGGCGAGTATACAAGTTTGATACATAGCATAAAATAGTTTTAAATAGTCTAACGGCTCGTATCCACATGAATCACAATATGCAAGTTACTAGTACGTTGAAACAGTGTCAAGTATATGTTCAAACCCAAGAATCCAATGCGTTAAAATAGCCTATCCCAAAGAATAATGGGAGGTAACATGATTAACTTAACAATACCCGGAGACGAGTGGGCGGTGCATTACTCCTATAGCGCTATAATTGTTAAGATAGGCCTGTACGAAGTTAATGAGCATAGAGACACGAAAAGTTTACAAAACATACGAGATTAATAAGCATCAAATAGTCTCATGTTCAAATATGGATAGAGAGTGATTCAAATAGTTTCAAGTGTTTCGTGTGTTTATATAGAATACATGTTGCACCCAAAAGTGTTTAAAAATAAAAATGGGTTCGAGTATACTCACAAAATTGCATATGCTTTCCGATTATCCAATGTGACGAAGTTGTTGAGACTAGAAGGTTGAATATGTTCGATTTGGAGTTTTAAGAGACGGTTACATTCGGTCTAAGGATTTGGAGTTTAAAGTACATGAAAAATAGACATGTATGAAAATAATCATCTTGTACACATAACACATGTTCTTGACACTATTGAAACTCAAAAGAGTTTGTATGTTTTCATGGATTAAATTTCATTAGAATCATAGCATGTGTATGGTCATAGGTGATGTAACATATTCTTGATAAGTAACTATTAAGTTATCATCAAGTCTAGCTACCTAGATTTATATAGATTACATAGATAACATATGGATGTTTTATAAAGATTACAAGTCCTTTAGATCAAGCATGAGGTAGGAGATTAAAGTCTCCATTTAGGTACCTCTTAGCGTCATGTAATTCATACATGAGGTAGGAAGAATCAAGTCTTCCATTTAGGTACCTCTATCGTTCACCACTACACTTGTTGTTATGAACAACAAGGAGGGTCATGAACTTACAAGTAAAATAGAGAAATACGAACAACTGATCTATGGAAAACATCAAGAAGTGAGTGGATTCTTATGAAAGATACCCCAAGCTAGCCTAACAATCACACATACATCAAGCTTCAAGCTTGAACACGGGTAAAACCCTTTCTAAAACAGAATGTTTGTGAGGTTTTATCCTCTGATTTAACTTGTCTCAGCCTTGTTTTTAAGCCCAACTAACCATTCACTTGATTATGAGCATTAGGACATAGGTTTGAGATGAGATGAACTCAAGTTTAACTAAAATTAACAAAGTTTAAGTGAAAACAGGAACTTCAGTCCACTTTGGAGCCTATTTGGTGACAATCCAGACCTTGGTTTTCCATGAAAGCCTGTGTAAATGTTCCTTAGGTCGATCCAAGTGTTTGAGAAGAAGAATGGATGAAAAAGAGTAAGTATTGAGTGAGTTATGCTCACTTGAAGAACTTGGAATGATTCTGATTATGTTCTTGATTCACAGCAGGTTATAGACTGATTTGAGAGAGTTTTTTAGAGGTAGTAAAGTGTATGAAGTGTGGAGAAGAGTGGGATTTTATAGGGAAGTGATTAGGGTTGTTGGTTGTGAGCATTTAAGACTAAAACCAAGTTTAAACTCAAATAAAACATCAAAATCGCGCTCCAAATACAACTGATCAGCTGGTTCTCGAACCTAACGGGCTCGCGGGCCGCAAACACTCTTTTGGGCCGGGTCCTGGGCTGCCAGAAGGTGTGGGTTGGATGAATTTTTGTTTGATGTCCAATTTAGTCCCTGAACTTCCATAAAATGTTATTTTAAGTTGTATTTAGGGTGTTTTTTTTGGTACAAAACTCATATGTATAGGCATGTTATGCAATTGAACCATAAATTAGCTATAAAACAAGTATGATTATGTTTATTCGTCAAGAAATAGAATAGAATTCGCGTAATTTAGCATATAGTTCAATAGTTTGCAAGTTTGATATTTTTAGCACAAAGTATGAATAAAGTATCGTATGAATGATATTTTTGAACATGTGTAAGATGTATATAACACAAATGTAACGAAAACACGAATTTCATTATGATTCAAGTCTCGGATTTTACATCGATTACAATGAAAGGACGATTACAAGAGTACGAAGCTTCCGAAAATAGAATTACAAGCGAAGGTTTCTAAATATATGAAGTATGAAAATGAAGGGCGTTACAAAAGTCTCCAGCCATCAGGATAAAGCCTACCAACATATCGCTCTAGAGTCAAACCGTTTCAATATTGGTCTTACATGAGTCAGCCTTAATCCTCATTGTGAAAATTCATTTCATTTCCCATATTTGTAGTAAAATCTTTTTGTATTTTCTCATTTTCTCTACAGACAGATATCTCTAAATATCCCCCTAAATTTGTGCGTAAATGTTATGCGCAAGTTTACCTAACAACGAAAACGTGTGTACAAAGATTGAAACGAAAGAAAATGAAAATATTTTTGTTGTTTTTGTTTAACCCTTCCATCATCAGATTTAAGACTAATCAACACCACAATTAGAACATGAAATTCAAATTTGTACCTTTTCACTGATCTTGTCTCACCTCTCTTATCTCCTTCAAACGAAACATATCAACTGTAAAGAAATAAACATTTTGCAACAGTGAAATGTTACCCGTTATGTCACTGGAACAACCGCTATCAACATCCAAGGATTGTCAACAGATCCTCCTTGGTTGTCCCTGAAAAGTAAGGAGATCAGTAAGACATTGGTACCCAGACTATCGTGGTCCTAGGTTGTGCTGAAGCATCAACATAAGACACTTCTCGCAAGCACATGTCCCCTTTTGTTTCAAGGATTGGTGATGTCGCCGCATTATGTTTTGCTTTCCAAACTTGTTTAGGTCTTTCTAACTTCTTAGGTGCCTTTTGCAAAACTGTTTGCTTTTCAACCCTTTTATTGTTCAAACCGTGTTTAGGTTTCAAAGCTTGCTTTCTTTTAGCTTTGGCAGCATTCCAATCCCCATCAGATGGTTTAACCTTGGGATACTTATTCATCATTGCCTTAGGCTTCTCAACCTTCATCGGCTTAGAATAAGATCTATCCCTAGATGTAACCTTCTGATGATGTGTATATTATGGCACATAGGGACGATGTGTGCAATTCCTTGCAATGTGACCGGGTATGCCGTAGTTGTTGCATGTTTGCTTCTTTACGTAAGGAGTATCCCGATCCATTCGATCCAACTGATGATGAGTTTGAGTTATAACACTTGTTGGATGATTTGTTTGCAGTCTGTTCAACCTTTCTACCCTGCTTCATGTGTCCCTGTTTACAACAGTTAGTATATTTACTGGATTTAGCATTTTCATTGTTAACTGTTGGCTTTGGAGGCACATATTTATTTGAGGATCCTCTCAAAGCTGGCTCAGAAACAGCCTTTCTCACATATGGAGGAGCATCAACAGACAAATTCGATGTTTTTGAACGAACATCGTCATGCTTTTGGCAAACAATATCATCCCCCTCAACCCAATCCTCTACTTTTACCACATCTGCACATGAAGTAGAAGAATCAATAAAAAAAAATGCACACTTAAAATCAGGGACTGGCCTTGTTATTTCAATTTCATATGTTGTGGGCTCAGTCACTGCTTCGCTGCTTGATTCAGCTAAACCACTTGAGTTACATTCCTTTTGTAGTGGCTCTGCTGAATCCTCTATCGCTAAGTTAGCTGCTCCAGAAGACTCACAGCTGGATTCACGAGATTCAATTGATTCCAATTTCTCAGAATCAGTTGCTTCAGGTGATTCACATTTGGAGTCAAATGGAGTAGGTGACTCAGATTCTGCTATTGTTGGTTCTAATTCAACTATTTTAGATGACTCCTCACTAGATTCAACAGATTCAACTAATTCTGAGGTTTCACAATTAGTCATTTCTGAAGCATCACATGGAGAGTCAGATGAATTAGTTAATTCAGATTGTTTGCTAGATTCAAATTCTTTAATGAACTTATCCAGATCGTTCATCATAGCAAACTGAAGATTTGTCGATTTAATTTGAGACTCTTCCTTTTTATTTTGCAATTCAGATGGTTTTTGAGAAATTGTTGATTCAATATTATCTAACACTTGAAAATGCTTATCAACATCATCATTTTTCTCAAAACTTAGAGTCAACATCATTATATATATATATATACATTTGGAGTCAAATGGAGTAGGTGGCTCAGATTCTGCTATTGTTGGTTCTAATTCAACTATTTTAGATGACTCCTCACTAGATTCAACAGATTCAACTAATTCTGAGGTTTCACAATTAGTCATTTCTGAAGCATCACATGGAGAGTCAGATGAATTAGTTAATTCAGATTGTTTGCTAGATTCAAATTCTTTAATGAACTTATCCAGATCGTTCATCATAGCAAACTGAAGATTTGTCGATTTAATTTGAGACTCTTCCTTTTTATTTTGCAATTCAGATGGTTTTTGAGAAATTGTTGATTCAATATTATCTAACACTTGAAAATGCTTATCAACATCATCATTTTTCTCAAAACTTAGAGTCAACATCATATATATATATATATATATATATATATATACATTTGGAGTCAAATGGAGTAGGTGGCTCAGATTCTGCTATTGTTGGTTCTAATTCAACTATTTTAGATGACTCCTCACTAGATTCAACAGATTCAACTAATTCTGAGGTTTCACAATTAGTCATTTCTGAAGCATCACATGGAGAGTCAGATGAATTAGTTAATTCAGATTGTTTGCTAGATTCAAATTCTTTAATGAACTTATCTAGATCGTTCATCATAGCAAACTGAAGATTTGTCGATTTAATTTGAGACTCTTCCTTTTTATTTTGCAATTCAGATGGTTTTTGAGAAATTGTTGATTCAATATTATCTAACACTTGAAAATGCTTATCAACATCATCATTTTTCTCAAGTGTTAGATAATATTGAATCAACAATATTATCTATCCCCGGGTATTGAAAATGCTTTGTGAAAATGCTTCCGAAAACAAGGCCTTGTGATTTTAACTTTCTTCGGCTTAACAGGCTCAACTTTTCTATCCCCGGGTTTCCCATATTCCATTTCAAGCAGGTTGGCTAACTCCTCATTAGTCATAGGAATTGAGGTGTAATTGTGATTGTATGGTGGAGGTATGCGCACAAATCCCAATCCCTTATTCCTCACTTCCTTTTTATTGTATTTTAACTGTTGATTAATCATTTTTTCAACCTTTTCACTGGATACATCAAACTTTTTAAAACTGAACTCTGTGTTTTCAAAAGTTGATTTTAAATTATCAAGTTCAACAGTTAGTTTTTCAGACAGTTCCTTAAAGTGGAGATGCCTACATCGCTCCTGACTCAGATCGTTATGCAACTTTCAAATATCACGCTTCTGCGCCTCCACCATATCCTTATATCCGTTTAGTTTCTTTTTGATCTGATATTCATCAGATTTGGATAATCTAAGTTACATAATGAGCGAGTCAGCCTGCTCTTTGTAACCACTAAGTTTTTCCCTATATGCTCTAGTACAACAGATATTATCTACACATACCTCAGTAGGAGTAGGAGTGATTTCATAAATTGGAAAACTTGGGACAATTTGATCCTGAATCAGCAGGAGTAAACAAGCAAACTTTAGCAGGTAATGAAGCAGCAGAAACAACAGGAGTGGATGAGCAGACTATAGCAGATGTGTTGCATTGAGCCTTCTGCTTGTCAGCCGTATCATAAGATTTGATGAGTGAGATCAGCTCATCCGACTTCATTCTGTAACAGTAGCAGTTGGTTGTCAATATTATCTGATTAACATTGCTAAACCAACTACAGTTTGCCTAATCTAGAAACCTTTGTATAGCATCCAGAAGCCTCTTGTTGCTCCAATACGTAGACACCTCAATCTCTGTCGTCTTCATTTCTGAGAGTAGTTCAGTAAACCGGCCAATCAACGCTTCTACAGATTTACCAGGAAAGTATCTGAAACTTTTAAGTTTCTGCTCAAACACTTCTTTCTAAGAAGACATTTTTAAAATTTAAGATGTGATCCCCCCGAAAATGTCTTTGCCCACACTCACACACTATATTTGGGTCGCACACTATATTTGGGCCGCACACACTAAAGTCGTACACTTCTCAGTTGGGCAACACACTGTGTCAGTCCACAATCCAATTAACAGACTGCACACTGGCCAAACAAACTATACACTAGTCCGCACACTTGCTCAAATCGCACACCGAAAAACCTTTCAAAAATCTTTTTACCAAACAATCAAACCTCTTATATAAATATATATATATATATATATATAGGATTAGGTTCAAACGTGAACAAAATCCCAAGAGTGAACTGCGTGAATAGATCTGGGCCCTTGATTTTTATGATCTTGAGATTAAAGTGAGTGGCATGATGGTAATTATTTGGTTAATTTTTTCCATTTAATTAAATACAAAAAGGTTATACGTGTAATTTCCATTTTGCATTGATTGCATAAATCCCGTTTCTCTCTCTCAAATCATCATAATCAAACTTTATCCCCCAACTTTCTCTCTCACCTTCATCTGAGATATCAAACAAACTTTCTTCAACAATTTTTTCTCACATTTACAGCCGGCATCAAAGAAAAGAAAGGATTTGTTCGCTGTTTTATCTCCGGCGTCGAAGGAAATCGCCGTCGTCGTCGCCATTTTATCATCTACCTGTTTGCCGCCGTCTTATCTCCGACGTCGAAGGAAATCATTGTTTTATCTCCGGCATCGAAGGAAATCGTCGTCGCCGTCGCCGTTATGCCGCCGT
The DNA here is from genome assembly GCA_030545235.1 of Helianthus tuberosus. Lineage (NCBI taxonomy): Eukaryota > Viridiplantae > Streptophyta > Magnoliopsida > Asterales > Asteraceae > Helianthus > Helianthus tuberosus. The sequence continues at coordinate 54,437,921 of CM060389.1, read as the reverse complement.
CTCCTCTTCATCAATGGTTGTCGCCATTTTATCAAGTACCTGTTTGCCGTTTTATTGCCGTTGCCGTCACCGTTTCCTCTTCATCAATGGCCGTCGCCATTTTATCGCCGGCCGATCTGATGTTTATCGGCAGCGATGTGATGTTTATCGCCGATTTGATGTTTATCGCCAGTTGATCTGATGTTCATCGCCAGCCGGTCTGTTATTTATCGCCGATCTGATGTTTATCGCTACCGACCAGGTATGAAGTTTGTAATTTTTTTATTGTTTTTGATGTTTGAAAATTATTATTGTTAATGTTTGATTGAGGTTCTAAAGATTTTTATGAGTTTGATTATTGAAAACAAAAAGTTTGCAATTTTTCATTGTTTTGATGTTGAAAATTATTATTGTTTGATTGAGAATCTGAAGATTGTTATGAGGTTCTGAAGATTGTTATTAATGTGATGTACACACGTGTATTTTTTTATTTTGTCTGTTTTTAAGGCGATGTACACATGTGTATTCTGATTTTGTTCTGTTTTTAATGCGATGTACACATGTGTATAGCGTCTACTTTTTGTGATATCTCAGTTTTTTTTGTGTATTGAATTTGTAAAGTTGTTGATGTACACCTGTGAATTATGCAAAGTATTAGTTGCTGAGTTTTTTTTTTTGCTCATTGTTTTGATTTTGCTCTGGTTTTAACGCGATGTACACATGTGTATTCTGATTTTGCTCTTTTTTTAGTGTGATGTACACATGGGTATTCTGATTTTAACGCGATGTATACATGTGTATAGCGTCTGTTTTTGTGATATCTCAGAATTTTTTGTGTATTGAATGTGTTAGGTTGTTGATGTACACTTGTAAATTATGCAAAGTATTAGTTGCTGAGTTTTTTTTTTTTTTTTGCTTTTATAGGAGATGTCGTTAAAGAGAAAAGTAGAGATGGAAGGTCGATAAGGATAATTCACGTATGAGGTCGATAAGGATGATTCACATATGTTTGTTTGCTTGGTCGATAAGGATGATTCAGCATACAACGTGGCAAATAGTTGTAAAAGATTATGTTTTTTTGTTTTTTCGATTATGTTGGGTTTATTGTTTTTACGAAACTGAAACTTGTAATTATATGTGTTTTTGTTTGGCTTGGAAAACATTATGGAACTTGTAATTTGTTAAATATAAAATATTTTTACAGGTATTGTTTCTATGTGTGTATTATGTAGCTAATTACACATATGTACGATGCTGAGTACACATGTGTACTGTTCTATTTATATCCAAGTACACATGTGTATACCGTTGAAATATGAAGGTTACCTGGATCTTAAAAATCAAAATTTGAATTCTGATGATGAAATCTGAAATAGAAATAAAAATTAAAATCCAAATCTGGTGATTTGTTGTTTGTTTTGATAATTATCTTATTAATAAATAAAACATAATGTGGATAATGAATTTAAAACAGGAAAGATGTAACTTAATTCAATTATTAAAATAATGATTAAATCTAATTTTTTATATAATTACAATCCTACCCTTACCAACTAAAAAGGAAATCAAGGGTCCAGATCTGTTCACGCAGTTCACTCTTGGGAGGTTGTTCACGCTGGAACCCTACCATATATATATATATATACTAAGAAAAGATATTATTATTATTATTATATATAGAGAAAGTATAATGTACATTACGGCTTAACATACATTAACCTACGCGACCAAAAACATAACGTGCATAATTATTTTTTTTACCATCATAACGTGCGTGATTATACTCCCCATGCGTGATTATCACCAAATAACTGATCCCATGCGTGATTATCACCAAATAACTGATCCCATGCGTGATTATAGCCCTCATCCGACGGTTACCATTGTCGCGTACGTGAAGTATGATAAGGGCTTTTGTATGTTAACCTTTCTCTCTCTTTATATATATATATATATATATATATATATATATATATATATATATATATATATATATATATATATATATATATCCTAAGAAAATATATTATTATTATTATGATTAATATTATTATTATAATTATTATATTATTAATAATAAGGTAATTATTACCAAAAAGATTGTTAATATAAATATTATTATTATTAACTAATTATTATTAATATAACCTAAACTTTAAAGAGACGTTTCTTGTCCGTCTTCTTCTTCAATAAACGAGCTCAACCAAAACCTTAATCTTAAATATCAGCCACCACTACCCGGAGATGCAGGTGGTAACGGAGGTTCGTTATGGTGTGATGACGGAGAGGATGACGGAGGGTGATGAGGGAGTGTACGGTGGTGAACGGCGAGCACGGTGGTGGTGATAGAAGGTGATGATGATGATCGGGAAACTCGAAAGCTCGATCTCTAACTCGAAGAATGATGATTCGGAACGGTGACTGAAGGTTTGAGTTGGAAGATGAAGATGATGTCGGATAAAAACAGTGAAGAGTTGATGGACAATCGAGGTGGCGACGGTTGAAGTGGTGGTCGCCAGAGTTCCGTTATGGCCGGAGGTGATGGACGCCGGAGAAGTTAGTGATCGTCGGACGTAGGAGACGATGAAAGAGTGTGATGAACAGAGGTGTGTAATGTTAACCGTATGGAAGTGATCGGAGGTGGTGATCAGGTGGACGGAGATGGATTGAGTCGGAGGTCGACGGATGATGAATGGTTACGATGATGAATGGTTATGATGAACCGTGGAAGTTGAAATGTGGTTGTTGAAGATGAGCCTGGGTGATTGTTATGATGACTGATCGGTGATGTTTGTTGAAGATGCGTGTTTTGAACATCTGAATTCGAATACATTCGAAACTGTTTTGGATAAAACTCAACAATCTTCAATTATTCAAATGTAATTCGGAAACCCACTCGAAAACTTTTGATGTCTGTTGACAGTGAACTTGTTTTTTTTAAATTGTAATATCCAAACAAATCTTAAAATCTGTTTGGGATTTAAGGAAACTTTTTAATTTCAAATATTTTCAGTTTTGGAAACAATATTTTCTGATAGTTTGGGATTTACGGAAATTTCGAAATCATTTCAAAAACTTAAGAGATTTTATTTATCCCTTTTAACACTTCTCAACCAAATCGTAAAAGCAAAATATAATAATGTTAAAACAAAACCGATGAACACAATGAAGAATGCGAAGAACACCAACCAAAAAACAACGAAAATCTTGAATATTTGATATCTAACCGAGCCTAGAAACAGGTTCTGAAGGCTCTGATACCAATTGTAAGTCCCAAAAACAGATCTAACACTAATATCAAACAATCACCAAGGATGGGCGGAATCCAAACTTGGTGAGATTCAAGAAAAACGAAAACAAACAAGAACGATTTGTATCGATTGAATATCAAAGTGCACACGGTTTCTAAAGAACCATCTGGTACACAGAATTCGAAAATGACTAGGAAGAACAAAATGTGAACAGCAACCCTAAAAAGACCTAGGCTCACCTTATTTATAGTTACATATGGTGACCTAGTTAAAAGCTGGGCCAAGCCCATATGCATACTACTAACCAGACAGGCCCAAAACATTTAATTAGCCTACATGGCTTATCCCAATATTATCTAATCCCACTAGGAAACTAAGCCCAATAGCTTATAATTGTGTTTGATAAAGATAAGCGTAAACCTACTCAATTATATGGCCTTACATTACAAAAAAAGAGCTTTCTCTCTAAGTCTCTCATGCACACTCTAATCTTTGAAACCACTTTATAAACGGGGTTGCTACATCTATTTATTGGCAACTGATGGGTTGGTAAATGTCCAAGTCTTAATTGGTTTAATTGTCCTAAGTTATGTGAAATATACTTTTGAACTACACTACTTTGAGATGGTTTATGTCTTGCAGGCCGTGACAAGTTTAAGTTGTGTTTGGGAGGCTTTCCGAATCATTAGGATCGAAGACAAGCAAACCGTGGAACAAGATTAATGGAGCAAAATGGGCATAACTCGGGCTAGGAAAGGAGTTACGAGAGCCATAATATATGAAAATGGGGTGTCAGCTGAAGATGTTACTATGGTCAGAAAGTCCGTCCAGGCATCCCAAACACTGGGAGGGGCGTCTAGATCGCTGCCAACGTCCAAGATGGGCGCTGGTAGTGAGTGGGCTAGGAAAAGAGTTACAGGAGCCATAATATATGAAAATGGCGTGTCTCGGCAAGCTAAAGATGTTAATATGGTCAGAAAGTCCGTCCATGCATCCCAAACACTGGGAGGGGCATCTAGAACGCTGCCAGTTCCCAAGATGGGTGCTGGTAGTGAGTCGCGGAGTCCAGCTCAACTTCATCTGGATCTGCCCTGGATGCCTAAGGCAGCGTCTGGGACACCAGGCACTACGATAATTGGGGAAAACTCCCATTGACTAGATCATCCCCAGGTGAAAGATTGTGAGTTTTCTAGGGTTTGTTTTTCATGTTTTGGTTTGATACAAAAATTTGTTTTTTTACTAAAATTGTGTTAATCATTTGTTGGTATTGCTTTGAACTCGAAATTGTTAACTTTTCATGCAACAATAACGGTGAGAGATGATTTCTACAATAAAGTGTGATTTATGCTAGTGTTTGGTCTTTTGTTTTTTATTGATAAAACATACTGTTGTCTTTTATTCATATTGTGATGGTTATCTTGCACTAGTTACGTATCATAGATGATTGTTGATGTATAAAATTAGGATTTCAATTTAACAAACTCAAGAAATCATTGATGTTCATAACATAATTAAACCATTCATGTTAGATAGCGATGGATAGTTTTTAATCCAAAACTCGGGTGTGATTTCTTTCCAAATATTGTTTAAAACCCATTCTAATTGAAAGTTCCGGGTCAGGCGGGTTTAGATGGAAGTTTTGATAGAATAAACCTAATTTGGTAGAAGTCTCGTAAGAATAGTCATAAGTAGAAAGCTTCCATTAATACCGAAAGAGCATACATCGTAGACCGGCTGGAGAGAGCATCAGCAATCTCTCCAGCCAAACTCCTAAAACTTATCAACTAACGAACATATGACACTATATATATACATGAGGTTGGGACAGACTAGCACTTCCGTGCGGATGAGCTTGTCCATGCGGATGTAGTTACATCCGCACAAATGAGTTACATTCATACAAAAGTGTTACATCCTTATGAAATTACATCTGTACCAAGTTACATCCGTACGAACCTCTCTCGTCCTCTCCAAAGTCATGTGTTCGTATTTCAACTATAAAATATTCAGCACACGCTCTATCTAGTTAGGAATAACAAGTTGTAAAGTAAGACATGCATCATATCAGTAACCCAATCCTTTCTGTTTATGAGATTTTGAGCCTTTCTTAAATTTGATATATATTTGCTTCTTTAAATGTATTGCTTTGTTAAGAGCAGGCCTATATATTGCTTTGTTTTAGAACATGAATGATTTGATGCATGTTAAAACCATGAACTTAATGTTTGCACATAGAGGATACAGGCTTTTAGGACACCTTCCCATCTTACCAACATATGATCACATTTACCCAAAAATCCACCCTTAGTAGCCATTCTTAACCATCTATCTATTCATTTGCTAAACCCACTTATCAGCATATCGCCACAATTCACAATCCATCTATGTTAGTTTTCATTCAAAAAAGGAAACGCAGCCAATTAAAGAGGACAAATGTCTAGAAATGAAAGTTTGTGAAAAGTAATAAAGTTATAGTTCACATTTACTCATTGTTAGTTGTTTTGTGTGGTTTGTGTCTTGCAGGCCTTGATAAGTTTAAGGTGCATTTGGAGGCTTTCTAGATATAAGTGAAGACAAGCAAACCGTGGACGTGAACAAAAGAGTAAAACAGCCAAATCTTGGACTAGGAAAGGATTTACAAGAGCCATAAAATATGAATATGGGTTGTCTAGGCGAGCTGGAAAAAAATACTATAGTCAGAAAGTCCATCCAAGTGTCCCAGATGTTGGGAGGGGCGTCCAGGATGATGCCAACGTCTGAGATGGGTGTTGGCAATGAGTTGGCGGCATCCAGCTTCATCTAGAGGCGTCCTAGGGTAGCGTCTGGGACACTGGGCACTACGAGAATTGGGGAAAACTCCCATTTTAACTAGTTTTAAGGCCTATTGCAAACTCCGTCTTCACACACTCATTTTGGGGCTTTCATAGGGCGATTTTAAGAGATTTTCAAAGTTCCAATCATCCATTATCACATTTCATCAAGAATTAAAGATGAATTATCAACCATGAGTGGTTAATCTCTCCAAGATCATCCCCGAATGAAAGATTGTGAGTTTTCTAGGGTTGTTTTTCATGTTTTGATTTGATATAAACTGTTGGACCTACAAAAGAACAGATGATATCCAAAAGCCAAAGCATGATCATCTGATCAAGAAATAAACAAGAGCTTGAAGCAAATTCTCCCCAAAGATAGTGAATCTTGAACACCTAAATCAGAACATCTGTTGTAGACAAGCAAACATCTGATCAAAGCCTTGGAACCGTTGTTCAAGAAGAAACAAGATCTATTGAAGGCTAAAGTCTGTTGAAGAGCAAAGGTTTGATGAAGAAGACTAAACATATGTTTGGTCAAACAAATGTTTAGCCAAATAGATGTTTGGATCAAAGCAATAGAGGATAGTCCAAACAGAGGTTTCCCAATGTAATAATACTTGTTTTCTACCAAAAATACTCTTTATAATGTCTTCGCCTCCATCGGAAGATTTGTTCATCGATCTATACTAAAGATTTTTATCTTACGAAGAAGCTGCGGAGAAGGAAGAAGCGGTTACGAGTGTGTGTTCCCTCGCAATTAACGCCTTGCAACATGTTACTCGTTCTCCCCCGCGCCCGATCTCGAGGAGGGTATTTGTTGTGCGAGACCGTGTAGCCGCAAATGATCGTTTAATAAGAGATTATTTTGATCCTACACCGATTCACGGCCCCTGTGTTTTTAGGCGCCGATTTCAAATGAGCAAAAGGTTATTTTTGCGCATTAACGAAGATTTGGAGGATAAGTATGACTACTCTAAGCAAAAAAAACCGACGCGAAAGGAGACTAGGATTCACCTCAATTCAAAAGTTAACTTTCGCGTTACGTGTACTTGCCTACAGAAACACGTACGACATCAACGATGAGTATTTAAAGATGGCGGAGAAAACAACATGCGATACCTTGGAACATTTCTGCTACGGTATATTTACTTACGCTTATATATATATAATTTTAATTTATAGTACAATAAAGTTACAAAAATTAAATATGGTTATATATATAATTTTTAATTTTTAGGTATATGCCAATTATATGGAAAATGTTACTTGAGAAACCCAACTTGGAACGACCTTCAACAGATATACGAAGTGCATTTAGAAAAACATGGAATACCTGATATGATTGGTAGTTTAGACTCTCGTCAATGGCGGTGGTATAATTGTCCAACCGCATGGCGAAGTCAACATACATGCGGTGACTAGAAAAGACCAACTTGGTTTTACAAGCGGTTGCCTCATACGACATTGTCACACCCCAACCGATGGCGGAATCATCGGGATGAGACGAAATAGATTGCAAGAGACTTCATAACACTATTTGTGACAATATTTAAATCAACCATTTTCATTTCATAAGTCAAATTGTCAATATTACATAGAAATCTCAAATAACAACATGTTCATAACATAACATAACAAGACAAAATTTGATACAACAATTTAAACCTAAGACGTCTAAATGTGTATCTAGGCATCATTGCTACTTCGTTTCATAGCATCATCATCATCCTCAACCTGTAACATGTTAAAATAAAGTTCAATGCAAAAGCAAAGGCGAGTACACAAGGTTTGAATAAGTATAGCATAAGTATGAAAGCATTTTACTAGAATCCACATGGCAATTTGTAAACAAGGTAACTAGCTTGCATAACATCACGACTAACCCAAGTGTCCACTAGTATTTAGCATCCCTCGCCACAAAAGTAACGAGACCGTTTTAGTATGATGACTTAACAAGACCCTGACGGGTGGTGTGCTACTCCTATAGCGCTATATATGTTAAGTTGAGGGCTTAGCATGGTAATGGCATAAAGCATGTATAATCTAGCATGAACCTAAGTAAACAAGTAGCATGTATAACGGATTGAGTTCGTAAAGCATGTTTAAATGTGTGTAAGTGTAATTTTGTATGGTAACATGTTACAACCCAAAAGTGGTTTAAAATGTAATTGGGTCAAGTGTACTCACGGTTTTGCGAGGGTGTTGGTTTGTTTTGGAGGTTGGAACACCAAGTCCTTCTACACGAAGAAACAAAGTCTATGAGTAACAGAGATTAACAGTAGATTAAGGATTTAGGAAATTAAAATGACATGAAAGTAACATATGAAAATAATCATCTTCAACATATAACACTTGTTTGACACTATGTAACCTCAAGGGTTATAATGTTTCTATGGGTTGAACACCCAATAGAATCATAACAAGGTTTAGGTCTCTAGATGATGTTGGTCTACTACTTTAACAAATGAACACGAATTTCATCACCAAAGGTTCGAATGTATATATGTATTATTTAGGTTATGTATTATACATTAATATGTCCAATAGTCAAGCATGAGGTAGAAGACTAAATCTTCGTTTAGGTACCTCTAATGTGTCATGGAATTCATGTAGGAGGTAGGAAGAACAAGCTTCCGTTTAGGTACCTCTAGGTGTTCACCACTACACTTAATGTAAGAACATACAAGGAGGGTTATAAACTATAAGGAATACAAGAATACAAACAACTATACTATGAGAAATCATCAAGTAATATGGGGATTTTATGTTGGACAACCCAAGTTAGTCCACAACCACACCTTCATCAAGCTTGAAGCTTGAAGCTTGAACATCACTTGTGGGTCAAAAACCCTAAATAAAACAGAAAGTACATGAGGTTTAACCTCTGATTTTGTATGTCTCAGCCCTGTTTTTAAGCCCAACTAACCATACAAGTGGTTATGTGCATAAGGACGTGGGTTTGAGTGAGTTAAACTCAAGTTTAAGCAAGTATTAGTAAAGATAAATGAAATCAGATTCAAACAGTAAACTTTGGAGCCTATTTTCCAGAGTTCCAGGGACTTATTCACTATGGAATACCCATGGAATCGAAGCTAAGGTCGATCCAAGTGTTCTGGAAAAAGAATGAGCTCAAACGGACAAGAAATGAAGAAGTTATGCTCACTTTAGTGGAGCTTGATGTTTCTGTCCGAACTTGAACTTGCAGCTACGATTTTGGGAGCTTGAGAGTGATTTGAGAGTGTTTGTAAAGTGCAAATGACTTGGGAGGCACTTGGTATTTATAAGGACATGATTAGGGTTGGGTTAGATGTGTATTTAATGCCAAAAGCCCGGTTTAAACTCAAAATAACCCAAATCCCGCTCAAATTCGCGAAGGGAAATGAGGGAACTGATCTAGGAGTTCTCAGATGGGCCGCATACCCCAAGGCCTTACCTTACGCGTGCCATGACAAGGGGGAGGGGTAAGTTTCAGTTAATTGCATTTAGGCCCCTGAAGTTACTTATTTAGGGTTTTTGGGTGTTTTAAGGGCCATTTTCGCCATTTAAGCATATCATAAGGACGAAATAAGTATGATGAGCATAATCAAAGTATAATTAAGCATATGAATTTCGTATTTAAGTATCGTATACGTTCATAATACGTTTTATGCATAAGTTTCACATATTTGCAAGTTTAGCACATAGTTTCCAAGAATTACGAATAAGCATCAATTGTTTCACGAAATTGAATGTATGAGCATGTATAAAGTATTTATATCATGTATTTAACAAAATATGAGTTTTATTTATGATCCAAGTCTTGGATTTTACAATGATTGCAAAGAAAGAACGATTACAAGAACACAAGACTTCCAAAAATAGAAATACGAACAAGACTATAAATGGAAAGTAAAAATAAGCAGGGCATTACAGTCTCCCCTCCTTTAGGGAATTTTGTCCCGAAATTTAGGAAGATGTAGCGAAAAGATACGGATACTTCGCTTTCATGTGACTCTTGACTTCCCAAGTGAATTCAGCGCCACGTTTACCTTCCATCGAACCTTGACGATAGGATTTTTACTGCCCCTCAATAACTTGACTCCTTGATCCATGATTTCGATGGGTTTTTCCACAAAATGCAAGGTCTCGTTGACTTGAAGGTCTTCGAGTGGAACTTGAAGCCCTTCGTCAGCTAGACACTTATTTAAGTTTGACACGTGGAAGACAGGATGTACATTTTTTAGTTCTTCAGGTAGGTCCAGTCTATACGCAACCTTGCCAATCCTTTCGAGTATCCTGAAAGGACCAACGTAGCGAGGTGCGAGTTTCCCTTTCTTACCAAATCGAACCACACCTTTCCAAGGGTTTACCTTGAGAAGTACCAAGTCACCTGTCTCGAATTCCAAGGGTTTGCGACGCTTGTCAGCGTAACTCTTTCGTCGGCTCCTGGCTTTCAGTAAATTGTCTCGAACCTGTAAAATCTTGTCCGTTGCTTCTTGTGTAAGCTCAGGACCAGTGAATTGAGATTCACCAATCTCGTGCCAACAAATAGGCGAACAGCACTTGCGACCATACAACGCTTTGAAAGGTGCCATTTGAATACTCGCATGATAATTGTTGTTGTACGAGATTCGATCAAAGGCAAGTGTGAATCCCAGTTGCCACCAAAATCTATTACGCAATAACGAAGCATATCCTCTAAAGTTTGGATAGTATGCTCCCGTCTGACTGAGGATGGAAAGCGGTGCTAAGGTTAAGAACAGTACCCATAGCAGATTGAAAAGTTTGCCAAAGGCGAGACGTAAAACGAGCATCACGATCGGAAATGATGTCAATGGGGATACCATGACGACAGATGATCTCATTAGTGTAGATTCTAGCCAATTTCTCGACTTTAAAATCTTCACGAATGGGAAGAAAATGACCTGATTTGGTCAATCGATCAACGATCACCCAAATACTGTCATGACCAGAAGAAGTACGAGGAAGTTTAGTGATAAAGTCCATGGCAATGCTCTCCCATTTCCAGATAGGAATCTCTGGTTGTTCGAGTAAACCAGAGGGACCTTGATGTTCGGCTTTTACCTTCGAACAAGTGAGACAATTTGCAATGTAGGAGGCAATATCGCTCTTCATCCCAAGCCACCAGTATGATGTACGCATATCATGGTACATCTTGTCAGCACCAGGATGAACAGAATACTTCGATTTGTGTGCCTCCTTCATCAGAAAGTCTCGAAGGTTTTCACGTTTAGGGATCCAGATACGATTGAGATAGTATAGAATACCATCGGATTTAGACATGAGTTCATGTTCCTTAGCGCCTCGTATTTCAACAGAGAGACTACCTTCGTTAATAGAGGCATATTGGGCTTCACGAATGCGGCATTGAAGATCGTTAACGAGCTGGAGACAACGGACACTCTTCCCATGAGTTTTACGACTAAGCGCGTAGGCTACTACATTCGCTTTACCTGGATGGTATTTGATTTCGCAGTCGTAGTCGTTTAACAGTTCCACCCAATGACGTTGACGCATGTTCAGTTCCTTTTGGTCGAAGATGTGTTGAAGGCTCCTATGGTCGGTGAAGACCACACACTTAGTACCATAAAGGTAGTGTCGCCAAATCTTCAACGCAAAAACAACTGCGCCAAGTTCAAGATCGTGAGTAGTATAGTTTTTCTCATGTATTTTGAGTTGCCTCGATGCATAAGCGATGACCTTGTCTCGTTGCATAAGCACATAACCAAGACCAAGGTGTGAAGCATCGCAATATACGACGAATTCGTCGTTACCATCAGGAAGCACGAGGAAAGGAGCATTACAAAGCATCTCCTTGAGTGTTTGAAAAGATTCCTCCTGTTCGGGACCCCAAACAAAAGGTTTCTCCTTTTGAGTCAAAGAGGTCAAAGGAACAGCGATCTTCGAGAAGTTAGAGATAAAACGACGATAATAACCAGAAAGACCAATAAACGAACGAATTTCAGACGGAGACTTAGGTGCGATCCACTTCTTCACAGCTTCGATTTTAGCGGGGTCAACGTGAATTCCAAGTTCGTTGACAGTATGACCAAGGAATTGAACCTCTTTTAACCAAAATTCGCACTTGGAGAATTTGGCGTATAGACGTTCAGTACGAAGAAGTTCAAGGATAAGACGCAAGTGTCGCTCATGCTCTTCTTGTGTCTTGGAATAGATAAGAATATCGTCGATGAAGACGATCACGAAATGGTCCAAGTATGCTTTGCATACGTGGTTCATCAAATACATTAAAACAGCAGGTGCGTTGGTCAAACCAAAGGGCATGACCACGAACTCGTAATGACCATAACGCGTATGAAAGGCGGTTTTAGGTATGTCTTCTTCGAGGACTAGAAGTTGATGATACCCTGAACGAATATCGATTTTGGAAAAGCAGGTCGCGCCTTGCAATTGATCGAAGAGGTCATCGATGCGAGGAAGAGGTTATCAGTTCTTGACAATGAGTTTGTTGAGCTCATGATAGTCAATACACATACAGAATGACCCATATTTCTTTTTGACGAACAACACGGGGGCGCCCCAACGAGAAGTACTAGGGGGTATAAAGCCTTTATCAAGAAGCTCTTGGAGTTGACTCGAGAGCTCTTGCATCTCAGAGGGTGCTAAACGGTAAGGAGATTTAGCGACAGGCGTTGCGCCAGGCACTAAATCGATACGAAAGTCGACAGAACGGGCAGGAGGCGGACCAGGAAGATCGTCTGGAAACACATCATGGAAATCACGTACGACGGGAACGTCGCTTATGCTTGGGCCTTTGTCCTTCTTTTCCACAACGTGAGCAAGCATTTGTTCGCTTGGATACACGACATAAGCTTAAGACCTTGAGAAGGTTTTTCACCATAGACATGTAAGGAATCACCGTCTGGAAGAGGTAGACGAATAAACTTCTCGGAACAGACCACTTCAGCACGAACTCGCCTAAGCCAGTCCCTACCTACTATGACGTTGAAACTACCCATTTGCAATTAAAGGTATGAGGTTGATTGAGAACGTATGATCATTAAGGATCAAAGAACAATTGGAAAGGACGGAGTTGACAGCGACAGTTTTACCATCAGCAACTTCGACAGCGAAAGATCTTGGCAACTTAGAGCGTTTACACTTAAGCAAGGATTCGAATTCTAACGACACAAAACTTTTAACAACGCCAGTATCAAACAGACAAGAAGCATAAACATGGTTCACAAGGAACGTACCAGTAATGACGTCGTTCATGTTTTGGGCTTGACCAGTGGTGAGGAGAAAGGCTCTGCCTCGAGCGGGTTGTTGAGCCTGTTGTTGTTGTTGCTGTTGTGGTGGTCGTTGTGGTTGGTTTCGTTAAGGACAGACGTTAGCCATATGGTTGACATCACCACACTTAAAACACGCTCACACAGGAGCGACTTGGTTCTGAGCTTGATTGGGGGCAGGGTTTTGAGTTACAATAGCTTGGTTTTGATCGGCCTTCGGGTTGTAGTGACAACGATTGGTAAAATGCCCCAGCTTGTTACAGGTGGCGCATTTGCGACATGGGGTGCCAGTAGGATGATGGTATGAGCATTGGTTGCACTTGGGCCATAACCCAACGTAGTTTCTTTCTTGAGGCCCAAGGGTTGTGGGGGTAACAGCAGTTACAGATTATAAAGGTTGTGGGTTCGGCGGAGTGACAACCGCGCAATTCTGGCTCGAAGCCTTCCGCTTCTTGCCTTGGTTTCTATTGGTGGATGAGGAGGGTTCAATAGTGGCTTGATGGGCGGTTTTCAGCGGGGTTTTCGTGGCATTTCTACGCATGACATGGTTACTGTTTAGACGGGCTGCTAAACGAAAGGTTTCCTCAATAGTGGCTGGGCAAGCAGCTTCCATAAGGTTCATGAAGGAATCAGGGCCATAGTGGATGTATTTGTTGATGGCTTTTTCAGGTGTATCAACTTGGATAGGACACAGGATGCTAAGTTGTTTGAAACGGAGGGTTAAACCATCATTGTCGTCATCCACCTGCTTTAGATGCCAAAACTCACTCTCTAGTTTCCTTATCTCGTGCGGCGGACAAAATTCCTCCTTCATAATCTTTTTCAATTCAGCCCATGGCAATGCGTGGGCGGCGTCCTCACCTCTTGTGCCTCGTTCAGAGGTCCACCAATCAAGAGCTCTTGATCGGAACACCCCTGTGGCATTTTGGGTGCGTAGGTCGTCAGGACAACCACTCTGACGAAAGGGGATTTCCATGGCATCAAACCAAGAAAGTAGTGTAGTAGCACCATCTTTTCCAGTAAATTCCAATGGTTTGCAAGCCATGAATTGTTTGAAGAGAAAAGGTGTCTTTGGTTTATCCACCTTGGAGTCCACCGAGCCATGAGGTGAATCGGTATTGGTTTGAATGCGGCTAACAATGTTGGGTATAACTCGAGCCATTTGGTCAGCAATGAGCCCAACTAGCTCTTGTTTGGAGATGGATTCGTTGTTGGAACCTTTCTTTAACTTGGTCTTCTTTGATGAGCTTGGAGATGCCATCTAGAAGTTCGAAAGAAAAGGAAAGGATGAGACTTGATCATAAATTTTAAAATAAGTTTACAAGTTTAAGTATGCAAGTATGATGTATCATGTATGGTTCACATAATTAGCATGATTGCAACAAGTATTCAACAAGTATAAACACATATGAATGCGTGAAAAAAGTATAAATTTAGTTTGTTCACGAGAATTATTATTGTCTTTGATTGCGCGAGACATGTGAATTGTGTAACAGTTTTGAAACGAACGAGGTAACAAGCATAAAATCACATATACATTGAATCACATAAAAGAGAGGCTCATAAAACATAGGATTGTGTCGGGGAGAGAAACGTCGACTATTCCAAAGTTAATCGAAGGTCCTTTCAAATTAGAGAAACGTGCTTTGGCCTAAAGGTAATATACTCTCATCGAGAAGCAATTAACGGTATCTTACCCTTCCAGTTACAACACATCTCTAATCGATTGAAACAATCGAAACTTTGGTGAGATAGAAAATCGAGGAATGGGACTTAATCGACAAGGTGCGGGTTTCACCCCTAACTTGACAATTTCGTACCCTAGTGTGGTTAGTACTCGTCGGGTCAAAATATGATTTCAACACTTTGACGAGGGTCCACTAGAGTTTGAATTGGAAATTTACCATTTAGATGTGGATTTCACTCCTAGCTAAATGGCGAAATTTCGTGCAAAATAAGAATAAGCGGAATGAGAGTCATTCACCAAATTGTGGGTTTCACGCCTATTTTGGTAAATTTGTCTCTTTTGTATAAAGAGTGTCTTCAAGTGTATTGTCTGAAATGTCTTAGGAAAGACATTATGCAAATATTAAGACCAAAAAGAAGAGAATGAAGCAAAGTAGGAAGAATAACATTTTAAGCAAGATTCAAGAATGGTCAAAAATATGGTTCCTACTATAGACTAGGTCGAACATGGCAATTCTACCTAATTCCCTATAGTTATGGCTCTAATACCAATCTGCCACACCCCAACCGATGGCGGAATCATCGGGATGAGATGATGTTGCAAGAGACTTCATAACACTATTTGTGACAATATTTAAATCAACCATTTTCATTTCATAAGTCAAATTGTCAATATTACATAGAAATCTCAAATAACAACATGTTCATAACATAACATAACATAACATAACAAAATTTGATACAACAATTTAAACCTAAGACGTCTAAATGTGTATCTAGGCATCATTGCTACTTCGTTTCATAGCATCATCATCCTCAACCTGTAACATGTTAAAATAAAGTTCAATGCAAAAGCAAAGGCGAGTACACAAGGTTTGAATAAGTATAGCATAAGTATGACAACATTTTACTCGAATCCACATGGCAATTTGCAAACAAGGTAACTAGCATGCATAACATCACGACTAACCCAGGTGTCCACTAGTATTTAGCATCCCTCGCCACAAAAGTAACGAGACCGTTTTAGTATGATGACTTAACAAGACCCCGACGGGTGGTGTGCTACTCCTATAGCGCTATATATGTTAAGTTGAGGGCTTAGCATGGTAATGGCATAAAGCATGTATAATCTAGCATGAACCTAAGTAAACAAGTAGCATGTATAACGGATTGAGTTCGTAAAGCATGTTTAAGTGTGTGTAAGTGTAATTTTGTATGGTAACATGTTACAACCCAAAAGTGGTTTAAAATGTAAATGGGTCGAGTGTACTCACGGTTTTGCAAGTCTTCTACTTGGTAAATACGCTAGGGTGTTGGTTTGTTTCGGAGGTTGGAACACCAACTCCTTCTACGCGAAGAAACAAAGTGTATGAGTAACGGAGATTAACGGTAGATTAAGGATTTAGGAAATTAAAATGACATGAAAGTAACATATGAAAACAATCATCTTCAACACATAACACTTGTTTGACACTATGTAACCTCAAGGGTTATAATGTTTTTATGGGTTGAACACCCAATAGAATCATAACAAGGTTTAGGTCTCTAGATGATGTTAGTCTACTACTTTGACAAATGAACACGAATTTCATCATCAAAGGTTCGAATGTATATATGTATTATTTAGGTTATGTATTATACATTAATATGTCCAATAGTCAAGCATGAGGTAGAAGACTAAATCTTCATTTAGGTACCTCTAATGTGTCATAGAATTCATGTAGGAGGTAGGAAGAACAAGCTTCCGTTTAGGTATCTCTAGGTGTTCACCACTACACTTAATGTAAGAACATTCAAGGAGGGTCATGAACTATAAGGAATGCAAGAATACAAACAACTATACTATGAGAAACCATCAAGTAACGTGGGGATTTTATGTTGGACAACCCAAGTTAGTCCACAATCACACCTTCATCAAGCTTGAAGCTTGAACATCACTTGTGGGTCAAAAACCCTAAATAAAACAGAAAGTATATGAGGTTTAACCTCTGATTTTGTATGTCTCAGCCCCGTTTTTAAGCCCCGACTAACCATACAAGTGGTTATGCGCATAACGACGTGGGTTTAAGTGAGTTAAACTCAAGTTTAAGCAAGTATTAGTAAAGATAAATGAAATCAGATTCAAAAAGTGAACTTTGGAGCCTATTTGCCGGAGTTCCAGGGAATTATTCACTGTGGAATACCCATGGAATCGAAGCTAAGGTCGATCCAAGTGTTCTGGAAAAAGAATGAGCTCAAACGGACAAGAAATGAAGAAGTTATGCTCACTTTAGTGGAGCTTGATGTTTCTGTCCGAACTTGAACTTGCAGCTACGATTTTGGGAGCTTGAGAGTGATTTGAGAGTGTTTTTAAAGTGCAAATGACTTAGGAGGCACTTGGTATTTATAAGGAAGTGATTAGGGTTGGGTTAGATGTGTATTTAATGCCAAAAGCCCGGTTTAAACTCAAAATAACCCAAATCCCGCTCAAATTCGCGAAGGGAAATGAGGGAACTGATCTGGGAGTTCTCACGTGGGCCGCGTACCCCAAGGCCTTACCTTACGCGGGCCGTGACAAGGGGGAGGGGTAAGTTTTAGTTAATTGCATTTAGGCCCCTGAAGTTCCTTATTTAGGGTTTTTGGATGTTTTAAGGGCCATTTTCGCCATTTAAGCATATCTTAAGGACAAAATAAGTATGATGAGCATAATCAAAGTATAATTAAGAATATGAATTTCGTATTTAAGTATCGTATACGTTTTATGCATAAGTTTCACATATTTGCAAGTTTAGCACATAGTTTCCAAGAATTACGAATAAGCATCAATTGTTTCACGAAATTGAATGTATGAGCATGTATAAAGTATGTATATCATGTATTTAACAAAATATGAGTTTTATTTATGATCCAAGTCTCGGATTTTACAATGATTGCAAAGAAAGAACGATTACAAGAACACAAGACTTCCAAAAATAGAAATACGAACAAGACTTACTATAAATGGAAAGTACAAATAAGCAGGGCGTTACAGACATAAATACTTTCGAGTTTTAACCATTGCTAGAAGGTTACATTTCTAATACGATACCAAAAGCCGAGTTTCATGCAAATGGAAATGACTACGACATGGATGCTATTTGTTCGATAATATATACCCAGAGTATTCAAATATTGTCAAAACATTTTCTGAAACGCTCGATATAAAAAGACAATATTTTAAGAAACTACAAGAGTTTTCGCGAAAGGACATCGAGAGGTGTTTGGGGGTTCTTCAACAACGACGGCATTTTGTTAGAAATCCTTGTCGTATATGAGATAAAGAAAAAATTAGAATAGTGATGTATCCTTGTATCATGTTGCATAATATGATTATAGAAGAAGAAGAAGAAGGAATTTTCCGGAAGATGTCGTTGTAGGGACGTAAACAACAATGGAGGAGAGAATCTTAAATGGTCAACTCTTACGTTCCTCGGAATTACATAACGCGTTAAATGCGGATTTGGTCGAGCATGCTTGGGCGATTTGCCAAATTCGACACGATGACGACGACGGAGAGGACTCCGAAGGCGACAAAGAAGAAGAAGATTTCGAAGTTGGAGGCTATGAAGACGAAGGTTTGGATAACGGAGATCATGAAGAAGGAAGCGACAACGACGATGAAGACGAGTATTATTAAATACATTTTATTGTAATTTTTGAATTATTGTAATGGTTTTTAATTTAATGAAATGTTATTTGCTTTTTAATTTTATAAATTTGGAGATTAAATAAATATAATTGAGTAATGATTGGTAGTAGGGTTATGGTCCTCCATCCACTATGCACCCATATTATATAACCTTCATAACCCCCCCCCCCCCCCCGCATTTCACTTTTTTGTCATTTGTCATATAACCTCTCATAAGGGTGAACAGGGTGGAAGCGGTAAGGGTGCGGTTAACCCCTTTACCGCTGGGGGAATACCGTCGTCGATCCCTTATACCGCGTGGCAAACTTGAAAAGCGGGGGATATTCACCGCATGCAGGAGATGAATGTTGGGCATGCCTTTTGACTTTCAACAGCTATATAGCCGTTAATTTTAATAAAAAAAAGGTTTTTATATATTTAAACTATATTAACCTAAACCCATTTAAACAAATTTACACCAACCCATTTCCTCATTTCTCCAAAACTAAATCTCTACCCCTATTTTATTTAAAAATGGTGGAAGAAATGCTAGTGTTTTGCTCACCCGATAGCATTGATTCATCCGATATTAGCATAAGTTTTTTTTTTTCCAAAACTCATTGACGAAGCCAAACTACAAGACATGGGCACATCTAGTAAGAAACGTTATCTTCGTCGTGATCATGAGAGTGGCCACAAACCCTTATGGCGGATTATTTTGTCGAGGAACCGAAATACAACGAAGATATTTTTAGTCGTAGGTTCCATATGTCAAAACGTTTGTTTCTAAATATTATGAGCGACGTGAAAGCGAATAACCCGTGGTTTGAAGAGGGCGTAGATGCGAGAATGAAGAAGGGTTTTACACCATTGCAAAAAAATTACATCGGCTATTAAACAACTTGCAATCGGTAACCCTCTAGACGAGAACGACGAGTATTTACATATGGCCGAAAGGACTTCCCGCGAGTGTCTATAATATTTCTGCGAAACGGTATGTAAAATATACGCTCCCGAGTTCTTACGTAGGCCAACAAGCCACGACATGACGCTTTTGTACCAAGCTCATGAGGATAAACATCACCTTCCTGGTATGGGTAGCCTTGATTGCACCCATTTCACTGTTACCCTACAGTTATGCTCGAAGCAGTGGCCTCTCGATATTTGTGGGTTTGGCATGCTTTTTTGCGGTCCACCAGGTGCACAAAACGACATCAATGTGCTTCAATAATTTCCACTATTTCAAACTGAACGAAATGAAAAGGCCCCAAAATATCCATTTTAAGTTAACAACCTCTTATACAAAAGAGGTTACTATCTCGTGGCTGGAATCTACCATACATGGTCCGTGTTTGTCAAATCATTTCCATATCCCCACGAACTGAACGAAAAGAAATTCAAGAAGCAACACAAGGCGGCAATAAAAGACGTGGAACGGACTTTTGGTGTTTTGAAGTCAAAATGGGGTATAATGAATCGGCCAATGCATGCTAGGAGTGTGAAAAAAATTAGGTATGTTGTGTATACGTGTATTATTTTACATAACATGATTTTAAAAGACGACGGAAACGCGATAGCACCGGTACACATTCGGGATCCCCAGTCGAGCCCACTCTCGATGACAGTGTGTTAAACGAGCTTATGGATGAAGATACGCGTTGGAGACTAAAATATGATCTTGTTGAGTATCTCAAAAGAATGGATTTAGCCCACCTATTGGTGGAATCCGACAAAAAGTAGTAATTTTAGTTAGTTTAATCTATTTTATTTTAAGTATTTTTAATTAATGTAATGTTTTTTCTATTTTTAATTTAATGTAATGTTTTTTTTTTATTTATTGTACTTTTATTAATCAAGTAGTTTTAAAAAATAGTTTACCTCATGGCATGAGTGGAAATCACTCTTTATGAGAGGGGAAATGACATGACACGTCATGATTGGGTGGGTGGAAATTTCCCACCATCTCATGAGGAGTGTACCCCCTTCACCCTAAAAGGGGTTATGGGGAGTTATGACTACGGATGGCCTTAAACTATGGGGTGTGGAGGGGCTTGGGTTGGGGGCATTGCTCGACACGTGACGAGTATGAGATTCATAAGATAATACTCAAAAACTAGGGGTGTGGTGTGGCGTGGCCAGCCATGTAGATTTTATTTATTTATTGTTTAAACTATTTAAAGTTTCACCCAGCCAACCAAAATCAGCCATGTCACCCAGCCCCCTTATCCCACGCCAGGCTCAATTCCCATGTCAAAGGGGGCCCAACGCCAACCCGGGGTGAAGCAGCGATGTTAAATGGCCAAAACATATTTTTCTTAACGGAAAATTTCTTGAAATCTATATTTAATTTCTTATAATCCTTACTAATTATTTAACAAGTTCTAAGAATTAGTTAAATGATTATAATAAGGATATATAATAAATTCAATAAAAATAATGGGAAAAAAATATATATTCTACTTTAAAGGAGAGAATGATGTTTCTTTATACATAAAAAAAGTTTTCTATATAAATGTGCTGTATGGAAGACAAAATATAATCATTTTTATGCCTAAAATATAAAATCCCACTTATTTCCTCATATACAAAATAACAAGAATATGAAGAATAAAAAAAATAAAATTTTAAAATTAAAAAGATTAACAAAATGGTACAATGACACATGCACCCGCACTCGATTTAGAAGTTGAAATTATCGTATGTGATGATCACAGAATAATGGTATTTTTCAATGGTGGTGGTGATAATGTTGATGGAATTTCAAGAATACAATAACATGCAATCAATTACTCTATACCCATCGAGTATATTGTTGACATATAGATATAGCCCATTATTACAAACCAATACATATCGGTACAAAGTTTTATACTATACAAAAAAGTGTGCATGTATTATGTTTTGGAAATCCAGGATGTACGTAGTGTTTAGAGTTAGGAGAATTCGTGTAGACACGATAAGTAAATGTATAAATGTAGTATTCTATGGTTGATGCATTTAACCTATGATTTATAGAATAGTTGTTTTCTTACTAAGGTCCAATTTGTTTACCACTGAATGAGAACCATTCAAAGGTCCACATCTGATTCGATCAGATTGCAGTGCATTCAGAGCGTTTGGTTTCCAAAATAATGATGTCTGAATGGGTGAAATAAGGTCTGAATGGTTCAGATTGTGAATGAAGCTGAAAGGTTCAGACATTGATGTCTGATTCGGTCAGATCTTAACCATTCAGATCTGAATAAACCAAACATGCCCTAAATTTAAGAGTCGTGTGAATTTAAGTCACCACATACATTGTTTCCTCACGTCTTCTAGAAAAACAATCGATAACTTTATTGAAAACACATATGAGCGTTTGTCGCATCTCGAAATTATTCTTTCCTATTGCATGTTTGTTACGGTCCATTTACAAATCATTATAACCAACAAATACACGTTAAAATAATATCCATCTTTATTTTAACATGCAACTGGTGTAGTCAAGTTGGAGCTACTTGGCACATATAAACATTACATAAGTTTCCTTGTATGTTGCTAGTTTTGACACTATTACACGAGAATTGTATAACTTGACATTACTCGCGTAACGTGTTATTTAAAACTTATATGAAATAATCAAGATTAACCTATCAAGCCACGAATGGAGAGACTACCTACACTAACAGCCCTCTCGAAGAGGAATATCAATTTTGGACCTGTTGAATGTAGACTATGTGAAGAAGGAGACGAGTCAATGGAACAACTTTTAACCGCTTGCTATATCGCAACCCGTATATGGCAGTGGGTCGCCAATTCTCATTGCTTTCTCGGTGAAAGACCTCCTCGATTTTAGTAAACATGTGAAGCTGGAAAAAACTAGAGCTAAAGTGGTGCAAGTGATCCTACTTACGGCTTGTTGGGGGATTTGGCGGGCACGTAACAGTCTGGTCTTCTCTGACAAACCGGTGTGCATTGGAAAGCTTATTGATGAAAGAGTTAAAAGCCATTTTAGTCCCTTGGTTTGGGCCGTTTTGTCGATTTAGTCCAAAGGTTTCATTTTTCGTCTGTAGGTCAAAAAGGTTTCACAATTGCCATTTTAGTCCACTGGGTTAACTTCATCCATTATATCTATTAACGGCAGTGTTGTAAGAATCGTTGGGCGCTAGTCGGGCGGTGGGGTACCGACTAGCGATTAATCGAGATTAATAGGGATTACTCGGAATTAATCGGATTGAGTTTTTTATATGTAATTTTTAGTTGTATATATACATAAACATTTTTATATGTAGTTTTTTAAAGTAGACATGTTTTAACCCCTCATTGACCCATTTTTTCAAGTAATGGGAAGAAATTTATATGGTTTGGTCGAAATGTGGCCGACGTCTGGCCAAAGTTTACCCAGAATAGGATCGTCATTGACTGCATAGCGATTAATCGGAGACTAGTCGGAATTTTTACAACCATGATTAACGGGAAAAGCAATTCGGTCATTTTATATGGCCGAATTCCTTTCTAGTTCACATAATTACATATAAAATGACCGAATTACCCTTCTCGTTAATAAAAAAAAATGGATGAAGTTTACCCAGTAGACTAAAATAGCAACGATGAAACATTTTTTGACCCACATGCGAAAAATGAAATCTTTGGACTAAACTAGCAAAATGACCCAAACCACATGGACTAAAATAACATTTAACTCTTGATGAAATTAAAGCCACGGCGTATATTTAGATAAAAAAAACATGTCGAAATTAAAAGATCTAGAGAGGGAAAATTGGTGCAGCTTCAAACTATAATCATTTTCATAATGTGAGGTTTCTATTTTAGTCTTTTGGTGTTTTGTATGAACCAGCCGCTCCTGGCACCTTGCTAGATCGGTTTTTATTATGAATGAAAGTTGATTGTCGCCTTTAAAAAAAAAAAAAAAAAAAAAAAAAAAAAACCTATCAAGCCACGAGCAAACTTGAGTTAAATATGAGTTGAGGATCACGAGACGGGTCATGTCAAAACAACAATGGATTAAAACAAACAAACAGATAACAAATTCAAACGTAGAGTGGAGATCATTTGGCCATGTTCTTAGGCTTTTCCCTCTTGTCTACTAGAATATTATACTTTTTTGGCTTCGTTCTCTTTTTAATCATGAATTTCCTTCACCATCATTACACTTCTTGAAACTATCCCCCAACAACATACCCACACCCCCCCCCCCCCCCCCCCCCCCCCCACACACACACACATCTCTCTCCTCTCTCTCTCTCTATGTGTGTATATACATGTATATACTTACACATGTGTGATGTGTGTCTCATGGCCAGAAACCAAACCACCTATATATAAGAATCTAGCAACCCATTCAATACACAAAAGTGAACACAATGTGTATTGGCAATAACAAAGAATACACGGCACCATCTTCTCTTCTTTTGCATAACCAAAAAGCGAAATCGAAGCTTCAAATGCGGGTCAAGGTTCGAATTCATAGGCTTAAAAGGTGAATATCACATATTTTCTTTGTGGGTATGTATGATTATTCATGTTATATCATAAGACATAAAGTTTATTAATTGTTTTTTTGTGGTTTAAGGGTTAACAAGTTTATCGAAGAACCGACGAAACACGAAATGGAGATGAGAAACCTCAAGTTGTACATGGAGAACATGAGAATCTTGAAGGAGAATGAAAGGCTGAAGAACAAAGCCAAAATGCTTCATCAAGAAAATCTTGATCTTTTATTAGAATTAGAGAAGAAAAAAGTCAAACTTTGATCTTTTCTCAAGTACCCTTTACCTTGATGATCATTTTGATATATGGGCACCTTTGGAATTTAGAAAAACACAAAGAATCTAGTATTTTTGGGTGATTTATTTGCTATAATTCTTAACTATTATGGTGTAGGGTGATAGAAGAATGGTAGTATGAAGTCAAAAATGATTTTATTAATCTATTAGATTTATTATAAATGACTTTGTTATTTTATATTGTTGTTTAGTTTAATATTATATTACTGGTATGATGGATCTTTATAGTTTAATGGAGACGACTTTTACAAAAGTCAACCCTCGAGCCACTAATGTATATGAGATATTGAGATTATAAAAAGTTAAAAAAACCACAAATTCATCCAACAAGATAAACCCAATGATCCTGATTTAAAATAACAAGATTAACACAAGGATATTGATTTTTAAGTGTTAGGGTATTTAAATTAGGGATGTTCGCAGTCTGGTTTGACCGGTGTTGATGAAAATTTTGGGCCGAACAATTAACTACGGTTTGAGAAAGGCAAACCAAACCGGGTGGTTGGTTGGTTGGGTCGGCCAAACCGGCCAATTTGTAAGGTTTTAAGGTTTAGTTTTGGCGGTTTAGTGGCTTCAGGGGGCAAAATGTATATGTGTGTGCGCTCTGGGGGCAAAAGTGAAAGTGCACTAATTTTAACATTATTTTACTAATTTCGTGAAAATAATGTTAAAAGAGGGGGATGGTTAATGATGCATCATGTGGTGGTGTTGATAGCCGAAAGACAAAGGAGTACATGCACTAATTGGCCTTTGTCTTAATTGCCGAGTGTTATGTGCCTTATTTCCAAGGTTTGAGGCAAAACTACCATCGAGCCGAGGGCCTCACTGAAAACAGTCTCTTTATTCATACGGGGTAAAGGTAAGATTGTCTACATCTTACTCTTCTCAGATCCTACCCATAGTTATCGATAGCGAATAGCGACAAATAGCGACGAGGTACCTATATGCTATGTAGCGATAGCGACGAAATAGCGCGCGCTATTTTGTGTTTAGCGATAAGGTAGTTAAAAATTTAAGAAATAAAAAATAGCTATTTGTATTTTTTTTTTATGTACGTATAATGTTAATTTTATACTTTTTAAGTACAATTTTTGAAATTCAAGGACCAAATGTAAACTACTGATGATAGA